>BSBM01000444.1:12055000-13291250 GCA_027924585.1 Larix kaempferi | reverse complement strand
AGTCGAGTCTTGCCACCTCTACCTTCAACCTACCACCAAACTCGACTTTGACCTTTGTTTAGCATGCCAAGCCCTCCCTTGATTGGAATTCGACTTACCTATCTATTGCCAATTCGACCTAGGGTTTTAGCTTAGGATTTTAGTGTCTTTTGCTATAAAGAGAGGCCCTTTGGGGTTATTATCTCATGGAGACTTTGATGCAAGATTACTCTGCAAAAATTTGTAACAAGCTTTGGCTTAATATTTTCAATAAAGATTTCGACTTTGGAGGTCCATGAGCTTTCAATCTTTGGTGTGAATTCATCTCTTGTTGAGGTGATATCTTCTCTAAACCCATCTCTTGATTATGCATAGTATTTGATCAATGGCTAGCTTGTGAGGACTATCTTTAGTACAATAGAGTAACCATTTATAATTTAAGTTGGTTATTTATGCATAGTTTATCAAGATCTAAATGGACATGAGTAGTTGGTTATACAAATTGTTGATCTAATCTTGATATTTCTAGCATACTAGCATTGTTGATCTCACTTGTTGGTTGAGTGGTTTGGGTTGTGAGTAGGTGTTGCTTAAAGTGAAGAGGGGTAAGAGCTCGGTTGCATCAAACCCGTGTTCATCTTCAAGTTTTGGCCTAACACTTTGTGGTTGCAGGATCTACAATAATCCCAATATCTTTTCATCTTAAGAAAGCTAGGGATCTCTTCTCAAGTTTCTCATCAATCAAAAACTTCACTTTCAAACTTGGTTACTAGAGGTAGGCCTTAGATCCTTCACCCTTTGGCTTTCCTCCCATTCATCTTCTCCCTTCATCCATCTCATCCAAGTTTCCTTTGCCATCATTCCATTCGCTCTCCCTTCTTTCCCTTTTTTGTTTAGCCCTCTTCTCTTTCCTTTCGTCCCATCTCCTTTGCCTTAGCTCCTTCCCATTCGTCCCACTTCAACATTATCCTTTCTCTATTTGCTCTTGTCCCATTCCCATTTGCCCTACTTCTAGCTTTCGTCCACCTTTAAAAAACACATCAAAACACAACAAAGAAAAACAAACAAGTGTTAGTAGTAGTTAGTGTTAGGGTCTAGTAGTTGGTAGTTAGCTTGTTTGATTTTTAAATAATTAGTTTACATCATTGCAAGGTTAGTATTGTAGATCTCGAAACATGCTAGTTAGTTGTTAGATTGGTTTAAATTTTAAGGGCTAGTTGCATTGTTTTTTATCATCATAGATCTTTTTCCTAGTTGTTATCTAGTTTCAATTTTGTCAACATACTATCCATTGGACTTCACTTTGGTCGATTTGTTGGCTGCCACTAAACATTGTTGCATTGACTGTCATAAGTCTATTTTTATTGGCTGCCAACTAAAAACTTTGTGGAGTTGACTGTCATAAGTCATTGGCTGCCATCTTTACATTCTATTGACTATCATAAATTTTATTTGTATTGGCTGCCACCTATATTGAAGTGACTGTCCTAAACTTATTGGCTGCCATCTATTGACTGTCATAAGTTTAAGTGGCTGCCATCTAAACATTGTTGATTGTCATGAAGTAAAAGTTTGTTGACTGCCACTTCATCTCTTCCATTTAACTTTGCAAATATTTTAAAATTTCAGGTTTGTTTTGATTATCTAACGTCTAATGGGTATTGGAGTTGTGTGTTTGTGATAGAGCTTTCAAAAGTAGAAGTCAAGACTTCTAATCCAAGAAGCTATCAATACAAGAGGACAAAAACAAAACAAAGAGTAGTATTATCCTTTTGTAATAGATATTAGTTTATTTCAAGTCTGTATAAGTTATTTACTCCAAAAGTCCCTACAAGGGTTTCATTCCCAAGGGCAATTGTATCTCCATAATAAAATTTGCAAGTGGGGTTTTTAAGCCCCCACATTCACTTCCCCATTTGGGGAAGCCTTGTGGTCTCATTGAGTGGTTTGACTTTTAGCCTTAGATCCATTATATGCTAGTTTTATTTCAATAAGTCATTTTGCTCTATTCTTCCATATTTACTTACCCCCATGCTCTCCCGAGTAGGGTCTTTGACCTGAAAGAGACTCTTGGGTAGTTTAGATTTATTTTCGTTTGATTGTATTTCTCTTCCAAAGCTTTTGACCGGAAGTTGTATCCTTGAGATTTCACCTCAAGGGCAGGACCACATAATTTTGTGGTTACTCTTCCTTCCCCGTCGGTTTCCTTGTTAGAGCTTTCAGCTAGCTGGAGGTTCTCAAGTGCAGGCGCTTCTAGTGGTTGATCTTGTTCGGAGATCGATCCCACCTATTAGATTAGATCTTGTGTGGTAGAACACTAGATTGTTTCGAAGTTTCATTTTATCTCGCAAGTAGTGTTGTTAAGTAATATTCCATATCTTGCTTATCTTGTCATATTGTTTAATCAAATTTTAAGTTGGAATCTATTGCTATTACAATCTACTTTCTGCTTGTTAAAACGAACCAAAGTCTCTTGAACTTGGCCAAATCCAAGTCAAGAGCACCCTCTATTGGAGGGCATTTTAGTTTTGCATTATCCCTGCATTAGGCATTTGTTAAAGTAGCAAGTCTCTTGAACTGTGATCATAAGATCAAGTCAAGAGAGCTCTCTGTCGGAGAGTTGAACTAAAGTGCTCTTTAATTAAAACTTTTCAACCCACACACCCCTTTAATTAATTTACCTTGGTTTCTGTCCTACACCCGTATGCTCTGCCAACCGGAAACGGTTGGGCTAGTACTCAGAAAGGTGGAAGACTTGCTAATTCACAAGTGAAAATCTAATTAAAACTTTCACCCCCATAACCAACGAACCGGCGTTGTTCAAAAAGTATTTTAATCAGTTCTCAGGGGAGGCGCTGGAGTGCCCAATCTGCGACACGGTGGCTGGTTAGCATTGCGCGCCTCGCTGTGATTCCAGACAGGTTCCGACATGTCTCTTAAAGTAGCTGCTTAAAATTACTTTCCGGACACTCTTTTGACATCCTTGGTTTTAGCCGTAATAATCAAGACAATTAAAATCTTAAATTTACCAAGATAAGCTGCACAAGGTTCTCACAAACTTCTATTTTCAAGCACTTGTATCAAGCTTTTACAATCACTTCTATATTTGACTCCATAAGGCATTGGTCCTTCATCATATATCTTTGTTTGCTTAAATATCTATATTGGAGTATTTATCTTAATTTGTGTAAAAAGTGATTTGCTTCTTGTTCAAGTGCATCCCTTATATTCTGTTGCAACGTGGATTGCGCTATCTTGTTTTACATTTAATTATTATATTTGTCTCTCATTCAAAAACTCCTAAAACAACACCCATCCACATCACAACACCTAAAAAACACTATAAATACTAGAGCCTTAGTGAAACTCTTTTATAGGGACTACCCCCCTTGGCTTCGTTAGGAGTTTGCCTAAACGGAGGAGCTGGGATTCATGTGATAGTACCTGGCTCATTGCTTGCCCCCAAGGCCACACCTCTCTCACTTTTAGTGAAGAGACAGCTTTCGAAAGATTTCCGCTGCTGGTGTGCATATTGGCGGACAACACACCCCATGGGTTCTAGATAACGATAAGATCTGTCTAAATTCTAGTGTTATAGGGATGTAAATGAGCTTGCTCCTCAGCGGAGTCACGGTTGGGAGTCGCCAGGTAGATTTCTTAAACTCTTCTACCAAGATATGTGTCGTTGTATATGTAAGAGAGAGTGAATAATGACTACTAGTTTGTCCAAGGTAAGCCTATGCCCTTAAATGCCAAAATGTTAGGCAGGAATAACGGGAGTAGGGCTCTAGGAAATATATGTCAAACCAGAGTAAGCTATTGCCTCCCCGGCAACGACGCCAAAATGTTATTAGGCAAAGAGAACGGGAGGGCTTTAAGAAAGGTATATCGAACCAGGGTAAGCTACTAGCTTCCCCGGCAACGGCGCCAAAATGTTATCACCTAAACTGTAGTTACCCCTATGGATGTATCCACTCATGGATGGCAATAGGGAAGGGCAACTCAAAAGGTGCAACCACGATCACCTCGAGCTCCAATTGATGGTTTTCACGCCAGTCAAGGCGACCTTCTCTTTATGTTATCTAGCCCAGACAACAAAGGGGGAGACCCGATCTACTCCCGACAGGAGAGATCAAAACCAAGACCCCAAATCAAGTTAATTCTGATTGAAGTAAGGTGTATGGTTTATCCTACACCTTAGGATGAAGTCACAAGACAAGTGAGGGGTTTAATGAGTATAGATTTGGTTCATTATTGATGTGAGAGTGACTTATGATTTGTGAAATAGGATCTAGGATTAAAGTACTAGTTCAATGTGAGAAAATCCACTGCCTTGGGAACCGTGTCCAATGCAGGGTAGTTTAAGGGTTGAATTGGGGCTAACTAGCACAAGTGACAAGCTTGATCATGATACATGATGACATCAAAGGATTTGATTCACCACACAAAGGTCAAACCACGAGTTAATCCAACAATCTAGGAAAGTCGAATTGACTTAGAGAGAGACCAGTGCCTTGGAAATTGGGATAATGGAGTCAAAGTAAGGTTAACTTGTCGTTAAGGACTCCTATTGCATGAGACAAGTGGGCAATTAAAGTCTTGATGGATGAATAGGTCTAGATCTAAGTTTGACCAAAATGGACCACAATCCCTTAAAACAAGGAATGCTATCCCCAAGGCAAGATTTGATGAAGTGACACACTAGACCTAGGTTTTGAAATATGCCCGTTCCAAATCCACAAAGATCTCATGTACCCATGTCCTAGAAGTGGGCCAACTGACTTCTCCAAGGTGGTGCGAGTTTACCCAAGGAGGCTAAAATGTGGGATAAGTCAATCAAGACAATCCAATGGCATCCAAACTTTAGATCCAAGTAGTTTAAGCAAGTGGGAGTTTGGATCTACAATTTCAAGGCAATCCGATGGCTAGATCTTACTAGATCTGAGTTTAAAGATACCAAGTGGTCCAAAATGGGGATTAAATCCCTTAAAATGTGGAATAGGGCCCACAAGGTAGAAATCAGAAAAGTGACAATCTGAGGGTAGGTTATTGGATGTGTAGATCATGAAACAAGTGGGATCTCAACTACCCATGTACTAGATCTAGGTCAACCCACCAAACTAGGAAGTGCGCCCTTGCTTGGAGAGGCTAAATGCCTTGGGAAGAGGGTCAAATGGAGGCCAATCCTCACCAAACTATAGATCCGGGATGTCGTGGATACTATAGAGGTGGGTTTTCAATATCTTACCCAAGAAGCCACTATATCTTAGTAGATCTGAAAAAATGTAAAAATGAAGGTTTGAAGAAATAAGGGTTTTATCAATTTATGAGTTATGTCAATGGATTGGATCAAGATAAGAGAAACAAACCTGTGGATCTTACTTGGGTAACCTTGTAGATGCCTTGATGATGATGATCTATGCAAACCCGATCAATTTGAGAAGCTTTGAGGTAGTTTTCTATGCAATCAATTTAGTCCAAGAAGCCAATGCGCCCTCCCTCCTGCACAACAAATGTCAACAATATCAGATTTGATGTAATCAAGAGATAAGACTAATGCCACAAGAGAAGTAACAGAAAAATAACATAGATCACAATGATACTAATGATAACCCCCTGATACAGGCAAATGCCAAGAAAGTCGATTTGAAGAAGCCTTGCAAAATCGCCCTTGTTGAAGTTGCCCTCCTGTAGACAAGACAATGATTTCCAAAATAGATAGATCTTACCACAAACTCCAAATGCCAAGTTGCAATTGACTTTCCAATCACCATCTAAGAACACCAGATGCAAAGGAGACCACAAGAATTTCCACAAGAAAGTTTTTCTATACCAATAATCCAAGAGCCAAAGACAGATTACAATGAGAAGCTCTCTTCTTTAAATAGGAAAGAGAGGCCTCAAAATCCTAACCACTTTTTGATTGAGTGGCTAAGATTAAAAGATACAAATGTCTAATCAATGGTTGAGATGAGCTCAACAATAAAATACATGGATCACTCATAAAATATAACATAAGTGGACAAAATCACCCTATAAGAGGGGAATCCCACCAAATCATGATGACAAAATATAATAAGAAGCTTATGGTGGGTCCAAGCGGTAATTGTAGCCACTCTTGGTCAATCCCCATAGCACAATAATAACAAAATAGTCATCAATATACCAAATTGTGCCTCTATGGTCAAATCGTAGGCCTCAAAAGACCTCAGAAATCATCAAAAAGTGCCATAAGTGATGGATGCGGGCCCCGATGAAGCTTAAATTGCTGGAGGAGGTGTGGAAGACATCAATGCATCATCACTAATCATCCCATGCCACAACATTGCCTCAGTAGCCCAAATCGAATTCCTCAATAGCCATTTCTACCAATCCCGAAATGCCTCGAGAAGTGTGAAACCGCCCCAAATTGCCTCCTGGAGTGCCTGCACTGTCAAGGTGAGCGCACCAGTGTGTTCGGGAGGGGGGCAATATGGTAAAAACAAGTGGCTGGACCACCCCCTCCAAGCATAGCGCCCTAGGTCAACCAGATAAAAATCCTCTCTACTCTGACAGGGTCTCCGACAGACCAAAACTGCACTGGGGTAACCTACTAAGGCTCAATTATCACTGTAAGTGCCCGGAACTGAAAACATACTGTCTCATTGGACTCAGAAGGTCCAAATCTATCCAAGATGTGTACTCATACACCATATGAATCTTCGCATGATCAAAATATATATCCAATATACTGGAACGGGTCAAATAATAATAATCTGTAAATGATCACATATTGCTGTAAACCATGAATCATCATCATAACCCTGTAGTTGCTGCATAGAATCATCATGTACATGTACATAGACCATATATCATCTATCCATATCATCACAAGGTCTAACCATCTCATGTCCTATGGTTGACCTTGGTCAAACTAGGTTTGACCAAGTAAACATGACCAAATATAACTCAGACCATCATCAGAAGCTGCTGCAAAGTGTCAAAGGTTAGTGCATGCTCTACAACTTATTCAAATAACAATTATAACACAAAGTAATCATTGCTGGCGATCTAAATCCAAATATATAATGTCATTAATTATTATTATTACTCAGACTAGACTTTCAAGATCATACTCACTTCATAGCCGTGATCAATTTGCTAGTGAAGGGTGAAGGCTAAAATAACTGGCTAGGCTAAGGGATGACTTGACTGACTTAACTTTGTGACACTTTGGCAAAGGGAAAGGGAATACACACCATAGTATATACTGAATGAGCAACAACACAGGGAATGGTGGAGTCTCACAAATGGATGAGTTGTTCAAAGAGGGTTTATTCACCTTTAACATATGCGCACAATCCTTAATTCAAATAAGGCCAACAATTGTTTTGATATAGCATTTAAGTTCCATTGCTTTTTGGGCCTGAAGTTTCCATAGCCTTGATCTATGTGTGTTTATAAACACATTGCATAGATTTACATTTATTTAGGCTTTCTGCTGCAGGTGTGTTTTTAAGGCACTTGTTTACCTAAGCACTTCTAGGTGTGTCATAGACAACTTGTTTACCTAGGTATTTACATTTCCAAAAGATATAACATTTTATTTTCTTGGCCGTTTTCATTTGGCATGCCTTTCATTCATGTGTGTTGAAAAAAACATTGCATGAATGGGCTTTTCATACAAGATATAACATTTCATTTTTCTAGATTTTGTATTCATGGCAGCACTAAAAGTTTCAGGTTTAGCCAACACAACTTTAGTGACTAGGGGGAATTCACAAGGAACTCCAACTCACCATAGGTAAGTTTTGTCACCAACTCAGAGCCGAGACACAATAAACAGGGAAGCTCATCCAATACAGAGGCTACAGTGGGGAAAAGATCCTCCATGTCACTAGTCAAGTAGTAAGTCAGGGTGATAAACTAAAAGGTAGGCAATGGATGGATGAAGACAATGAATAATGGAGCCAACACTAGCAAGCCAAGGTATGGTGGAATGATCACCTCTATTCTCCCTAAGGAGGGTGAAACCAATGAGTATGAATAGTGAACTTCTAAGTCTGAGTAGGGACAATATAGTATATATAATAAGATCAACCAGGTCCACATATCTATATGATCGCCAGATCATGACACTAAGTGCTAAGACATGCTATAAGAATAAGTATAAAAACAATATAATCATAACACAATGATATACCTGCTGAGTTATATACTTGAATGCTCATCAACCTGTACCATCATCTATCCTCTGAAACTGCTGCTGTAACTCTGGGCACCACTAACTGCTCTGTACAAATGGTGTAATGGCTACATCGGTCATCTCTGTGAGTTTCCTGAGACTCAGTGATGGCATGGGGAATGCAACTGCTGTCCAAATTTGATAGTGATCCAATATAGATGCTCATCTCAGCATCTCAAATGTAAGGGAACTGGCTGAATAGTGTATTGGCATCAGAAAAATAATGTATGGTAGCCCGACTACTATATATGTGATAACATCGGGCTCCGACTGGGACAAGTGCTTTGCTGAAATGAGTGCTTGAGAACCTCAGAATCTTTGGTTCTCGAACTCTGCTACTCGAATCCACGATCCAACACTCTACCATTTTGCTTCCAGCTTTTTTTTTATTTTTGCCACCTATTTCTGCATTCACAAACATTAAAAATACCTCATGCTGCATGTGGGAAAAATATAAAACCAACTGAAATAAAATCTATTGTATGTCAGAAATAGAAATGCATGAAATATAAATGCAGAAAGTAAATTAAACTACTAACATAATTTGCAAAATTTGAAATTTATTGTGCAGAAAAAAGAAAAGTGACAGGTACTCAATTAAACTAGGAGCTTACAAAGGAGCTTAGAAATAAACAAGGTGCCAGACTCAATGGCTGAAAAGACTAACTACTGCCCAAGTAGGCCTATTAGGTTTTCTACCTACTCTAAACTAACCAGTTAGCACAAATGCTAGGTAAAATCATAGATACGGTGCAACCATTCATCAAACATATTAGTGATTCTTCTTTGATTTCTGGTAATGAAACAAGTCATGATTGGATTAAAGATGAAAGAATTTGATAATGCAATCTTCCAGGTTTGTTAAAAAATTGAATAAAGGTTTGAATGGTGCAAAATGAAATCATGCCAAGGAAAAGATTGACTGATGCAAACATCCTCCATCCAAGAATTGATAGGATCATAAAATTCATGCAAGTTATTGCTTAAGATTGATGGAGGGAAAATATAAGGCTTGTAACTCAATTCTTTTTCACAGAACATAACTTCCTCATTTACTTCTCTTACATATTCAATTTGGTTCTCCCTGGGATTAATGATCAAATAGAAACCAAGTGGGGATAACTTAATGTTTAAAGGACGGAAAAACAAAGTCAAACACACTTGATGCTCAAAAATGGAGAAAAAATGGAATTGATTTTTAAACACCTTTCTTAGCCACCAAGAGTGATTGATAACTTGACAACAAGCATTATGGTTCCAAAATGACCAAAAAGGGGAATGAAGTGTTTTTTCTCCAAACATGTAATCATGCATATACTTTCTTCTGAAAATTCCAAAGGCAAAAGATTGACTATAGCACCAACCCAAAGATGATTGAAAGAGTTGGGACGGGAGGGTGGATTGTAAATATGAAAATTCTCCCAAATAGATAGACAAGTTCGACCTTAGATTTTGACAAAAGAAAACACTCTTTACTCTGGGAATTATTTCAAGCTTTTGATCAAGTTTAATATTTACAATCTGAGGACAAGATTGACCATAGCTATCTAACTCTAAGCTATTTTGACTAAGGATAAAAAAAAGAAAATTTAAAGATTCATTATAAGAAGTGGAGCAAAGATTAGAATATCTAGTATGATTCACTAATTCATCCTCACCTTGAGATTGATTTATTGATTCATCAGTAAATTCGTACGAGGATAAATGATCATTTTTATTCAATTTGTCAGGGATAAAATTAACAGGCTCATCTAAAACATCCTGATTATTTGCACAATGATCATGTGAAAGCACTACTAAATGATCTTGGTTAATGTCTCCACTTTCATCTTCTTTAGTATGTTGATAAGGATATGAATGATCACTAAAGACAGAATGACTAATGAGTCTCT
Source organism: Larix kaempferi (assembly GCA_027924585.1). Classification (NCBI taxonomy): domain Eukaryota; kingdom Viridiplantae; phylum Streptophyta; class Pinopsida; order Pinales; family Pinaceae; genus Larix; species Larix kaempferi. Next base: position 13,281,155 of record BSBM01000444.1, on the reverse strand, counting down.
CTGATGGAGGAACTTCAGTAGACCTGTTAACTAAAAGTTCATCCTCAAAAATTCCCTCAGGATCAGGGCTAGGGCTACCTAAAAAGCAATTTTAAAACTTATGGTCTGTACAATGATTAAAGATTTGAGTTTCGATTGACTCAAAAGTAGAAGACTTATCATCAGAAGAAATTGGGCAGGAAAGGTCATCTCCGTATGTTGACAAATCACTTGATATTTGATTGTTAAATGATTCCACAATAGGATCGGAAAGGGGAAGGTTTTGTTCTTGGATTTGATTCGAAAGATACATATCATCGAATTCACTTCCTCATTCTTCTAGGAATTTATTTTCAAACATGTCATAACCATAAATGCTATTGGGTTTCAAATTTGAAAGCCAGAGTCCAGCTCTTTCTTTGAAAGATGAAGCCAATAGTCTCATACACACATCCTCATGGGTTATGAATAACTCTTTAATAATTTCCCTAAAAAGTTCAAGGTGTCTTTTAGCAGAGATTTCATAACTTCCATCGAAAATAGGCAACCTTGCACATGCTTGATGAGGAATATGATGAGGATACCCAACAATTTTTGAAAAGTAAACACTTTTAAACCACCGAAAGTTCTAGGTCGCTCAGAAGCAGCCATGGATAAAAAAAATAATTTGTTTTTTTATTTTTTATATTTATTTTTAAATTCAAGAACCTGAAAACAAAATGATGCACCCCATGGGTTCTACATAACGATAAGATCTGTCTAAATTCTACTGTTATAGGGATGTAAATGAGCACGCTCCTCAGCGGAGTCATGGTTGGGAGTCGCCAAGTAGATTTCTTAAACTCTTCTACCAAGATATGTGTCGTTGTATTTCAAGAAGCCTTGCAAAATCGCCCTTGTTGAAGTCGCCCTCCTGTAGACAAGACAATGATTTCCAAAATAGATAGATCTTACCACAAATTCCAAATGCTAGGTTGCAATAGACTTTCCAATCACCATCTAAGAACACCAGATGCAAAGGAGACCACAAGAATTTCCACAAGAAAGTTTTTCTATACCAATAATCCAAGAGCCAAAGACGGATTACAATGAGAAGCTCTCTCCTTTAAATAGGAAGGAGAGGCCTCAAAATCCTAACCACTTTTTGAATGAGTGGCTAAGATTAAAAGATACAAATGTCTAATCAATGGTTGAGATGAGCTCAACAATAAAATACATGGATCACTCATAAAATATAACATAAGTGGACAAAATCACCCTATAAGAGGGGAATCCCACCAAATCAAGATGACAAAATATAATAAGAAGCTTATGGTGGGTCCAAGGGGTAATTGTAGCCACCCTTGGTCAATCCCCATAGCACAATAATAATAAAATAGTCATCAATATACCAAATCGTGCCTCTATGGTCAAATCGTAGGCCTCAAAAGACCTCATAAATCATCAAAAAGTGCCATAAGTGATGGATGGGGGCCTCGATGAAGCTGAAACTGCTGGAGGAGGTGTGGAAGACATCAATCCATCATCACTGATCATCCCATGCCACAACATTGCCTCAGTAGCCCAAATCAAATTCCTCAATAGCCATTTCTACCAATCCTGAAATGCCTCGGGAAGCGTGAAACTGCCCCAAATTGCCTCCTGGAGTGCCTTCGCTGTCAAGGTGAGGGCACCAGTGTGTCCGGGAGGGGGGTAATATGGTAAAAACAAGTGGCTGGACCACCCCCCTCCAAGCACAGCGCCCTAGGTCAACCAGATAAAAATCCTCTCTGCTTTGATAGGGTCTCCGACAGACCAAAACTGCACTGGGGTAGCCTACTGAGGCTCAATCATCACTGTAAGTGCCCGAAACTGAAAACAGACTGTCTCATTGGACTCAGAAGGTCCTAATCTATCCAAGATGTGTACTCATAAACCATATGAATCTCTGCATGATCAAAATATATATCCAATATACCAGAACAGGTCAAATAATAATAATCTGTAAATGATCACATACTGCTGTAAACCATGAATCATCATCATAACCCTGAAGCTGCTGCATAGAATCATCATGTACATGTACATAGACCATATATCATCTATCCATATCATCATAAGGTTTAACCATCTCATGTCCTATGGTTGACCTTGGTCAAACTAGGTTTGACCAAGTCAACATGACCAAATATAACTCAGACCATCATCAAAAGCTACTGCAAAGTGTCAAAGGTTAATGCATGCTCTACAACTTATTCAAATAACAATTATAACACAAAGTAATCATTACTGGCGATCTAAATCCAAATATATAATGTCATTAATTATTATTATTACTCAGACTAGACTTTCAAGATCATACTCATTTCATAGCTGTGATCAATTTGCTAGTGAAGGGTGAAGGCTAAAATAACTGGCTAGTCTAAGGGATGACTTGACTGACTTAACTTTGTGACACTTTGGCAAAGGGAAAGGGAATACACACCATAGTATATACTGAATGGGCAACAACACAGGGAATGGCGGTGTCTCACAAATGGATGAGTTGTTCAAAGAGGGTTTATTCACCTTTAACAGATGCGCACAATCCATAATACAAATAAGGCCAACAATTGTTTTGATATAGCATTTAAGTTCCATTGCTTTTTGGGCCTGAAGTTTCCATAGCCTTGATCTATGTGTGTTTATAAACACATTGCATAGATTTACATTTATTTAGGCTTTTTGTTGCAGGTGTGTTTTTAAGGCACTTGTTTACTTGAGCACTTATAGGTGTGTCATAGACAACTTGTTTACCTAGGTATTTACATTTCCAAAAGATATAACATTTTATTTTCTTGGCCATTTTCATTTGGCATGCCTTTCATTCATGTGTGTTGAAAAACACATTGCATGAATGGGATTTTCATACAAGATATAACATTTCATTTTTACAGATTTTGTATTCATGGCAGCACTAAAAGTTTCAGGTTTAGCCAACACAACTTTAGTGACTAGGGGGAATTCACAAGGAACTCCAACTCACCATAGGTAAGTTTTGTCACCAACTCAGAGCCGAGACACAATAAACAGGGAAGCTCATCCAATATAGAGGCTACAGTGGGGAAAAGATCCTCCATTTCACTAGTCAAGTAGTAAGTCAGGGTGATAAACTAAAAGGTAGGGAATGGATTGATGAAGACAATGAATAATGGAGCCAACACTAGCAAGCCAAGGTATGGTGGAATGATCACCTCTATTCTCCCTAAGGAGGGTAAAACCAATGAGTATGAATAGTGAACTTCTAAGTCTGAGTAGGGACAATATAGTATATATAATAAGATCAACCAGGTCCACATATCTATATGATCGCCAGATCATGACACTAAGTGCTAAGACATGCTATAAGAATAAGTATAAAAGCAATATAACCATAACACAATGATATACCTGCTGAGTCATATACCTGAATGCTCATCAACCTGTACCATCATCTGTCCTCTGAAACTGCTGCTGTAACTTTGGGCACTACTAACTGCTCTTTACAAATGGTATAATGGCTACATCGGTCATCTCTCTGAGTGTCCTGAGACTCAGTCATGGCATGGGGAATACAACTGCTGTTCAAAATCTGATAGTGATCCAATATAGATGCTCATCTCAGCATATCAAATGTAAGGGAACTGGCTGAATAGTGTACTGGCATCAGAAAAATAATGTATGGTAGCTCGGCTACTATATATGTGATAACAGGGGGCTTGCTAGAGTTGAAAGAGTGCCTTCCAAGCACTTCATCCATTTGTGAGACATTGTGCTTGCCTAGTGTTCATCATTCCAACAAATGTCATAGAGACCCCTGAAATCCTTTCTCTCTGAAGGTTAAATCATTGTCTTTCCTATAGTTAACTTTACTTTGACCAAAACCTATGACTATTATCCATTCCATTTCACCCAAGAGAGAGCGGATTGATCTATAGATTACATTGGAATTAATGTGAATAAGGGTATGTATGTAGAATTGTTGCTTTTTCCTTATGTCGCATTAAGTTATGTTCTTGCTTATGTTGTTGTTGCATTGATCACCACTGGTATGGCATAATTTAACATTTAGTCGTTTGCCAATATTAATCATGATAAGAGTACTAACACCTCTTGCATGCATCAGTCTTGATTGTGTGCTTATTTGGAGCTTTGGTCAATTTTTTACCATATGTTGACTTTTTGACTTGGTCAAACCTTGGTTTAACTTGGTCAATGGGTTAAGTCAGTAGCGGGACCCCACTACAGGTCATCAGTGTTCATATAATTGCCCTTAGAGGCCAATTGGACCCCTCCAAGTATTAGTTGTTAAAGGAAAGGATTAATTCATCATTTTTTAAATGGTTGCGGTCCTGCGGAAAATAATTAAGCTTGTTTTTATTAAAATATTTTGAGTTTGTTTCACAGAGATTATGGTAGATTGGTCGTGGGAATATTAGTGGATCCTAGTATTTTTTATGTATCACGATCTATCCGTGCAGTCGGATCAATATTCCAGGAAAGGAAAGATCCATATTTGGGCAAATTGAAGATTTATTATGGTTTCCAGCTAATTAATTAAAAATTAAAACATGACCAAGGTTTTTTTGCCGCCGGGTTAGCACACCTGGTTAACGTAGCAGAAATCTATGCTACTGCTCGATGTGCCCTTGGGGTCAAGTCTCGAGTCAAGGCTGTCCCTTGATCTTGAATCCTCCGTTTAGGCAAAACTCCCAACGAAGCCAAGGGGGGTAGTCCCTAAGGAATGTTTCTAAGGTTGTTAGAGTTTCCGTGAAATAGTTTTTATGTTTTTAGGAGTTGTTTTTGGGTAGTGATTAAAGGGTTCCAAGATGTGTTTGCAACAAAGTTTAAATAATCTTTCACCAGCATAAATTAATGATCACTGTAAAAAATATATATAGATGCACGATACTTGAGATGATAGTAAGCAAATGAAAGTGCAGCAAGGACCAGTGCCTTATGGAGTCAATACAGTGTAAATGAATAGTGCTGAAAAAGGGAAATGTTGTGCAAGTGTCTCTTGGTTGATTTTAATTATTAAAGTATGGAACTTGATTAAGGGAAAAAGGAGAAACTCCTGATATACCGTGAGGTACAGGGAGGAATGTCCGGAAATCAAGATTTGGTGGTTCCGTACAAGGACATATGGGCTAGCTAGAGTCTCGAGAGCGGTGTTCAACACTACACCAACAAGGATGTAGTCTAATTGGTTCTCTGAGGTCTTGCCCCAGTGATTCCCGCGTCCTCAGGCAAAATTTCCCCACACAAAAATTGTCGAAGTGTCGGATTTTCACTTATCTCAAGGGTGGTTGATTTTATTAGATGACTATTAAGTTAAGTGTAAAAAAATTAGATAGTGCTTCCAACTGCTTTTGGTATCCCTCAGCTCAAACGAACTGTTGGTGGGTAGAGCATACGCAGTGTAGGCAAATGGTTTATTCAAGTTCGAGAAAGAGGACCATTGTGCTCTCCGATAGAGAGTGCTCTTGAATTGCTTTTCATCGAGGTTCAAGAGACTTTGGGTTCCTTTTATTAAACGACTATAATGTGAAAAGTGAAATGTAGGATGCAAAACTTTGAAAGATATCAATCACCAAGTTTATGCGTCACTTTCTGATCAACCTCCACTAATCGGCAATGCCTTTAGGTGAATGCGAGAGCATATTTCGTGGGGACGACACTTTTATTACATTTTGAAATTCCGTCTCCAGACGACACTTTTATTACATTTTGAAATTTTCCAATTAAACCATTAAAAATGGTCTAATTTACGGAAAAATTTATTTTTGTCAGAATCGACTCAAACTCCTAGGGGACCTAGTGCATGTCCATACAAATCAATACTGATGGCTAGCATGTTTAGAATACATAGACACATAGGCTTTAATAACCTCCCTAAGATCGACCACCTTGGAAAATACTCCAGCTTTGGAGGTATGAGTGAAAAACTCAAGATTTATACGCCACTGAAGCACAACGCATAATTCCTAAGGAAAAAAAAACTCTAGAGTATCCCCTTGATGGAAAACTCTACGGTAGGCCAAGTCTTTTACAAAAGAATCATGCTTAGACCAACTTATTACAATTCCCCCATGGGGATCTGGACATGCAAATTTTACAAAGGGCCAAATTTTTTTGGCCTGATGGATCTCGGAACACTGATGATGAACAATTTGATTGTTCAAGTCTTCGACGGTTCACTCAGAATCCACTAAGTGCAATTTAGTGGATAACAAGACCAAAATCCTAAACCACTTTTGAAATGAGTGGTTGAGATCAAAAGATACAACAATATAATCAATGGCTAAGATGAGCTAATACAACATATGACATGGATCACTCACTATGGGGATGACCTCATGGCTAAAAAGACCCTAGGGGGGATGACGTCATGACTAGGGGAGACTAAAACATGTGTGTCTCACATAAGATGACTAGGACAAGTGACTAGGAGCACATGGTGGGGCTAGGAGGTATTACTTCCCTTCACTAGAATCACCCCATGGCACAATAATATAACATGAGACTCAATGATATGTCCAAGTACACAAATGATCAAATCCTATCCCTCAAATCTGAGAGAAAAATACATCAAAAGACATCTTGCTGATTGTGTGGACCCCACTGACTGCTGCAAACTGATCTGGAAGGAGTGGGACACACCATAGATGACCTCAAAGAATACCTCATGCCAAAACCCTGCCTCAATTGCCCAAATCAAATTCCTTTATGGACTTTTTATTCCATTTTTTATCCTCTTGAAAAACCTTGAAACTGCCCATAACTAATTGCCAGGTTCCTGCGCTGTCAAACTGACTTTTCCATCATGTTTGGAAGGGGGGTAATATGGTAATAACAAGTGGCTGGACCACCCCCTTCCCTTGTAGCTCCCTAGGCAACAATTGGCCTCCAATGGTCTGGCTGGACAAGCCACACCAGCATGGCCAAACTGGTCAACAGGTGGAAAACAGCTCATAACATGCCTGTGAGTGCCTGGAATTGATAGATAAGTGTCTCAATGGATCCATAAGACTCAAATCCACTAGAGATGAGTATTCATACACCTCCTGATAACCTGTAGGATCATCTGTAGGGTCCACCATACCCGAACAAGTAAAAATATGATGATCTGGGAATAATAATAATCATGACAAACTGCATCAATCATCATCTGAAGCCTGTGCCCGTCATATGGAATCATCAAAAAGGTATATAGAAGAGCATAGATCAACATCATACACAAAGTGGTCCATCTCATCATGGATCCCAAGGTTGACCTTGGTCAAACTGATCAAAATACACTTAAGGCTAGGCTGAGAGGGATGACTTGACTGACTTGACACTGTGATACTTTGGATAAGGGACATGGTGTAATACACTTAAGCATGTGTTGGACAAGGAGTACACAAGGAATGGCAGTGTCTCACAGATGGGTAAGTTGTTCAGAGAAGTGCTTATTCAACCTTGGCAAAAGTTGTCTACTACCAGCCTAGATCCAAATCCTAGGCTCTATCAAGCGCTGAGAGGGATCAAATCTCTCGAGGTTTGGCTTAGGTATTGCACTCAAGGAGCTATTCAAGGAGAGCTAGTAAATATAAATTACTATAGCCGACATAAGAAATAAAAATTACACGATCTCCCTCATATTTACTTTTTACTTTGTATTATTCATTTTTGTTTATGGCCGACATAATATTTATTACTTTTTACTTTGTATTATTCTTTTTTGTTTACTTTGTATTATTTTGTTACTTGACAAACACTCGACAAACGTTACAAGATCTCCCTCATATTTACTTTTTACTTTGTATTATTCTTTTTTGTTTATGGCCGACATAATATTTATTACTTTTTACTTTGTATTATTCTTTTTTGTTTACTTTGTATTATTTTGTTACTTGACAAACACTCGACTAACAAGATCTCCCTCATACTGGGCTGTAGAGCGCCTCTCGGCGCAACTAGAACCGCCGTGAACTAGGTGCCCGACTAACCATAAATTGAGGTTCTAGGGGACACTTAGAATTAGCTGTCCCTTGCTCCATCTCATATCATAACCCGCAGGTTCAATGAGGAAAGTTTCACACAAGGTCCACAGTATTTAGATTTGGAATACATTTAACCACTGCTTTTTAGAACCTTTTCATTTCATTGAATTTCATGGCCAACAATCTTTAGATTTAGCATACATTTATCCATTTCTTTTTTAGGCCTGATATGACCCCTATGGGATTTCACATGTGCTTATAAGCTCAACTAATCGTAGCTTACATCCGAGGTGCATTTACATTTTATAGCATTTGAATTTCACTTCAATTTCATAGCCCTTTTCATTGGTTTGCACAAGATATAACAATAATTTCCATATGTAGTACAATTTTGCTTGAGGTTTTAGCCAACACAACTCAAGCAACTAGGGGGACTTCCAGAAATCTAAACCACACATCGAGGCAACTGACTAGAATGATAAAGGCATAAAATCCAACTCACCAAGGGCAAGTTTTGTTGCCAACTCAGAGCCGAGACACAAAATAAACATGGATGCAAGTCCAACACAGAGGCAAAAGCGGGAAAGATCCTCCATATCACAAGTCAAGGTGTAAGTCAGAATGAAGATCAATATATGACAAATGGATGGATGTAGATAAGTGAAGATGGTGCCTAAGCTAGCAGGTCAGGCAGACACTAAATGATCATGTTCACATTCATATGAAGGTAAAGACCAACAAGTATAAAACAAGAGTTTCCAAATGTCAGTAATACAACCAATACATATAATCCATAACCAATTTCATTTCAATTTTAATATACTGCCAGATCATAATTACTTTATACCAAGTCAATGCTATCAAAATGACCTAAACAATAAGATAATAATATCAATGCACATCATATATATACTGGGTCATCAATCAACATCTGTAATCTGAACCAACTATAACCACTGAGAACTCTGTATCTGAAATACTGAAACTGCACTACAACTGTATGGAATAAAAGGCCATATTGGTCATCAAATCTGAGGTCTCAAGGCTCAACCTCAGCATAAGGTCTACTAAATCTCTGATACAAAGATGCTCTGATGTGTGAGTGATCATAAATAATGCTGCTCATCATAGCTGATCTCACTGAAAAAGTGTAAAGGCAAAGCTCTGAAAAGTGCAGATATTTGCTTTGCTCACATGGTATCCCAACTACTATGTATGTGATAACAACTCTTTTGTGGATGGTCATTGTTGTATTAGCTTGAGGTAACATGTATCTTTAGATTCTTGTTCAATCATATTGTGAATTTGGCCTTGAAAGGATTGGTATCAATTGAGAGGAAATGATCAAGTAATAAGCTTATTGCTAGTTTCTTTTAATCATGCATATCTAGAGATCTAATGTAACATTGTTAATAAGTTTATTGACATGTTTTCTTGATTTCTTATGTGTTTATTACCAGATCTCACAATCTCTTTGGCAAGTTTCTAATTAGTTACAGGTTACAAAGCGTGGAAAAGTATTGGAACAAGTTTGTTCTCTTATTCTCCAAGGATTCATCCAACATAGTCCACAAATTGTCACCAGAAGTCTCTTCAGTTGATCCATCTAACACCAAGCTTCCTTTCTCCCTTTCTCTCTCTTCATAAGTTTAAAGAAAATCTCCTTGGTTACTATTCTTCTCAGATCTATTTTTGTTGAAAAGAAATATCATACATAGATCTGATTTTGTATTTTGCTTAGATCTTAGTTTCCAAAAGTTTATATTCCGCACTAGATCTAGCATCTTTAAGCTTCCTCATGCAAGTAATTTATTGAAAAATATTAAGGCTTGTTAGAGTAGCTTTATATTGGGTTTTAAAGTTTATTTAGCAATTTAAAAAGTGTTTCATTGGTTGCCCTCAAAAGCAATCCAAGATCCTCAAAATGACTTGTCCTTTTGAGTCATTTTCATTCAATTTTTACAAGTAGACTAGCCTAGATTTTTTCCATATTTTTTGTAGTTGCCCAAATCACTTTTAAAAGTGATTTTGGACATTTTCTAACACTAATTAGCTCGCTGTCCTGTTTTATTTTTAGCAGGTTTTTGCACTTCTGGGTCAAAAATTTCAAGTTTGGGCCATTCCAGAGCTTCCCGGGGCGTCCCAGCTTCATTCAACATTTACCCCTTGCACTTTTTGTAAGCCTTTTCTTCAAAATTTTATTGTAAATCAAAATAAAAAGAAGAGCAAGTGGGCTACCCAACACCCACACCCCATCCCCCCTAGGGGGATTTGCTTTTTTTTATGGCATGATTTTTTGTAACAAGTTTTATTTTCTGCTTAAAGACAAACACACACAAAACATGCAGTATACTTTCAAATTTTAAACATACTAAATATTGTTTTAGTCGTTTCATTTTTGCTTCAAAGTAACAAATTTGGCATTGCTTTCCCGAAGTATGCTCTCGCCGTCACATAAAGGCTCTGCCTGAGTACGTGATCGGATGATCAGAAAAGAGACTCTTTGCTTGTAGTAATTAGCATAACACTTTACTTCAGTTATTTATCTTTTGCAATCAAATGGAATAAACATTTAGTTTCCATCTCTAAGTATGCTCTTTCCCCTTGCGGGCATTTGCCTGGTCCTATGGGAAATCAGAAAGCGTTGGAACTACTCCTTCATTTTTCACATTTAATAAAAACTCATACTAATAAAATTAACAACCCTGAACATAGTGAAAATTCGACAATCAGACAATAATTATTGTGTGGGGAAATTTCTCAGGAGAAGCGGGAACCACTGGGAAGCGACCTCAGGGCACAGTTAGGCTACACCCTTGTTGGTGTAGTGTTGAACACCGCCCTCGAGACTCCATTCCCGCCCACACGTCTTCGTGAGGAGCCACCTTTAGTTAATTTCCGGACATTACTCCTTGTACCTCACGATATATCCGGGGCTCCCTTTCTCCCGTAATCAAGTCTCATCCTATAATAAGCTAAAACTGATCAAGAAGCACTCGCAAAACATTTACAATACAACAACATGCTATTTCGACTCCACTATTGGCACTGATCTTGTTTACATTTATTTCAATCTTTGATTCAACTCTCATGTGTTATGTGATTATATTATGTTGTTGATCTTAATTCATATTTTCAAGTGACTTTCTTGCTCTCAGTTGAATATTATTCAAACTCCTAAAAAAACTTACCCAATCATAACCTAAAGCTTAATTAGCCTTAGTAACTTATAGGGATTACCCCCCTTGGCTTCGTTAGGAGTTATGTCTAAACGGAGGAGTTGAGTGTTGAGTGAGAGTATCTCAACTTGAAACTTGCCCCCAAGGAACGCACTGAAGCAACTTGAAGATTTATGTTGTGATAACCCATAGATGCGTGTTTCGGCGGCAACAGGGGCCCAAAAAAGGCCTGATTTGAACTTTTGAACATTGAAATGCACAAGCACTTGTGCAAACTTTGGCGGCTCTCTGGAAGTCCAACTGTGTGCAACTTAGTTGGTAACATCTGGCTCCAACTGCGGGACGTGTGCTCGATCTGGTCCTTAGACAAGGAGAGGCATTTTAGTGCCATGCTTATAGAAATGTCAATTTGCATGTCAATTTGCATCCACGGGGGCATGCCAGGTCACCATGAAGAGTCATTTATTCATTGATATGGGGTACTAAGTCACCTTGATCTATGTATTCCATCTTTAAGTTGTAGGAATATTTGTGCCATGCTTACAGTGCTGGCAATATGCACCCACTTGGGCATGCCAGGTCACCACGAAGAGCACTTTATTCCTTATTGAAAGTCCTGGATTTTGAGATTTGTTGTACTTATTTTCAGTTTTATGATTTTTCCACACTGTAGAATTTCTGTTCATGGGGTTATTTGATAATTAAACATGCAAAATTTTCTCCATTTTAGAAATTAAAAACAGAAACAAAAACCACCAAAGCTATTATCTTTCCTTGCATATTCTTTGGGACTGATATTTAACCCTTTCTTCCCAGGGTTGGCATTCAATTATAGTGCAATATTCATTTGTTATCATGTTTTTTTAAAGAAGAAATATGCTTTAAACTAGTAATTGGGATAGGAAGACGATTTCTTTTTTACAAAGAATTGCCTGTTTCCAATCCTTAAAGAGGCAGTACAGCTTCAAGGCACTCTACTGAAAGGATGAAACTAACGTGCATAACTGTCTAAGGTTACTATCATCAAGATCTACTGACAAGTATCTCTGCATTCTCAAGCCAAGCCTGTTATCTATGATTCAGAGCTTGGTTGAGTTGGCAAAATCTCCATGTTGACTGCCTGTGCTTAAAGAAATTCATTTAAGAAACCATCTACGACTATTAATCAAAGATAATCTCGATCTCAATGCTGTGCATTATGATTCCATTAATAGATTTATTGTCAAATCCTGCAATGGGGCAAGTGGAAATTCAGACCATAATTTTTTGGAAAATATATTTCACTGCTAGATAGCAACTTTCTGGACAATAAAAAATGAACAGAATATCTGAAAATCTAGTCTCTCTAGTGTCTTAAATATCAACTATCTTGGCAGTTTTACCATGATTGTATGGTGTTGAAGATGAAAACAAGTGAAGCAACCAAAACAGAATCATTAACCACAGAATATGTCTTGCAAATATACTGATACATAGGATACTGCTTACTGCTTTCCCTTGATTGCATTATATATCTGAATTTTCTCACGAAGTGCAATGCTACAAATATGTCATGCTTTTGGTCTATCTGACGTTGGTTTCTGGGTTATTAAATTGCAGGGTTGTTGTGATATCTGAAAATCAGTCACCTGGTCTTCTTACTCAAATGAATGCAGTCACACGGCGAATTGATCTCAGCTGCAAGTTGTTGGCACCTGTCGCTGTTGGTTTTATTATGAGTTATGTATCTGTGTTGGCATCTGCAATTGTTATAGTACTTTGGAATATATTGTCTGTCGGAGTGGAATATTGGCTTCTATCTTCTGTATACTATGCTGTTCCTTCTTTGAACTTAAAGATAAGGAAAGACAAAAGCATTGAAGAAACATGTTCCAGTGAATCACAAGATTGCCTAAACAAGGATATGAGCACTGTCAGTGCTACTGAAGGAGATGCTTCAATCAAGAAGAAACATGAAACCACAAGTTGGAGGAGAAAAATATTACAAAGTTTCTTGCATACTCCTACTATAGAAGGATGGTTGGTATACATAAAGCAAGATGTAGCACTTGCAGGCTTTGCTTTGGCTCTGCTGTACTTCACAGTCTTAAGGTATGCCTATGATCACCATATAAGTTTTGCCACATTGAAATACCAGTCTTTCATGTTTAATTTTATATACTATTTAAGTTTTCTTATCACCTCAATGGTCAAAATATGATTCTATTTGTAGAATGTTTCTCTATTCGATCTAATGAATGCTGCTAAGTTGATCTCCTGTATGTTGCTATGTTTTATTGAGGACAAAGGATGGGGATAAATGGGGATGGAGGGACAAGTTTTGGGGATGGCCGGAGAGACCCCCCAAATTTTAGGGTATGGCATAGGGGACACTAGAAATAATAAAAAAGAAACTACTAATTTTCTCTGTAGATGAATCATGAATAATCATAAATAAACACATTGTTAGTCCTAATTATTAAATTTGAAACTCAAATAAGCAAATCCATACATTCATACACATACAATGACAAATCTATATGAGGCATTCCTTGTTTTTCTTTGCTAAAGGTGGATGGGAATATGTGCTTTTTGTTACCTCCTGAACTAGTATGTGAAATTAAAGCCAGAAAGAACAATGCTAGACTCTAGCCCAAAGGAAACCTAGAGGCGCTACCCATTGTCACCTAAGTAACTCCCTCTCTACACTTAGGTTGCCTCTTCTCCAACACAAGGGGGGTTTTCCTAAGTTAGGATTGCTAAGGCTATGACAATTAGGGACAAGGTGATGTGAAGAGATAACTTAGCAAAACATTTTTTCTTTTATGCTATAGGAAAATATAAGGATGATGGAAGGACCAAGAGATTAGTGCCAATCCAACAAGGGGTCAAGGGGTTAGTCTTAGAGGGTGAGTTCATGAATGGTTAAAGAAACAAGGGACACTAAAGCATGCCACAAGGAAATCCTAACATGTTGAAAAATAAAAGAAGAAATTATACTAGGAAGGCCCCAATGGTGCCACATTAAAACATTGCCAGTTAGGGTGTGACTTATACAATGAAGTATTACAAGCAACAACTCTAGAAAGACGATAAAAACAATGCAATATAATCATGCATAAGACATCAAAGGGAAATAGAGGAAATACTTCTCACATAGAACCCTTCCAATGAGGTATATAATATATATACCCTTATCATATGGCCACAAAAGGACAAGTTCTAGCAATTGTACATATCACCAACAACATTGAGAAATAGGAATGTAAGCCTCACAATGATAGGAGAATAAACCCTTACACTTCAATATGCAACAAGAAAGATATAAGCATCTAGCGTATCAATCACACTACCAAAAGATCAAGCAATGAATATAAACCAATAATCGAAGCAAATTATCAGTGAAACAAAAATATAAGTTGATCTTCAAGCTCCTATTATCACATACATTGTAGCTGGGCTACCATGACGCAGACCAAATATTTTTCGCATTTATGAGCCAATCCTGTTGAGATGAGCCTATTTTCCAGTGGTGATGCACATATTTTTTGAGCCCTGTTATCAGCTAAGTTGCACTTAGGTGATTTCAGGTGAACCTGTGAAGATAGAATAGGTCTACTTGTCCATAACCAAAAGATCAGAAGTCCTAGCAGACCACCTTGGCCCATGTTTTTTAATAAAGTCACATGTCCATGCCCTGCGGGGAAATTGTAAAAATGTCATAGCATGATGGTTTTTGTAAAGGACTTGGCTTTCCTAGGACTTAGTTATCAGTCCGACTAGCCCAAAGTGTTTTTTCCCTTGTCAATTATATGTTGTTGAATAAATGACATATAATTTTCGAGTTTTTCACTCATACCTCCAAAGTTGGGGTAGTCGAAATGATTTATCGGTCTTAGGAGGTTATTAGAGTTCAAGTGTCAATGAATATTACCATGCTAGATATTAAAATTGAGTCGTATGGACATGTTCTAGGTCTCCCTAATTTTTTTTAATTTCCAAAGAAAATAACTTTTCCGTAAAATTAGACCATTTTTTAATGGTTTAATTGGAAATTCAAATTGTAATAAAAGTGTGGTTTGGAGGCATATTTTAGCATGCTCGTTTTCACACTCAGAGTATCCTCTTTACCCTAGGAACCACTTTCCCTATGTTTCGGGTGGCTATGTCGTCTCTGGGAGCATTATTCCTTAAAGATGCGACAAATTGGAAAATAAATGCTAAAAAAACACAAAATGACCCATATATTAAAAAATATATAATAAAAAAAAGTCATTTGGCATGCCATGTCATGTGGAGGGCGACCTCTTTAAGGAGATTTATGAATTAAAGGATGGAAAATGAAATGAGGTAGCAGTTGACTCAAGTT
Source organism: Larix kaempferi (assembly GCA_027924585.1). Classification (NCBI taxonomy): domain Eukaryota; kingdom Viridiplantae; phylum Streptophyta; class Pinopsida; order Pinales; family Pinaceae; genus Larix; species Larix kaempferi. The sequence goes on along the minus strand of BSBM01000444.1, from coordinate 13,265,664 downwards.
TTGGGATGCGCCCCTCTCTCATACTTCACGTGAGGGATAGGTGGCGCATGTCTCTTTTTGATGGGCGATCTTCATTAAGTGGGAGGAGAACCCAATGTGGAGGGGGCACACCTCTTGTGAGGTGGCGCCTCCCTCTCATCTCTAACTCTCACTTCTCCCTAAATCAAAGGGATTCAATCCCTCATTCTTCTCCCATCATGCACCCCTCTCTTCACGAGCTTATGCGCCTTTCTCCTCTCTCATTCTCTATATAAGCAAGCTTTCTCCTCGTTTGTAATCTAGTTGAAGTTGTGTTGAGAGAAGCTTGCATTGTAATAGTTGTATTTGCTCTAGTTGTTGGAATAAAGTTGAAGCTTTGGAGGCTACATGGTGCCATGCTCTCTTGTGGATGATCATTGTTGTATTTGCTTGAGGTAACATGTATCTTTAGATTCTTGTTCAATTGTATTGTGAATTTGGCCTTGAAAGGATTGGTATCAATCGGTAGGAAATGATCAAGTAATAAGCTTATTGCTAGTTTCTTTTAATCATGCATATCTAGAGATCTAATGTAGCATTGTTTAATAAGTTTATTAACATGTTTTCTTGATTTCTTCTGTGTTTATTACCGGATCTCACAATTTCTTTGGCAAATTTCTAATTAGTTACAGGTTACAAAGCATGGAAAGTATTGGAACAAATTTGTTCTCTTATTCTCCAGGGGTTCATCCAACATAGTCCACAAATTGACATCGGAAGTCTCTTCAGTTGATCCATCCAACACCAAGTTTCCTTTCTTCCTTTCTCTCTCTTCATAAGTTTTAAATAAAATCTCATTCGTTACTATTCTTCTTGGATCTATTCTGTTGAAAAGAAATATCATACATAGATCTGATTTGTGTAAATATTTGATACAAAGATCACTACTCCCTCTATATCAGTCTGAGACCTCAAGTGATATGAATCTCTATGTCAGTACATACTCATAAAACATAGATTCAAATAACTAGGTCTGCATCTACCAACTAACACATAATGCAATCATATAGACAACAGATGTACCCTGGAATCCTTTCGGAAGAAACCAACTAACTATGGGGTTATCTTCTCAATCTCGAGCCCAGAGCATATAGATGTATAAAAGAAGATACAATATAGAGTTACCTCAATCGGCAGCTCAATCCCTCTGACTAGGACAAACCCAGATTTGCATGCATCTAGCTGATGCATGCACTGATGAAATCTTCCCTAACTGCCAATCTGGATTTGAGTGCTCTGATGAAGCCTCTGATTGATCTGCCCTCTCTAGATCACTCTGCTCGCTCTGAAGACTGCCCACTGATGAAATTGGTCCTCTTTGCATGCATAAGTGCGCCCTCCTCCTCTGGATGTCAAATGCTCGTACTGCTTCGGATCTCAACAAATCTGAGCTCCGATCGTCTCTAACCTTCCTCAAATCTCGAGGCAAAGCTATCCTGAAAGTCTCGGACTCCAACTCGGTCAATCCAGCTCACAACGAGCTTCTCCTCCTCAGGAAAAACGTCCTCCTCCAAGCAAACTCAACCTCCTCCAAACTAATCAGTAATCACACTGTGGAGCTCTCTCAGCTCACAGTACTTGAGATCTGGTCTCTCTGGAACTGAAGGTCACTGATCTAGCTCAAATCTGACCTTCCTAGCTCCTGCAGCAACTCCTCCCTATCTCTGAAAGTCACCCCACATGGACAGATTCGTCCCCCTCACTCTAGCAGTATCTCTCTCTGATAATGCAACTGAGTAACCCCATCTGGGGACCCCCTGCCTCAATAAATAATCTCACCGATGAATTAGGTTTGCCAAAACCCTAATTCTCGGTGCATGCAAAAAGTCACTTTTGCATGCATTCACTGAATGCTGGCAGTTCATGCAAAACTCATGCATGCATAGGTCAATCTCCCCTGAAGCTCCGCATGCAGCCCCTGCTGGGCTCATGCCACTGAGTAGAGTGTATCTCACTCTCCACTCCATCCTGATGCCTATGGTACTAATGTCCCTCCATGCAAGGCATCTGTGTCATGGAGGACATCCTGAAGTTACCATAATCTAACAATTTGTACTTGCTTAGATCTTAGTTTCCAAAAGTTTTCATTCCACACTAGATCTAACATCTTTAAGCTTCCTCATGCAAGTAATTTATTGAAAAAATCTTAAGGCTTGTTAGAGTAGCTTCATATTGGGTTGTGAAGTTCATTTAGTAATTTAAAAAGTGCTTCATTGGCTTCCCTCAAAAGCAAGCCAAGATCCTCAAAAGGACTTGTCCTTTTGAGTCATTTTCATTCAATTTTTACAAGTAGATTAGCTTAAATTTTTTCCATAAATTTTGTAGTTTCCCAAATAACTTTTAAAAGCGATGTTATCACCTAAACTGTAGTTACCCCTATGGAAGGATCCAGTCATGGATGGCAATAGGGAAGGGCAACTTGAAAGGTGCAACCACGATCACCTCGACCTCCAATGTATATGGTTGTCACGCCAGTCGAGGCAACCTTCACTTTATGTTATCTAGCCCAGACAACAAAGGGGGAGACCCGATCTACTCCCGACAGGAGAGATCAAAACCAAGACACCAAATCAGGGTATTTCTAAGTGAAGTTAGGTGTATGGTTTATCCTAGACCTTATAGGTTGAAGTCACAAGCCAAGTGAGGGGTTCAATAGGTATAGCTTTGGTTCATAGTTGAAGTGAAAGTGACTTGCAATGTTTAAAGTGAGATCTAGGGCTAGTGTACTAGGTCAATGTCAAAAGATTCACTGCCTTGGGAACCGTGTCCAATGCAGGGTTGTTTAGGGGTCAGACTGGGGCTAACTAGTACATGAGACAATCTTGACCATAGTCCATGATGTCTTCAAAGGTATAGTTCACCATGCAAAAGTCAAACCACAAGTCAATCCAACAATCTAGGAGAGTGGGTTGACTTGGAGATAAACCAGTGCCTTGGGAATTGGGAAGTGGAGTCAAAGTAGGGTTGACTTTATGGTTTAGGACTCCTACAACATGAGATAAGTGGACAGTATAGGCCTTGATGGATAAATGTGTCTAGATCTAGGTTTGACCCAAGTGGACCACAATCCCTAAAAACAAGGAATGCAATCCCCAAGGCAAGATTTGACAAAGTGACAGTCTAGACCTAGGTTTTGAATTATTCTGAATCCGGATCTGCAAAAATCTCAAGTACCCAGTTCCTCGAAGTGAGTGAACTCACTTCTCCAAGGTGGTGCGACTTTCCCTAAGGAGGCTTGAATCGGGGTTTAGGTGGGTCAAATCATGTCGGATGGCATCCAAACTTTAGATCCGAGTAGATCAGTCAAGTAGGGATATGGATCTATAATTTTGTGGCAATCCACCGGTTAGATCTTTGTAGATCTGAGTTTTAGTGTTCCAAGTGGTCCAAAATGGGGATTAAATCCCTTGAAATGTGGAATGGGGCCCACAAGGTGATTTTCAAGAAAGGGACAACCTGGGTGTATGTTATTTGATGTGTAGATGTCAAAACAAGTGAAATCTCAAACACCCATTGCTTAGATCTAGGTCAACCTGCTCAAATGGTGAAGTGCGCCTTCCTTGGGAGAAGCTAGGTTGGCTTGGGAGAGGGATCAAACGGGAGCCAATCCACACCAAACTATAGATCCGGGATGCCGTGGATGCTATAGAGGTGGGTTTTCAATATCATGCCCAACAACCCACTAGATCTTGGTAGATCTGACAAAATGTAAAATAGGGGTTTTGAAGTATTTAGGGTTTTAACAATTTATGAATTGTGTCAATGGATTGGATAAAGGAAAGAGAAACAAACCTGTGGATCTTACCTGGATAACCTTGTAGATGCCTTGATGATGATGATCTATGCAATCCCGATCAATTTGGAAGCTTTGAGGTAGTCTCTATGCAAATCGATTTAGTCCAAGAAGCCAATGCGCCCTCTCTCCTGCACAACAAACGTCAACCATATCAGATTTGATGCATCAAGAGATAAGACTAATGCCACAAAAGAAGTAACAGAAAGATAGCATAGATCGCAATGATACTAATGATAACCCCCTGATACAAGCGAATGCCAAGAAAGTCGATTTGAAGAAGCCTTGCAAAATCGCCCTTGTTGAAGTCGCCCTCCTGTAGACAAACAATGATTTCCAAAAAAGATAGATCTTACCACAATTTCCAAATGCTAGGTTGCAATAGACTTTCCAATCACCATCTAAGAACACCAGATGCAAAGGAGACCACAAGAATTTCCACAAGAATATTTTTCTATACCAATAATCCAAGAGCCAAAGACCCTTTACAATGAGAGGCTCTCTCCTTTAAATAGGAAGGAGAGGCACCAAAACCCTAACCACTTTTTGAATGAGTGGCTAAGATTAAAAGATACAAATGTCTAATCAATGGTTGAGATGAGCTCAACAACATAATACATGGATCACACATAAAATATAACATAAGTGGACAAAGTCGCCCTAGGAGAGGGGAATCCCACCAAATCATGATGACAAAATATCATAAGAGGCTCATGGTGGGTCCAAGGGGTAATTTTATCCCTCCTTGGTCAATCCCCATGGCACAATAACCAATAAATAATCATGAAAGTACCAAATCGTGCCTCCAAGGTGAAGTCGTGGTCCTCCAAGGTGAAGTCGTGGTCCTCAAAAGACCCAAAAAATCCACAGAAAGTGCCATAAGTGATGGATGCGGGCCCCGATGAAGCTGAAACTGCAGGAGGAGGTGTGGAAGGTCCCGATCTATCATCACTGATCATCCCATGCCATAACTTTGCCTCAGTAGCCCAAATCGATTTCCTCAATAGCCATTTCTACCAATCCTGAAATGCCTCGGGAAACGTGAAACTGCCCAAACTGCCTCCTGGAGTGATGGCGCTGTCAAGGTGAGGGTGCCAATGTGTCCGGGAGGGGGGTAATATGGTAAAAACAAGTGGCTGGACCACCCCCTCCATCATTAGCGCCCTAGGTCATCCGGATAAAAGTCATCTCTGCTCCGACAGGGCCTCCAATAGACCAAAACTGCACTAGGACAGCCTACTGAGGCTAAATCATCACTGTAAGTGCCCGGAACTGAAAACAAACTGTCCCATTGGACTCAGAAGGTCCAAATCCATCCAAGATGTGTACTCATACACCATATGAATCTCTGCATGATCAAGATAAATATCCAATGTACCGGAACAAGGCCAATAATAATGATCTGTAAATGACCAAACACTGCTGTATCCCAAGAATCATCATCATAACCCTGTAGCTGCTGCATAGAATCATCCTGTATGTGTACATGGACCATATATCATCTATCCATATCATCATAAGGTCCAACATCTCATGTCCCATGGTCCTCCATGGTCAAACTAGATCTAACCAAGACCAAATACAACTCAGACTATCATCCATAGCTGCTGCAAGGTGTCAAGGTTAATACATGCTTTACAATTTATTCAAATAGCTTCTATAACACAGAGTAATCATGACTGGCGATCTAAATCCAAATATATAGTGTCGTTAGTTATTATTATTACTCAGACTAGACTTTCAGGATCATACTCACTTCATAGTTGTGATCAATTTGCTAGTGAAGGGTGAAGGCTGAAATAAATGGCTAGGCTAAGGGATGACTTGACTAACTTGACTTTGTGACACTTTGGCAAGGGAAAGGGAATACACACCATAGTATATACTGAATGAGCAATAACACAGGGAATGGCGGTGTCTCACAAATGGATGAGTTGTTTAAAGAGGGTTTATTCACCTTCACAGATGCGCACAATCCATAATACAAGCAAGGCCAGCAATTGTTTAGATATAACATTTAAGTTCCATTGCTTTTTGGGCCTGAGTTTTCCATAGCCTTGATCTATGTGTGTTTACAAACACATTGCATAGATTTACATTTATTTTTAGGCTTTCTGCTGCAGGTGTGTTTTTAAGGCACTTGTTTACCTGAGCACTTCTAGGTGTGTCATGGACAGCTTGTTTACCTAGGTATTTATTTTTCCAAAAGATATAACATTTTATTTTTCATGGCCATTTTCATTTGGCATTTCTTTCATACACAAGATATAGCATTTGATTTTTCCAGATTTTGTATTGATGGCAGCACTAAAAGTTTCAGGTTTAGCCAACACAACTTTAGTGACTATGGGGAATTCTCAAGGAACTCCAACTCACCATAGGTAAGTTTTGTCACCAACTCAGAGCCGAGACACAATAAACAGGGGAGCTCATCCAGTACAGAGGCTAAAGTGGGGAAAGGTCCTCCATGTCACTAGTCAAGTAGCAAATCAAGGTAATAATCTAAAAGGTAGGCCACGGATGGATGAAGACAATGAAAAGATGAAGCCAACACTAGCAAGCCATAGTATGGTGTAATGATCACCTCTATTCTCCCTAAGGAGGGTATGTACCAATGAGTATGAATAGTGAACTTCTAAGTCTGAGTAGGGACAGTAATATATATATAATAGGTCAACCAGGTCCAAATATCTATATGATCGCCAGATCATGACACTAAGTGCTAAGACATGCTATAAGAATAAGTATAAAAGCAATCTAACCATAACACAATAGTATACCTGCTGAGTCATATACCTGAAAGCTCATCAACCTGTACCATCACCTGTCCTCTGAGACTGCTGCTGTAACTCTGGGCACTACTGTCTGCTCTGTACCAATGGCATAATGGCTATATCGGGCATCTCTCTAAGTGTCCCGAAACTCAGTCATGGCATGGGGAATATAACTGCTGTCCACAATCTGATAGTGATCCAATATAAATGCTCATCTCGGCATCTCAAATGCAAGGGAACTGGCTGAATAGTGTACTGGAATGAGAAAAATAATGTATGGTAGCCCGGCTACTATATATGTGATAACATCTGGCTCCGGCTGGGACAAGTGCTCGGCTGAAGTGAGCGCTTGAGAACCTCAGAATCTCTGGTCCTCGAACTCTGCTACTCGAATCCATGATCCAACACTCTACCATTTTATTTCCAGCTTTTATTCTTGCAACCTATTTTCTGCATTCACAAACATCTAAACAAAATACCTCATGCCGCATGTGTGGGAAAAATAATAAAATCAACTGAAATAAAATCTACTCTATGTCAGAAATATAAATGCATAAAATATAAATGCAGAAAGTAAATTAACATAATTTGCAAAATTTGAGTTTTATTGTGCAGGAAAAGAAAAAGTGACAGGTACTCAGTTAAACTAGGAGCTTACAAAGGAGCTTAGAGACTAAAAAGGTGCCAGACTCAATGGCTGAAAAGACTAACTACTGCCTAAGTAGGCTTATTTGGTTTCCTACCTACCCTACTCTACCAGGCAATGCAAGCAGAGAAATCCCAACTATGTGGGATCAGGGATGTGATCCCTTAAGTCCCTCTGATGGACAGGATATAAGATACGTCGCCCACTACCAGTGGTCAGAAAGCACATGCCATCAATGCATCGCTCTACTGTGAAAGGTCCAACCCATATGTCATCAGCTTGTCCCGATCTTATATGCAATAAATGGTTGGGAATGATGACTTGACTTCCCGTACGAAAATTATTTCTATTGACTGACTCAGGAATAACTCCAATGTTACGAATAGGTATGGGATGGATTCCAGCAGGGTTTTGCGGTTGAGGTGTGACAATCCTCGAGTTTCTTCTAGAAGGAAGTGCCTCCATTCTGGGTGGACCACCATCTAAAGAAATAGCAACTGTGCCAACAAGGATTTCCCTAACTTCCCTTCTTGTTTCTTGGATTTCCTCATTTGGCTCTTCCCCATGGGGAGACACAATTCTTTTAACAACCTCACCTACAGTCAAGAAGTCTCTATGTTCTTCCAAGGGAAGTGGCTCTTTAGATATGACAGTGTTATGACTAGAACCTTCCCCTGAAGGAACAGGTACAACCATGTTTTCCAGTCTGGGAGAAACTGCCTCAGAATGAAATGTAGAGGAAGTAGGAATGTGAGAAAGATCATGAGTATGATGACTAGATGACTCAGATGGTAGGAGGAAACTAGGGATATGCGGATATGTAGATAAAGTATGGCCTTGAGGCTCTGAAGGAGTTTGAAAAATAGCAAGGTTATTTAAATTATAGTCCCCTTCAGGAGCATCATTAATTAGGGCATCCTCTTCCCAACCTAGAGAGTTATCATGGACTTGAATAAGGCTACCGTCTTCTAGAGATAAATGAGACAAAGAATCTTCTGTATCGGAATAATAAGTGGCTTCAGGCTCTTCATTTGTTTCAACCCTAGTAGATGTTGCAAGATTGTTTTCCCATGGGTAAATAGGTGCAAGCCCTTGTCTTTCTCTCTCTCTATTGTGATCGGTCAAGGCAAACCACTCCCTAACAGTGAAAGGAATTCTTTCTCCCCTCCTAATATCATCAAACTCATCTTCATGTATTGGGTTTTCAATGTTCTCCTCATTCCCTTCAAGTGTGTGATTTTCTATAGCAGGTTCTTGAATGGCTTCATTGTTTTGTTCGTGATCTTGGGGTTGATTTTCATCTATTTCCTCAACAACATCATTTCTAATTATTTCAATCATTTGCTTGTCTTCCCAAAAAGAATCAGAATCTTCCATGACCATACACATATTTTGATCAACTTCATACAATTCATCCTCATCTTCAACAAGGTTAGTTTTGGCATTATTTAATAATTCATCCCCGTATGTGTTTTTTAACCCTTCATCAAAAGATTCAACATGCTCATTATAACAAGGCTCTCTGTTAACCCGAATCAAAGCTCCATCAGGGTTGGGAACACAAATAAATGATAAATCCATCATAAGGTATCCACCTAGGCCAGCTGCCCATTTTCTAGATAAAAGCATTCCATATGCTGGGGGTAAGTCAATGACAACTACATCCATCATAGTAGAAATGTCTGAACATGCGAAAAGATCAGCTCTAAGGTTTTTGATCAAACCATAAGATGGCACTCGTCGGGAATCTATACCACAGACATTTCCATAAGGTCTAGTCACTTCAAGTCCCATTTCCTTCATAACTTGTAAAGGCATAACATTCATCGCTGCTCCAGAATCCAACATACAATTATGAAGGAGCATATTTTGAATGTGCAAGGTAAGGTAAAAGGGGGAGTGACCACCGCTTTTTCTTTCATAAATGGCTGAATGGATGTTTATTGGTGGATCCTTCTCTGTTTCACTAGGTTGTGTTCCACTAAGCTTTTGGATATGACATGACTCTAGGACCGGTTCAGGAGTTTTCTCTTGGCCAATACCATTGAAAAAATCCTCTACTTGGCATCTAACAGAGGGCACTTTCATTAACTCGGTGACAGGGATATTACACATTATCTTGCTTAGTTCTTTCTTCATATCAATCTTAAGATCATAATCATCTATGGCAAGATCTTCTTCTTCCTTTTTATCCTCATCAATCTTTTTATGTTTATCAAGGAAAGAAGGCTGGGAGGTGGTTCCACGTTTGTAGATTTGATACTTTGGTTGCTCTTTAGGTTTTGGGAGTTCTAAGGCACAACATGTGGAGCTAGGTTCTTCAATAACATCATCTTCTTGCTCCCATGGCTCTTCTTCTAAAAGGATTCTTCCAAAGTCTTCATCATAAGATAAGTCATTTATAAAGTTGATGTTTTCTGGTTGGTCATCATGGTCAATGGTGTCAGAGGGTATCTCTTCTTCTTCATCACACCAATTGACTTCCTTCTTTTCAGAGTTTTCTGGATACTCAGGTCGTCGCCTATCCCTATCCCCATCAGGCCTTCTATTATTATTCCAGTAAGGTTTAGGGCCATAAGGATTTCTATGTCTCTCAGGGTCATTCAAACTTGCCACATTCTTAGTCAGGACAGTTAATTGTTTCATCATTTCTTGCATGACTTCTAAAGTGTCCTTGGATTCCTTTGGCACACTCACAGGTTCCTTTGGTTTTCGAAGTCTAGGGTCAGATCTAGAAGTGGATGGGGTGAATTGATCGAAAAAGTTTTGTTTCCCCATGGATGCTACATTTTGCTCAGCCATCTTAGCATTTGATTGAGCGGTCTTTAAGTCATTTGGGTTTTTATCCTTTAGCTGATAACCAACCCATCCCTCAAAAGCATTCAAGTAGTGAATGACAACTGCTTGATCTTTTGGTCTAATTTCTTCAGGGATAACAGCTACAGTCTTGTCAAATCTTATGTTAAACTCATGGACTGTTTCATTTTCTCTTTTCTTGATGTCGAAAAGTTGGTGTAAGAGAAACTTCCCATCTAACTTTCGGGACCACTCACTGTTTAGCTTGTTGACAAAGTTATCATACCCATCAATGGATGAGGCAGGCAACCTGTCAAACCACTTCCTAACATCTCCTTCCAAGGATGCCAGGAGACTCCTCATGAAAACATCTTCCTCAGATGCTCCATATGCTTCCATGTGTTCCCAAACTTTATCAATGTGGTCTTCAATTGATATAGCGGATACTCCATCAAATCTGGGAACCTTTTCAAAATACTTTTCAGGCATGTCATGGGGTGCACCCTGGATTTGGGAAAAGTCTAAAGGAGATGGTTTTGCTTTTCTTCCAAAAATCCTAGGAGCTTGTGGTGGAGGAACATTCTGGTTTCCCGGGTTTGTTCCGGCCATTGGATTTGGTAAGTTTGTGTTTAAGTTTGAACTAGGTGATGAGGGAGGAACCGACTTGATCAAAGGGGATCCTAAAGTTCTGTTTGGAGAATCGTTAACCAATTTCCAAAGGAAGTTTGATGGTTGTGCTTTAGGATCTCTTTTACGATAGGTGATTGGGGTTCCTTCAACTTGATCTAAGTTTACTTTACTTCTTGTGTTGTAAGGATGTAAATGAGCTCGCTCCTCAGCGGAGTCACGATTGGGAGTCGCCAGGTAGATTTAACTCTTCTACCGAGATATGTGTCGTTTGTATATGCGGGAAGGACTAGGGCAAGCTATTGCCTCCCCGGCAACGGCGCCAAAATGTTATCACCTAAACTGTAGTTACCCCTATGGAAGGATCCAGTCATGGATGGCAATAGGGAAGGGCAACTTGAAAGGTGCAACCACGATCACCTCGACCTCCAATGTATATGGTTGTCACGCCAGTCGAGGCAACCTTCACTTTATGTTATCTAGCCCAGACAACAAAGGGGGAGACCCGATCTACTCCCGACAGGAGAGATCAAAACCAAGACACCAAATCAGGGTATTTCTAAGTGAAGTTAGGTGTATGGTTTATCCTAGACCTTATAGGTTGAAGTCACAAGCCAAGTGAGGGGTTCAATAGGTATAGCTTTGGTTCATAGTTGAAGTGAAAGTGACTTGCAATGTTTAAAGTGAGATCTAGGGCTAGTGTACTAGGTCAATGTCAAAAGATTCACTGCCTTGGGAACCGTGTCCAATGCAGGGTTGTTTAGGGGTCAGACTGGGGCTAACTAGTACATGAGACAATCTTGACCATAGTCCATGATGTCTTCAAAGGTATAGTTCACCATGCAAAAGTCAAACCACAAGTCAATCCAACAATCTAGGAGAGTGGGTTGACTTGGAGATAAACCAGTGCCTTGGGAATTGGGAAGTGGAGTCAAAGTAGGGTTGACTTTATGGTTTAGGACTCCTACAACATGAGATAAGTGGACAGTATAGGCCTTGATGGATAAATGTGTCTAGATCTAGGTTTGACCCAAGTGGACCACAATCCCTAAAAACAAGGAATGCAATCCCCAAGGCAAGATTTGACAAAGTGACAGTCTAGACCTAGGTTTTGAATTATTCTGAATCCGGATCTGCAAAAATCTCAAGTACCCAGTTCCTCGAAGTGAGTGAACTCACTTCTCCAAGGTGGTGCGACTTTCCCTAAGGAGGCTTGAATCGGGGTTTAGGTGGGTCAAATCATGTCGGATGGCATCCAAACTTTAGATCCGAGTAGATCAGTCAAGTAGGGATATGGATCTATAATTTTGTGGCAATCCACCGGTTAGATCTTTGTAGATCTGAGTTTTAGTGTTCCAAGTGGTCCAAAATGGGGATTAAATCCCTTGAAATGTGGAATGGGGCCCACAAGGTGATTTTCAAGAAAGGGACAACCTGGGTGTATGTTATTTGATGTGTAGATGTCAAAACAAGTGAAATCTCAAACACCCATTGCTTAGATCTAGGTCAACCTGCTCAAATGGTGAAGTGCGCCTTCCTTGGGAGAAGCTAGGTTGGCTTGGGAGAGGGATCAAACGGGAGCCAATCCACACCAAACTATAGATCCGGGATGCCGTGGATGCTATAGAGGTGGGTTTTCAATATCATGCCCAACAACCCACTAGATCTTGGTAGATCTGACAAAATGTAAAATAGGGGTTTTGAAGTATTTAGGGTTTTAACAATTTATGAATTGTGTCAATGGATTGGATAAAGGAAAGAGAAACAAACCTGTGGATCTTACCTGGATAACCTTGTAGATGCCTTGATGATGATGATCTATGCAATCCCGATCAATTTGGAAGCTTTGAGGTAGTCTCTATGCAAATCGATTTAGTCCAAGAAGCCAATGCGCCCTCTCTCCTGCACAACAAACGTCAACCATATCATATTTGATGCATCAAGAGATAAGACTAATGCCACAAAAGAAGTAACAGAAAGATAGCATAGATCGCAATGATACTAATGATAACCCCCTGATACAAGCGAATGCCAAGAAAGTCGATTTGAAGAAGCCTTGCAAAATCGCCCTTGTTGAAGTCGCCCTCCTGTAGACAAACAATGATTTCCAAAAAAGATAGATCTTACCACAATTTCCAAATGCTAGGTTGCAATAGACTTTCCAATCACCATCTAAGAACACCAGATGCAAAGGAGACCACAAGAATTTCCACAAGAATATTTTTCTATACCAATAATCCAAGAGCCAAAGACCCTTTACAATGAGAGGCTCTCTCCTTTAAATAGGAAGGAGAGGCACCAAAACCCTAACCACTTTTTGAATGAGTGGCTAAGATTAAAAGATACAAATGTCTAATCAATGGTTGAGATGAGCTCAACAACATAATACATGGATCACACATAAAATATAACATAAGTGGACAAAGTCGCCCTAGGAGAGGGGAATCCCACCAAATCATGATGACAAAATATCATAAGAGGCTCATGGTGGGTCCAAGGGGTAATTTTATCCCTCCTTGGTCAATCCCCATGGCACAATAACCAATAAATAATCATGAAAGTACCAAATCGTGCCTCCAAGGTGAAGTCGTGGTCCTCCAAGGTGAAGTCGTGGTCCTCAAAAGACCCAAAAAATCCACAGAAAGTGCCATAAGTGATGGATGCGGGCCCCGATGAAGCTGAAACTGCAGGAGGAGGTGTGGAAGGTCCCGATCTATCATCACTGATCATCCCATGCCATAACTTTGCCTCAGTAGCCCAAATCGATTTCCTCAATAGCCATTTCTACCAATCTTGAAATGCCTCGGGAAACGTGAAACTGCCCAAACTGCCTCCTGGAGTGATGGCGCTGTCAAGGTGAGGGTGCCAATGTGTCCGGGAGGGGGGTAATATGGTAAAAACAAGTGGCTGGACCACCCCCTCCATCATCAGCGCCCTAGGTCATCCGGATAAAAGTCATCTCTGCTCCGACAGGGCCTCCAATAGACCAAAACTGCACTAGGACAGCCTACTGAGGCTAAATCATCACTGTAAGTGCCCGGAACTGAAAACAAACTGTCCCATTGGACTCAGAAGGTCCAAATCCATCCAAGATGTGTACTCATACACCATATGAATCTCTGCATGATCAAGATAAATATCCAATGTACCGGAACAAGGCCAATAATAATGATCTGTAAATGACCAAACACTGCTGTATCCCAAGAATCATCATCATAACCCTGTAGCTGCTGCATAGAATCATCCTGTATGTGTACATGGACCATATATCATCTATCCATATCATCATAAGGTCCAACATCTCATGTCCCATGGTCCTCCATGGTCAAACTAGATCTAACCAAGACCAAATACAACTCAGACTATCATCCATAGCTGCTGCAAGGTGTCAAGGTTAATACATGCTTTACAATTTATTCAAATAGCTTCTATAACACAGAGTAATCATGACTGGCGATCTAAATCCAAATATATAGTGTCGTTAGTTATTATTATTACTCAGACTAGACTTTCAGGATCATACTCACTTCATAGTTGTGATCAATTTGCTAGTGAAGGGTGAAGGCTGAAATAAATGGCTAGGCTAAGGGATGACTTGACTAACTTGACTTTGTGACACTTTGGCAAGGGAAAGGGAATACACACCATAGTATATACTGAATGAGCAATAACACAGGGAATGGCGGTGTCTCACAAATGGATGAGTTGTTTAAAGAGGGTTTATTCACCTTCACAGATGCGCACAATCCATAATACAAGCAAGGCCAGCAATTGTTTAGATATAACATTTAAGTTCCATTGCTTTTTGGGCCTGAGTTTTCCATAGCCTTGATCTATGTGTGTTTACAAACACATTGCATAGATTTACATTTATTTTTAGGCTTTCTGCTGCAGGTGTGTTTTTAAGGCACTTGTTTACCTGAGCACTTCTAGGTGTGTCATGGACAGCTTGTTTACCTAGGTATTTATTTTTCCAAAAGATATAACATTTTATTTTTCATGGCCATTTTCATTTGGCATTTCTTTCATACACAAGATATAGCATTTGATTTTTCCAGATTTTGTATTGATGGCAGCACTAAAAGTTTCAGGTTTAGCCAACACAACTTTAGTGACTATGGGGAATTCTCAAGGAACTCCAACTCACCATAGGTAAGTTTTGTCACCAACTCAGAGCCGAGACACAATAAACAGGGGAGCTCATCCAGTACAGAGGCTAAAGTGGGGAAAGGTCCTCCATGTCACTAGTCAAGTAGCAAATCAAGGTAATAATCTAAAAGGTAGGCCACGGATGGATGAAGACAATGAAAAGATGAAGCCAACACTAGCAAGCCATAGTATGGTGTAATGATCACCTCTATTCTCCCTAAGGAGGGTATGTACCAATGAGTATGAATAGTGAACTTCTAAGTCTGAGTAGGGACAGTAATATATATATAATAGGTCAACCAGGTCCAAATATCTATATGATCGCCAGATCATGACACTAAGTGCTAAGACATGCTATAAGAATAAGTATAAAAGCAATCTAACCATAACACAATAGTATACCTGCTGAGTCATATACCTGAAAGCTCATCAACCTGTACCATCACCTGTCCTCTGAGACTGCTGCTGTAACTCTGGGCACTACTGTCTGCTCTGTACCAATGGCATAATGGCTATATCGGGCATCTCTCTAAGTGTCCCGAAACTCAGTCATGGCATGGGGAATATAACTGCTGTCCACAATCTGATAGTGATCCAATATAAATGCTCATCTCGGCATCTCAAATGCAAGGGAACTGGCTGAATAGTGTACTGGAATGAGAAAAATAATGTATGGTAGCCCGGCTACTATATATGTGATAACAAGCGATTTTGGGCATTTTCTAACACTAATTTGTTCGTTGTTCCAAATTTATTTTTAGCAGGTTTTTGGACTTGTTATCACATATATAGTAGTCGGGCTACCATACATTATTTTTCTGATTCCAGTACACTTTTAAGCTAGTTCCCTTGCATTGAGATGTTGAGATGAGCATCTATTATGGATCATGATTATTATATGGACAACAGTTTTGTCCCCCATGCCATGACTGAGTTTCAGGACACTCAGAGAGATGACCGATGTAGCCATTTAGCCATTATTACAGAGCAGTCAATGTTGCCCAGAGTTACAGCAGCAGTTTCAGAGGACAGATGATGGTTCAGGTATTATGCATACAGGTATATGACTCAGCAGGTATATTATGGTGTTATGGTTATATTGCTTTTATATTCATTCGTGTAGCATGTCTTAGCATTTAGTATCATGATCTGGCGATCATATAGATATGTGGACTTGGTTATACATTTTTATATATATTATTGTCCCCACTCAGACTTAGAAGTTTACTACCCATACTCATTGGTTTTACCTTCCCTAGGGAGAATAGAGGTGATCATTCCCACCATACTTTGGCTTGCTAGTGCTGGTCTCATTATTCACTGTCTTCATCCATCCATTACCTACCAGTTTGTTAATTACCCTCAATTACTACTTGACTAGTGGCATGGAGGACCTTCCCCCACTTTAGCCTCTGTGTTGGATAAGCTTCCTTGTTTATTGTGTCTCGGCTTTGAGTTGGTGACAAAACTTACCTATGGTGAGTTGGATTGTAGTCCTAAATCATTCTGGTCGGTTGTCCCGATGTTTGGCACTGGTACGAAGTCCCCCTAGTCGCTTAAGATGTGTTGGCTAAAACTGAAAGCTCATGTACTACTTATGGAAACTTATGTAAATTCGCCCAGGAAATTGTAAACTCTATAATGTGTTTATCAACACACGTGAGTAAAGGGCAAGAGCAATGAAAAGCTAAAAATACTCCTTGAAGAGTATAATGAAAGGTCCAAAAAGCAATGGTTCTTAAACTCTATATCTAAACGATTGCTGGCCTCATATGTATATGTACAAACGTGCCCTGGATGCAAGTTGCAATTAGTTGTGCTTATCAACACACCTGAGATCCGAAGGGTTATGTAGGCCAAAAAGGCCATGAAATGAAATCAATGGATCCTAATGAAACTGGATCATCTTTTATAAAAGTAGACATGGTGCATAAGTTGAATAAGCACTCTTTAAACAACTTACCCATCTGTGAGACACTGCCATCCCCCGTGTTATCTGCTTGTCCAACATATGTTAGAGTGTGTATCCCTTTTCCATTTCCAAAGTGTTACAATGTCAAGTCAGTAGTCACCCCTTAGCCTAGCCTTTTTATTTTTAGCTTTCACCCTTCACTAGCAAATTGATCACAACTATGAAGTGAGTATGGTCCTGAAAGTCTAGTCTGAGTCATAATAATAATTAAATGCCTTATTTATATTTGGATCTAGATCGCCAGAGAAATGATTGCTTCTTGCCATAATTGTTACTTGAATGAATTGTAGAGCATGCTTTAACCTTTGACACTTGCAGCAGCTTTGATGATAGCTTGAGTTATACTTTGGGTCATGTTGACTTGGTCAAACCTAGTTTGACCAAAAGTCAACCACAGGACATGAGGTGGCAGACCTTAGATGATGCAGAGATATGATATATGGTCAGGTACAGGTCACCAGGTAGTTCTATGCAGTGGTTTAAGACTTATGATGATGATTTGTGCTTTTCAGCACTCTTACAGATTTTTTATTTGGTCTGTCGGATATGATGGATATTTATTTTGGATCATGCAGAGATCTATATGGTATATGAGTACACATCTTAGATGTATTTGGGCTCTCTGAGTCCTATGAGACAACTTGTTTTCAATTCCAAGCAGTTACAGTGATTTTTAGCCTCAATTGGCTATCCTAGTGCAGTTTTGGCCTATCAGAGGCCCTGTCAGAGCAGTGATGATATTTGATGGGTTCACCTAGGGCATTGTGCATGGAGGGGGTGGTCCAGCCACTTGTTATTATGATATTACCCCCCTCCCAGAGAGCCTGGTGGCCTCACCTTGACAGCGTAGGCACTGCAGGAGGCAGTTTGGGCATGTTCACATTTCCCGAGGCAATTACAAAATGGTAAAAATGGCTAATGAGGGATTCAATTTGGGATACTGAGGCAAGGGATTGGCATGGGATGACTTGTGATGATGAGTGGGATGTGTTTCACACCTTCTCCAGCTGTTTTAGCTTCCAGTGGGGCCCACACCCATCACTGTCGGCATTTTATATGGTTTTTTGGAGCCTCCAAAGGCTCACGACTTTCCCAAAGAGGCACGATTTGGTGCTTATAGCATTATTTTATTGATATTGTGCCATGGGGATTGAACAAGGGTGTTAGAAATTACCCCTTGGACCCACCATGAGTTAGATCTTATATTTTATCATTGAGATTTGGTGGCACCCCCCTCTCCTAGGGTGTTTTGGTCCATTGATGTATTATTTTATTATTGATCCATGTACTTTATTGTTGAGCTCATCTCAACCATTGATTAGATTACTTTGATCTTTTAATCTTAGCCATCCATTCAAAAGGTGGTTAGGATTTTGGTGCCTCTCCTTCCTATTTAAAGGAGAGAGCTCCTCATTGTAAAGGGACTTTTGGCTCTGGATTATTGGAATAGAAAAATACTATTGCATCTACTTGTTGTGTTGTGGTGAATGCTTTTGGAGTTCGTTCGTTTGTTCTTCCTTTGCACTGGGTTATTGGAGATTATCTTGCTATACTTTTGTCCATGTATTTTTCATCTACAACCACAGGTGGAGGCTGAATTGGTTCAAGGAGGACGCATTGGTAGGGGAAGACTCTCCATGCTTCTTCTTTGGGTTTCTTCGTGGGTAACAGGGAGTATTAATGTCTTTGTACCTTCTACTTCATGTTATCATTCGTTTATACTTGTATTTCCTCCATGCTTGATCATTCTGATTGAATCAACTTCCTTGGTTTGACAGGTAGAGGAGGGCGCACGTCTGTACTAGGGCATCATCTCAAGGCAAGAGAAATTGAAGATCTCCCATTTGATCTCTACGGGAACATTCCTCAACAACATGGCAACCTCATCCATCACTCAGGTATGATCTCAAGGTAAATTTCTCATTCCATGATCTATCCATTTGTCTAAGTCATTAAAACCCTCATTTTACATTTTTTCATATCTACTTGGATCTAGTTGGATTTTGGGTGAGATATTGAAAACCCACCTCTATAGCATCCACGGCAATTCGGATCTATAGTTTGGTGTGGATTGGCTTCCATTTGACCCCTTTCCCAAGGCACCCTAGCCTCTCCAAGTGAGGTCGCACTCCTTGGTTGGGTGAGTTCTGCTAGTTCTAAGACCTAGGTAAGTGAGATCCCACTTGATTCACACTTCTCTCACTTGATAACCAACCCCTAGTGCTTCACTTTGTTGATTTTCACCTTGTGGGCCCCATTTCTCATTTTGAGTGTTGTGCCCCACTTGGGTCACTTAGTGATGCATTTTGAATCTCAGATCTACTAAGATCTAGCCATTGGATGACCTTGGTCTTCAAAACCCACCTTGCTCTACACCTTGACATCCCTGATCTACAGTTTGGTGGACATCCGACTCCATTTGGCCCATTTTCCAAGGCACTAATCCTTCTCCTAAGGCTCACAACTTTTCTGGGTTGTGAGATTTCCTTGTTGGTTGATCTTTGTCTGGTTGCTCGAACACTTAGATACTGTCATATCCCTTCATCAAGCATAGCTAGAAATCCCTAACTGTCAGATCTCTGATTTGGGATACTTTCCCTGTTTTAAGGGTCACATTTCCCAATGCAGTTGATTTTGACCATTTGAAACTAGCTTTGAATCCTTGAATCATACTTAATCCTAGAATCATTGTGTGTTATCTTTCACTATCATGTCACACCTTTCTTAAGCCTCTACAGTGGTCCTACTTCCTTATTTCTAGGGTTCCATACCTGTCACCCTACGTACTTCATTAGATTGATTTGATTTGTTGATTGGGTTGATCTCTCCTATCGGGAGTAGATTTGGGTCTCCCCCTTGTTATCTTGGCTTTGATAGCTAAAGCGAAGAGTGCCTTGGTTGGCGTGACAACCATCCTCTTGGGAACTAAGGCTCTCTTGGTTTACCACTTTAGTTGCCTATCCCCTCTACCATCCACCTTGGATCCATCTGTGGGGGCAACTACAAGATTGGTGATAACAAGACTTTAGTGGGAAAAATTCGAGTTTGAGGCCCCAATCCAAGGCTTCCCGGAGCTTCCTAGTTTCGCTGAGCAACTTAAACTTGCAATTTTGTAAGCTTTTGGATCCATATCTGTAAAGATCCAAATCATTTCTTTCTTCCAAGTTCATTGTAAATCATAAATAAATGAAGAGCAAGTGGGCTACCCAGCACCCACACTCCAACCCCCCTGGGGGGGTTTTGGTGTCTGTGTGATTTTGCTTTTTTTTGCGTAGTTAGTTTTATTTTTGTTTAACAAATAAATCTAAAGTTAAATTTAACGTTTGAAGTGTCCGATCCAAATATCGGCCTTCAAACTCACTCAGGATGTAGGAACTCCTTCATTTTTTACATTTAATAAAAACTCATCCTAATAAAACCAACAACCCTGAACATAGTGAAAATCCCGCACTTAGACATTAGTTATTGTGTGGGGAAATTTCTCAAGAGAAGCGGGAACCACTGGGAGGCGACCTCAGGGCACAGTTAGGCTGCACCCTTGTTGGTGTAGTGTTGAACACCGCCCTCGAGAATCCATTCCAGCCCACATGTCTTCGTGAGGAGCCACCTTTAGTTAATTTCCAGACATTACTCCTTGTACCTCACGATATATCTGGAGCTCCCATTTTCCCGTAATCAAAATCTCATCTCATAATAAATTAAAATTAACCGAGAAGCACTCGCAAAAAATTTACAATACAACAACACGCAATTTTGACTCCATTTTGGCACTGATCTTGTTTATAGTATTTCAATCATTTATCAGATCTTGTTTTTATCACATCTATGTTAGCTGGAGCTACCATACTGCAGACTGTGCGATTGAGGACTGCAGAGTACCTTTTTTTTTCCAGATCAGAGATCCGATGCCTTCAGAGGAGGCACACAGTTTTGCTCAGATTGCCCTGAGCAGATATATCAAAGGGGACAGTTGGTTGTACAGTGGTACAGACATGTTACTTAGCATTTACCACAGGGTCACCCTTCCATGCCAGGCTTTGATATGAGCCCATTGAGACAGTTGCCTAGTCTTGTTTTGATTGAGACTATCACAGAGTATTGCTGGTTTACTATTTGTGCCCGGATTCAACATAGATCCAGTTCAGAGACAGCCTCAGCAGCAGGTATATGGTGCGCTCATGATTTTTGCTTAGACTTGTTTATACATGATAATACACTAACTCTACATATGATGATTGATGTGGTGATCTAGTTTTTATGATATGTGGTTGGGACCTCGGTGATGTCAGTCCACCCCTTCCTAGTAGGCTCCTGTTATATGCACACCGGGTTACACCCCTATTCTTGGTATAGACTTGGTCATTTAGTCCCCCTAGGCAACTGATTTTGAATCCACCTTCACCTTCTCCATCCATCCGACTCATACATGACATTCTTTTCCGACTTGGATTTCGATTTGTGACCTTGAGGATCCCTTTCCCCACTGATCTCTGAGTAGGCCATGATTCTCTGTCTATTATGCCTCGGCTCTTTAGTGTGTAAGATGCACTCTCAAACCTGGGATTTGCTCCTGTCGGTTGCCCCCGATGTTGCAATGCAGTTAGGATTGTGTAGCCTCACCGGCTATTCCCCATTGGTCATTGAAGCATGTATTGCTCACCCCCATTACTTTGCAGTATGAGCACTGTTATCACATCTAAGTAGCAGGGCTACTATTCTTGTACAGCAGATATCTGCACATTCCAGAGCTTCCTTTATTCCAGAGCATGGCTATATATTTTGGATCACCCATGAATGATCAGAGCAGTACATTTTTCAGATTTTATGACTTTGTGTCAAGGCTGAGCCTTGAGAGTTCAGATTTGATGACTGATGTGACCACTTATCCCATTACAGTTTCAGTTCAGTGCCTAGAGATATATTGCAGCAGTGTTTCAGATGATGCATGATGATGATTATTATGATGATGTTGTATGATCTATGGATATGTTCTCACTGACTGTGGATTATTATCTTGTTGATTTAGTCATGATCATGGCATGTGCTTGGTATATTATTCCTGATGTGGCAAACTATTTAAAATGAACTGTAAATCATAAATTGGACAATTGCTTGCACTTTTAGGTCATTTAACAAAACTTACTGGTATTTCACCTTACATAGACATGGTCTTTCCCCGACACCAGTTGTTTGCTAGTGTAGGCTCCGTATTCACTTATCTCCATCCATACATGACCTTCCTGTTTGACTTTAAACCCTGACTTGTCTCATTTGACTTTCTGATACTGAGGACTTCCCCATTTTTCTACCTCTGTGTTTGGACCGCATCCCTGTTATTCAGTGTCTCGGCTCTGAGTTGGTGACAGAACTTGCCTTTGGTGAGTTGGATTGTAGGCCTAAATCATTCTGGTCGGTTGTCCCGATGTTTGGCATTGGCTCGAACTCCCCTTAGTCACTTGAGATGTTGTTGGCTAAAACTGAAAGCTCATGTTCTACCTATGGAAACTAAAAAATTCGCCCATGGAAACAAAAAAAAGGGCAAGAGCAATGAAAAGCTAAAAATACTCCTCGAAGAGTATAAGAAAGGTCCAAAAAGCAATGGTTCTTAAAAGTTATATCTAAACAATTGCTGACCTTATAAATATGTGAAAAACATGCCCTGGATGCAAGCTGCAACTAGTTGTGCTTCTCAGCACATCTGAAATCCGAAGGGTTATGTAGGCCAAAAAGGCCATGGAAATGAAATTGAATGATCCTAATGAACCTGGATCAACTTGATGTAGACATGATGCCTAAGTTGAATAAGCACTCTCTAAACAACTTATCCATTTGTGAGGCACAGCCATTCCCCATGTTCTTTTGTCCAGCACAGAGTTTGTAGCTTCCCCCTTCTCCCAGTCCAAAGTATTTTTGAGTTAAGTTAGACAAGTCAAACCCTTGGCCCAACCTTGCTCCTAGCCTTCATCCTTCACTAGCAGTTTGACCATGTCCAATGGGTGAGTTTGTCATTTGAACTATTGTGCAAGTAATTTTATATAATCACGGAATATGTTAACTTGATTAATGCCACTGAATGGAATTTATACTTTGAGCTTAGCTGTGGGAGTGATTAGAGAAACATTGTCTTAGTCTACTGATGTGATTTATCCTTGATTATATATTCTTGGGATCCGTGATGATGTGGGCCATGTATGGATGATTATTGATGATGATTTTTGGTCCCACATGTTTGATGATGATATCATATGATGGACATATGATGCAGATGATGTTTGATCCAGTTCAGCAGGTTTATTATTATTTCAGATCAGCAGATTATACATTGTCCATATATGGTGGACCCTACAGCTGGCCCATTAGGGCAACCCATGATGTATGAGTACTCATTCCTAGTGGATTTGGGTCTTCTGGATCCATTGAGACACTTATCTTTCAGTTCCGAGCACTTCTGACAGTGATTGATGCAGTTTTACACTTGTTGACCAGATTTGGGGCTGATTTCCCAGCCTGAGCAGCAGGGGCCCCGAGAGGCCAGTTCACCTAGGGCGCTGATGATGGAGGGGGTGGTCCAGCCACTTGTTATTACCATTTATCCCCCCTTCCGGAGAGCCTGGTGGGCTCAGATTGACAGCGCTAGCACCCTAGGAGGCAGTTTTGGCACTTTCACAGTTCCCGAGGCAGTTAAAAAATGGGAAAAGGTGGTCACTGAGGAAATCTATTTGGGCAATTGAGGCAAGGTTTTGGCATTTGGTTTTCACAGAGGTCTTCCAGGGCGGCATCACTACCTTCCAGTCAGTTTTCACCATGTGGGTATGCCCAGATTGATCACAGGAGGACATTTACTGCTTGACTGTCATGGATTCTGAGGACAGTTTTGGTCATTTTTATTATATTGGACATATTTTATTATTTTTATTGTGCCTTGGGGATGAGCTAGTAAGGATTAAAACCTCCTAGCCCCACCATGAGCTTATATTGTTATGTCCTAGTCACCATGAGGTGGATTTTGATGCTTATATTTTCTCTTGTGGATGACGTCACCCCTCATTGTACCTTTTTAGTGGGGGCGCTATCATTATGTGGGTGATCCATGTGATATATTGTTATGATTTATTGTTAGCCATTGATTAGATCTTGAGATCTTTTAATCTTAGCCACTCATGTAAAAAGTGGTTAGGATTGTACTCTCTCCCCATCCTATTTAAGGAGGGAGCCTCTCATTGTAAAATTCATCTAGAGATTTTTGGCTCTTGGCTCTTGGAATAAAATTTCTATCTTTTGGAGTACATGCTTGGATTGGAGTGAATGTTGGTTGTTTCGATTGTAAATGCTATTGTCCATTGCACTGGAGGATCTATTGTAGCTATCTTGCATATTTGCCATATTTTATTTGCAGGTTAAGAGGGCGATTTTGGACAAGGGCGAATTGGTGGGGAGGCTTGCCCTTCAATCTTGGAAGAAGTCGTTTTGGTTTGACAGGGAGTAGTTTTGCCTTTGTGTCAACTATTCTATGTTTCTCTCTCTCTCTTGCTTGCATCTACCTTCGATTTGTTAAACTAATTGATGCTTTGCTCCTTGGCTTGACAGGTTAGAAGGAATCACATGTGGCTTGGAAAAATCGATTTGGCAAGAGGGCTTCAACAATTCTCCATTTGATCTTTGGCAAAGTAATCCTCGTCTCAACTAGCATTCATCTCTTCATCCAGGTATGTTCCAAGAGGTATGATCTTCTCTTCCTTGAATCTTCCATAATTTCTAGATCACAAAAACCCTAATCAAATTAAAACCCTTGTTTTTTTGGTATTTTTCAGATCTACTTAGATCTAGCCTTGCAATTGAAAAGATATTAAAAACCCACCTCTATAGGATCCACCCCTAGTTGGATCTATAGTTTGGTGGTGATTGGCTAAAAATTGACACACTTTTCAATGCAAAAAGCCTCCTTGAACCTAAATCGATTTTCCTAAGAGAAGCTTGTTGGGTTAGATCTAGCACATGGGTAGGTGAGATCCCACTTGATTTGACATCTAGACATTTAATAACCTAAACCCATATCCTTACTTTGGTGAAAACTACCTTGTGGACATCTCTCCATGTTTTAAGGGGTTAAAACCCCCCTTTTGATCTTCTTGGTACCTTAAAACTTAGATCTACTAAGATCTAGCCACTTGATTCACTTGAAACTTTGAAGGAACATAGATCGGGGTACTAACATCCCGGATCTACATTTTGGTGGCCATTGGACTTGATTTGGTCCACCAAAACCCATTTTTGGACCCTCCTTGAGCAAGTCGCACCCCCTTGATTTTTTGAGTTGGTCCACTTCTAGGAAGTGGGTGTTGGAGATTTTTGTGGATTTGGAATGCCCATGCCTTGAAACCTAGGTCTAAACTGTCCTTTTGTCAAGATCCGCCTGGGGGATTGCATTCCTTGTTTTAAGGGATTGTGGTCCACTTTTGGTCATCTTTTAAAAACCTAGATCTAGTAAGATCCAACCATTGGATCTCATCCAATCCACTTGACTTGGCTTCTAGTTGTCCCGATCTACAATTTGACATACTTTTTGACCCCATTAGCCCATCCAACAAGGCACTAGTCCTTCTCCAAGCAAGGCGCACTCCTTGGGATTAGTGTCAAACCCTAGATCTAGTACATGGGTAATCCTAGAACCAACTCCAACTTATAGATCTAGCCTAGATCTAACCTATAGTACCATCCTCACACCTAACTTCACCTTGTGGGTCCACCTATAACCATTTCACACTTCCCAAGACAACAAGACCCACTTGTGTAAACACATGGTACTACACCTAGTAATCATACCCCATCATGTGGCCTAAACCATACATAGGTTGAAACACTTATTATCCATTACACCACCTTCAACTATTCCTTAACCCTTAGGTCCACTTAGCCTTGCATTGGTTTCCGTAACTCATCATTTATATACCCTTAGAAACCTTTGTTTGGATCCAATCAACTGTGATTGGGGTATAGGGTCTCCCCCTTGGTCTAGTTATACCTTGACCTAAAGCAAAGAGTGCCTCGGTTGACGTGACTCCCACATTGCATTGGGAACCGTGGCATCTCTTGGGTCACCTCTTTAGTTGCCTATCTCCTCTACCGTCCCGGATGGGATACCTCTAGGGGCAACTACAAGTTGTGTGATAACAAGCACCATTGTTATATCTATTGAGATATGTATGTAGCCCAAAAGGGCCTTGATGTAAATTGAAGAAATGAAGAAATGTAAAGCAAGCCAAGAAAGGGCTTTTTGTAAATGTAAATCTAGCCAAAAAAGGGCCAAGTATGAAACTCATTGTAAAATCCATGCAATGTGTTTATAAACACACATGGACACAGGTCAGCCATACATGTCAGCATTTGTAGTGGTTATTCCTCACCTAGTCCTACGGGGCAAGGAGGTGAGAGGGAGCAAGGGACAAGCTCAAGATTGTCCCCTAAAGTCTCAAGTTACGGTTTGCCGGACACCCATTTTGGTGGCTCTAGAAAAGAACCTCACAGAGTCTTCGGGCACGGATGTGAGTTGTGAGATACTTGTCAGATTACCAGTGGCGGTTTCCCTGCACTATACCCATTTGTGAGGCACTGCCCTTCCCCGTGTTTTGTCATGGTATATTGATCTCAGTAGACCCTACTTTCCCGAGTTATCCAAACGGTCACATGATCCTCATCCTTGTCATCCATTATCCTTCGCCATGTATTCCACATCACCCAAAGTCAGCTAGGTGGTCAAGTCTATAGGTTGTGCATAGCAGTTGAGTCTTTTTGGGTGTGGTGGGCCCACCTCACTTGGGGCCTTGTAGTTTCCGGGATTTAATGCAGTTTTTGATCACCATATTATTATCATGATGTTTAGTAATGTACTAACTTGTATAAGGAAGCCTTTCGCTTCATGATTGCATACAGGTATTCAGTTAGCACTATTGTTGACCAAATTTGACTTGGTCAAACTAGGTTGACCAGGCCAAAAATGGTCCCGAAAAAATGTTGCGACCGGAATTTCGATTTTGGTCAATTATTATCTACAGGGGACCCATATGAGCCTCCAAGTGACAGAATGCAAAAAGATCAAGGCGTTTGTGAGATTTTTAATTATTATTGGTCATTAATGACTCGTTTTAATTAAAAATCATGGATTTTGGGCAAATTATGCCCAAGTGATGGATCGGGGTCGTTCGAGTGGTCATTCCTACTATTTTTGGGGTTCACGATCACATTGCAGCAGACGGTTCGGCAATTCGGGCACTCTAGATGGGTCAAAAGCCCAAATTACATCTTCAACAATAAAAACCAGCAGTAAAAACCAGCAATAAAATACATGGAAAATCAAAATTTGGCAAAGGCAACTATAGCAATGGGCAAAAATCAATGGTTGGCTAATACAAGGGTGTTTTCTAAGGTAATATGGTAATGTTTGGACATTGTATTTTTGGTTGTGGGGCCCTCTCTTTCCCAGCTCACCATGTGGGACGAATTTGCCCATGGGGGGCGTTTTTCCACTTAGCAAAAATCAAAAGTTTGGTGTTTTATTGTATTTGGACCATAATGTATTGGTATGGGGGGCTAAAACAGCCCATAGGCACCCCCCAACCACTATTGTATTGATTTTATGGGCCCCACTCTCCACTTGGGTGTTCTTGAGGGTAATTCGCCCCCCCTCTAGAGATGATCCCCACCATCGATTTAGGTTGGGAGAGAGTTAATCTCAGCCCTTAGTTTTGGGGGGAATTAGGTTTGAGATTGGTTTTTCTCTATAAGAGAAGACACTCACCTCATTTGTATCTCTTCTTGGCATTCTAGAGACTTGACATTGAGATTATAGAGAGACATTCTTACGGAGTTACTTGTGATTTTTGGAGTGGGATTCTTCTTGTGATTGATTGAGATCATATTTTCTGATGCATTGCTGAGTTATTTGTGGTGTCCCCATCTCTCCTTGAGCATTTCGATTTGCAGGTGAAGCTGGCCACTGGAGGAAAACACAGCACTTGAGCCAGCAGCTCCTTGCTAGCGTTTCTCTTCGGGATTTCAACAAGGAAGTGAATGTGCATTTTTGCTATTTGCTTTGCTCATCATTTGTCACTCATTTGCTGGTCTATTTTTTGTTATTTGCTGTAGATA
The DNA here is from genome assembly GCA_027924585.1 of Larix kaempferi. Taxonomy (NCBI): domain Eukaryota; kingdom Viridiplantae; phylum Streptophyta; class Pinopsida; order Pinales; family Pinaceae; genus Larix; species Larix kaempferi. The sequence goes on along the minus strand of BSBM01000444.1, from coordinate 13,237,744 downwards.
CTGATTTTATGTCTCTGTGGCAGGTACAAAAACGCATAGGCTCACTGGCTGCTCCAAAACGCAAAAGGGAGAACGCATTCTAGCTCTGCACTTGATCTTCGGAGTTTGTCTTCAGCACGGGAATACCTTCTTCATTATCCGGGTACTGAATCTATTCTTGTTTCTCATAATCTCTCTTTCAGAATTGATGCTTAACTGCAATCTATATATAAAAAAACCTAAAAAATTGATAACTTAAAATTTGACCGTCGGAACTCTTTGTCCTTTCAAACCCAGTAATGATACATGCTTAAACCTTCATATCTCAAGTTTCATTCAAATCCGACCTCGTCTACCCATAGAACTAGGCACTGGTCATCCACTGAATTCGCCCTCCTTAGGCATTTTAGCCAGTCAGACTGTTGGGTAACTTTCCGGGTTGTGGGTACTCTTGATTCAAGTTTAGAACGCCATTTTACCTTAGGGAATCAAGTTTCAGTTCTTTTAGACTCAATTTGCTCGTAGATTTAGCACTGGTTCACCTGGCAAAATCGCCCCACTTAGGCGTTTTTTTTCTCTTGCTGCTTGATTGGGTTAACTTGGGGTTCTGGGTACTTTTGATTTGGATTTGTATTGTCATTTCACCTTAGGAAACCAAGTATCATCTTTTAGAAGTGATTATAAACGTCATTTTTTCGTTGCCCTAGGTCCATTTGACTCACTATTCAACCATTTCCCTGGGCAGTTCATTTCAGCATTTCACTTCTATTTCGTTATAGCTCCCTTAATAATTTCAGCTATACAATCACTATTATAATCCTGTTATCTAATTATTTCTGATTGCTGGTCACTTATCACATCATTATCATCTCACTGCTTGTGTCCATTAATTGGTTGAAATCAATCAAAGGAGCTCGTCTACACATCCCTTGTTGTTTTATCTCTCATTCTTTTGGGTCTGGGTGTGTTTTTTTTGTTTCTCGACCATAACTGGTTGAGTAGGGTCTCACCCTTGACTTGGCCAAGTGCCTCGTCTAAAGTGACAGTAGCCCTGTTCGGTGTGACTTCCGTTCATTCAAGTGGAGGACTTGGCTATTGCCGGTTACACCTTCATAGTTGTCTCCTTTATCGTCCCTATTGGGATACCTACCACAAACAACTAGAGATTGTGTGATAACATTTTGGCACCATTGCCGGAGAGGTAGAGGCCTACCCGTGTTTTTGCTTGAGTTTGATTTTTTGCTTGCTTTTGCCTCTATCATCGCATCAAAACTTAAAGCTCAGTTGGCTGATTCATCTTTGCCTAATTTTATAGTCAACACATTTTTGTTTCACTCACCACTCCCCCTTCACGACATCCCACCTTCGGTGAACAAGGTATTTAGTTCACCTGGCGACTCCACCCCGTGGCTCCATTGGAGGCCGAACCCACCCATATAACCTACGTAGCCTTGAGCATTCTGATACTTCACATGAGACCCCACTTGGAAATCTTACATTTATAAATCATAATGGACCCAGATGTTCTCCTTAGCCTCTCACAAGCCGTAAAAGATTTAAATGAACGTCTGAGTAGGTTTGAAAGGAGACAAGAGGAAATAAATGAATGGGATGCACAATCTCAGTATGGGGAGGAATATGAACATAATTATGGGTATGAACCTGAATATCAAGACTTTTGCGATACCCGCGATACTCCTCTCCACTCTAATGGAATCTGTTTCCTATCCACCCCTAATAAATTGGTAAGTCAACCTGATTCTAGATGTCAATCCCCACCAAGGATTTATAGCCAAAATGGTCGACCGAACCATCATGTTAACCAAATTAGACATCCAACTCAAGCCCCAAGTAGAATGGACAGAATATCTATGGGGCAAGCGAAACCTTCTCCATTTGACTTCTCGGAGATAGCTGGGGCACCTCATCCTATGCCAAATCAATATATTAAGGATTTGCCTCGTTTTGATGGAAGTAATGCAATATCAATTAAAAATCATTTGGATGCTCTTTGGTATCATATGGAATGTCTAAGCGCAAATGATGAAGATGTTTACATGCGTGCCCTTGGTGTTTCTCTAGAAGGGGATGCTCGGTTATGGTTTGAGAATTTAGCACTGGGATCCCTCACCGGGTATGACATGTTCACAAGGTTGCTAATAGATAAATGGGGTAAGAACATTGATGAGTCCTTGGAATGTCAATCTAGCACTGATTGTGTCATGGATGATGATTATATTGATCATCTGCTTTCCCGATTGGACCATTCCTCTTCTGAGATGTTCCAGATTATGAGTGTGCCTACAATCCATAGAAATGTTACAAAGTATCTTGAGGATAATGTTTCAAAACCTCGTGTGCAAATCAAAAGAGGCATCAATCGAACCATACGAGATACTTTGTTATCATTGCCTGAGGTAGTTGCAGGCCGAATTCTAGATCTAATTCACCTTTCCATTGGTGACTCCAGTAAAGGATCACCAGAAGAGCGACTTCACAATCATTGCATGGTTGACAATTGTCTTGTTCAATGTTCAAACAATCCGAATTGTGACTGAGATGTCAATCATCTCTCTGAGGAGGACGAGATAAGTGAGGATTGTCAGTTTTCGTGTGACAAACAGTCTAGTGATCATTATGTGATTGAAAACCAACTTTGTGAAGTTGAATGGGGTGAAAGCATTGATGAATCCATGGAGGAACAATCATATGAGGATTATGTGGTGGAGGATCAATGTCATGAAGACGTTTAGGATAGAAATTTTGAAATGAGCAGTGATTGTCTTTATCAATTTGATTTCTCCTCTCCCGAGCCTATGGTGAATGTGCCTTTGATTCAACTTCTGAATGAGCCTTCACTCTATAAGAGTGTAGTAGAGTATTTGAAGAACATAGGAAATAAATCTCATGATGAAGTTATGTATGATAGCGAGCAAATCTCAACCCCTTAAGATTTCGATCTTGATATTGACTTAGAAGGGGATCTTACTAAAATCATACGAAGCACTTTGTCATCTTTACCTGGAGAAGGCACAAATGAAGAAGGGGATCTCATTGATCATCAGAGACAGAATTCTGTGGCTGAGCTTTCGACCAGTGAATCCACTAGAGGTCCTCCTGAGGGGCAACCCCACAGTCATTGCTTCATGGGCAATTGTTCAAGTCAATGCTCAAGTGATCCCGACCTTGTTTCATTTTCCAATCATATCTTTGAAGAAGAAAAAGAAAATATTGAAAATAATCAGACTCTTGTTGAGGGTGGATCAAACGATCATCATGTGGTTGAAAGTCAAATGTGTGAAGATGATAGGGGTTTTAAAAATGATTATATCGACACACCTCCTTGTCAAGATGATGATGATCCAGTTATGTATCAACTCGACCTCGAGTGTTCTTTGTTGCAACCTGCAAGATGGAATCAATGTCACAAAGAACCAAGTGTCATGCTTAACATCAGTAATATTCCTCGCCTTCTCCTTGGTCAAAATGAGTTGATTGGAAATATGAATCAGGATGAGCCTTGTCTTTGGAAGGTTGGTGTTGACCCAAATGATTTCTTCGACAAATGTCCTTTCTCTCATGCAGAATTTGGGATAGCACCGTTGGAAAATGCTAAACAAGCCTCTATGTTTCAATCCTCCCTCCCATCCCAACTCATGAAGTCAATGCCTCTTTTAAACCTAATTTTGTTGTGTGGGGGGGTTCGGTAAGGAATTTTTAGAATGCCAAGCGGTTGATGGTAAAACCTTTTATTTCTTTTCTCAGCCATCTTGGGTTAATCCTATTTTTCAAATTAATAGTCCTATTGATTGGTTGACTGAAAAGCTTTTCCAAGATCAATTTCATCTTTTCGCAATTTTTGAGCAACAAGTGGGAGTAATTCTGATCTTAGGTCTAGTAAACTCAAATTTGTCCCCACTTGGTCCTTTCGTCAATCCAAGGATGTACGAAATTGAGAATGCCAGCTTAATAGAGTGGTGTGAGGAAAACAATGTGTCTCAAGAAGAGCTGAGTCGAATGTCATATCATTTTCCTCCATCAAATTTAAAAGATAACTCACACCATTTTCACGATCCTTTTGGCTTATTGATGGATGTGTCTTGCGAAACCTAGTCTCAACCTCGACATGATTTCATCTTACACCACTCTAACCCTTTTCCAATTTTTGAACAAGTCAAGAGAATTGTGATCCTAAAAACATTAATTTCTAATCTAGTCTTGACTTGTTTTACTAAACAACATCAGGGAATAACTACTGATCTATTGGACGAGTGGTTGCATTGGATCTATGCTTTTACTTAGTATTGGTCTGAATTGGTTAGAGTAGGGTAGGTAATTTGAATAAGCTCTCGTGAGCAGTAGTTAGTTGTCCTCTTTGTTTTGGTTCTTCTTTCTTTTCTCACCTTTAACACCATTTTTCCTTTTTCTAGTTTGCGTCTGTACCCTAGTTTTTCTTTTCTCCTTGCTTTGTTTTTCATCTTTTACACCTTTTGTCGGCAAAGTATAATACAATATATATATAATAACAATAATAGTAATAATAAAATTTAAAATGCTGTGGAGTTGATTTCGTTATTGATATATTTTCATTTCAGCATTGTCATTTTGTTTATTTCTGCTCGATTATTATATATATGATGTATGTCCCGACGAGCGGTCTGCAGAGATTGGTATAGCGTCTGCATTGTACAGGGATAGGTACATATTGATGATGATGATGCGGATAGCATGCATGTGCATGTACCTTGATGATGATGAGAGGGGTGCTACGGACCAGAGATTCTGTGGTTCTCAAGCACTCTCTCCCTTAGAGCACTTGTCCCAGCTGGAGCCTGATGTTATCACATCTATGTTAGCTGGAGCTACCATAATGCAGACTGTGCGGCCGAGGACCGCACAATACCTTTTTTTTTCCAGATCAGATATTCGATGCCTTCAGAGGAGGCACACAGTTTTGTTCAGATTGCCCCGAGCAGATATATCAAAGGGGACGGTTGTACAGTGGTAAAGACATGTTACTTACATTTACCATAGGGTCACCCTTCCATGCCAGGCTTTGATATGAGCCCATTGAGACAGTTGCCTAGTCTTGTTTTGATTGAGACTATCAAAGAGTATTGCTGGTTTACTATTTGTGCCCGGATTCAGCAGAGATCCAGTTCAGAGACAGCCTCAGCAGCAGGTATATGGTGCGGCAGGTATTGCATTTATATATATTGCTCATGATTGTTGCTTAGACTTGTTTATACATGATAGTACACTAACTCTACATATGATGATTGATGTGGTGATCTAGTTTCTATGATATGTGGTTGGGCACTTGGTGATGTCAGTCCACCCCTTCCTAGTAGGCTCCTGTTATATGCACACCGGGTTACACCCCTATTCCTAGTATAGACTTGGTCATTTAGTCCCCCTAGGCAGCTGATTTTGGATCCACCTTCACCTTCTCCATCCATCCGACTCATACATGACATTCTTTCCCGACTTGGATTCTGATTTTTGACCTTGAGGATCCCTTTCCCCACTGATCTCTGAGTAAGCCATGATTCCCTATCTATTATGCCTCGACTCTTTAGTGTGTGAGATGCACTCTCAAACCTGGGATTTGCTCCTGTCGGTTACCCCCGATGTTGCAATGCAGTTAGGATTGTGTAGCCTCACCGGGTGTTCCCCATTGGTCATTGAAGCATGTATTGCTCACCCCCATTACTTTGCAGTATGAGCACCATTGTTATATCTATTGAGATATGTATGTAGCCCAAAAGGGCCTTGATGTAAATTGAAGAAATGAAGAAATGTAGAGCAAGCCAAAAAAGGGCTTTTTGTAAATGTAAATCTAGCCAAAAAAGGGCTAAGTATGAAACTCATTGTAAAATCCATGCAATGTGTTTATAAACACACATGGACACAGGTCAGCCATACATGTCAGCATTTGTAGTGGTTATTCCTCACCTAGTCCTGCGGGGCAAAGAGGTGAGAGGAAGCAAGGGACAAGCTCAAGATTGTCCCCTATAGTCTCAAGTTACGGTTTGCCGGACACCCAGTTTGGCGGCTCTAGAAAAGAACCTCACAGAGTCTTCGGGCATGGATGTGAGTTGTGAGATACGTGTTAGATTACCAGTGGCGGTTTCCCTGCACTATACCCATTTGTGAGGCACCGCCCTTCCCCGTGTTTTGTCATGGTATACTCATCTTAGTGGACCCTACTTTCCCGAGTTATCCAAATGGTCACATGATCCTCATCCTTGTCATCCCTTATCCTTCGCCATGTATTCCACATCACCCAAAGTCAGCTAGTTGGTCAAGTCTATAGGTTGTGCATAGCAGTTGAGTCTTTTGGGTGTGGTGGGCCCACCTCATTTGGGGCCTTGTATTTTCCGGGATTTAATGCAGTTTTATATCACCATATTATTATCATGATGTTTAGTAATGTACTAACTTGTATAAGGAAGCCTTTCGCTTCATGATTGCATACAGGTATTCAGCTAGCACTATTGTTGACCAAATTTGACTTGGTCAAACTTGGTTGACCAGGCCAAAAATGGGCCCGAAAAAATGTTGCGACTGGAATTTCGATTTTGGTCAATTATTATCTACAGGGGACCCATATGAGCCTCCAAGTGACAGAATGCAAAAAGATCGAGGCGTTTGTGAAATTTTTAATTATTATTGGTCATTAATGACTTGTTTTAATTAAAAATCATGGATTTTGGGCAAATTATGCCCAAGTGATGGATCAGAGTGGTTCGAGTGGTCATTCCTACTATTTTGGGGGTCCACGATCACATTGTAGCAGACGGTTCAGCAATCCGGGCACTCTAGGTGGATCAAAAGCCCAAATTACATTTTCAGGAATAAAAACCAGCAATAAAATACATGGAAAATCAAAATTTGGCAAAGGCAACTATAGCAATGGGCAAAAATCAATGGTTGGCTAATACAAGGGTGTTTTCTAAGGTAATATGGTAATGTTTGGACATTGTATTTTTGGTTGTGGGGCCCTCTCTTTCCCAACTCACCATGTGGGACGAATTTGCCCATGGGGGGCGTTTTTCCACTTAGCAAAAATCAAAAGTTTGGTGTTTTATTGTATTTGGACCATAGTGTATTGGTATGGGGGGCTAAAACAACCCATAGGCACCCCCCAACCACTATTGTATTGATTTTATGGGCCCCACTCTCCACTTGGGCGTTCTTGAGGGTAATTCGCCCCCCCTCTAGAGATGATCCCCACCATTGATTTGGGTTGGGAGAGAGTTAATCTCAGCCCTTAGTTTTGGGGGGAATTAGGTTTGAGATTGGTCTTTCTCTATAAGAGAAGACACTCACCTCATTTGTATCTCTTCTTGGCATTCTAGAGACTTGACATTGAGATTATAGAGAGACATTCTTACGGAGTTACTTGTGATTTTTGGAGTGGGATTCTTCTTGTGATTGATTGAGATCATATTTTCTGATGCATTGCTGAGTTATTTGTGGTGTCCCCATCTCTCCTTGAGCATTTCGATTTGCAGGTGAAGCTGTCCACTAGAGGAAAACGCAGCACTTGAGCCAGCAGCTCCTTGCTAGCGTTTCTCTTCGGGATTTCAACAGGGAAGTGAATGTGCATTTTTGCTATTTGCTTTGCTCATCATTTGTCACTCATTTGCTGGTCTATTTTTTGTTATTTGCTGTAGATACTGGTTTTATCTCTCTGTGGCAGGTACAAAAACGCATAGGCTCACTGGCTACTCCAAAACACAAAAGGGAGAACGCATTCTAGCTCTGCACTTGATCTTTGGAGTTTGTCTTCAGCACGGGAATACCTTCTTCATTATCCGGGTATTGAATCTATTCTTGTTTCTCATAATCTCTCTTTCACTGTTGATGCTTAGCTGCAATCTATATATAAAAAAACCTAAAAAATTGATAACTTAAAATTTGACCGTCGGAACTCTTTGTCCTTTCAAACTCAGTAATGATACATGCTTAAACCTTCATATCTCAAGTTTCATTCAAATCCGACCCCGTCTACCCATAGAACTAGGCACTGGTCATCCACTGAATTCACCCTCCTTGGGCATTTTAGCCAGTCACACTGTTGGGTAACTTTCTGGGTTGTGGGTATTCTTGATTCAAGTTTAGAACGCCATTTTACCTTAGGGAATTAAGTTTCAGTTCTTTTAGACTCAATTTGCCCGTAGATTTAGCACTGGTTCACCTGGCAAAAACGCCCCACTTAGGCGTTTTTTTTCTCTTGCTATTTGATTGGGTTAACTTGGGGTTTTGGGTACTTTTGATTTGGATTTGTATTGTCATTTCACCTTAGGAAACCAAGTATCATCTTTTAGAAGTGATTATAAACGTCATTTTCTCGTTTCCCTAGGTCCATTTGACTCACTATTCAACCATTTCCCAGGGCAGTTCATTTCAGCATCTCACTTCTATTTCGTTATAGCTCCTTTAATCATTTCAGCCATACAATCACTATTATAATCCTGTTATCCAATTATTTCTGATTGCTGGTCACTTATCACATCATTATCATCTCACTGCTTGTGTCCATTAATTGGCTGAAATCAAACAAAGGAGCTCGTCTACACTCACCCCTTGTTGTTTTATCTCTCATTCTTTTGGGTCTGGGTGTGTTTTTTTTGTTTCTCGACCATAACTGGTTGAGCAGGGTCTCCCCCTTGACTTGGCCAAGTGCCTCGTCTAAAGTGACAGTAGTCCTGTCCGGTGTGACTTCCGTTCATTCGAGCGGAGGACTTGGCTATTGCCGATTACACCTTCCTAGTTGTCTCCTCTACCGTCCCTATTGGGATACCTACCACAAACAGCTAGAGATTATGTGATAAAACTTGTATTGCTTATAACTATCTTATGTTGTTGATCTTAATTCATATTTGCAAGTGACTTTCTCGCTTTCAGTTAAATAATATTCAAACTCCTAAACAACTTACCCATTCAAACTAAATCGCTCAAATAGACTTAGGAACTCAAAGGAACTACCCCCCTTGGATTCGTTAGGAGTTTTGCCTAAACAGAGGAGTCAAGATCAAGTGACAATACTTGACTGGAGACTTGCCACCCAAGGAACAAACCTAAGCAGCTTAAAGATTTCTGCTGCGATAACCCCTGGGTGCATGTTCCGGCGACAACAAGCCCACAACATCAGTTTGCCCCCTTGTCATGACCGATCTTGCATGACCTCATTGAGATAATTCTAGTGTAATCATGGTTCATTAAGATCAGAGCATTCAACCAGTGATATCTGTTTCCCATGATTAGTTGCAGATGTTTCCAGAGAGAGGTATATGGTTGGGCATAGGTATTATATATGGCATTTGGATGTTTTAGTTGCTCTATAGTTTATTTTAGTTACTGTGACTATGCATGTACTGATAGTGGCATTCTGAGCTTTATAGTTTAAAACCTGTGTCGTGAGTTGTTAGAGATGTACATATGCTTGCTAGTATCTCTTACCTTACATAGACTTATCCCTATTTTTGCTTTGATGGCATCACTTTTTCACCTTCCTCCATTCATCTGTCTCTTCCATTATTTGGTTTGATCCCGACTTGTACTTTGACTAGTGAGATCGAGGACTTCCCCCCACTTAGACCTCTTTGTTGGTTAGACTCCATGTTTACTTTGTGTCTCAGATCTAGAGTGTGTGGCCTAGGTCACCAGGATGTTATCCTTTAGTCCTCAAAAGCAAGTACTCCTACAAAAAGCATCGGAATGCATAAATGCTATATCTAAATGGATGCAAAAAGTCAGCTATAAACAATGTTGCTAAACACTAAGCAAATAAAAAGTCTTCCTTAGCTAGTCAGTGGCCAAGGGATGAGCACTCATCCCTTGTATGATGTAAGGCTGTTTGCCCCTAAAGGGAAACAGGGTGGTGACTCCATCACACCTATGGACGGTGGAGGGCAATGGTGGTAAGACCGAGTCATTTTCTAAGGCTCGAAAGGCTAATCAAGACACCTACTCTTGGAGGTTGGCTAGTGAAAGATGATAAAAATGTCAAATGTTAAATGTAAAATGTGCAAAAATATCACAATAAATTAAATGCAAAAGGTTGCTTTCCTAGAGTCTACCCATTTGCGAGACACCGCCATTCCACATTGTTTTCTATCTAGCATATGTCTAAGTGGTTTCCCCTTTCTCCCTCGTGTCCAAGAGATCACAGTGTTGAAGTATCAAGTCCTTCCCCATTATCCTAGCCTTGTTTTCCACTTCACCCATCCTAGCAGTTTGTCTAAGTTTGTGAATGAGCATATGTAAGGGGCTTCATGAAAGACTTGATGGTTTCTCTCACATAAGCATATTTTATTTTATTATGTGGCCACTGTTATGTATTTCATGTTTCAGTCCAGTTATTAACATAAACTTGTGAGCATTATTCATCCATCATGCATATAGGACTATCTAAACTATTGCTCTACCTTCAATTTGAGTACCTTGACTTGGTCAACACATTTCCTGAGGCAGTGACTGTAGTGTTCAAGATTGATTACTTATCCTCCAGATGTATCTAGTACACCATTTCCATACTCAAGTTTTGATTTGGGGCCATTTTGTAGCATTTACAATGATTATTATTATTTTTATGGCCATTTTTATTATACTGGACCTGGAGTTGGGATTCAGATGCATATTTTGATGGACATATGGAGTATGTGTAGTCACTACTAGTGGATTTCATGTCTGTGGTTCACTTGGTGCACTCATATGTTGATTTTGGGCAAAGGAAGTGGATTTTATTTGATTTGACCATACTCTACTACTATGGATTTGATTTTGGGCAAAGGAAGTTGGCTTGTCTATGTGACAAGGGATTCATCCCTTGTAGTGAGACAAAGTCTAATCTAATGTTGTATTTGACATTGGATCTAAGAAGTGTCTGAGACTTCTTAGAGTATGGTCAAATGTACATACTCATCACTAGAAAGTGACCATACTCATCACTACATTAAATGATTTTATTTCAGTGTGAGGTTGGATGAAGTAAATGTGCGTCGAGTTCTTCTAAATTAAGTTCAACTTTCAGTTTTCTGTGTACTGATTTTTGTATGGTTGAATGTTAATGTTGATTACAGCAGTAATAAAATGCATCAAACAACCACAAAAATTCACCTACATGCAAATGCAACCACTAAATGATACTAGGGGCTTTTTGGATTGATTTAACTTTCTTTAGCCTTTTTGGATTTATTGCATTTCTTTGGATAGGACAATGATACTCATATGCATGTAATGTTGGCAGGGTTGCAAGCTTCAAGGACAAATGGGGAACATCCCGGTGAACTGCATAGTCATATGCTGCACCACGCATTGGGGGTGACCAATAGAAGTGGATCCCGAGTTTGAAAGTGCAGACACACACTCTGGAGCCAAGACACAAAACAACATGGAATCTAGCATACATAGAGGTCATAGCGAGGAGGTCCTCAAAGTCGCACATCTCAGTCTCAATCAGAGTGAGGATCCTATATGGATGAGTCAGATGGGTGGAGACAATAACAAGTGATACCAAAGCTAGCAACAATGGGGAGAATGACCAAGTCTATACCATAGATGGGGAATGTAACCAATGTGCATACAAAGGAGCCTTGCAATCAAGGTGATAGAACAACCCTTACCATAAGCCATCATGAACCACAAAACAATAATACCAGATCACCAAACAAGTCACTACATGCTAAGTCAGACTACTAATATAAATAAACAAGCCAATACATAACATCTATGTGCATCTACCATATACCTTCTTTGCCATATACCTACTCTGCTGAGTGAATATGAAGAGTGATCTCTGAAATCATGGGCAAGGGAAATGCATACCAGCACTGAACTCTGCTGCTCCAAGTGAACCATGACCAAGAAGAATCATCTCCATGGGGTCATGTAGGGAACAACTACGACAAAGGGGGCCTGGAGCATGCAATGTAGTACTCTGGATGGCTTTGCAAAAAAGTAGTGTATCACCACTGAACATGACTCTATGGCTATGATCAACTCATGTATGCTTTGGCTGAAAGTCTCTGACAATGAATCTGCATTATGGTAGCTCCAACTAACATGGATGTGATAACATGATATTCACTTTCCTCCTTGAGAAATGCTCACCACTTGAGAGAGAGAGAGAGAGATGAGCTTGCTTGAATGTGTAAATGAAGTGTGGAAGCACTTTATTTATATTCTTCTTTTCACTAGAAGTTTCCACGATCAAATTTACTTGTACTTTTATTTATTCTTTATTTATCTTTCAAGCCGAATTGTCATTTTTGTCTTCTAGGGTCAATTTACCCTTTTTATTTGGTTAGTTGTGCTCTTCCTTGCTTTCCACTTTCTTTGGGACTTCTTCAATGGATTGTCTTGACTTCTTTGGATATTCTTCATTGTAGAAAAGTTTCTCCTTGTTGATGTCTTGTCACATGCCGATCCATTCTCTCATGTAGAGCTCTAATGTAGATTTGACCATACTCTAAGAAGTTTCAGACACTTCTTAGAGCCAATGTCAAATACAACATTAGATTAGACTTTGTCTCACTACAAGGGATGAATCCCTTGTCACATAGACAGGTCAACTCACTCTACTAGAATGGATCACTTCTTCACGAAGCACTCCTACATGGAGTATACACTGTGACCTCTAGCCTCCTATCACTCAGGCCACTTCACATGACAAGACAGAGACTAAGCATCTGAGCCACAAGACACATATAGTCAATTAACATGACTATATCAGGGGGCTACGAAGGGGCCATTCTCTACCAACTACTGGTCAATTCAGTCGACCAATGTGGGAGAATGATCTGTAGAATGTTTTCCCGATGCTGAAACCCTAGAGAACATCAACATCCATGTGAACATATACATAGCCATCATAGTTGACTCATTGTTTAGCTAGTCATGTATACATGATGATATACCCTACACCACAAGTATCTTCAAACAAGTTTTTGAAAAACTAGCTTTACAAAGTAACCAAATCCTAAAATAATATTCAAGTACTTGCAAGGACAAGGTTCTTCAATGGGGTGAGTTAGATGGACAACCATGGTTAGAAAAGTGAAACTTTTTATTGTCCAAGGAGACTAGGTTGACTCAAGATTTGGTAATAAAGGGGTCTCTACGATCTCCATCACTTAGGAAAAGATTAGGGAAGTATCTCACATATGAGTGATTGTGTAATGAGATAATACTCCACCTAACCACTAGAAATCAAACTTCCCCATTTGAATTTGACTTTATTCTAGCTCTTTCTTGGACTTGGTCTTCTAGGACAAGTCTTCATTTGATTTCTTGGACTCTTCAATCTTGTACTTCTTTTGTTCCTAGAGACCTATTATCACACAACTTGTAGTTGCCCCAATTGGATGATACTATCAAGGATGGTAGAGGAGCTAGGAAACTAAAGAGGTGACTAGGAAAATAAAGAGGTGACCTGAGAGGGCCTCGATCCCCAGATAGATTGGTTGTCATGCCAATCGAGGCACTCTTCACTTTATGCTATCAAAGCCCGAGATAGCAAAGGGGGACACCCTGATCTACTCTCGACGGGAGAGATCTAATCCAATCACTAGATTAGACTAAAAACTAGAATACGTAAGGTGAATGATGGAAACCATAGATCTAAGGGATGAAGTCACTGCAGAGGCTTAAGAGAGATGAGATATCAGCTTAAGATGTTTTGATTACAGTAACTCATAAACTAGAAGTGGATCTAGGATATAATTGCTAGAATAAATGATCAAATCTAACTGCCTTGGGAAGCGTGAATTAAATCTATGGAAAATGGTCCAAGGTAATAGATCTAGAAATTATGGCTTTCTAGCACTGCTTGGTGATAGATCTGAGAGTGTCTTAGCTCACAAGCAAAGAAGGGATCACAAACAACTTAGAAAAGAGGCAAAATCAAGGAGGGCACAAGGGTTAGAGATCAGTGCCTAGGGATTTGGGAAAGATGGAGTCCCTTAGGGGTGATGCCCCAGGAGACCCACTTCGGGCTAGGCCTAAAGATGAAAACCCATAAATCTTTCGCCAAGATTCTAAATTGTTTAAGCTAGAGAGTTTTTACAAGTTTCTGCACTTAGGGTTTTAATGTAGCTGTAGCTTAGACCAATGGATAAATTAATAAAACTAAAGAAATTCAAATGCAATCACTTACCTGATGACCGTAGATGAATTTCATATGGTGAAGACTAGCCCCAACAAGATCAAATGAAGAGCTTGCGTTCCCACGTCCACAAAACATCCGGAGAACCAAGTGCGTCCCACCTAACCTGCACAGCCAAGGAAATATCAATCAGTAATGCAAATAGATGAGTGATAAGACAACGAGAGATATAAATCAAATGATGAGTAAATGGTCATAGACAAATTCACTCCCTGTTAAACCCCTGATCCAAGAGAGAGAAGCAAGGCGAGCTCCCTCTGCAAGTGCGCCCCTCTCCAAATCAGTCACCCTGTTGCAAATCAAAGATGGATCCACGAAAAATGCGGAAGGTACAATAAAGATCTAACAGTGCAAGAGAAGACTAGCATTCAATCACCATATCTCACATTCAACCATGGACATAAGAATTTGATCACAAGAGCTTTCTTTATTTTGAGTCATTCAGAGCCAAAAGTCCCCTTTACAATGAGGGGTCTCCTCTCTTAAATAGTTTTTAGAGAGACCAAATCCCTAACCACTTTTTAAATGAGCGGTTGAGATTAAAAGATAATACAATGATAATCAATGGTGGAGATCTAATCTCACACTCACTACATTGATCAACTAGATGAGGGGGGCAAATTGCCTCGTAACGCTCGAATACATATAGTAAAATGATATAACATGATAATACATCAAAAAGGGGGTCTGAATACTCTCTGGAGCATGAAGAAGAACATCCAAGTCAAAACATTGCCATTCATTCACCCTTTGTTCCATTTACTAAACCATGTTCACTTTAGTTAATTCAATTTATCTGCTGAATATCCTCTGTAAACCATATAATATTCTGAAAACATGATCTTCCGTTGCCCGGAATAAAAATCTAACTGTGCCAAAAATTCCAGAAAATAGCAATTTGGTAATTCTCATTACCCATGCCCCAAAAACGATTTTGGTGGAAGGCCTTCAAATATTTTTTCCAAAATTTAATAAAAATTGGTTCACTTCATTAAAAATTCACCCAATCACTGCATTGAACCAATATTTGCATTTCTGAAGCACTAGAATGATGAAACTAGCCTCCAAAGGCATCAAAAGCAACATTGGGACATATGTAATGATACTTGGCCCCGAGGCCATGCTCGTTGACCAAGTCAAGAAAGTTGATCAAGTCAAAACTGACCAAAAACTGATAACTGAGCCAAACTAAATGAATCTCCATGCACATGGGGTGAAATATGCTCTCTTATTCATATTGTTAGCCAACTATACATTAGTAACATGTCAATGGTGATATATCGATAAATCAGTAGAAATAATATAACTTGTGTTTAAGTAGGTGTTATCACACAAACTCTAGCTGCCACTAAGGGTATCCCATCTGGGATGGTAGAGGAGGGGCAACTAAGCTGGTGACACCTGCAAACACCAAGCCCATTGCTCTAGGAGCGGTTGTCACATCGGACAAGGTGCTTGTCGCTTTAGACAAGGTAGAAAGCCAAGCCAAGGGGGAAACCCTACTCAACCAGCAATGGTTGAAGCTCAAAATCAAACACTTATAACCCCAAAATAAACAAGAGAAAACAAGGAAGAAGTGTTTATAATGTCCTAAGACTCTTTCCAACCGAAAGACTGAAATTGTGAATGAGATTAGAGCATTCAATTGAATTATTTTAGATCTGATGTATGCATAAAGATAGTAAATTTGAAGGAATAGATGGCTAGAAATTGAATCAAGGACCAAAATTATGATAGAAGTGTAAAATGATTTTCTGCCTATGGGGGAAAATGACTCAAAATACCTAGGCATGCATGGAAGAAATCAAATCAGTGATTAAGAAGCACTTATAGCACATGAAAACTTGGTTATAGATGATGATTAAACAAGCAAAACAATAACCAAGCCTACCCACAAACCCAAAACCAAATAGCCAAGAGAAAGAGACCAAAAACGCCCAAGGAGGGCGCAGGCCAGCAGGCAACCAATGTCAAAAATGTGGGTAAATGGAGTCGAAAAGGTATGGGGTTTTGGATTTAAGGTTTTCTAAGCAAAACAAAAGTGGGTTTAAAACATAAATAAAATCGTATGGTTAAATTTGAAGATGTGAATTTTTATGGCCATTAACTTATGAAGATATTTCTCTATACCAATTAGAAAATGAAATTGAAGAGAAAGGAGTGACATACTTACTTGGTAGAAGGTGAAATGCCTAATTTGTTGAGGATATGCGGCCCAAAGATGAAATAAGAGAAATTGTTGAAGTCTCCAGGTGAAGTCGACTTGCCTAGGTTCACCAATTCACCTCCTTTTGCCTACCAAAACAATGGACAACATCAGATTGCTAAACAAGGAAAGGAAAGTATAGCAAGGTAAATAAAATGAAAGGAAATGCTTGGCATAAATAGAAAAAACACTCCCTGTTGAAACCCAATTCCGGAGAGTGGAGCATCAATGGTGTCCAAGTGATGCGCCTGTTATCACACCATAGTAGCGGGGCTACTATTCTTGTACAGCAGATATCAGCACATTCCAGAGCCTACATTTTTCCAGAGCATGGCTATACATGTTGGATCACTCATGATCAGAGCAGTACATTATTCAGATTTTATGACCTTGTGTCAAGGCTGAGCCTTGAGAGTTCAGATTTGATGACTGATGTGACCACTTATCCCATTACAGTTTCAGTTCAGTGCCTAGAGATATATTGCAGCAGTGTTTCAGATGATGCATGATGATGATTATTATGATGATGTTATATGATCTATGGATATGTTCTCACTGACTGTGGATTATTATCTTGTTGATTTAGTCATGATCATGGCATGTGCTTGGTATATTATTCCTGATGTGGCAAACTATTTAAAATGAACTGTAAATCATAAATTGGACAATTGCTTGCACTTTTAGGTCATTTAACAAAACTTACTGGTATTTCACCTTACATAGACATGGTCTTTCCCCGACACCAGTTGTCTGCTAGTGTAGGCTCCATATTCACTTGTCTCCATCCATACATGACCTTCCTGTTTGACTTTAAACCGTGACTTGTCTCATTTTACTTTCTGATACTGAGGACTTCCCCATTTTTCTACCTCTGTGTTTGGACCGCATCCCTGTTATTCAGTGTCTCGGCTCTGAGTTGGTGACAGAACTTGCCTTTGGTGAGTTGGATTGTAGGCCTAAATCATTCTGGTCGATTGTCCCGATGTTTGGCATTGGCTCGAACTCCCCCTAGTCACTTGAGATGTTGTTGGCTAAAACTGAAAGCTCATGTTCTACCTATGGAAACTATAAAATTCGCCCATGGAAACAAAAAAAAAGGGCAAGAGCAATGAAAAGCTAAAAATACTCCTCGAAGAGTATAAGAAAGGTCCAAAAAGCAATGGTTCTTAAAAGTTATATCTAAACAATTGCTGACCTTATAAATATGTGAAAAACATGCCCTGGATGCAAGCTGCAACTAGTTGTGCTTCTCAGCACATCTGAAATCCGAAGGGTTATGTAGGCCAAAAAGGCCATGGAAACGAAATTGAATGATCCTAATGAACCTGGATCAACTTGATGTAGACATGATGCCTAAGTTGAATAAGCACTCTCTAAACAACTTATCCATTTGTGAGGCACAGCCATCCCCCGTGTTCTTTTGTCCAGCACAGAGTTTGTAGCTTCCCCCTTCTCCCAGTCCAAAGTATTTTTGAGTTAAGTTAGACAAGTCAAACCCTTGGCCCAACCTTGCTCCTAGCCTTCATCCTTCACTAGCAGTTTGACCATGTCCAATGGGTGAGTTTGTCATTTGAACTATTGTGCAAGTAATTTTATATAATCACGGAATATGTTAACTTGATTAATGCCACTGAATGGAATTTATACTTTGAGCTTAGCTGTGGGAATGATTAGAGAAACATTGTCTTAGTCTACTGATGTGATTTATCCTTGATTATATATTCTTGGGATCCGTGATGATGTGGGCCATGTATGGATGATTATTGATGATGATTTATTGTCCCACATGTTTGATGATGATATCATATGATGGACATATGATGCAGATGATGTTTGATCCAGTTCAGCAGGTTTATTATTATTTCAGATCAGCAGATTATACATTGTCCATATATGGTGGACCCTACAGCTGGCCCCTTAGGACAACCCATGATGTATGAGTACTCATTCCTAGTGGATTTGGGTCTTCTGGATCCATTGAGACACTTATCTTTCAGTTCCGGGCACTTCTGACAGTGATTGATGCAGTTTTACACTTGTTGACCAGATTTGGGGCTGATTTCCCAGCCTGAGCAGCAGGGGCCCCGAGAGGCCAGTTCACCTAGGGCGCTGATGATGGAGGGGGTGGTCCAGCCACTTGTTATTAGCATTTATCCCCCCTTCCGGAGAGCCTGGTGGGCTCAGATTGACAGCGCTAGCACCCTAGGAGGCAGTTTTGGCACTTTCACAGTTCCCGAGGCAGTTAAAAAATGGGAAAAGGTGGTCACTGAGGAAATCGATTTGGGCAATTGAGGCAAGGTTTTGGCATTTGGTTTTCACAGAGGTCTTCCAGGGCGGCATAACTACCTTCCAGTCAGTTTTCACCATGTGGGTATGCCCAGATTGATCACAGGAGGACATTTACTGCTTGACTGTCATGGATTCTAAGGACAGTTTTGGTCATTTTTATTATATTGGACATATTTTATTATTTTTATTGTGCATTGGGGATGAGCTAGTAAGGATTAAAACCTCCTAGCCCCACCATGAGCTTATATTGTTATGTCCTAGTCACCATGAGGTGGATTTTGATGCTTATAGTTTCTCTTGTGGATGACGTCACCCCTCATTGTACCTTTTTAGTGGAGGCGCTATCATTATGTGGGTGATCCATGTGATATATGGTTATGATTTATTGTTAGCCATTGATTAGATCTTGAGATCTTTTAATCTTAGCCACTCATGTAAAAAGTGGTTAGGATTGTACTCTCTCCCCATCCTATTTAAGGAGGGAGCCTCTCATTGTAAAATTCATCTAGAGATTTTTGGCTCTTGGCTCTTGGAATAAAATTTCTATCTTTTGGAGTACATGCTTGGATTGGAGTGGATGTTGGTTGTTTCGATTGTAAATGCTATTGTCCATTGCACTGGAGGATCTATTGTAGCTATCTTGCGTATTTGCCATACTTTATTTGCAGGTTGAGAGGGCGACTTTGACAAGTGCGAATTGGTGGGGAGGCTTGCCCTTCAAGCTTGGAAGAAGTCGTTTTGGGTTTGACAGGGAGTGGTTTTGCCTTTGTGTCAACTATTCTATGTTTTTCTCTCTCTTGCTTGCATCTACCTTCAATTTGTTAAACTAATTGATGCTTTGCTCCTTGGCTTGACAGGTTAGAAGGAATCACATGTGGCTTGGAAAAATCGATTTGGCAAGAGGGCTTCAACAATTCTCCATTTGATCTTTGGCAAAGTAATCCTCGTCTCAACTAGCATTCATCTCTTCATCCAGGTATGTCCCAAGAGGTATGATCTTCTCTTCCTTGAATCTTCCATAATTTCTAGATCACAAAAACCCTAATCAAATTAAAACCCTTGTTTTTGGTATTTCTTAGATCTACTTGGATCTAGCCCTCAATTTAAAAAGATATTGAAAACCCACCTCTATAGCATCCACCCCTAGTTGGATCTATAGTTTGGTGGTGATTGGCTAAGAATTGACCCATTTTCTAAGACAAAAAGCTCTCATTGACCTAAAGCGCACTTCCTTGAGAGAGGCTTGTTGGGCTAGATCTAGCACATGGGTATGTGAGATCCCGCTTGATTTGACAACTAGACACTTGATAACACATACCCATATCCTTACTTTGGTGAAAACTACCTTGTGGACATCTCTCCATGTTTTGAGGGGTTGAAACCCCCATTTTGACCTTCTTGGCATCTTAAAACCTAGATCTACCAAGATCTACCCATTGGATTCATTTGAAACTTTGAAGGAACATAGATCGGGGTACTAGCACCCCGGATCTACACTTTGGTGGCCATTGGACTTGGCATGGTCCACCAAACCCACTTTTTGCCTCTCCTTGAGAAAGTCGCACCCCTTGGGAATTTTGAGTTGGACCACTTCTAGGAAGTGGGTGTTGGAGATTTTCGTAGATTTGGAATGCCCATGCCTTGAAACCTAGGTCTAGACTATCTTTTTGCCTCGATCTACCTTGGGGATTGCATTCCTTGTTTTAAGGAATTGTGGTCCACTTTTGGTCATCACTCAAAAACCTAGATCTAGTAAGACCTAACCATCGGATCACATCCATTTCACTTGACTTGGCTTCTAGGTGTCCCGATCTACACTTTGACATCTTTCTTGACTCCATTAGCCCACTAAACAAGGCACTAGTCCTTCCCCAAGCAAGGCGCACTTCTTGGGATTAGTGTCCAACCCTAGATCTAGCACATGGGTAATCCTAGAACCAACTCTAACTTATAAATTTATCCTAGATCTAACCTATAGTACCACCCTCACACCTAACTTCACCTTGTGGGTCCATCTAGAACCATTTCACATTTCCCAAGAAACTAGACCCATTTGTGCAAACATATTGGTACTATACCTAGTAATCATACCCCGTCATGTGGCCTAAACCATTCATAGGTTGAAACACTTATTATCCATCACACCACCTTCAACCATACCTTAACCTTTAGGTCCACTTAGCCTTGCATTGGTTTCCGTAACTCATCACTTACCTACCCTTAGAAACCTTTGTTTAGGTCCAATCAACAGTGATTGGGGTATAGGGTCTCCCCCTTGGTCTAGTTATACCTTGACCTAAAGCGAAGAGTGCCTCGGTTGACGTGACTCCCGCATTGCATTGGGAACCGTGGCATCTCTTGGGTCACCTCTTTAGTTGCCTGTCTCCTCTACCGTCCCGGATGGGATACCTCTAGGGGCAACTACAAGTTGTGTGATAACATTTTTGGCGCCGTTGCCGGGGAAGGTAGAGGCCTACCCTGGTTCGACAATTATTTTCAAGCCTTACTCCCCTTCTCTTTGCCAACATTAACATTTTTGGCGCCGTTGCCGGGGAGGTAGAGGCCTACCTTGGTTCAATATACCCGTTTTGTCTCACTCTCTCCCTGCACTTTGAACGACATACATCTTGGTAGAAGAGTTTAAAAATCTATCTGGCGACTCCAATTCGTGACTCCGCTGAGGATCGGCCCCATTCCCATCCTTCAATTTTGTAATTTGTAAATCATAAATGAATTCAGACATTTTCTTCCAAATGACAAGGTGTATGAATGAAATATATGAGAATCTATCTCGCTATAGAGGGCAGTTGGAAGAAAGTAATGAAAGTCAGTCAACATATCAATATGGGAGTGATTATGTACATAATTCTTATGACTCTCATCATTCTTTTCATTCTTCAAGTAAAACTATTAACCCAATTAATTCAAACAAAAGTCAATCTCGACCAAGGCCTTGCAACCAAAGCATTCGGTCAAATGACTCTAGCGTTCCAGTTAGGCATCCAAAACTAATCCCTAGTAGAATGGCCAAAGTTATTAGAAATCCAGCTAAGCCATCTCCTTTTGACTTCTCTGAAATTCATGGGGCACCTCATCTTATGCCAAATAATTACTCTGAAAGGTTGCCTCGTTTCTATGGAAATTATTTTGAGTCAATTGAAAATCACTTACAAAGATTTTGGGATTATATGGAAGTTAGGGGTGCTGACGATGAAGATGTTTATATGCGGGCCCTGGGTGAGACATTAGGTGGAAATGCCGGTTTATGGTTTGATAATTTTGCCCCGAGATCCATCACTGGATATGATATGTTTACTAGATTATTAAAGAATAAATGGGGTAGTAATATTGAAGAATCCTTAACAGAGACATCAAGCAATAACTGTGCTGTTGAGGATCAGTTTGATAAGGACCATGATAATAATAATGACACTTCAAAACAGTCCTTGAGTAGCCCCTCTTCTGACCTTGAAGAAATTTCTGATTCTGTGGATCCTTCAGAAAAAGAACTTCTTAATCATTCTATCATTAACAATCCTTTAATTTCTCATCATCTTTTTGAAGAGGAAAGTGGGGACATTGACCAAGATCCATTAGTGGTGGTTTCACATGATCATTGTGCAAATAATCAGGATGTATTAAATGAACTTGTTAATTTTCTTCCTGACAAATTAAATGAAAATGATCACTCATCCTCTTATAATTTTAATGATGAATTAATAGAAGGTCAATCTCAAGATGAGGATGAATTAGTGAATCACACTAGATGCTCTAATCTGTGTTCCACTTCTTATAATGAGTCTTTAATTTTTTCCATCCTTAATCAAGATAACTTAGAGTTAGATAGCTATGGTCAATCTTGTCCTCAGATTGTAAATATTAAACTTGATCAAAAGATTAAAATCATTCCTACAGTAAAGAGTGCTTTCTTTTGTCAAAATCCAAGGTCAAACTTATTTATTCATTTGGGAGAATTTTCATATTTGCAATCCACCCTCCCTTCCCAACTCTTTCAATCATCTTTGGGTTGGTGCTTTAGTCAAATTTTTGCCTTGGAATCTTTCAATAGGAAGTATATGCACGATTACATGATTGGAGAAAAAGCACTTCATTTCCCTTGTCAGTCACCTTGGAACAATAATGCTTGTTGTCAAATTATCAATCATTCTTGGTGGCTAGAAAAGGTGTTTAAAGATCAATTTCATCTTTTCTCCATTTTTGAGCATCAAGAGGGTCTAGTTTTGATTTTTTGTCTTTTAAGCCTTGATTTGTCCCCACTTGGTTTTTATTTGATCATCAGTCCCAAGGAGAACCGTATTGAATATGCAAGTAAAGTGAATGAGGAAAGTAGTGCATTAAATCAAATGCCATATGTTTTCCCTCCATCAAATTTAAACAATCATTTGCATAAATTTTATGATCCTATCAGTTCTTTGATGGAGGATGTCTGCTTCAGTCAATATTCTCCTTGGCATGATTTCATGTTGCTCCATTCAAATCCTTCTTCAATTTCTGAACAAGTCAGGAAGATTGTGCTCTCAAATTCAGTAATCTTTAATCCAATCGTGACTTGCTTTATCAACAAAAATCAAAGAAAAATCATTAACCTATTTGATGAATGGTTGCACTGGATTTATGATTTTACCTAACATTTGTGCTAAATGGTTAGAGTAGGGTAGGTAGGACCAAATAAGCTCACTTGAGCAGTAGGATTTGTGTGCTTTTTCTTTTTCTATGTGATGAGTATTGCCCCTTTTTCTTCTTCTACCTGAGTTGAGTCCTGCTCGTTCCTAAGCTTTTCTCTTCTCCTGCATGCATTTAAGAAATTATAGTTAGCATTTCTATTGTTAGCTGCCTGTGCTATTTGAGATTTGCCTGATTTAAGAATGTACTCTTTTCCTCCTGCACAGTAAATAAAAAATAATAATGATATATGCCATGTTAGTTTATATTTACATTTTGGCGCATTTCAGTTCAGTTTTATTTTATTTTTATCCCATACATGCTCCATGATGGTATTCTAGTTTTTGTGAGAGCAGGAACAGGTGCAAGATAAAAGCTGAAAGCAAGGATGGTGCAGTGCTGGATTGAAGATTGATGCAGAGCAGTTCGAAACCAAAGATTCTGAGGTTCTCAAGCGCTCTCTCCCTTAGAGCACTTGTCCCAGCTGGAGCCAGATGTTATCACACCATAGTAGCGGGGCTACTATTCTTGTACAGCAGATATCAGCACATTCCAGAGCCTACATTTTTCCAGAGCATGGCTATACATGTTGGATCACTCATGATCAGAGCAGTACATTATTCAGATTTTATGACCTTGTGTCAAGGCTGAGCCTTGAGAGTTCAGATTTGATGACTGATGTGACCACTTATCCCATTACAGTTTCAGTTCAGTGCCTAGAGATATATTGCAGCAGTGTTTCAGATGATGCATGATGATGATTATTATGATGATGTTATATGATCTATGGATATGTTCTCACTGACTGTGGATTATTATCTTGTTGATTTAGTCATGATCATGGCATGTGCTTGGTATATTATTCCTGATGTGGCAAACTATTTAAAATGAACTGTAAATCATAAATTGGACAATTGCTTGCACTTTTAGGTCATTTAACAAAACTTACTGGTATTTCACCTTACATAGACATGGTCTTTCCCCGACACCAGTTGTCTGCTAGTGTAGGCTCCATATTCACTTGTCTCCATCCATACATGACCTTCCTGTTTGACTTTAAACCCTGACTTGTCTCATTTGACTTTCTGATACTGAGGACTTCCCCATTTTTCTACCTCTGTGTTTGGACCGCATCCCTGTTATTCAGTGTCTCGGCTCTGAGTTGGTGACAGAACTTGCCTTTGGTGAGTTGGATTGTAGGCCTAAATCATTCTGGTGGATTGTCCCGATGTTTGGCATTGGCTCGAACTCCCCCTAGTCACTTGAGATGTTGTTGGCTAAAACTGAAAGCTCATGTTCTACCTATGGAAACTAAAAAATTCGCCCATGGAAACAAAAAAAAAGGGCAAGAGCAATGAAAAGCTAAAAATACTCCTCGAAGAGTATAAGAAAGGTCCAAAAAGCAATGGTTCTTAAAAGTTATATCTAAACAATTGCTGACCTTATAAATATGTGAAAAACATGCCCTGGATGCAAGCTGCAACTAGTTGTGCTTCTCAGCACATCTGAAATCCGAAGGGTTATGTAGGCCAAAAAGGCCATGGAAACGAAATTGAATGATCCTAATGAACCTGGATCAACTTGATGTAGACATGATGCCTAAGTTGAATAAGCACTCTCTAAACAACTTATCCATTTGTGAGGCACAGCCATCCCCCGTGTTCTTTTGTCCAGCACAGAGTTTGTAGCTTCCCCCTTCTCCCAGTCCAAAGTATTTTTGAGTTAAGTTAGACAAGTCAAACCCTTGGCCCAACCTTGCTCCTAGCCTTCATCCTTCACTAGCAGTTTGACCATGTCCAATGGGTGAGTTTGTCATTTGAACTATTGTGCAAGTAATTTTATATAATCACGGAATATGTTAACTTGATTAATGCCACTGAATGGAATTTATACTTTGAGCTTAGCTGTGGGAATGATTAGAGAAACATTGTCTTAGTCTACTGATGTGATTTATCCTTGATTATATATTCTTGGGATCCGTGATGATGTGGGCCATGTATGGATGATTATTGATGATGATTTATGGTCCCACATGTTTGATGATGATATCATATGATGGACATATGATGCAGATGATGTTTGATCCAGTTCAGCAGGTTTATTATTATTTCAGATCAGCAGATTATACATTGTCCATATATGGTGGACCCTACAGCTGGCCCATTAGGACAACCCATGATGTATGAGTACTCATTCCTAGTGGATTTGGGTCTTCTGGATCCATTGAGACACTTATCTTTCAGTTCCGGGCACTTCTGACAGTGATTGATGCAGTTTTACACTTGTTGACCAGATTTGGGGCTGATTTCCCAGCCTGAGCAGCAGGGGCCCCGAGAGGCCAGTTCACCTAGGGCGTTGATGATGGAGGGGGTGGTCCAGCCACTTGTTATTACCATTTATCCCCCCTTCCGGAGAGCCTGGTGGGCTCAGATTTACAGCGCTAGCACCCTAGGAGGCAGTTTTGGCACTTTCACAGTTCCCGAGGCAGTTAAAAAATGGGAAAAGGTGGTCACTGAGGAAATCGATTTGGGCAATTGAGGCAAGGTTTTGGCATTTGGTTTTCACAGAGGTCTTCCAGGGCGGCATAACTACCTTCCAGTCAGTTTTCACCATGTGGGTATGCCCAGATTGATCACAGGAGGACATTTACTGCTTGACTGTCATGGATTCTAAGGACAGTTTTGGTCATTTTTATTATATTGGACATATTTTATTATTTTTATTGTGCATTGGGGATGAGCTAGTAAGGATTAAAACCTCCTAGCCCCACCATGAGCTTATATTGTTATGTCCTAGTCACCATGAGGTGGATTTTGATGCTTATAGTTTCTCTTGTGGATGACGTCACCCCTCATTGTACCTTTTTAGTGGGGGCGCTATCATTATGTGGGTGATCCATGTGATATATGGTTATGATTTATTGTTAGCCATTGATTAGATCTTGAGATCTTTTAATCTTAGCCACTCATGTAAAAAGTGGTTAGGATTGTACTCTCTCCCCATCCTATTTAAGGAGGGAGCCTCTCATTGTAAAATTCATCTAGAGATTTTTGGCTCTTGGCTCTTGGAATAAAATTTCTATCTTTTGGAGTACATGCTTGGATTGGAGTGGATGTTGGTTGTTTCGATTGTAAATGCTATTGTCCATTGCACTGGAGGATCTATTGTAGCTATCTTGCGTATTTGCCATACTTTATTTGCAGGTTGAAGAGGGCAACTTTGACAAGTGCGAATTGGTGGGGAGGCTTGCCCTTCAAGCTTGGAAGAAGTCGTTTTGGGTTTGACAGGGAGTGGTTTTGCCTTTGTGTCAACTATTCTATGTTTTTCTCTCTCTTGCTTGCATCTACCTTCAATTTGTTAAACTAATTGATGCTTTGCTCCTTGGCTTGACAGGTTAGAAGGAATCACATGTGGCTTGGAAAAATCGATTTGGCAAGAGGGCTTCAACAATTCTCCATTTGATCTTTGGCAAAGTAATCCTCGTCTCAACTAGCATTCATCTCTTCATCCAGGTATGTCCCAAGAGGTATGATCTTCTCTTCCTTGAATCTTCCATAATTTCTAGATCACAAAAACCCTAATCAAATTAAAACCCTTGTTTTTGGTATTTCTTAGATCTACTTGGATCTAGCCCTCAATTTAAAAAGATATTGAAAACCCACCTCTATAGCATCCACCCCTAGTTGGATCTATAGTTTGGTGGTGATTGGCTAAGAATTGACCCATTTTCTAAGACAAAAAGCTCTCCTTGACCTAAAGCGCACTTCCTTGAGAGAGGCTTGTTGGGCTAGATCTAGCACATGGGTATGTGAGATCCCGCTTGATTTGACAACTAGACACTTGATAACACATACCCATATCCTTACTTTGGTGAAAACTACCTTGTGGACATCTCTCCATGTTTTGAGGGGTTGAAACCCCCCTTTTGACCTTCTTGGCATCTTAAAACCTAGATCTACCAAGATCTACCCATTGGATTCATTTGAAACTTTGAAGGAACCTAGATCGGGGTACTAGCACCCCGGATCTACACTTTGGTAGCCATTGGACTTGGCATGGTCCACCAAACCCACTTTTTGCCTCTCCTTGAGAAAGTCGCACCCCTTGGGAATTTTGAGTTGGACCACTTCTAGGAAGTGGGTGTTGGAGATTTTCGTAGATTTGGAATGCCCATGCCTTGAAACCTAGGTCTAGACTATCTTTTTGCCCCGATCTACCTTGGGGATTGCATTCCTTGTTTTAAGGAATTGTGGTCCACTTTTGGTCATCACTCAAAAACCTAGATCTAGTAAGACCTAACCATCGGATCACATCCATTTCACTTGACTTGGCTTCTAGGTGTCCCGATCTACACTTTGACATCTTTCTTGACTCCATTAGCCCACTAAACAAGGCACTAGTCCTTCCCCAAGCAAGGCGCACTTCTTGGGATTAGTGTCCAACCCTAGATCTAGCACATGGGTAATCTTAGAACCAACTCTAACTTATAAATTTATCCTAGATCTAACCTATAGTACCACCCTCACACCTAACTTCACCTTGTGGGTCCATCTAGAACCATTTCACATTTCCCAAGAAACTAGACCCATTTGTGCAAACATATTGGTACTATACCTAGTAATCATACCCCGTCATGTGGCCTAAACCATTCATAGGTTGAAACACTTATTATCCATCACACCACCTTCAACCATACCTTAACCTTTAGGTCCACTTAGCCTTGCATTGGTTTCCGTAACTCATCACTTACCTACCCTTAGAAACCTTTGTTTAGGTCCAATCAACAGTGATTGGGGTATAGGGTCTCCCCCTTGGTCTAGTTATACCTTGACCTAAAGCGAAGAGTGCCTCGGTTGACGTGACTCCCGCATTGCATTGGGAACCGTGGCATCTCTTGGGTCACCTCTTTAGTTGCCTGTCTCCTCTACCGTCCCGGATGGGATACCTCTAGGGGCAAGTACAAGTTGTGTGATAACAGCGCCCTCCTCCAAGAACCCTCGCCTGCCACAAATATGGTGAGAAGACGAAAATGTTGAAGACAAGAACAATCTCTCCTAGTGCATTGAGATGAAAAAGACAATCAACTCCTCAAGAAATCACCACAAGTACACAAGATGGAGCTGCAAATAGTTTCTCTCTATTCAATCCCAAATGGTAAGAGTGCCAAGAAGAATTACAAATGAGTGAGTTTGTTATTACATTATATGTCGGCAGCAGCTTCCATATTCCAGACTGTGCGGCCGAGGACCGCACAGTACTTTTTTATTTCCAGATCAGGAGACCAGCCGCCTTAGACAAGGCAGTTTTGTTCAGATTGCCCCTAGCAGACATATCAGAGGGGACAGGCAGTTGGACTTACCATCCACCATAGGGTTACCTTTCCTTGCCAGGCTTTGACACAAGCCCATTTTAGACAGTTGCCTAGTCTTGTTCTGATTGAGATTATCACAGTACAGTGCTGGTTTATTATGTGCCTGAATTCAACAGAGATCCAGCTCAGATACAGTTTCAGTAGCAGCAGGTATTGCATATATTGATTATTGCTCATGTTGTAGATTAGACTCTTTTATACTTGCTAGTACACTAACTTTGCATGAGATGATATATATGTTTGGGCCTTTGGTGATGTCAGTCCACCCCTCCGGTTAGACTTATGTATATGCACGCTGAGTCATGTTCTGTATACTTGGCTTAGACTTGATCACTTAGCCCCTCGATAGCTGACTTTAGCACCATTATCACCTTCTCCACCCATCCGACTCATCCATGACACTTTTTCCCCCGACTTGGATTCTGATTTGTGATCACGAGGACCCCCTTTCCCCACTGATCTCTGAGTTTGCCATGACTCCCTGTTTATCCTTGGCTCTTTAGTGTGTGAGATACACGGTTAGACCTGGGATTTGCTCCTGTCGGTTGCCCTCGATGTTGCAATGCAGTTAGGATTGTGTAGCCTCACCGGGTGCTCCCCACTTGTCGTCGAAGCTTGTATTTCCCACCCCCATTACCTTTGCAGTATGAGCGCCATGTTTATATCTTTTGAGATATGTATGTATCCCAAGATGGCCATGAAGAAATGAAGAAATGAAGACATGAAGACATGAAGAAATGAAATGTAAATCAGGCTAAAAAGGCCTCTATGTTGTAAATGTAAAATCTAGCCAAAAAAGGGCTAAGTATGAAACTCATTGTAAAATCCATGCAATATGTTTATGAACACACATGGATTCTGGTTAGCAATACATGTCAGCATTTGTAGTGGTTATTACTCACCTAGTCCTGTGGGACAAGGAGGTGAGAAGGAGCAAGGGACAAGTTCAAGATTGCCCCCTAGAGTCTCAAGTTACGGTTTGCTGGACACCCAGTTTGGCGGCTCTAGAAAAGAACATCACGGATTCTTCGGATACGGATGTGAGTTGTGGGATACTTGTTAGATGACTAGTCGTGGTTTCCCTGCACTATACCCATTTGTGAGGCACCGCCCTTACCCGTGTTTTGTCATGGCATACTTACCTCAGTGGACCCCGCTTTCCCGAGATGTCTAATGGTCACATGATCTTTATCCTCATCCTCCCATATCTTTACTTTGTTGTCCACATCACCTAGAGTCAACAAAGTGGTCAATTCTATGGAGGTGTATAGCATCCTAGTCTTTTGGAGGTGGTGAGCCCACTTCACCAGGGCCTTGTACTATTTCGAGATTTAATGAATTTTTTATCACCATGCTATCATTTATGGCTTAGTAATGTACTAACTTGTTTAATTGAGCCTTGTCACTTCATGCTTGCATACAAGTTTCAGCTAGCACTATAGTTGACCAGATTTGACTTGGTCAAACTTGGTTGACTAGGCCAAAAATGGGCCCGAAAAAATGTTGTGATCGGAATTTCGATTTCGAACATTTGTTATCTACAGGGGTCCCATATGAGCATGCAATTGACGGAATTGCAAAATATTGAACCGTTTGAGAAATTTTTAATTATTATTGGTCAACTTTGACCTGTTTTAATTAAAAATTGTGGATTTGGGGCAAATAATGCCAAAGTGATGGATCGGGGTCGTTCAAGTGGTCATCCCTACTACTTTTGGGGTCCACAATCACATTGCAGTAGATGGTTCAACAATTCGGGCAATAAAAGTGGGTCAAAAGCCCAATTTTCATCTTCAGCCATATAAACCAGCAAAAAATACATGGAAATCAGACTTTTGACTAAGGCAACTATAGGTAAATGGAAAAATCAATGGCTGGCAATGGTAAAGGTAATTCATAAGGTAATTTTGGTATATTTTGACATTATATTTGATGGTTGTGGGGCCTGTTATCACATATATAGTAGTCGGGCTACCATACATTATTTTTCTGATTCCAGTACACTAATTAGCCAGTTCCCTTACATTGAGATGCTGAGGCGAGCATCTATATTGGATCACTATCAGATTTTGGACAGCAGTTGTATTCCCCATGCCATGACTGAGTCTCAGGACACTCAGAGAGATGACAGATGTAGCCATTATACTATTGGTATAGAGCAGTCAGTAGTGCCCAGAGTTACAGCAGTAGTTTCAGAGGACAGATGATGGTACAGGTTGATGAGCATTCAGGTATATGACTCTGCAGGTATATCATTGTGTTATGGTTATATTGCTTTTATACTTATTCTTATAGCATGTCTTAGCACTTAGTGTCATGATCTGGCGATCATATACATATGTGGACCTGGTTGATCTTACTATATATATTATATTGTCTCTACTCAGACTTAGAAGTTCATTATTCATACTCATTGGTTTTACCCTCCTTAGCGAGAATAGAGGTGATCATTCCACCATACCTTGGCTTGCTAGTGTTGGCTCCATTATTCATTGTCTTCATCCATCCATCGTCTACCTTTTAGTTTAACACCCTGACTTACTACTTGACTAGTGGCATGGAGGACTTTTCCCCACTGTAGCCTCTGTATTGGATGAGCTTCCCTGTTTACTGTGTCTCGGCTCTGAGTTGGTGACAAAACTTACCTTTGGTGAGTTGGATTGTAGGCCTAAAGCATTATGGTCGGTTGTCCCGATGTTTGGCATTGGCTCGAACTCCCCCTAGTCACTTGAGATGTTATTTAAAATTGAAAACTCATGTACTATGTATGGAAACTGATAAATTCGCCCGTGGAAACTAAAAAGGGCAAGAGTGATGAACTGCTAAAAAATACTCCTCGAAGAGTATAATAAAGGTCCAAAAAGCAATGATTCTTAAAAGTTATATCTAAACAATTGCTGACCTTATATATGTATGAAAAACATGCCCTGGATGCAAGCTGCAACTAGTTGTGCTTATCAGCACACCTGAGATCCGAAGAGTTATGTAGGCCAAAAAAGCCATGAAATGAAATTGAATGATCCTAATGAACCTGGATCAACTTGATATAGATGTGATGCCTAAGTTGAATAAGCACTCTCTAAACAACTTATCCATTTGTGAGACACCGCCATTCCCTGTGTTGTTGCTCATTCAGTATATACTATGGTGTGTATTCCCTTTCCCATTGTCAAAGTGTCACAAAGTTAAGTCGGTCAAGTCATCCCTTAGCCTAGCCAGTTATCTTAGCCTTCACTCTTCACTAGCAAATTGATCACAGCTATGAAGTGAGTACTTCTCTTGTGGCATTAGTCTTATCTCTTGATTACATCAAATCTGATATTGTTGACGTTTGTTGTGCAGGAGAGAGGGCGCATTGGCTTCTTGGACTAAATCGACTTCATAGAAAACTACCTCAAAGCTTCTCAAATTGATCGGGTTTGCATAGATCATCATCATCAAGGCATCTACAAGGTTACCCAGGTAAGATCCACAGGTTTGTTTCTCTTATCTTGATCCAATCCATTGACATAGCTCATAAATTGATAAAACTCTTATTTCTTCAAACCCTCATTTTTACATTTTTTCAGATCTACTAAGATCTAGTGGCTTCTTGGGTAAGATATTGAAAACCCACCTCTATAGTATCCACGACATCCCAGATCTATAGTTTGGTGAGGATTGGCCTCCATTTGACCCTTTTCCCAAGGCATTTAGCCTCTCCAAGCAAGGGCACACTTCCTAGTTTGGTGGGTTGACCTAAATCTAGTATGTGGGTAGTTGATATCCCGCTTGATTCATGGTCTACACATCCAATAACTTACCCCCAGATTGTCACTTTTTTTATTTCTACTTTGTGGGCCCTATTCCACATTTTAAGGGATTTAATCCCCATTTTGGACCACTTGGTATCTTCAAACTCAGATCTAGTAAGATCTAGCCATCGGATTGCCTTGAAATTGCAGATCCATACTCTCACTTGCTTAAACTACTTGGATCTAAAGTTTGGATGCCATTGGACTTGTCTTGACCCCCACTTATCCCACTTTTTAGCCTCCTTGGGTACAGTCGCACCACCTTGGAGAAGTGAGTTGGCCCACTTCTAGGACATGGGTACATGAGATTTCAGTGGATTTGGAACGGGAGTAATTCAAAACCTAGGTCTAGTAGGTCACTTTGTCAAATCTTGCCTTGGGGATAGCATTCCTTGTTTTAAGGGATTGTGGTCCACTTATGTCAAACCTAGATCTAGACCTATTCATCCATCAAGACTTTAATTGCCCACTTGTCTCATGCAATAGGAATCCTTAACCACAAGTTAACTTTACTTTGACTCCATTATCCCAATTCCCGAGGCACTGGTCTCTCTCCAAGTCAATTCGACTTTCCCAGATTGTTGGATTAACTTGTTGTTTGACCCTTGATTGGTGAACTAAACTCTTTGATGCCATCATACTTCGTTATCAAGCTTGTCACTTGTACTAGTTAGCCCCAATTCAACCCCTAAACTACCCTGCATTGGACATGGTTCCCAAGGCAGTGGATTTTCTCACATTGAACTAGTACTTTAATCCTGGATCCTATTTCACAAATCATAAGTCACTCTCACATCAATAATGAACCAAAGCTATACTCATTGAACCCGTCACTTGTCTTGTGACTTCATCCTAAGGTCTAGGATAAACCATACACCTTACTTCACATAGAATTAACTTGATTTGGTGTCTTGGTTTTGATCTCTCCTGTCGGGAGTAGATCGGGTCTCCCCCTTTGTTGTCTGGGCTAGATAACATAAAGTGAAGGTTGCCTCGACTGGCGTGACAACCATCTATTGGAGATCGAAGTGATCGTGGTTGCACCTTTTGAGTTGCCCTTCCCTATTGCCATCCATGAGTGGATACATCCATAGGGGTAACTACAGTTTAGGTGATAACAGGGTCCTCATTTGCTTAGCTCACACTAGAGGACGAGTTTGCCCATAGAGGGGGCGTTTTCTCCACTAGGGGAAATTCAACTTGGTTGATTTCATGATTATGTTGATGTGTGGGGGCCCTTATTGTATTAGTTGGGGGGATAAAACATCCCATAGACACCCCCCAACTGCACCTTGTATTGATGTATAGCCCACATGGGCCCCTCTCTATCCACTAGTGCACTCTCTTGGGGCAATTCGCACCCCCCTCTAGGGATTCATCTCCACCATTCGATTTTGTGGATGGGGAGATGATCTCAACCCTCTGTTTTGGGGGGAAACCTTTCTTGCGAGTGAGCCATCTCTATAAGAGAATGGACTCACCTCCATTGTAAGTCTCTTGGCATTTTTTGGACTTGGAGTAGAAGAGAAAACGTTGTTGCTCTACTTGGCTCTTGTGTGATAGCTTCTTGATCTTGTTGATTGCCATACTATCTTGATGCACTAGTTGTAGTTGGTGTATGATTTCAACACTGTTTTACTCACCATTGTTTGCAGCAAGCTCAAAATCTTGGAGGAGGGCGCCCCATTTGGCTTCCATTGGTGCTCCACTCTCCGGGTTGGCCACAAAAGGGAAGTGTTTTTGCTTTTTTCAGTCAAGCATTTCTCTCATTTTTATTTGTGCTGTTGTAGATTTCATTTGTTTTCCAATACTAATTTGATCTATTGTCTATTGGTGTTTGCAGGCAGAGGGGACGAGTTGGTGGGGAGAGAGAAAAATCGTTTTCAGCTGGGACTGATCCAACTGCTTCAATTTGATCTTCGGGATGTATCAGCGTCTTCAAAATCGGAAATATCAGCCATTTCCAATTAGGTGTAACTTCTTCTTCTCCCACATTTCAATTTCTAATTCTGTTGAAGAGAGAAACTCATTAAAAAACCCTAAAAATTGGTAACTTAGGATTTCACCGTAGGAACTTGTTTTAATGAAAAACCCAATAATGATATATGCCTAAACTCCCATATCTCAAGTTTCATTCAAATCCGACCCCGTTTACCCTTAGAATTAGGCACTGGTCACCTGTTGAATTCGCCCTCCTTGGGCATTTCAGCCAATCTCATTGTTGGATAAATTTTGGGGATGTGGGTAGTCTTGATTCCATCTTAGAACGCCATTTTACCTTACGGAATCAAGTTTCAAATCTGTTAGACTCCATTAGCCCATTGATTTAGCACTTGTCACTTTGCCAAAAACGTCCCTCTAGGGCGTTTTTCTCTCTCAGCTGATTTGGGTCTTTTGGAGGTTTTGGGTACTCTTGTTTTGGATTTATATTGTCATTTCACCTTAGGAAATCAAGAGTCATTAGCTGGAAGTGAATATAAACACTAATTTCATGCTGCCCTAGTTCCACCAGTCTTAGAACCAATCTCTCCCTTGGGCAGATTTTCACTTATTAATCACTTCTTGCATTATTTGCTACCTTTGTTGACTTTCAGCCATCTAAATCTATTTCATTCATCATAAGTTATTGCTGGTCACTTATCACATCATTGTCATTTCACTGCTCGTGTCCATCAATTGGCTGAAGTCGGGCTTGGGAGCCATTTTACACTCTTTCCCTGTTTTGTTCTCTCATCTTTTGGGTTTGGGTGTGTGTTTTGTCCCTCGACCGTAACTGGTTGAGCAGGGTCTCCCCCTTGACTTGGCTTTCACGCCTTGTCTAAAGTGACTGCAGCCTTTTCCGGTGTGACTTCTGTCCCTTGGACAGAGGACCTGGCTGCTGTTGGTTACACCTTCCTGGTTGCTCATCCTCTACCGTCCCTATTGGGATACTCCTCTATAACAACTAGAGTTTGTGTGATAACAGAGTTCTCTCCTAAATAGAGAAACTCCATACACAATCCCTAGCCAAAGAGATGAATGGTTGATATTAGATCTCTTGATGAGAGATCAATGGTTGAGATGAATCCATAATCATGAAATACTTTCCATAGTTACAAAGAGAGGGGGCGATTTTGCCCAAGTGCGGTCATGTGGGAGAGGGACACACACTAATGTTGATCTAAATGTGAGTTGGGGACACCTAGGGGGTGTCTTTAGACTGTTTTGACCCCCTAGGACCCTTACAAAGAGTTCCAACACATTACAATGCAAAAATCGGAAGTTTTACATAGTAAAAAACGCCCATGTAGGGCCAAATTCGCCCCACGCAAATGGATGGGCTGAATGGAGGGCCCCACATCAATATAATCATGTCCAAACTATATGAAAATGCCCAAAAGAAACCCCTTTACCTTTTCTCAACATAGCATTAGCCATATCAAAGTGTAACTTAGCCAAATTTTGATATTTTCCATTAATTTTTGCTGGGTTCTATTGCTAAAGATGAAATTTGCCATTTTGGTCCACTTCTTTTGCCCGGATTGACGAACCGTCTGTTCCATTGTGACCATAGGCCCCAAATCCACTAGTAGTGATCACTAGAACAACCATAATCCACCATATGAGCACAATTTGCCCAATTCCATGCTTTTTTAATTGAAACAGGGCCCTGCTAGCCATTAATAATTAAAAATCTCAAAGTTGCTTCTGTGTTTTCATGATCTAAATCTTGAGGGCTTGTATGGGACCCCAATACATACCAAATAACCAAAATCGAAGTTTTGGTTCAAACTTTTCCCGGGACCCATTTTTGGCCTGGTCAAACTAATTTGACCAAGTCAAACCTAGTCAACAATGGCAATCGCTAAAGTGTATGTCTCTGCATGCAGCATGGGATGCCAAGGCTCCCTTATTTATGTTAGTACAATAACTATAAGCATAAAATGAGGAACATATGGTGATCATAATAAACATCTCAAAAATAGGCCCAGGGTGAGGTGGGCCCACCACTTTCAACAAAGGCTCTACTGTTATGCAAACTTATAGATTTGGTCATTGAGCTAACTTTGGGTAAGGTGGACAACAAGGATAAAGGATAGGGGGATGACAAAGACCAAAACTGTGTGACCTGTTATCACCTAAACTGTAGTTACCCCTATGGATGTATCCAATCATGGATGGCAATAGGAAAGGGCAACTCAAAAGGTGCAACCACGATCACCTCGACCTCCAATATATGGTTCTCACGCCAATCGAGGCAACCTTCACTTTATGTTATCTAGCCCAGACAACAAAGGGGGAGACCCGATCTACTCTCGACAGGAGAGATCAAAACCAAGACACCAAATCAAGTTGTTTATAAGTGAAGTAAGGTGTATGGTTTATCCTAGACCTTAGGATGAAGTCACAAGCCAAGTGAGGGGTTCAAAGAGTATAGCTTTGGGTTCATTGTTGATGTGAGGGTGACTTATAATGTTTGAAATGAGATCTAGAATTAGAGTACTAGTTCAATGTTGGAAAATCCACTGCCTTGGGAACCGTGTCCAATGCAGGGTAGTTTAAGGGTTGAATTGGGGCTAACTAGTACATATGACAAGCTTGACCATGATACATGATGGCTTCAAGGGTTTAGTTCACCATGCAAAGGTCAAACCACAAGTTAAATCAACAATCTAGGAAAGTCGAATTGACTTGGAGAGAAACCAGTGCCTTGGGAATTGGGAAATGGAGTCAAAGTAGGGTTGACTTGTGGTTAAGGACTCCTAGTACATGGGACAAGTGGGCAATAGAGGTCTTGATGTATGAATATGTCTAGATCTAGGTTTGACCCAAGTGGACCACAATCCCTTAAAACAAGGAATGCTATCCCCAAGGCAAGATTTGACAAAGTGACACTCTAGACCTAGGTTTTGAATTATTCCCGTTCCAAATCCGCAAGAATCTCAAGTACCCACGTCCTAGAAGTGAGTTAACTCACTCCTCCAAGGTGGTGCGACTTTACCCAAGGAGGCTAAAAATGTGGGTTAGGTAGGTCAAGACAAGTCGGATGGCATCCAAACTTTAGATCCGGGTAGGTCAATCCAGTAGGAGTGTGGATCTATAATTTTACGGAAATCCGATGGCTAGATCTTACTAGATCTGAGTATGAATGCACCAAGTGGTCCAAAAAGGGGAATTAAATCCCTTAAATTGTGGAGTAGGGCCCACAAGGTGAAAATCAGAAAAGTAACAATTTGGGGGGTAGGTTATTGGATGTGTAGATTACGAATCAAGTGGAATCACAACTACCCACGTACCAGATCTAGGTCAACTTGCTCAAACTAGGAAGTGCGCCTTGCTTGGGAGAAGCTAAGTTGGCTTGGGAAGGGGGGTCAAACGGAAGCCAATCCTCACCAAACTATAGATCCGGGATGCCGTGGATGCTATAGAGGTGGGTTTTCAATATTATGCCCAACAACCCACTAGATCTAAGTAGATCTGAGAAAATGTAAAATGGGGTTTTAATTAATTAGGGTTTTAAATATTTTTAGACAAGTGGATAGATCATGGAGATAGAAATTACCTTGAGATCATACCTGAGTGATGAGGAGAGATGCCTTGATGTTGAGGAAGATTCCCGCAGAGATCAAATGAGAGATTTTTGATTTTGCTTGCCAAATTGATGCCCTAGCCCACAAGTGCGCCTTCCTCTACCTGTCAAACCAAGGAATGAAGATTCAATCAGTAAGATCAAGTATGGAAGAAATACAAGAGAAATGCAATAGTAACATGCAATAGAAGGTCCTGGGACAGTAATACTCCCTGTTACCGACGAAGAGCTCCAAAGTTGAAGTAGGGAGAGTCTTCCCCTACCAATACCTCCTCCTCAAAACAAATCGGCCTCCACCTGTAGATGCAAAAACGTGGTACAAAAGATATAGAAAACAAGATCTCCAATAACTAAGTGCAAAGGAAGAACCAACGAACGAACACCAAAAACATTCACCACAACACTGGAGATAGATGCAATAATAATTTTCTATTCCAATAATCCAGAGCCACCAGTCCCTTTACAATGAGAAGCTCTCTCCTTTAAATAGGAAGGAGAGGCACCAAAACCCTAACCACTTTTTGAATGAGTGGCTAAGATTAAAAGATACAAATGTCTAATCAATGGTTGAGATGAGCTCAACAATAAAATACATGGATCACTAATAAAATATTATGTAAGTGGACAAAATCGCCCTAGAAGAGGGGAATTTTATCCCTCCTTAGTCAATCCCCATAGCACAATAATCATAAAATAATCATGAATGTACCAAATCGTGCCACCATAGTCAAATCGTAGGCCTCAAAAAGACCTCAGAAATCCACAGAAAGTGCCATAAGTGATGGATGCGGGCCCCAATGAAGCTGAAACTGCTGGAGAAGGTGTGGAA
The DNA here is from genome assembly GCA_027924585.1 of Larix kaempferi. Classification (NCBI taxonomy): domain Eukaryota; kingdom Viridiplantae; phylum Streptophyta; class Pinopsida; order Pinales; family Pinaceae; genus Larix; species Larix kaempferi. Next base: position 13,198,851 of record BSBM01000444.1, on the reverse strand, counting down.
GACCCCGATCTATCATCACTGATCATCCCATGCCATAAATTTGCCTCAGTAGCCCAAATCGATTTCCTCAATAGCCATTTCTACCAATCCTGAAATGCCTCGGGAAGCGTGAAACTGCCCAAAACAACCTCCTGGAGTGCTTGCGTTGTCAAGGTGAGGGCACCAGTGTGTCCAAGAGGGGGGTAATATGGTAAAAACAAGTGGCTGGACCACCCCCTCCATCATCAGCGCCCTAGGTCAACCGGATAAAAATCACATCTGCTCTGACAAGGCCTCCGACAGACCAAAACTGCACTGGGACAACCTACTGAGGCTCAATCATCACTGTAAGTGCCCGAAACTGAAAACAAACTGTCCCATTGGACTCAGAAGGTCCAAATCCATCCAAGATGTGTACTCATACACTATATGAGTCTCTGCATGATCAAAATAAATATCCAATATACCGGAACAAGGCCAATAATCATGATCTGTAAATGACCAAACACTGCTGTAACCCAAGAATCATCATCATAACCCTGTAGCTGCTGCATGGAATCATCATGTATGTATACATAGACCATATATCATCTATCCATATCATCATAAGGTCTAACATCTCATGTCCCATGGTCCTCCATGGTCAAACTGGGTCTAACCAAGACCAAATATAACTCAGACCATCATCCAAAGCTGCTGCAAAGTGTCAAGGTTAATACATGCTCTACAACTTATTCAAATAACAATTATAACACAGAGTAATCATAACTGGCGATCTAAATCCAAATATATAGTGTCGTTAATTATTATTATTACTCAGACTAGACTTTCAGGATCATACTCACTTCATAGCTGTGATCAATTTGCTAGTGAAGGGTGAAGGCTGAAATAATTGGCTAGGCTAAGGGATGACTTTACTGACTTAACTTTGTGACACTTTGGCAAGGGAAAGGGAATACACACCATAGTATATACTAAATGAGCAACAACACAGGGAATGGTGGTGTCTCACAAATGGATGAGTTGTGCAAAGAGGGTTTATTCACCTTCACAGATGCGCACAATCCACAATACAAATAAGGCCAGCAATTGTTTAGATATAGCATTTAAGTTCCATTGCTTTTTGGGCCTGATGTTTCCATAGCCTTGATCTATGTGTGTTTATAAACACATTGCATAGATTTACATTTATTTTAGGCTTTCTGCTGCAGGTGTGTTTTTAAGGCACTTGTTTACCTGAGCACTTCTAAGTGTGTCATGGACAGCTTGTTTACCTAGGTATTTACATTTCCAAAAGATATAACATTTTATTTTCATGGCCATTTTCATTTGGCATGCCTCTCATTCATGTGTGTTTAGAAACACATTGCATGAATGGGCTTTTCATACAAGATATAGCATTTCATTTTTTCCAGATTTTGTATTCATGGCAGCACTAAAAGTTTCAGGTTTAGGCAACACTTTAGTGACTAGGGGGAATTCCAAGGAACTCCAACTCACCATAGGTAAGTTTTGTCACCAACTCAGAGCCGAGACACAATAAACAGGGAAGCTCATCCAATACAGAGGCTACAGTGGGGAAAAGATCCTCCATGTCACTAGTCAAGTAGTAAGTCAGGGTGATAAACTAAAAGGTAGGTCATGGATGGATGAAGACAATGAATAATGGAGCCAACACTAGCAAGCCAAGGTATGGTGGAATGATCACCTCTATTCTCCCTAAGGAGGGTAAAACCAATGAGTATGAATAGTGAACTTCTAAGTCTGAGTAGGGACAATAATATATATAATAGATCAACTAGGTCCACATATCTATATGATCGCCAGATCATGACACTAAGTGCTAAGACATGCTATAAGAATAAGTATAAAAGCAATCTAACCATAACACCATGATATACCTGCTGAGTCATATACCTGAATGCTCATCAACCTGTACCATCATCTGTCCTCTGAAACTGCTGCTGCAACTCTGGGCACTACTAACTGCTCTGTACCAATGGTATAATGGCTACATCGGTCATCTCTTTGAGTGTCCTGAGACTCAGTCATGGCATGGGGAACACAACTGCTGTCCACAATCTGATAGTGATCCAATATAGATGCTCATCTCAGCATCTGAAATGTAAGGGAACTGGCTGAATAGTGTACTGGAATGAGAAAAATAATGTATGGTAGCCCGGCTACTATATATGTGATAACATGACCATTCGGATAAGCGGGGAAAAAGGGGACCCAATGACATAAGTACACCATGAGAAACACTAGGGAAGGGAGGTGCCTCACAAATGGGTATAGTGCAGGGAAACCACCACTAGCCTCTAACACACCTTGCAGCTCACATCCGTGCCTGCAACAGACTTCGTGAGGATATTTTCTAAAGCCGCCACGACTAGGTGCCCGACAAACCGTAACTTGAGACTCTAGCGGACACTTAGAATTAGCTGCCCCTTACTCCATCTCACCTCCCATTCCTCTTTGGACTCGGTAAGGAAATAACCATTACATGCTCAAATACATATGTGGCCAAGCAGTCAGTTAGATATGGTGTGTGTCCCTCCGCTGCTTGGCCCTTTACATTTCATTTCACATTTAGCCTTTTTGGCTTGATTTACATTTCAGATAGCCTTTTTGGCTTTATTTACATTTCTCATCAAATAGAACAATGATACCCATACTGCAATGTAATGGTGGAAAGTGTGCATGGTTCGAGGACTAATGGGGAGCACTTGGTGAGTCTACACAATCCTATACTGCATCACAACATCGGGGGCAACCGACAGAGAGTGAATTCCAGGTTTGAGAGTGCATCTCACACACTAAAGAGCCGAGGCACAAAAAGACATGGAATCATAGTATACTCAGGAGTCACTAGGGGAAATGGTCCTCAAGGCCACCTATCCTGGTCTAAGTCGGGGGAAGAGCCAATGATGGATGGGTCGGATGAATGGATGGAAATGGCAAGTGAAACCAAAGCTAGCTTCCTATAAGTCGAATGGCCAAATCTATACCAAAGAGGGGACATGAACCAGTGTGCATAGACAGGAGTCTCTACTGAAAGGGGTGGACTGATCTCACCAGAGGCCACAAGTATCACACAAATAACACACGAGATCACCAAATCAATCATCATATGTCAAGTCCATGTACTAATATAAATAAATAAGCCTCAAAGCAAAACCATGAGCAATGACCATAAATAATATACCTGCCATACCATATACCTACTGCTATAAGTGGATCTGAAGACCAATCTTTGCTGCATGTGGGAAAGAAGTGGTGAACCAACTGTGATCGGTGCTTCTCTCATCATAATATGGCTAAGTTACCCCTCTCAATGGGGTCATGCAAAGGTAAGAAAGGAAGAGGGGCTCTGTAATACTGCTCAATAATAGCTCTGGACAATCACAATACATAATGCCCCCTCTAATCTCAACTCATCTCTGCTCTAGATAAAAAATATTTGGATAATGGTCCTGTTATCACCTAAGATATAGTTGCCCTTATGGATAGATCCAATCATGGATGGCAATAGGGAAAGGCAACTCAGAAGGTGCAACCACGATCACCTCGACCTCCAATATGTATGGTTGTCACGCCAGTCGAGGCAACCTTCGCTTTATGTTATCTAGCTTAGACAACAAAGGGGGAGACCCGATCAACTCCCGACAGGAGAGATCAAAACCAAGACACCAAATCAGGGTATTCCTAAGTGAAGTTAGGTGTATGGTTTATCCTAGACCTAAGGATGAAGTCACCAGCCAAGTGAGGGGTTTAATAGACGTAGCTTTGGTTCATAGTTGATGTGAGAGTGACTTATAATGTTTGAAGAGAGATCTAAGATGAGTGTACTAGGTCAATGTCAAAAGGTCCAATGCCTTGGGAACTGTGTCCAAAGCAGGATAGTTTTGAGGGATGTATTGGGGCTAACTAGTATATAAGACAAGCTTGACCATGATTCATGATTGCTTTAAGGGTATAGTCTACCATGCATAGGTCAAACCACAAGTCAATCCAACAATCTAGGAAAGTTGAACTACCTTGTAGAGAAACCAGTGCCTTGGGAATTGGGAAGTGGAGTCAAAGTAGGGTTGACTTATGGTTTAGGACTCCTACAACATGAGATAAGTGGGCAATATAGGTTTTGATGATTAAATGTGTCTAGGTCTAGGTTTAACCCAAGTGGACCACAATCCCTAAAAACAAGGAATGCAGTCCCCAAGGCAAGATTTGACAAAGTGACAGTCTAGACCTAGGTTTTGAATTATTCCGGTTTCAGATCTGCAATAATCTCAAGTACCCAGTTCCTCGAAGTGAGTGAACTCACTTCTCCAAGGTGGTGCGACTTTACCCAAGGAGGCTTCAAATGGGGTTTAGGTGGGTCAAATCATGTCGGATGGCATCCAAACTTTAGATCCTAGTAGATCGGTCAGGTAGGAGTATGGATCTATAATTTCGTGGCAATCCACCGGTTAGATCTTAGTAGATCTGAGTTTAAGTGTTCCAAGTGGTCCAAAATGGGGATTAAATCCCTTAAAATGTGGAATGGGGCCCACAAGGTGAATTTCAAGAAAGGGACAACCTGGGTGTATGTTATTTGATGTGTAGATGTCAAATCAAGTGGAAACTCAAACACCCATGTACTAGATCTAGGTCAACTTGCTCAAATGATGAAGTGCGCCTTCCTTGGGAGAAGCTAAGTTGGCTTGGGAGAGGGGTCAAACGGAAGCCAATCCTCACCAAACTATAGATCCGGGATGCCGTGGATGCTATAGAGGTGGGTTTTCAATATCATGCCCAACAACCCACTAGATCTCAGTAGATCTAAGAAAATGCAAAATTAGGGTTTTAATTAATTACGGTTTTAAGTGTTTTTGACAATTGGATAGACTATGGAGATAGAACTTACCTTGAGATCATACCTGAATGATGTGGTTCAGATGCCTTGATGTTGAGGAAGATTCCCGTAGAGATCAAATGAGAGATTGTTGATTTGCTTGCCAATTTGATGCCCTAGTCCACAAGTGCGCCTTCCTCTACCTGTCAAACCAAGGAATAAAATTCAATCAGTAAGATCAAGTATGGAAGAAATACAAGAGAAATGCAAATAGTAACATGAAATAGAAGGTCCTGGGACAGTAATACTCCCTGTTACCAACGAAGAGCTCCAAAGAAGAAGTAGGGAGAGTCTTCCCCTACCAATACCTCCTCCTCCAAGCAAATCGGCCTCCTCCTGTAGATGCAAAATCGTGGTACAAAAGATATGGCAAACAAGATCTCCAATAACTCAGTGCAAAGGAAGAACCAACGAACGAACACCAAAAACATTCACCACAACATTGGAGATAGATGCAATAATAATTTTCTATTCCAATAATCCAGAGCCAAAAGTCCCTTTACAATGAGAGGCTCTCTCCTTTAAATAGGAAGGAGAGGCACCAAAACCCTAACCACTTTTTGAATGAGTGGCTAAGATTAAAAGATACAACTGTCTAATCAATGGTTGAGATGAGCTCAACAACATAATACATGGATCACACATAAAATATAACATAAGTGGACAAAGTCGCCCTAGGAGAGGGGGAATCCCACCAAATCATGATGACAAAATATCATAAGAGGCTCATGGTGGGTCCAAGGGGTAATTTTATCCCTCCTTGGTCAATCCCCATGTCACAATAACCAATAAATAATCATGAATATACCAAATCGTGCCTCCAAGGTGAAGTCGTGGTCCTCAAAAGACCTCAAAAATCCACAGAAAGTGCCATAAGTGATGGATGCGGGCCCCGATGAAGCTGAAACTGCTGGAGAAGGTGTGGAAGGTCCCGATCTATCATCACTGATCATCCCATGCCATAACTTTGCCTCAGTAGCCCAAATCGATTTCCTCAATAGCCATTTCTACCAATCCTGAAATGCCTCGGGAAGCGTGAAACTGCCCAAACAGCCTCCTGGAGTGATGGCGTTGTCAAGGTGAGGGCACCAATGTGTCCGGGAGGGGGGGTAATATGGTAAAAACAAGTGGCTGGACCACCCCCTCCATCATCAGCGCCCTAGGTCAACCGGATAAAAGTCATCTCTGCTCCGACAGGGCCTCCAACAGACCAAAACTGCACTAGGACAGCCTACTGAGGCTAAATCATCACTGTAAGTGCCCGGAACTGAAAACAAACTGTCCCATTGGACTCAGAAGATCCAAATCCATCCAAGATGTGTACTCATACACCATATGAATCTCTGCATGATCAAAATAAATATCCAATGTACCGGAACAAGGCCCATAATAATGATCTGTATGTGTACATAGACCATATATCATCTATCCACATCATCATAAGGTCCAGCATCTCATGTCCCATGGTCCTCCATGGTCAAACTAGGTCTAACCAAGACCAAATACAACTCAGACTATCATCCATAGCTGCTGCAAGGTGTCAAGGTTAATACATGCTTTACAATTTATTCAAATAGCCAATATAACACAGAGTAATCATGACTGGCGATCTAAATCCAAATATATAGTGTCGTTAATTATTATTATTACTCAGACTAGACTTTCAGGACCATATTCACTTCATAGTTGTGATCAATTTGCTAGTGAAGGGTGAAGGCTGAAATAACTGGCTAGGCTAAGGGATGACTTGACTGACTTGACTTTTGTGACACTTTGGCAAGGGAAAGGGAATACACACCATAGTATATACTGAATGAGCAATAACACAGGGAATGGCGGTGTCTCACAAATGGATGAGTTGTTTAAAGAGGGTTTATTCACCTTCACAGATGCGCACAATCCATAACACAAACAAGGCCAACAATTGTTTAGATATAACATTTAAGTTCCATTGCTTTTTGGGCCTGAGGTTTCCATAGCCTTGATCTATGTGTGTTTAGAAACACATTGCATAGATTTACATTTATTTTTTAGGCTTTCTGCTGCAGGTGTGTTTTTAAGGCACTTGTTTACCTGAGCACTTCTAGGTGTGTCATGGACAACTTGTTTACCTAGGTATTTATTTTTCCAAAAGATATAGCATTTTATTTTTCATGGCCATTTTCAATTGGCATTTCTTTCACATACAAGATATAGCATTTCATTTTTCCAGATTTTGTATTGATGGCAGCACTAAAAGTTTCAGGTTTAGCCAACACAACTTTAGTGACTAGGGGGAATTCTCGAGGAACTCCAACTCACCATAGGTAAGTTTTGTCACCAACTCAGAGCCGAGACACAATAAACAGGGAGGCTCATCCAATACAAAGGCTACAGTGGGGAAAGGTCCTCCATGTCACTAGTCAAGTAGCAAATCAGGGTAATAATCTAAAAGGTAGGCCACGGATGGATGAAGACAATGAAATGATGGAGCCAACACTAGCAAGCCAGAGTATGGTGTAATGATCACCTCTATTCTCCCTAAGGAGGGTATGTACCAATGAGTATGAATAGTGAACTTCTAAGTCTGAGTAGGGACAATATGATATAAATAATAGGTCAACCAGGTCCATGTATCTATATGATCGCCAGATCATGACACTAAGTGCTAAGGACATGCTATAAGAATAAGTATAAAAGCAATCTAACCATAGCACAATAATATACCTGCTGAGTCATATACCTGAATGCACATCAACCTGTACCATCATCTGTCCTCTGGAACTGCTGCTGTAACTCTGGGCACTACTGACTGCTCTGTACCAATGGTATAATGGCTATATCGGGCATCTCTCTGAGTGTCCTGAAACTCAGTCATGGCATGGGGAGTATAACCGCTGTCCACAATCTGATAGTGATCCAATATAGATGCTCATCTCAGCATCTCAAATGCAAGGGAACTGGCTGAATAGTGTACTGGAATGAGAAAAATAATGTATGGTAGCCCGGCTACTATATATGTGATAACAGGTCCCTGACCATACAATCTGCATCATGGTAGCTCCAACTAACATGGATGTGATAACAGTAGGATGCATGATATTTCATGAATCCCTTTACATATGCTCACTAACAAACTTAACCGGGTTGTTATGATGGGTGAGGTGAATGAAACAAGGCTAGGACAAGGGGAGTTGAATTTTGATTTCAACATAGTGATCTCTCAGAGAATAAAGGACAAGAGGGGATCCACAGTGACATGCATAAGATAGATAACAAAACATGGAGCCTATCATATACAAAGGTCAAAGTGGAGGAAAGCTCCTCAATCTCACAAATCAAAATCTAAAGTCAAGGATCGAATCAAAATATGGGAGATGTTGGATGGATTAAGACAATGAAAAAGTGATGCCATACATAGCAAAGGCAATGTGAAGAACCTGCAATAATTAATTAATGCAAATACACGAGATATCAGAAATAATAGAACTCAGAATCACTTTTATATTGATCACGGGCCACTTCGAGGGGGCAACCTCCTTTGAGCAAGCTCAATACAATTAACTTCACGGTGCCTTCATAAGCCTCAACACACACTTATATACTAAGTCTAGGCGCCAATACCATGGTTCAATACTTTGTGTCAATACAAACCATGGGCTAAGTCTAGGCGCCAATACTATGAGTAAAAACCATGGGACATATAATACTATGGGACGACTTACAAAGTATATGCGTCCAATACTATGGGTCAATACTATGGGCTAATATAAACTATGGATCAACAAATACTACGGGACGACTTACAAAGCATATGCGTCCAACAACAATATACTAACAAAGTAAAGACATGGGTTCCTAACATCCCCTCTCCCTTAGAAAAAGCTTTGTCCTCAAAGCTTTAGATGTGGAAATTGATGCAGAATTTGAAGGAGTGGGTCCCCTGTAGCATCCTCAAGTTGCATTCCGAGCCACTAGCGCCTTTGGAGTTTCAGGGAGGATTGCATGGAAGGCTGTAGACGAAGAAGAACCATATCAGTGATGTGAAAAGTGCGCTCAGAACGGTGCTGATCGGCTTATTGTTTCAGTCGAATTCTTGCCATGTGAAAATTGTCCTGCATAATGAGAAGAAGCTGATCACGGTTTCGAAGAATTGAGTCAATTGCCTGAACTGGGGAGCTGCTGAAGGTGTATGGAAGAAGAACTGGTGGTGCATGTACAAAGACTGCTTCATATGGTGTCCTTTGAGATGTGGTACTATACCACTGGAGCGCTTCTAGGAAATCCATAGAAATAGTTGTCCAAATCTGTGGAGAGATGGGTAAGGGTTCGAGCAGTTCTGAAAGGAGGATCGTTTCACTCTTGTTGACCTGGAAAGTATCACAGTCAACCACCATCCGTTGAATTGTCCTTTTGAATCCCTGCCAAAAGAAGTTACATTGTTCCTGGTCATACGTTTTGAGGAACCCAGAGTGCCCTACTGATGAAGAAGCATGGAGTTCATAAAAGAGATAGCCCCGTTGAACAGATTGCAACCAATTTGGAACAAGCAGAGAAATAGCTGTAAGAGAAACTGGGTCATCAAATGTGCGAGGAGGAGCATCTTCCACCATATTGTCCTTACCCTTCTGGTAAGTGGTCGCATAGTCATAACCCATGAGTTGGATAACCCATTTCAGGTGTGCTGGGGAGGAGACCCATTGTTCCAGGAAAGTTTCCAGACTCTGGAGATCAGTCTTGATGTAGAAATAATTCCCCAATAGGGATGGCTGCCACTTCTGGACTGTATGCAAAATAGTCATCATTTCCTGCTGAGAGGTAGATGCCGCTAAATTCTTACCGGAAAGGTCTCTTAAAGGAAACAAGCTCATTGGTTCAGCAAAGACACCTGCATATCTATCCAAGGAAGTAGTGGAGACTGTTGATGGGTGCATCTGAATGGAATGGAGCTGAGCGATGACACCATGTGAATTCTTCTTACGTATTTTTTCCAGGCGATGTGAACTGATGATGCAGAGAGACCCTGGTTGTAAGCCCATAAATTTGTGTTGTGCCCCATTGACTGAAAACTGCATCCAAAGTTCAGCAAAATCCCATAAGATGGGGCCAAGTGTGCGTAACCATTGAACGCCCAAAACCACATCACATCCGCCTAAGGACAAGGCAAATATGTGAGAGCGCAGGTTATAATCTTCCATAGAGATACGCACATTGTGACACTTCCCCTTGCAAGGTAAGGTGCCCCCATTGGCAACCATGACTTCAAAGTTGGAGCAAGGATGGACAAAACAATCAGCCTGTTTGGCAATCCGAGGATCAATGAAGTTATGAGTGCTACCAGAATCAATGAGTATGGTAAGAGGGAGCTTCTTGAAGTATCCCCTGACTCGCATTGTTTGTGGGGTGGTGACGCCGGTTACAGCATGGAGAGAGATCTCGGGTGGGTCGTCCTGAGATGGGGTGTCAACAAGCGGGTGTTGAATGTCGACCTGATCATCTACTGTATCTGGAGCTTCTTCATCAAGTTCTGAGGCAGGCGGAGAATCCAAATCCAAGAGATAGAGCTTTTGTGGAACACATCTATGTCCCCGAGTGAATTTCTCATCACAATTATAACAAAGCCCTTTTTCTCAACGTGCCTGCATCTCTGTTTCAGACAATTGCTTGATAGGAGTTGGTTGAGGAGCAGGCGTGATGGGAGGTCGTTGGGAACCCATATTTCTAAAGGGAACAAAGGTGGGTTTGGAGCGTTGTTGAGCTGCGATCTTGTCCTCGGCCAGCTTAGCCAACCCTAGGACTTCCTGTTATCACACCATAGTAGCAGGGCTACTATTCTTGTTTAGCAGATATCTGCACATTCCAGAGCTTCCATTATTCAGAGCATGGCTATGATGATTGTATATTTTGTGATCACTCATGATCAGAGCAGTGTATTATTCAGACTTATGTTAGACCTTGTGTCAAGGCTGAGCCTTGAGAGTTCAGATTTGATGACCGACGTGACCTTTTATCCCATACAGTTTCAATTCAATGCTTAGAGATGTATTGCAACAATGTTTCAAGTGGTATATGATGTTTATTACTATGATGATGTTATATGACCTATGGATATTTTATCATTGACTGTGGGTTATTATCTTGTTGATTTAGTCATGTTCACAGCATCTGCTTGGTATATTATTCCTGATGTGGCAAACTGTTTAAAATGAACTATAAATCATAAAATGGGCAATTGCTTGCACATTTAAGTCATTTAACAAAACCCACTGGTTTTCCACCTTACATAGATATGGTCTTTCCTGATACCAGTTGTCTGCTAGTGTAGGCTCCATATTCACTTGACTCCATCCATACATGACTTTCCTATTTGACTTTAAACCTTGACCTGTCTCATTTGACTTTCTGATACTGAGGACTTCCCCATTTTTCTACCTCTGTGTTTGGACCGCATCCCTGTATGTTCAATGTCTCGGATCTAAGTTGGTGACAAAACTTGCCTTTGGTGAGTTGGATTGTAGGCCTAAATCATTCTGGTCGGTTGTCCTGATGTTTGGCATTGGCTTGAACTCCCCCTAGTCACTTGAGACGTTGTTGGCTAAAACTGAAAGCTTGTGTTGTACGTATGGAAACTTATAAATTCGTCCATGGAAACTAAAAGGGGCAAGAGCGATGAACAGCTAAAAATACTCCTCGAAGACTATAAGAAAGGTCCAAAAAGCAATGGTTCTTAAACGCTATATCTAAACAATTGCTGACCTTATATGTATATGAAAACATGCCCTGGATGCAAGCTGCAACTAGTTGTGCTTATCAGCACACCTGAGATCCGAAGGGTTATGCAGGCCAAAAAGGCCATGAAATGAAATTGAATGATCCTAATGAACCTGGATCAACTTGATGTAGACATGATGCCTAAGTTGAATAAGCACTCTCTAAACAACTTATCCATTTGTGAGGCACAACCATCCCCCGTGTTATTTTGTCCATCACAGAGTTTGTAGCTTCCCCCTTCTCCCAGTCCAAAGTATTTTTGAGTTGAGTTATACAAGTCAACCCCTTGGCCCAACCTTGTTCCTAACCTTCATCCTTCACTAGCAGTTTGACCATGTCCAATGGGTGAGTTTGTCATTTGAACTATTGTGCAAGTAATTTTATATAACAAAAGAATATGCTAACTTGATTAATGCCACTGAATGGATGTTATACTTTGAGCTTGGCTGTGAGAATGATTAGAGAAGCATGTCTTAGTCTACTGATGTGATTTATCCTTAGTTGTATATTATTGGGATCCGTGATGATGGGGGCCATATATATATATATACCTATTGATGATGATTGATGATCCCACATACTTGATGATGATATCATATGATGGACATATGGTTCAGATGATGATTGATGCAGTTCAACAGGTTTTATTATTACTTCAGGTCATCAAATTATGCACTGTCCATATATGGTGGACCCTACAGCTGGCCCATTAGGGAAACCCATGGTGTATGAGTACACATTCCTAGTGGATTTGGGTCTTCTAGATCCAATGAGACACTTATCTTTCAGTTCCGGGCACTTCTGACAGTGATTGATGCAGTTTTACATTTGTTGACCAGATTTGGGGCTGATTTCCCAGCCTGAGTAGCAGGGGCCATGATTGGCCAGTTCACCTAGGGCGCTGTATGAGGAGGGGGTGATCCAGCCACTTGTTTTTACCATTTACCCCCCCCTTCTGGAGAGCCTGGTGGGCTCAGTTGGACAACGCAGATGCCCTGGGAGGCAGTTTTGGCACTTTCACAGTTACCGAGGCAATTAAAAAATGGGATAAAGTGGTCACTGAGGAATTCGATTTGGGAAATTGAGGCAAGGTTTTGGCATTTGGTTTTCACAGAGGTTTTCCAAGGTGAGCCCACTATCTTCTAGCCAGTTTTCACCATGTGGGTAGGCCCACAACGATCACAGGAGGTCTATTACTGCTTGTCTGTCACAGATTTTGAGGACAGATTTGATCATTTATATTATATTGGACATATTTTATTATTTTATTGTGCCTTGGAGATGAGCTAATAAGGATTGATGCCTCTTAGCCCCACCATGTGCTTCTTATGTCATGTCCTAGTCATTATGAGGTGGGCTTTTGTACTTTTACCCCCTCTAGTGGATGACGTCACCCTCCATGACTATTTTAGACTATGATGTCATCATTATATTGGGTGATCCATGTGATATATTGTTATGATTCATTATTAGCCATTGATCATGTATTGAGATCTTTTAATCTCAACCACTCATTTGATGTAGTATTGTAGAGTGGTATAGCGTTTTGGTCTTTATTATCCTATATAAGGAGGAGACCCCCTATTGTATAGCTGACCTTTGGAGCTCTGGAATATTGGAATAGAACACTTCTTTGTGGAGTATATCTCTCTTGTCTTGTGGATTCTCTTGCATATTGAGTATACAGTATCTCTTCTATGTATCATTGTGGATTTTGGTGCTTCTACTAGTCTTCTTGCAGGAAAGTCAAATTGATGGAGAGGAGGGCGATTTCTTGGGGGTTATTGTTGGAGGGATCCACATATTCTCTCTTGGGTTGATCTTGTGACAGGGAGTATCATTATTGTATCTTCGTGACATAGTTGATGCTTTCTATTACATCTTTCTATCATTTCCATAATCATCTTACTTGACTTGTTTCTTTGATTTTGTCTTGTAGGAGGAGGACGATTTGGCTATCTTGGAGGAGGACGTTTTGGTTGGAGCTCTTGGATCTCACTCTTGAATATACACATAGGAGAATGCTATCAATTTGCAAGGTGGCCACAAGCAATTGAGGTAAGATCTACAAGGTATGTGCCTCTTTCCATCCATTCTCTCTTCATTGGTCACAAACCCTAATTAATTAAAACCCTGATTTTGGTTTTTCTTAGATCTACTTAGATCTAGCCTTGCTTTTGAAAAGATCTTAAGAACCCACCTCTACAACATCCACCCCTAGTTGGATCTATAGTTTGGTGGTGATTGGGTTAAAATTGACACACTTTTCAAGGCATTATAGCCCTCTTGAACCAAATCGCACTTCCTTGGAGAGGCTTGTTGGGTTAGATCTAGCATATGGGTAGGTGAGATCCCGCTTGATTTGCAATCTACACACTTGATAACCTACCCCTAGACTTTTACTTTGGCGATTTCTACCTTGTGGGCATCATTCCACATTTTAAGGGATTAAAACCCTCTTTTGAATTACTTGGCACCTTAAAACTCAGATCTAGTAAGATCTAACCCTTGGATTGACTTGATTTTCTAGATCCACATAGATCGGTGCCTAAGCTACTTGGATCTACAATTTGGTGGCCATTGGACTTGATTTGACACACCTTAACCACCTTTTAGCCCTCCTTGAGCAAGGTCGCACTCCCTTGGGTGACTGAGTTTGCCCACTTCTAGGACTTGGGTAGTTGAGATTTCAGTGGATTTGGAACGGGAATACCTTGAAACCTATATCTAGAGTATCATTTTGTGACGATCTGCCTTGGGGGTAGCATTCCTTGTTTTAAGGGATTGTGGTCCACTTGGGTCATTTCATGAAATCCTAGATCTAGCAAGATCCAACCATTCTATCTCAATTAGCCCACTTGTCTTGATCTTTAGGTGTCCCGATCTACACTTTGACGTATCTTTTGACTCCATTAGCCCATCCAACAAGGCACTAGTCCTCCTCAAGCAAGTCGCACTCCTTGGGAATGGTGTCAAACCTTAGATCCGGTACATGGGTACTCCTAAATTCAACTTAGATCCATAAATCTACTCATTACATATCCTCTAGTGCTAATTGCATCCCTTAATTTCACCTTGTGGGTCCACTTTAAGCCATTTCACATATCCCAAGAAAGTAGGACCCACTTGTGTAGTACATGGTACTATATCTTGTCATCATAACTAATCATGTGGCCTAAATCATACATTGATTGAAACACTAATCATTTCTCAAACTACCTTCAACCATACTTTAACTTCTAAGTCCACTTAACCTTGCATTGGTTTCCGCAACTCATCATTTACCTATCCCTAGGAACCTTTGTTTGGGTCCAATCATCTTTGATTGGTTATAGGGTCTTGTTATCACACAACTTGTAGTTGCCCCTAGAGGTATCCCATCTGGGACGGTAGAGGAGACAGGCAACTAAAGAGGTGACCCAAGAGATGCCACGGTTCCCAATGCAAGGTGGGAGTCACGTCAACCGAGGCACTCTTCGCTTTAGGTCAGGGTGTAACTAGACCAAGGGGGAGACCCTATACCCAATCACAGTTGATTGGACCTACACAAAGGTTTCTAAATGTAAGTAAATGATGAGTTACGGAAACCAATGCAAGGCTAAGTGGACCTAGAAGTTGAGATATGGTTGCAAGGTGGTGTGGGAGATTGTTGGTGTTTCAACCTACGTATGGTTTAGGCCACTTTGTTTGGTATGATGTCAAGGTGTGGTACCATGTGTTCACAAGTGGGTCTTGTTTTCTTGGGAAGTGTGAAATGGTTCTAAGTAGGCCCACAAGGTGAAACTTGGTGTGAAGTTGGTACTATAGGTTAGATAATGACTAGATCTATGGATCTAAGTTGATTCTAGAAGTACCCATGTGTTAGATCTAGGTTTTGACACAAATCCCAAAGAGGGCGACTTGCTTTGAGGAGGACTAGTGCCTTGTTAAGTGGGCTAATGGGGTCAAAAGGTATGTCAAAGTGTAGATCGGGACACCTAGAAGCCAAGTCAAGTGGGTTAAATGAGATCCAATGGTTGGATTTTGCTAGATCTAGGTTTTTCAAGTAATAACCCTAGGTGGACCACAATCCCTTGAAACAAGGAATGCTACCCCCAAGGCGGATTGTGACAGAAAGACAGTCTAGACCTAGGTTTCAAGGTATGGGCATTCCAAATCCACGAAAATCTCAAACACCCACCTCCTGGAAGTGGACAAACTCACTTTTTCAAGGGAGTGCGATTTGCTCAAGGAAGGCTAAAAAGTGGGTTTGGTGGACCAAATCAAGTCCAATGGCTACCAAACTGTAGATCCTAGATGCTAGTACCCCGATCTATGCATGCCCAAAAAATCAAGTCAATCCAATGGCTAGATCTTAGTAGATCTGAGTTTTGAGGTGCCAAGAAATTCAAAAGGGGGTTTTAACCCCTTAACACATGGAGAGATGTCCACAAGGTAGATTTCACCAAAGTAAGGATCTGGGGTAGGTTATCAAGTGTCTAGATTGCAAATCAAGTGGGATCTCACCTACCCATGTGCTAGATCTAACCAAACAAGCCTCTCTCTAAGAAGTGCGATTTGGGTCAATGAGGGCTTTTTGCCTTGAAAAGTGGGTCAATTTTTAGCGAATCACCACCAAACTGTAGATCCAACTAGGGGTGGAAGCTATAGAGGTGGGTTTCCAATATCTCTTCAAGAACAAGGCTAGATCTAAATAGATCTAATAAATACCAAAACAAGGGTTTTAATTGATTAGGGTTTTTATGATCTAGAAATTATGGAAGATTCAAGGAAGTAGAAGATCATACCTCTTGGAACATACCTGGATGAAGAGATGAATGCTAGTTGAGACGAGGATTACTTTGCCAAAGATCAAATGGAGAATTGTTGAAGCCCTCTTGCCAAATCGATTTTCCCAAGCCACATGTGATTCCTTCTAACCTGTCAAAACCAAGGAGCAAAGCATCAATTAGTTTAACAAATTGAAGGTAGATACAAGCAAGAGAGAGAGAGAAACATAGAATAGTTGACACAGAGGCAAAACCACTCCCTGTTACACCAAAACGATTTCTTCCAAGATTGAAGGGCAAGCCTCCCCACCAATTCGCCCTTGTCCAAAATCGCCCTCTCAACCTGTAAATGAAATATGGCAAATATGCAAGATAACTACAATAGATCCTCCAGTGCAATGGACAATAGTATTTACAATCGAAACAACCAACATCCACTCCAATCCAAGCATGTACTCCAAAAGATAGAAATTTTATTCCAAGAGCCAAGAGCCAAAAATCTCTAGATGAATTTTACAATGAGAGGCACCCTCCTTAAATAGGATGGGGAGAGAGTACAATCCTAACCACTTTTTACATGAGTGGCTAAGATTAAAAGATCTCAAGATCTAATCAATGGCTAACAATAAATCATAACAATACATCACATGGATCACCCAATATCATGATAGCGCCCCCACTAAGTGGTACAATAAGAGGGTGACGTCATCCACTAGAGAAACATAAGCACCAAAATCCACCTCATGGTGACTAGGACATGACAATATAAGCTCATGGTGGGGCTAGGAGGCATCAATCCTTACTAGCTCATCCCCAAGGCACAATAAAATAATAAAATATGTCCAATGTAATGTAAATGATCAAAACTGTCCTCATAATCCATGACAGTCAAGCAGTAAATGTCCTCCTGTGATCAATCTGGGCATACCCACATGGTGAAAACTGACTGGAAGGTAGTGATGCCACTCTGGAAGACCTCTGTGAAGACCAAATCCCAAAACCTTGCCTCAATTGCCCAAATCGATTTCCTCAGTGACCACTTTATCCCATTTTTTAACTGCCTCGGGAACTGTGAAAGTGCCAAAACTGCCTCCTAGGGTGCTAGCGCTGTCCATCTGAGCCCACCAGGCTCTCCAGAAGGGGGGGTAAATGGTAAAAACAAGTGGCTGGACCACCACCTCCATCATCAGCGCCCTAGGTGAACTGGCCAATCATGGCCCCTGCTGCCCAAGCTGGGAAATCAGCCCCAAATCTGGTCATCAAGTGTAAAACTGCATTAATCACTGTCAGAAGTGCCCGGAACTGAAAGATAAGTGTCTCAATGGATCCAGAAGACCCAAATCCACTAGGAATGTGTACTCATACACCCTGGGTTGCCCTAATGGGCCAGCTGTAAGGTCCACCATATATGGACAATGTATAATCTGTTGATCTGAAGTAGTAATAAACCTGCTGAACTGGATCAAACATCATCTGCATCATATGTCCATCATATGATATCATCATCAAACATGTGGGCCCATAAATCATCATCAATAATCATCCATACATGGTCCACATCATCACGGATCCCAAGAATATACAACCAAGGATAAATCACATCGGTAGACTAAGACACTGCTTCTCTAATCATTCTCACAGCTAAGCTCAAAGTATAACACCCATTCAGTGGCATGAATTAAGTTAGCATATTCCGTTGTTATACAAAATTACTTACACAATAGTTCAAATGACAAACTCACCCATTGGACATGGTCAAACTGCTAGCGAAGGATGAAGGCTAGGAGCAAGGTTGGGCCAAGGGGTTGACTCGTCTAACTTAACTCAAAAATACTTTGGACTGGGAAAAGGGGGAAGCTACAAACTCTGTGCTGGACAAAAGAACACGGGGAATGGCTGTGCCTCACAAATGGATAAGTTGTTTAGAGAGTGCTTATTCAACTTAGGCATCATGTCTACATCAAGTTGATCCAAGTTCATTAGGATCATTCAATTTTATTCCATGGCCTTTTTGGCCTACATAACCCTTCGGATTTCAGATGTGCTGAGAAGCACAACTAGTTGCAGCTTGCATCCAGGGCATGTTTTTCAAATATTTATAAGGTCAGCAATTGTTTAGATATAACTTTTAAGAACCATTGCTTTTTGGACCTTTCTTATACTCTTCGAGGAGTATTTTTTATTAGCTTTTCATCGCTCTTGCCCTTTTTTTGTTTCCATGGGCGAATTTATTAATTTTCCATAGGTAGAACATGAGCTTTCAGTTTTAGCCAACAACATCTCAAGTGACTAGGGGGAGTTCGAGCCAATGCCAAACATCGGGACAACCGACCAGAATGATTTAGGCCTACAATCCAACTCACCAAAGGCAAGTTTTGTCACCAACTCAGAGCCGAGACACTGAATAAACAGGGATGCGGTCCAAACACAGAGGTAGAAAAATGGGGAAGTCCTCGGTATCAGAAAGTCAAATGAGACAAGTCAGGGTTTAAAGTCAAACAGGAAGGTCACACATGGATGGAGACAAGTGAATATGGAGCCTACACTAGCAGACAACTGGTGTCGGGAAAGACCATATCTATGTAAGGTGAAAAACCAGTGAGTTTTGTTAAATGACCTAAATGTGCAAGCAATTGTCCATTTTAAGATTTACAGTTCATTTATATAGTTTGCCACATCAGGAATAATATACCAAGCACATGCTATGATCATGACTAAATCAACAAGATAATAATCCACAGTCAGTGAGAACATATTCATAGATCATACAACATCATCATAATAATAATCATCCAGTATCATCTGAAACACTGCTATAATACATTTCTAGGCACTGAACTGAAACTGTATGGGATAAGTAGTCACATTAGTCATCAAATCTGAACTCTCAAGGCTCAGCCTTGACACAAGGTCATATACAAATCTGAATAATGTACTGCTCTGATCATGAGTGATCCAAAATATATAGCCATGCTCTGGAATAATGTAAGCTCTGGAATGTGCAGATATCTGCTATACAAGAATAGTAGCCCTGCTACTATGGTGTGATAACAGGTCTCCCCCTAGGTCTTGTTTCATCTTGACTTAAAGTGAAGAGTGCCTCGGTTGACGTGACTCCCACCTTGCATTGGGAACCGTGGCATCTCTTGGGTCACCTCTTTAGTTGTCCATCTCTTCTACCGTCCCGGATGGGATACCACTAGGGGCAACTACAAGTTGTGTGATAACACTTCCATCATTGTGTTGGGACAAAACATTTTGACCTCTGAGCGGATTTCATCCTTGAGACCACTGATAAAACAACTCCTGTAGAATTCATCAGACAATCCTTCTGTGTGATTGGCTAGTTTCTCAAATTCCATCTGATACTCTCTCACTGTGCCAGTTTGGTGAAGTTTAGTGAGTGCTCCTGCGAAGTCGTCAAAAGCACTAGGGCCAAATCATGGCAAAAGGAGTTGGCAAAAATCTGTCCAGTTTGTCTCGGGATGAGCTTTGATGTACCAACGGTACCATTGAAGGGCTTCATGTTCCAAATAAAAGGATGCAAGTGGAAATTTCTGAACATCAAAAGTATTATGCAGACTGAAATATTGTTCTGCTTGGTATATCCATCCAGTCGGATCAGTACCATTGAAGCGAGGAAATCAAGCTTCGACCCATGAAAATTGCTGGAAGAAGAGAACCCGGTGGCTGCAAAAGATTTTGGCTGTTGGTTATTGTTCATGGCTGAGTGCTGAAGATGGAGGCTGAGAAATTTTTCATCCAGATCTTGGAGTTTGGTTTGGATGGCTGCAAGTGCTTCCTCCATGGTGTTTGCTCTTATGCGAGTGACAACCATAACCAGTAATTTTTTTTATTTTTTTATATTTTTTTTTTGGGGGGGGGGGAATGGATAGAAAAACACAAACACAAGCTTATTTAGTAAGGGGAAATTTGGATTTGGGAAAAACTCGGAGGGGTAATTGGGGTTTGACTAGGTTTTCGACACTTTCTGAGGGACAGGGAAGCAAAAAATGGGGATTTCATAAGCGGAAACTCTATGGTAATATTTGAAGGCAATCGGGTGAAAATTGAAGAAGTTATGGCAAACCCTAAAAATAGACAAATGTGGGATTTCTGGTCTTGGGAAGTGGAATTTGGGATAGGATCTTTAGGAATGAAATATGCAAAATGGAATTGAAGGGATGTCAGTGAAGTTTTAGGGAAAATAGAGTTGAAACAAGGGAGATATGGCCGAAAAACAACAGTTTTTTTTTTCTTCCCAGAAATGGATCGGCAACAGCGGCATGGAAGGGATCCGCAACAGATGGATCTGCAACGGCGTGGAAGGGATCGAAAACGGCTGGATCTGAAACGACGACTGGATCTAGAACGACTTTCAGAATAGATTTGAAACGACTGGATCTGGAGCGGAAGTGATCGGCAACAGTTCAACTGAAAATAGATATGGATCCCAGGTATGTACGACTTCCTGAAAGTTCATGTGTTTCACTCGGCCACCAATGTTGTCTAACGGCTTGCGTATTGGGGCAGTACCCCTCACTCCACGGCTCAGGTAAAACTGATAACCGCTTTGCCACAAACGACAGCTCTTGGTTTACCTCACGGGTGGGAACTAGTCAATTAGGTAGGGGTCGTTGCCCTTTTCACTAGCAGGTCCTCTCAATGGGCCAACTACTTTGGGGTTCCTGTGGTAGTCCTCACAATGAGTTTTAGGGCTTATGCCCAAGTACTTCCCACAGTTAAGCGGATAGGGATTATTCCCAAATCCGAAGCTGCAACAGATGCGAAAAAAAATTTGGCAGAAATTCCACCCAACGAGCCCAAGAAAGTGCTATGATACCAGATGTGAAGAACCTGCAATAATTAATTAATGCAAATACACGAGATATCAGAAATAATAAAACTCAAAATCACTTTTATATTGATCACGGGCCACTTCGAGGGGGCAACCTCCTTTGAGCAAGCTCAATACAATTAACTTCACGGTGCCTTCATAAGCCTCAACACACACTTATATAAGTCTAGGCGCCAATACCATGGGTCAATACTATGTGTCAATACAAACCATGGGCTAAGTCTAGGCGCCAATACTATGAGTCAAAACCATGGGACATATAATACTATGGGGCGACTTACAAAGCATATGCGTCCAATACTATGGGCTAATATAAACTATGGATCAACAAATACTACGGGACGACTTACAAAGCATATGCGTTCAACAACAATATACTAACAAAGTAAAGACATGGGTTCCTAACAGGCAAGGCTAAGTCTGCATAAGGTAGGCAATACTTGTGAGCATATAAAAAGGTCTTAGCATCCAGGATCATACATTCAATTTCAACAAGCTCATAATAACAACACATACTATAATCACCACTACCAGTCACCATGTTAAGTTAAAGCTAATAATATCAATAAGAAAGACAAATAATAATACCCAAATGCAACTTGTATACCTGCTCAGTCATATACCTGTCTCTAAATATAAGCATGAGGACCAACTCTAACTGCTCATGGGCAAGGGAAAATACCAGCTAGTAGCTCAGTTGCTCTGACATAAGTGAATCATAGTCTAGAAAATATCCTCTAGGATCATCAAGAGGGTTCAAAAATGACAAGGATGTACTGATAACACTACTCCATATAGGTTAGTTGCCTCTGTATGTACTCTGTCACTGATCAGCATGGAACATGAATGCTCATCTCATGTAAAGGACTAGTTCAAGGGACTAGAAAAATCAGGTGTGCAATCATGGTAGCCCCTGCTACTATGGATGTGACAACAAGACCCTGGACTTTGAGTTTTCTTTTGTAGGCCTTTTTCTTTGACAAGCTTTTGTGCTTGTTTCTTCATTTGATTTGACTTTCTTTGTCTAACTTGATCTTCAGCTTTGATTTTGACTTTGTAGGTACAAGGAGTCTTTGATTGGGAAATTTTTCACATGCCCCCTGTTGCCAACTATATTGTACAATAATTGAACCTCCACTGAACCGCCAGTGTTTGAACATGATCAATGTTCATTTCCAGAGCATCAGGGGTTCAGTTTGTGGTGACTAGCCAGTTTTGGCTAGCTAGTTTTTTTTGTTTTTTTTTATAACCTGCTGAAATGACCATGCCCCATGGGGTCTTTGTAATAAGTGTACTAGTAGGGGTTTGAGTGGCTCGGTTCCCCAAGAACTGACTATCAACTAAGGTATTCCAGGGAGTTTTTTGCCCTTGTCAATTATGCTTTGCTTATAGCCGAGCAATAATTGACGAGGTTTTCTCTCGCTTCCTCCAAAGCTGGAATGCCCGATTTTGAAAGTTTGGGCCTTGGGGGGTTATTGGAGTCCAACCGATGTATATGAACCTACTAGACACTATGTATGTGTTAGATGGTCATTTCCTAGGTCTCTTGCTGTGTTAAAACGTTGTCCAAAAAAATTTAACTGGACGCGTTGGATAATTTTATTTTTTATTATTTTATTTTAACTTTTCAAAATATTTAATTGAAAAATTCAATTTGTAATAATTAAGTGGCTTGGGGGTGGATTTAAGTGATTGGAGGCTTAATTCCTAAGCCAATAATCTCAGTTAAACCCCAAACCCACTTATCCTAAGTTTCAGACAGTCATTTAGCCATTTAATTAATATTTTCTCAAAAAATCAATAAAAGAGAAATATTAATTAAAAATAATAAATTGGAGACAATCCAAATCTCTCCAAAATAATCCATTTGGATTAAATAAACATGCTAAATGACATGGCACAAGGCATTTATAAAGATTCCAATCAAGTCCAAGTGGATTCAGTTCACTATCTAGTCACCAGAAGTCAATCTCAATCAAGGAAACTCGCCTCCCTCATGAAGAATCACGAATTGTTGATGTGGCAATTGTTTAATGGATTGTTGAGAGTGCATTTAATATGGTAGGCGCCTTCCTTGAAAGGAGGCCACATCACAAGCTTGGCTCCTCTTGAACTCGAGTCCATCTATTCATTGCACTCCAAGTTTGTCTCCTTGATTGCTCACGCACTCTTTTGCAACTCTTTTGCATGCACACGTCTATCCTATATGGAGCTCACGTATTGGCTTGATGATAGTTCCAAGGGAGGAGTGGGGAGCGCCTTGCCGAGGTGGAGGCCACCTCCCCACTCACACCAACCAGCAAACTCGTGTTGACTATTGGATCTACACTCCAAGCTTGGATTGATTAGAATTCAACTTGCATTTGATTGGAATATTGGCTCTCTCTCATGCCTAGTTTGAATTAGGTTTTTGGTCTTTAGTTTTTGTATAAAGAGAAGCTTTTTGCGCTCTCTTAGGATGGAGATTTTGTGCAAGAGAACTCTGCCGAAAATTGTATTGTAATCATTTGTTTAATCTTGGAATAAAAGCGACTTTGGAGGTCTATGCAACGGTTATTTGTGCTGTGGTTTCATCTTATGTGAGGTGATATCTCTCTCACCCTACCCTCTCCTTTTCAAATTATGTTCATTGCTAGCTTTAGAAGGTTATGAATCTAACACATAAGGTTAGTCATTTAAAGTTTTAATTTGATTATCTATGCTAAGTCTCTCAATTATCTAGATCGAACAGGACGTAGTCGTTATACTAGTGTTTTCTAGATGTTTGTTTGATTTACATTCTAACACTTGATCTGGTTTGTCTTGTTGAGTGTTGTGTTTTCAGGGATCACTAAAGGTGGAGCAAGGGTTGGAGTCCAACTCCTTCTTCACAAAACAAGAGTTTTTTTACCATCTAATACTTTCACTTTGCAGGATTTTCAAAGGCTTCCAATTCGAATTCAAGAAACATTGCCAACAGGGGCTCTTCCTCATCCATCACACTTAAATTTTAAAACAATTTACCGTTACTTGTCTTTTTTATAAGAAGCCCTAAGCTCAAAGTCTTATTCTTTTGGCCTCTTCATCCTCTTGCCTTGTTTGGCTTGCTCTCGTCTTCTTCCTCCCTTCTTCTTCGTTTTCTCCTCTCCATTAGCTCCTCTTTCCTCCCTCTTCTTCGTTTTCTCCTCTCCATTAGCTCCTCTTTCCTCCCTTTCGTTTTTCCTTCTCTTTGCCTTTGTTTTCCTCTTTAGCTCCTCTCGTCTTACCTTGTTAGCTCTTCTTCCTTTCAACCTAGATCTCCTTCTTCCCCTCTTTGCTTTCCTCTCCTTCTTGTTTCTTCTCCCTTCATTCTTCATTTCGTTTTTCTCTTGCTTTTCTTCTTCCCTCTTCCCTCTCGTCTTACTTTCTATCCTCTCTTCTTACCTTCTATTCGTTTCTTCCATTTTTCCCTTTTTTGATTAAGTTTAGATCTCAAGTAGTTCAAAGTTAGCTCATTGTTAGTTTACATTTCGTTTTTAGATCTCAAGGTTGTTTTACTTTAGTTGCATTAGATCTCATTGTGTTAAAGTTTGCATCTCATTTTAGATCTTAACTTAATTGGCATTTGTAGTTTGCATTTCATTCTTAGATTAGTTTGTTTTCAAGTTTGATTTAGCTAATGATTAATGGGTGCTTGAGTTGATTTTTGTTGTAGGTACTTGAGTAGAAGAAGCAAAAGACTTGAAAAGGCAAAAGACTTGAAAAAGAGATAAAACCAAGAAGAGCAAAAAACCAAGAAGAAGATTTAAACCAAAGAAGATCTAATAACCATTCTCCTTTCTTGTAAAAGCTCTTAAAGAAGCTTCATTTTATTTCTTTCAAGTTCTCTTCAAGGGTTAAATTCCCAAAGTATTGTAATATCTAATAAAAGAGAGCAAGTGGGATTTAAGGCTCCCACATCCCAACTTCCCCATTTGGGGAAGTTTGTAGTGTCTTGCTTTGTTTACCTCATCTTTAGCTTAGATTTTATTTTTGCAAGTAGATTAATCTTTTCATTTTGCAAGTAGAACACTAGTTGCTAGATTAGATTTTATCATTTGCATATTGAGCTATCTTGTTGTGCTTCTTGCTTATAATTGTTAATCATAAAAAGAACACAAAAGTCTCTTGAACTTGTCATAAAACAAGTCAAAAGCACTCTCTATCGGAGAGCATCTTGTTGCATTGCATTTCTCATACTAGTTTAGATAAGTCTCTTGAATCTCACCATAAGGTGGATCAAGAGCACTCTCTGTCGGAGAGGTTTGTTTCTTTGTGCTCTAAGTAAAACATTCACAACTCACCATTGCCTATAAAATTGGAATTAAATATTTTCCTTACCACGTATGCTCTGCCCCTCCTTGAGAAAGGTTGGTTTACTCAGAAACGGTATTGGGCTTTTTAATTATTCACATTAATTCCAACTTCAATCATAATAAAATTCACCACCCCCATAACCAACGAATCCGGCGTTGATTGATACAATACTCGAAAGTGGGAAAATTCCAAGTGAGGGCACCGGGTAGCCATGTTCAAATTCTAGTGGTTGGTTAGTTATTGAACGCCTCGCCAGAAAACCAGGTGGTCCATCATGTCTTCGAATGGGGCCATTTAGAGTATTCTCAGACAGATTTCCAGTACCTTGCGTATCGGTTGGAAATTCCCTTTAGCCATAATAATCAAGATCATCTCAAAATACACAATAAAATTTACCAAGAGCATTGCAAAACAACTCACAAACACATCTTTGAGACTTGTATTTCAGCATCCCCACATTTGACTCCATATTGGCACTGGTCTTGAAACTTATATGCATCACGTAATTTGGACCATTTGTCCTTCATCTATCTGAATTATTTGTTTATTGTGGATGCTTTTAAATTCAGTCATCATATATTTTGTTTATCTTATCTTGTGTTTTGCAACAACAACTTGGATTGCTTAACTGATATTGTGTATCTCATAAAAACTCCTAAAAAACACTCATTCACACCATACACCCAAAAAACACTTAAAAAACACAAGAGCCTTAGACAACTCTTTGTTAGGGACAAACCCCCTTGGCTTTGTTAGGAGTTTGCCTAAATGGAGGTGCTGGGATTCAGGTGACAGTACCTGGCTCATTGCTTGCCCCCAAGGCCACACCTTTCCCACTTGTAGTGAGGAAGCAACTTTTGAAAGATTTCTGCTGCTGGTGTGCATCTCGGCGGACAACACCCCCATTTATTTTTCGAGCATGGGGGGAGGACTTTCATGCCACATTCTAGGAGGATCATTGCTCTAGGACAATTCTCTATGCTTGATAAGCATTCCACCCTAGGGATTTAACAAGCAAGCTTCTAGAACCATCACAAGATCGTTGCAACACAACATTTCCTAAGACACTAAGGAGAATGAGGCCTTCGTGATGAAGGGGTCACAGAGGGGAAATCAAGAGCTCAATTTGATCAGCCTTAGAACAAGGATGTAGACCAATTTTAATGGATTGAAATGGATGGATGGATGGCCAAAATATGGACCTAGAGAATGGGGTACATGTCCTTGCAAGACACCTAAAATTTATCTAGGTTCAATGGTACATAAGTAAAACCAGTGTTCCACGGGGATGTGTCCCGCAGGGTCAGGGAAGCGTTTCTTGCGTCCCGGGGACGTGTCCTGCAGGGTCAGGGAAGCGTTTCTCACATTTCTTGCATCCTGGGGACTTGGGGACTCATGGCGAAAAGTTTCCCCTTCCCATGCCCTTATGCATATATATTTTTTATGTTTTTCCATTATTTTCACTTTTTACAATCCCTACTTGATACTACTTAGAAAATAAATCAATATATTTAGTATTTACATTGCACAAACATGAATATACATCAAATGAATTATTATTTTTGGTATTTTATTTTATTTTTATAATTTTAGAGACGTCCCTCGGCCCCCCCCCCACCCCCCGAATTTCCAAAAAAATTGGGGGTGGTTTCCACACGTCCCGAATGTGTGTTTCCTTACTCCAGCGCCTCCTCGTCCTAAAAACTTGGGGGAACATTGAGTAAAACTAGGATCTACTACCCTAGTCAACTTGAAAGTGTGATACTTCTAGCTATACTCATCAGACGATTAATACATCAACCAAACCATATAAGTATCTAGCACATCATCATTATCACTTGGCATTGGCATAGCATCACATCATTGGCATATTTTGATCATTACACATCATTTGTTCTCTGAAAGGGGAGAACTAAGAGCAGCAGAGGTAGGCCTCAAGAATTTATGGCTAGCATCCTTCTTGAAAAGCAAAAAATTTTCTGGAAAAAGGGGTGCCCCACAAAGTGTGGCACAATAGGTACTGTTATCACCAATCTTGTAGTTGCCCCTAAATGATGAATCCTATACAAGACGGTAGAGGGGATAGGAAACCAAAGTGGTGAACCTCGAGAGCCTCGGTTCCCAAAAGGAATGGTCGTCATGCCAACCGAGGCACCCTTTACTTTATGCTATCAAAACCCAAGATAGCAAAGGGGGAGACCCAAATCTACTCCCGACAGAAGAGATCAAACCCAATCACCAGAACAAATCAAACAAGATGAAGTACGAAAGAAGACAGGTATGGAATCCTAGATTTAAGGAAATGAGACCAATGTGGAGGCTTAGGGAAGATGTGACTTGGTAAAGAATTATTACACACAGTGATTCAATAGTTAAGTATGATTCCAAGATTCAGGTGCTACTTAAAATAGTCACAAATTCAACTGCCTTGGGAAACGTGACCCTTAAAACAAGGAAAGTGTCCCAAAGAGTGGATCTGAGGTTTAGGGCTTTCTAGCACAACTTGATATATGGATGTGACAGTTTCAAAGCTCACAAGCTCAGCAAAGTGGATCAAAAGACATGCAAACAGACCTTCTCAGGAAATGCGTGGGGGTTTAAGGAGACTAGTGCCTTGGGATTTGGGACAATGGAGTCCTCCAGGTATGACGCCTTGGAGAACCCACCTAGGGATTTGCAAAAGACAAAAAACCCAGAAATGGTTTGCCAGTAAACCAAGTCTTTTGAGCCAGAGAATTTTTCGATTAATTTTACTTAGGGTTTTAAATGAAATTGACAGATGGGTAGGTTAGAGAAATAAATTTATTACCTCACAAGCGTACCTGAGTCATGGAAATGTTTGCTATGATGCCGAGGATTTTTCCCGCAGAGATCAAATGAAAGTTTGAAGAGTTTCCTTGCCCATGCGAATTGCCCAGCTCCACAAATGCGCCTTCCTCTTCCTGATAAACCAAGGACAGTACGATCAATCAGTTTATTGCAAGAATGGAAGAAATACAAGTGATGAACATGAAAACAAAGAGGAAGAGGTACTAAGACAATGATACTCCCTGTAACCGACGAAGAGAAGAGAAAATAGCAGGGTGAGTCTCCCCAGCCAATGCACCTTCCTCACCAAATCGACTTCTTCACCTGTAGATCAAAACGTGGAGAAAAATATGCAAATGATCTTCACCAATACTCTAGTGCAAAGGAAGAACAGTTTCAATCAACACCAATAGCATCCACAACCAAGAGACAAAGTTTGCAAAGAAATATATTATTCCAAAAGCCAAGAGCCAAAAGTCCCTTTACAATGAGAAGCTCTCTCCTTTAAATAGGAAGAAGAGATACCAAAACCCTAACCACCTTTTGAATGGATGGCTAAGATTAAAAGATACATAAGTTATAATCTACGGTTGAGATGAGCTCAACAATAAAGTACATGGATCAACTCACAAATATAACATTGACATGGACAAAATCGCCCTAGAGGGACGTCCCACTCCAGTGACTAGGAGAACATAAGATAGAGCTCATGGTGGGTCTAGGAAGTGACATATAGCTTCCCTAGTGTGTCCCCATGGCACAATAATCATCAAATATATCATCTAAGCATAAATTCATGCCCGTCAAGGAAAGTCGTGAGCCTCCAAAGGCTCTATGAAACCTCAAAACCTGTCGGAGAAAGATGTGTGGGCCCCACTGACTGATTCCACTGCTCTGGAGGGTGTGGGAGACATCATACACATCATCAAAACCATTCCTATGCCATTTCCTTGCCTTAGTAGCCCAAATCGATTTCCTTTGTAGCCAATTTTACCATTTTTTATGCCTCCGTAAATCACCTGAAAAGTATAAAAATGCCTGTAACTCACTGCCTGGTCACCAGGGGCCAAATCTGACTGCACAAATGTGTCTAGGAATATAGAAATGTAGTAAAAACAAGTGGCTACACTCCATACCCCCTCAGTAGCGCCATAGGTGAACCAACCAAATCCTGATACTGCTCTGACAGGCCATTTTTAATGGCAAATCTGCACTGAAGTGATAAACTGAGAGAAATCCCAACTGAAACTGCCCGGAACTTAAAGCTGACTGTCCCAATGGACTCAGAGAGCCCAAATGCACTAAAGGTGCATACTCATACACCATATGGATGACTACATAATCATATAATATCATCACCATGCTCGGACAAATAAAAATAATAATACTCTACAAATGATCAAAATCCTCAAAAACACTACAGATCACTATCTGAACTTGTAACTGTTGCATGGAACCATCTGGTGACCAAATAAGGATCACATATCATCAATAGCTATCATCCAGAGTCTAACCCCTCTCATGTCCTGTGGTTGACTTTGGTCAAACTAGGTTTGACCAAGTCAAACTCACCCATAATATGATCCAAACCATAAACATCAAGATGCTGCAACTGCATTTGGTTAAAGCATGCTTCATTAATCATTCCAATAGCAATATAAACATAAAGTAATCATTTACTAGCGATCTAAAACAGGATATTCAAGATTTTTAATAATAATAATAATAACTCAGACTTAGAACCTCAAGCATATACTCACTTTATGGTTGTGATCAATTTGCTAGTGATGGGTGAGGGTGGATAGATGCAAGGCTAGGCTAAGGGATGACTGTAGTAACTCAACACTGTGACACTTTGGAAGTGGAAAGGGGATACACACCAAAGCATATGTTGGACAAGCAATAACACAGGGGATGGCCGTGTCTCACAAATGGATAAGCTGTTTCAGAAGTGCTTATTCAACCTTGACAGATGTCTACAACTCACATCCAAGCTGATACAACTCCATGAGGATCTTTTCTAGAGCCACCATGACTGGGTGTCAGGCTAACCGTAACTCAAGACTCTAGGGGACACTTAGAATTAGTTGTCCCAAGCTCCATCTCATATCACAACCCACAAGCTAATGAGGAATAATCATTACAGTATAGGCCAGCAAATATTTAGATATAGCATATATTTAACCACTGCTTTTTGGGCCTTTCATTTATTTCCATAGCCTTGATCCGTGTCTGTTAAAAAACACATTCTTGGATTTACATTTATTAGGCTCTTGATCCGTGTGTGTTGAGAAACACATTCTTGGATTTTTCATTTATTTCACATGGCCTTTCATTCACGTGTGTTGAAAAACACATTCTAGAATGGGCTTTCATTTCAAGATATACAATAAGTTTTCTAGATACATGTAATGATGGTAGTACTATCTGTTTCAGGCTTAGCCAACACAACCTAGGCAACTCAGAGCCGAGACACAAAACAAGAGGGAAGCTCATCCAACAAAGATGCTAGAGTGGGGGAAGGTCCTCCATGTCACTAGTCAAGTAGTAAGTCAGGGTAACAACAATAATTGGAAGGTAACGAATGGATGGAGATAGTGAAAATGATGCCAACACTAGCAAGCCAAATGATGGTGGGAATGATCACCTCCATTCTCCTAGGAGGGTGAAACCAATGAGAATAAACAAGAGCCTCTATCATCTGAGTAGGACACTAGATAGATACATAATAAAGACCAAGTCCAATACATATCTTTCATTTTCCATCCTTTTACTTAAATTTTTAACATTACCATTAATTGTTTCAGGATGTTTGAGAGTGGTTCCAACCTCATCAAACTTCATATGCAAAAAGTAGGATTTTAGATCCCATTTAGAAATCAACAGACTTAATGGTTTTCAGGATTTTAGGATTCCAACGTTTCCAGTGGATTCTATCATGTATGTGGGTAAGGGATTGGAATTTAATGAAGCACACCAAACTCTCTATGTACCTTGATGTTGGTGGTGTCGATGCCTGATCGTTAAAGTTGTTTGAATTCCACTGTCATGACCTTAATAAAAAATGTACCCTTCATTCAAGCAAAATCACTTATTAAGCATGGGAAGCTCTTTCTACCTTATTTTAACGCTTGGATTAAGAAGTTTGAACAAAATTGTAGGGTGTTAATTGATGTCCTTGGAGGATCAACTTCAAGATTGGAGGTAGAGGCAAGGTCTAGAGCCTAGAGGTGGGAGAACATGGTGCTATTGATGAATATGATCTCAACATAGACAATGATTTTGATGATTGTGTTTTTTCAATTTTGATTTAGATATGTATTGCGCTTGGTGCCATTTTGATAATATTTTGTCTCTAATGGTTTGGAATCATAGCTTGGAATCTTTAATATATAATTTTTTCATTAAAATTGTAAAATTATTTTTAACAGTCCGAGTCATTGAAATCAAACCACTCCAAGTTATTTGCATCCACTACATTTATATATTAGCTATTTCTTCATATTTATGTTCCAATGTGTTTATCTAATGTATTGTTGCGTTATATGTTTAAAATTCTGAAAAAAATGAATGTATTTTGTATTTTTTAATGTTTGCCGACTTTTGTCAATTTTTCCCGATTTTTTCCCCTATGTTACCGAGAAGTTGTATTCGGGACCTGTTATCACACAACTTGTAGTTGCCCCTAGAGGTATCCCATCCGGGACGGTAGAGGAGACAGGCAACTAAAGAGGTGACCCAAGAGATGCCACGGTTCCCAATGCAATGTGGGAGTCACGTCAACCGAGGCACTCTTCGCTTTAGGTCAATGTGTAATTAGACCAAGGGGGAGACCCTATACCCCAATCACGGTTGATTGGACCCAAACAAAGGTTTCTAAGGGTAGGTAAGTAATGAGTTACGGAAACCAATGCAAGGCTAAGTGGACCTAAGGGTTAAGGTATGGTTGAGGGAGTTGTAAAAGATTATTAATGTTTCAACCTATGTATGGTTTAGGCCACATGATGGGGTATGATGACGAAGTATAGTACCATGTGTTTACACAAGTGGGTCTAGTTTTCTTGGGAAGTGTGAAATGATTCTAGGTAGGCCCACAAGGTGAAGTTAGGTGTGAGGTAGATACTATAGGTTAGATGTAGGCTAGATCTATGAGTTCAAGTTGATTTTAAGGATACCCATGTACTAGATCTAGGATTTGACACCAATCCCAAGGAGTGCGACTTGCTTGGTGATGGACTAGTGCCTTGTTAAGTGGGCTAATGGGGTCAAAAAGTATGTCAAATTGTAGATCGGGACACCTAGAAGCCAATTCAAGTGGGTTGAATGAGATCCAATGGTTGGATCTTATTAGATCTAGGTTTTTTAGGTGATGATCAAAAGTGGACCACAATCCCTTAAAACAAGGAATGCAATCCCCAAGGCGGATCTTGACGAAAGGACAGTATAGACCTAGGTTTCAAGGCATGGGCATTCCAAATCCACGAAAATCTCCAACACCCACTTCCTAGAAGTGGACCAACTCAAAAAAATCAAGGGGGTGCGATTTGCTCAAGGAAGGTCCAAAAGTGGTTTTTGGTGGACCAAATCAAGTCCAATGGCCACCAAAATGTAGATCCGGGATGCTAGTACCCCGATCTATGCATGTTCAAAGTTTCAAGTAAATCCAAGGGCTAGATCTTAGTAGATCTAAGTTTTAAGATGCCAAGAAGATCAAAAGGGGGTTTCAACCCCTTAAAACATGGAGAGATGTCCACAAGGTAGTTTTCACCAAAGTAAAGACATGGGTATAGGCTATCAAGTGTCTAGATGTCAAATCAAGTGGGATCTCATCTACCCATGTGCTAGATCTAACCCAACAAGCTTCTCTTAGGAAAATCGATTTAGGTTCAAGAAGGCTTTTTGCATTGAAAAGTGTATCAATTTTTTGCCAATCACCACCAAACTATAGATCCAACTAGGGGTGGATCCTATAGAGGTGGGTTTTTAATATCTTTTCAATTGCAAGGCTAGATCTAAGTAGATCTAAGAAATACCAAATTTGGGGTTTTGATTTAATTAGGGTTTTATGACCAATGAAGATAGAATGGATGAAAGAGGCACATACCTTGTAGATCTTACCTCAATTGCTTATGGCCACCTTGCAAGTTGATAGCATTCTCCTATGTTTATATTCAAGAGTGAGATCCAAGTGCTCCAACCAAATCGCCCTTCTCCAAGATAGCCAAATCGTCCTCCTCCTACAAGACAAGATCAAAGAAACAAGTCAAGCAAGATGATTATGAAAATGGTAGAAAGATGTAATAGAAAGCATCAACTATGTCACGAAGATACAATAATGATACTCCCTGTCACAAGATCAACCCAAGAGTGAATATGTGGATCCCTCCAACAATAACCCTCAAAAAGTCGCCCTCCTCTCTCCAATTCGACTTTCCTGTCAAAAGGTTAGCAAAAGCACCAAAATCCACAATGATACATAGAAGAGATACTGTATATTCAATATGCAAGAGAATCCACAATGCAAGAGAGATGTGCTCCACAAAAAATCTTCTATTCCAATATTCCAGAGCTCCAAAGGTGAGCTTTACAATGGGGGGTCTCCTCCTTATATAGGATAATAAAGACCAAAACCCTATACCACTTCATAATACTACATCAAATGAGTGGTTGAGATTATAAGATCTCATCATACAATCAATGGCTAAGATGACCCATAACAATATATCACATGGATCACTCAAAATAACAAAAGCGCCCTCACTAAATGGTACAATGGAGGGTGACGTCATCCCACTAGAGGGGTAAAAAGTACAATAATCCACCTCATGATGACTAGGACATAATAAAATAAGCACATGGTGGGGCTAGGAGGCATCAATCCTTACTAGCTCACCCCAAGGCACAATAAAATAATAAAATATGTCCAATATAATAAAAATGACCAAAACTGTCCTCAGAATCCATGACAGTCAAGCAGTAAATGTCCTCCTGTGATCAATCCGGGCATACCCACATGGTGAAAACTGGCTGGAAGGTAGTGATGCCATCCTGGAAGACCTCTGTGAAAACCAAATGCCAAAACCTTGCCTCAATTGCCCAAATCGATTTCCTCAGTGACCACTTTATCCCATTTTTTAACTGCCTCGAGAACTGTGAAAGTGCCAAAACTGCCTCCTAGGGTGCTAGCGCTGTCCATCTGAGCCCACCAGGCTCTCCGGGAGGGGGGATAAATGGTAATGACAAGTGGCTGGACCACCCCCTCCATCATCAGCGCCCTAGGTGAACTGGCCTCTCGGGGCCCCTGCTGCTCAGGCTGGGAAATCAGCCCCAAATCTGGTCAACAAGTGTAAAATTGCATCAATCACTGTCAGAAGTTCCCGGAACTGAAAGATAAGTGTCTCAATGGATCCAGAAGACCCAAATCCACTAGGAATGAGTACTCATACACCCTGGGTTGCCCTAATGGGCCAGCTGTAGGGTCCACCATATATGGACAATGTATAATTTGCTGATCTGAAATAATAATAAACCTGCTGAACTGGATCAAACATCATCTGCATCATATGTCCATCATATGATATCATCATCAAACATGTGGGACCATAAATCATCATCAATAATCATCCATACATGGTCCACATCATCACAGATCCCAAGAATATATATAATCAAGGATAAATCACATCAGTAGACTAAAACAATGCTTCTCCAATCATTTCCATAGCTAAGCTCAAAGTATGAATTCCATTCAGTGGCATTAATCGAGTTAACATATTCCGTTGTTATAATAAATTACTTGCACCATAGTTCAAATGACAAACTCACTCATTGGACATGGTCAGACTGCTAGTGAAGGATGAAGGCTAGGAGCAAGGTTGGGCCAAGGGTTTGACTTGTCTAACTTAACTCAAAAATACTTTGGACTGGGAGAAGGGGGGAAGCTACAAACTCTGTGTTGGACAAAATAACACGGGGGATGGCTGTGCCTCACAAATGGATAAGTTGTTTAGAGAGTGCTTATTCAACTTAGGCATCATGTCTACATCAAGTTGATCCAGGTTCATTAGGATCATTCAATTTTATTCCATGGCCTTTTGGCCTACATGACCCTTCGGATTTCAGATGTGCTGAGAAGCACAACTAGTTGCAGCTTGCATCCAGGGCATGTTTTTCACATATTTATAAGGTCAGCAATTGTTTAGATATAACTTTTAAGAACCATTGCTTTTTGGACCTTTCTTATACTCTTCGAGGAGTATTTTTAGCTTTTCATTGCTCTTGCCCTTTTTTGTTTCCATGGGCGAATTTTTAGTTTCCATAGGTAGAACATGAGCTTTCAGTTTTAGCCAACAACATCTCAAGTGACTAGGGGGAGTTCGAGCCAATGCCAAACATCGGGACAACCGACCAGAATGATTTAGGCCTACAATCCAACTCACCAAAGGTAAGTTCTGTCACCAACTCAGAGCCGAGACATTGGATAAACAGGGATGCGGTCCAAACACAGAGGTAGAAAAATGGGGAAGTCCTCAGTATCAGAAGGTCAAAATGAGACTAGTCAGGGTTTAAAGTCAAATAGGAAGGTCATGTATGGATGGAGACAAGTGAGTATGGAGCCTACACTAGCAGACAACTGGTGTCGGGGAAAGACCATGTCTATGTAAGGTGAAATACCAGTAAGTTTTGTTAAATGACCTAAAAGTGCAAGCAATTGTCCATTTATGATTTACAGTTCATTTTAAATAGTTTGCCACATCAGGAATAATATACCAAGCACATGCCATGATCATGACTAAATCAACAAGATAATAATCCACAGTGAGTGAGAACATATCCATAGATCATACAACATCATCATAATAATCATCATCATGCATCATCTGAAACACTGCTGAAATACATCTCTAGGCACTGAACTGAAACTGTAATGGGATAAGTGGTCACATCAGTCATCAAATCCGAACTCTCAAGGCTCAGCCTTGACACAAGGTCATAAAATCTGAATAATGTACTGCTCTGATCATGAGTGATCCAAAATATATAGCCATGCTCTGGAATAAAGGAAGCTCTGGAATGTGCAGATATCTGCTGAACAAGGATAGTAGCCCTGCTACTATAGTGTGATAACAGGACCCTTGCCGACTTTTTGCCGATGCCGACTTTTTCAACATTGCGATAGACCACAATCTTGTTGTGTGAATTTTCACAAGTGATGTCACAAAAATCACAATGTGGCAAAATTTTGGTCCAAACCTATCAAGATTTTGTTCTTACAACTCTTGATAAAAAAGACATTATTTTCCTTGGCAACTACTACAGGTTTTTCATGTATGAAACTTCTATTGTCTTAGGCTTTCAAATGTTACGAATATTGATCTTGACTACGCTTGAGTGAATAGGCCTTGGATTTTTTTCCACTTGATTCACTTTCTTTCTTATTTCTTCTTTCTTTTCTTGGACTCCATAGAGGCATTGGTTTATTGGGTTTCAATTCTTATTTTGCACTAAAAATGAACTTTCACCTACAATATTCAATCTTGCATCTTAGACATATTAAGATAGGCATTTTAGGCTTGTTTAATTCTATGTTTTAGGAACATTACAGAAAGATTGGTATTCTGTGATTTACATTTTGTCGTAGAAACTAAAAGAAACTATACATTTATCTTGGTTTCTGTGCACAAAAAACCATAGAAAAAAACAAATAAAAACAGCATTATAAACACTAAAAACATAGCTAATTAGGTGCTGTAATTTCTGTTTTTTTATATCAAAATTAGCATGGTTAATTCATCTATGTTGCGTTGGGTTGCATGCCCAAATTCATAGTAAATTTTTGCAACGATTTCCATGCATTTTCAACTCTCAAAATATTTATTAGCTCACTGTTTTTTCATTCTTATACACAGATTTTTAGGACTGCAAGTTTTTATCTAAGTTTAACAATTATTGATATTTTGTTCAATTGTTTCTTTACCTCTAAAGTCGCTAGGAATTCCCCACTAGGTTAGCAAACATTAACCCAAAGTGCATGGAGATGGTGCATGGTGACAATGCACTGTTTCCAGTTGCCTTCGAACTGGATGATTTCAAGCGTTAACAAAGCCCATCTAGCAATTTTTTACTTTGATATAGGGTAATTTTAGTTACGAGTTTCTAGAAGTGTTTTCATGTAGACGCTGCCTATGTGTCCTGCTTTTCTGTATAAAATGTGTTGTATGTGCACATTTTGATCATCTTAATAGTTTAAAAAAAATTATTCAAAAAACAGTTAGAGAATCATGCAATTTTCTATGGTTGTTTCATTTTGTGGATGTATTCATTTGATCCTTTATGTATCTTGCTTTGCTCTTGCTCCTGCAGTTTTGGTACCCTGATGACAGCAGCCTTAGAATGGAAAGGTATCCCAACCTACGTGTTGGGCCTTGCTCGTGGAGTAAGTGCTCTCATTGGCATATCTGCAACACTCTTGTACCCCATATTTCATTCTCATCTTCATTCGCTTCGCACAGGACTTTGGTCCATTTGGATTCAGGTATTTATCTGTTGTTTATCTCTTTGTCACTTTATATTTGCTTCTCATGGCTGATTTTGGCACATTGGAAAAACAATCCAATTCTATTACATTGAATGTTGGAGTTGTCCTTGTAGCTATAAATTCATTAAGGAGCAGTTTGTGAAGATACAGAGCAAGTTCAAACATTTTCCAATCAATATTTAGAAATGAACACTATGCTGAATTTATGGGAACCAATATTTTCTGCAACAGTTTCATATTTGTCATTTCCTAGTTGTTATATAATGAATGTTTGTTACACCTGCAACTGTAACAGATATCATGCTTTTATGGGAACCAATGACAGATGAGAGTCTGATTTGTGGGGGTTAGAAAGTATAGATTCAAGTAAAAAATATGTTACATTGGTGTGCAAAGAAGGAATAAATCTCATAAAAAAGGACACAAGAAATCTCTATGAAACAAGTTTGAAAAGGCTTTAAGGTGTAAGTCTTCCTTTTGGAGATATTTTTCCTATACACAAGAATGCAAAAGTAAACATATCTATATGACGTTTGCGAAATATGCAAGTTTTCCTCTCCGTAAACAATGAATGATTTGAGAAACACATACCCTTAATGGATTATGTAGGGAGATATTGCATACAACCATGTATATATGGAGGATGTGAGCCCCAAGGGTTGGCTCAATTGGTTGAACCATCTCTGCCCAAGGCATGTTTCCAACAAGTAGGCTGTAAGCCATAGGTTCAAATATTGTTGAGTCCCTCGAGGTTACCAGCCACTATTGTCGCTGGTAGTTGAGCCAACTTCCAACAAAATATTTTGGGGAAGAGAGGGGGATCTTGCAAGGTTTTCTTTGGAAAAAATTATATGGAGGATGGAGAAATCATATGGGATGGAAGAAAGAAACATTGTCCTATAACACACCCTATTATATAACTACTATGTAAGTGTTATGTACTAAAGTTATTGGAGAATACTAAAGTGAAAAATTGGCATTTATATCTTGATTTATGGATTTTCTTTTCTTTTGGAATAACATTAATTTTATTAACAAGTTAGTTACTAGTAGTAGTTGATAATAAAAGTTTAATTTTAATGTGGTGTATTATTAATTTATTTTGTATCCTTTTTTACCATTTTATTCTTCTTTTTACTTCCAATTAAAACATTTAGAAAAATGTGTGCACCTTGAGGCTCACAATATAGATAGTGTATTAGAAAATTTTAATTATACATTACTACTGTAGTCTGTAGCTTGCTTTTTATTTTACATTTAACATCTATTTTTCGTTTAACTTGTACTGATTATATTTTCCATATGTTATGTTTTGCTCTTAGTGGTCCATTCTATTAATATGTGTCGCTTCAATTTGGGTTCATAATCAACAAGTGTCATCTTGGATGTTAATGGGAGGAGTGGCTGCATCTCGCTTGGGGTTATGGATGTTTGATCTTGCTGTGGTGCAACAAATGCAGGTAAATTTTTATTTGGTCAAGCAACTCAGATGTAATATATTGTTCAAAATACATAGAAACGATATTCCCATCTGCAAAATGTAAAGATAACCACTGATGGGAACAAAGGATGCAATTGCTTATAGAGCTTAATTTACCACAATTCTTATTATATGTTAGTATAAACTTGCATATGCATGTAAAGAGATGCAATGTTAGAATGAAGGGATCCCTCCAAAAAATTCTTGCTGAAGTTAAACTAAAATGTAAAATGTTTTTTTTTTTGTGTAACTAACTAGTTGTATTTGCTTTTTCCTTGGGACATGTATTTGTATAGTTTGTTTTGATTGCAATAGCGATGTCACAATACAATCTACTCCTTATGCTTCTTGAAAATGAATATGTACTTGCATCAGGTATCTTTCATGTCCTTTCTAAGTAGCTTTGATTGTATACAATGGATGGTTCCTAGGATCCTGCCTTTGAAGAGCATGTGAAGAATAAACTCACTTTTTCTGATTTACACAATTTATATGAGAAATATATGTGTGTGTGTGTGTAAAAAGATGAATAATAAGAAGTCTATTTTACAATGAGGGCCCCGTATTAATATTTCTAAGGTGGTGCCTTGGTATCTTTTCATTTAAAGGTCATGTCTCTTTATTATACTATTAACTTTACTAAGTTCCTTTTATTATCTTTTATTCTGTATTAATATATTTATTATTTATTGCTTAGCTTAGTATTTTTGTATGTAACATTCCCTTCCTCTTTAGAAACGCTTTGTCCTGAAAGCAATCTTGGATGTTTTCATCATCCATTGTAAAGAGTCACCTTGATTTTGGAATTGTTTTTGAATATTTGTGAGGCTTGTTTGTAATGGAAGTGTGAATTTTGTGTGTTCTTTTATCAAATGATTTTGGCTTCCTGAACCATAAAACTTGTAGTTTATTTCCTCTCCATTGGAATTCCATAAATTGTTCTTAGAGGTTTGTGGCATAGGTGCCCAAAATTGCATCAACCATTTTACTCCTTGTTGCTGCCTAATACACACCTAGAGGGGAACGCAGTAGGAAACCTTCAAGCCGCTCGGTGTGTCCTTGGGGGCAAGTGAGAGTCAAGTGCTGTCACTTGATTACTCGACTCCTCTGTATAAGGTTACTCCGAGCGAAGCCAAGGGGGGTGGTCCCTATGAAAATTAAACTAAGGCTTTTAATCTATAACAAAAAGTAAAAGTCTATTCTAGGAGTTAATTACATGATGATGAGATGGAAAATAGATCAACAATACATCATTGCAAAGATTTAATCAACACTACACATGATTTGATACCATATACATTCACGACACTATATAGAATTGATAAAACAAAATAGGTCAATGCCAAAAGATAAATGCGTGTGATTGTTGCTGTGTAGGGTTGTGAAAGTATTGCAAGAGGCTTGTTGGTTTATTTTAAGATTATTAAATGAGTATTAAAGATGTGGGTGAAATTGTTGGTTTTGCCCAATCAAATCTAGCTCTTTGGACTGAGTGTTTTAGCAGCTTCGTCGAGTGTCCAACCAGGCGAGGATGAACCTTCTTAAAGTAGCCTGCTGACTCTACAGTATATACCCATTCAACCTCTGGAATCCGCAAAGAAATATGAGATTAGATTTCCCTATTAAACTATGTACCTTACACCTGTTTCTGATTAACCCGACTGTTCAGACGAAGCTGTAGAGGTTAAGAACATACTTTGGGTTTGAGGTGTTGGTTTGTTTTATTAAAAAAATGTAAGTGGATGATTAATCTAAGGTAAACCCCAAGGGTATCTTTTCTTCACACCAAAATGGTGGAGTACTTCGATAGAGCAAGGGCGGTAAATTTTAGTTTAAATTTTAAGAACAATAGTAGTTGTTTGTAGCACGAAAAAGTAAATGATTGAACAATTGATTGTAAGTCCTTTGAGGACGATTTGTGTGCTTAATGTTGTTATTTAATTACTAATGCTCAAAATGAACTAATATAAAATTAAAATAAAAAAATGCGAAAAAGTAAAAAAATAAAAAAGTGCGAACCACCCCTGAGGGGATTGGGGTCAAGCATTGGAAATTCCTGCTTTGCTCTTTTTTTTTTATGAGTTACAATATAAAACTTGAAATGAAACACCTCTTGCCCTTTATGCGTAGGGAACAAGACAGTTTACAATTTATTGTGAAAATAAACCAGTGCTTGAAGAGTTGGATCTCAAGATGGTTTAGGAAGCTTCAAAGTGGTAATCTTCTTAGTTTTTTAACTTCAACCTGCTAAAGAAACAAAACAGACCAGCAAGCAAATGTTAATTAGAAATGATAATCAAAACACTTTAAGAGTGTTCTGACAATGCTACAAATTGTTCAATCGAAAGCTAATGCAACTAGTATGTAAAAAACACTTGTTTTTGGCCAATATTTTGAGTATTTAAGTAACTTTTAATTAATTTTTAAATCTAGGACCTATATGTATGCAAAAAATTTCCAGCGAACTAAAAAGTTTGTAAAATACTCTAAAACATTATCTAAACTAGCTTTTATTCATTATGCAAACTATGTAAAAATGTGGAAAAATAAACTAAGTAAGGCAAGCTAGAAAGCTTGCCCTCTTAGGATATTTACTTGCATCTTTAAGAGATGGCAAGTAAATAGTTTTGGCACTTCGATTTGCTTGAATAAAACTCTTAAAACACTAAAGAATTTCTCAAAATTTCTTTTAGATCTAAACTTTTAAAAGCTTGAAAAAATGAGAAATTTTGCAATCTAGATCTATAATTATATGAAACTTTAACTAGTTTGGATTGCAAAAATTAGATCTATTTAATATGAAACTTTGGATCTAGATCTAAGGAGTAGAGAGAAGGTAACCGATTTAGATTTAGAAAAAACAGATCTTGAAGTTGAACCCTGGGGGGTTTGAGCATTAATTTTGGGCGATGGAGTTGTTCCCTTGAAGGACCAGAGAGATGGAGCTTTGTTCGAAGGTTCTATAAGATGAGCAAGCTAACATGCTTGGTACTTCCTCCATCGTAGGTTACCTGCAGAAAGATCTCACAACACTTGTACAAGAAGATTAAAAATACCTGTTTCTGCAAATAAAAAAGAATAATCAAAGATGTAAGTTCAAACAAGAATCTATATATCTTTGTTAATCCTTCTACCATTCAACAACAACAAATAATCTGTAAAGCATTACCTGATGTTCTTACTGAAATTAATTTCCCTTCAAAGACAGATCTATCTCAACAATATACAAAACATATGAAATCAATACAGATTACCTCGTATGCAAAGCTTAATACATCATGACTCCACAGAACACCTCAGGACTAGCCTCCAAAGCCTTCTTTTATTACTCAAATATTTAGAAAATGATACAACAGAATGAGAGCATAGGTTCCACCTTCAAATGAATAATAATGGACCAAAGCTCTCTCTTTTATAGAAAAACCAAGCAAACTAGGGCGCAAATACCTAAGGAGGGCACATGAGATGAGAGGGAGTTAACTAGATCTTGCTCGGCTTGATTGGAATCATCTAATTCGGAGCTCAGTTCATCCCCAGTTGACTGTACAATCACTTTAGTTCATCCTTAGTTCAACTCCGGACACTTTCCTTTGATTTATGAATTTGTCTTTTATTTAATAAATATGTCATTTTTCATATTTATTTTGTTTTTTTTTTGGAAAATTTGAGTAAGTATCAATTTTCTTGATAAATACTTACTCAAAACTTAAGAAAAGTGGGTTTATGGGTTAAATGGGTGCTATGGCTTAGAAAATGAGCCTCCATTTATCAAAATCCACCCACAAACCACTTAATTATTACAATTTGAATTTTTTCAATTAAATCGTAGAAAACAAATGGTTTAATTAATTGAAAAAATTAATTTTTTAATAAAAATTAAAAAATTGTCCATGACCGCGATTTTTTTTTTTTTTAAAACTTGATTTTGACCACCTAGGGACCTAGGAAATGACCATAGGACTTTATTATAGTGACTAGCATGTTTATATATGTTAAAAAATGGACTCTAGTAACCCCCCAAGGCCTAACCGCCAAATTCAGGCATTTGAGCTTTGGAGGTGTAGGAGAAAAACTCATCGATTATACTCGACTAAAGGCAAAGTATAATTGACAAGGGAAAAAAACTCTTTGGAATACCTTGTTTGGTTGTTAAGTCCTAGGGAACCGAATCACTCAAAGACCACCATGCTAGCACACTTTATTACAAACTCCGTGGGTCATGGTCATACATTATATAAATGAAAAAAGGGGGGCCCAGAAAAGGCCAAAACTGGAACTTCTAAACTCAAATAAGCACAAATAATTGTGCA
Organism: Larix kaempferi; assembly: GCA_027924585.1. NCBI lineage: Eukaryota > Viridiplantae > Streptophyta > Pinopsida > Pinales > Pinaceae > Larix > Larix kaempferi. Next base: position 13,155,148 of record BSBM01000444.1, on the reverse strand, counting down.
ACATTGGCGGCTGTCTGGAAGTCCAGTGTAGTGCCATAAGCAAACCAATCATATCATCACTCTGCTCTGACAGGCCATTTAATATGGCAAATATGCACCAGAATGATAAACTGAGGAAAATACTCAATGTAACTGCCCGGAACTGAAAACCAACTATCTCATTGGACTCAGTGAGCCCAAATCCACTAGAGGTGTGTACTTATACACCCTATGGATCTCTGCATGATCATATAAAATATCCAATATATCCAGACAGATAAAATAATAATAATCTGTAAATGATCAAATATGCTGAAAATCACAAATCATCATCATAAACCTGTAACCAATGCATGGAATCATTTGGTGACCTGTAATAGACCATATGTCATCCATCTGCATCATCCGAGGTATATCCACCTCATGTCCTGTAGTTGACTTTGGTCAAACTAGGTTTGACCAAGTCAACATGACCAATAATATGACCCAAACTGAAAATAAGTTGCTGCAAGTGTTAGAGGCTAAGACATGCTCTACAAATCATTCAAGTAGCAATTATAACAAATAGTAATCAATTCACTGGCGATCTAAAACCAAATACAAAGTGTTTTCAATATTAATTATGACTCAGACTAGACTTTCAAGACCATACTCACTTCATAGTTGTGACCAATTTGCTAGTGAAGGGTGAAGGCTTAAAGATCAAAAGGCTAGGCTAATGGGTGACTACTGACTTGACACTGTGACACTTTGGAAATGGAAAGCGAATACACACTCTAGCATATGCTGGACAAGCAGTAACACAGGGGATGGCAGTGTCTCACAAATGGGTAAGTTGTTTCAGAAGTGCTTATTCAACCTTGACAGATGCCTACAACTCACATCCAAGCTGATACAGCTCTGTGAGGATCTTTTCTAGAGCCGCCATGACTAGGTGCTCGGCAAACTGTAACTTGAGACTCTAGGGGACATAACTCGAGCTGTCCCTTAATCCATCTTACATGATAAATCGCAAGCTAGTGAGGGATAAATTAATACAAGTGAGGCCAACAATCATTCAAATATAACATTATTCGAAACATTGCTTTTTTGGGCCTTTGAGTTTCCATAGGCTTACTCCATGTGTGTTCAGAAACACGATTCCATGGATTTACATTTATTAGGCTTTATGATCTATGTGTTTTCAGAAACACGATTCCATAGATTTACATTTCACATTTAACTTTAAAAGCCAATTTCATTAGGCTTGCCTTTCATTCATGTGTGTTGAGAAACACGATTCCATGAACGGGCTTTCACATAAGATATACATTTCATTTCCATATACAATGTACTGATGGTAGCACTATCTGTTTTAGGTCTAGCCAACACAACTTAGGCAACTCAGAGCCGAGACACAATACAACAAGGGAAGCTTATCCAACAAAGAGGCTAAAGCGGGGGAAGATCCTTCATGCCACTAGTCAAGTAGTAATTCAGGGTAATAACATAACTGGAAGGTAATGGATGGGTGGAGAAAGTGAATAATGAGACCAACACTAGCAAGCCAAAAGATGGTGGGAATGATCACCTCTATTCTCCCTAAGGAGGGTAAAACCGATGCGTATAGGTCAAGAACTTCTAAGTTTGAGTGGGGACATATATATATATATATATATATATATATATATATATATATATATATATATAATCAAACACAACCAGGTCCACATATCTATATGATCGCCAGATCATGATACTAAATGCTAAGACATGCCACAAGGATGAGTATAAAAGCAATAATAACCATAACACAAGATAATACCTGCTGGGTCATATACCTATGCATACACAATTTGAACCATCATATGTCCACTGAAACCTACTACTGCAACTCTAGGCAATACCAACTGCTCTGTAAATGGCTAAATGGCTACATCAGTCATCAAATCTGAGTTTCCCGAGACTCAGTCATGGCATGGGGATATACTGTTGTCCATAATCAAAATAGTGATCCATCATAGTTGCTCATCTCGGCATCTCAATGTAAGGGAACTGGCTGAAAAATATACTGGAATCTGATAATAAAGATATGGTAGCCCAACTACTATATATGTGATAACAAGAGGAAGCAGCAGATCCGAGGAGCAGCAAATGAATTTTATTCTCTGAATTTCTCTCTTTGGTGAAGACATAATGAAGCTCTAAATTTCGGTGATTTATGAAGATATGGATAGATTGAAGACATGATTGTGGACATATTTATGATTGATGATATGAGGATGTGTTGGTGGACAGAATGATGTGCTTGTGGACATAATGATGATGTGTTTGTACAACAGAATTGGCAGCAGAACAACTACAAGTACATGACCTTGATGACAGTGACACCTACAAAAAGAATTGAAGTGGACAGCTTTGATTTGACAGAGATAATTGATTGAGTTGGTATGACAGTGATTGATAGCAGACAGTGATAGTTGTTTGAGCAAGTTGAGCAGGTTGATGTTGAGTAGTTGACTGAGATAGTGAACAGAATGTAATTGCAAGCTAGTCTTGCATCTGAGGTTTGGATACCTCAATCTTTCTTAGTTGGTACTAAGAAAACCAGGCTGGGCTCTGGAATAAGAGTTGGTGCTCTTCTTATCAGTTGGTGTTGATTGTAATCGCGAAGATTGTTGTCCTCCATGTACAATACATAAAACAAATCACCAAACAAATATTGTGTTCTCTTGTGTGTTGTGCTGCTTGTTATGGTTCAATGATTTAGATGCTTATGATTCATAGATGATTAATGATATATGCTTATGCAATGATGATGTAAATGGAAGTATAATGCATTGATGAATTTTGGTTGATTAATAGAAGTTGAAAAGGATTTAAGTTACCGTCACACTGATTCACCCCCCCTTTCAGTGTGACCATTGTGTCCAACAATCACGTACTTTCATAGACTCTCCAGACTCTTTCTGAAAAGAGACTGTTCCTCATCCAACTGCCTTGACAATAGAGTTGTCTCAAGTACAATCTCAAGATCCAAACCATCCTTAGTGACATCTATAAAGTACCCTCGAACACTAGTCATGTGGCTGGACGCCCTGCTATATATATACCATATACTGGTAGTAGAAGCACTCAATGACTGACACGTGTTAAGAGCCAACTCTCTATCAATCTCTTCTTTAGAATGCTCATCCATATCCGTCGAAGTGCATGAGTTACAAGTAACCTGATCATCAGACTTATCAGCCCTCATCCTTGTAGGCATAATCTCACGATCTCAAAACTGTACCTGCTTGCATAGATCTGATAGATCTAAACTCAACGGCCACAGATCTGAGCTCTGCTCTTTAGATTTGGTATTTTTCCTTGCAGATCTGAAATAACAACTGAGTAAACACACAGATTTGGTATGCAGCTCGCATATCTGAGTGTGATTGCCCCTCTTGACCCTTACCAGGGCTCTGATACCATGTTAATCTTATCTAGAGGTCACTACTTGCTCTGGAAACCCTGAGACCTCAATGACTTTGAGTCTCTATAAGTCAAATAAGCAAACTGACTTATATGTTAAAGTACTAACAGATCTCTTAAAAAATTGAACAAATAATGAGCAATCACACAAATGAAATCACAAATTTATCTTGGAAACCCCAATGGGGAAAACCAGCCTTGGTGGAGCTTTCTTCTTTCTCGATCCCAGAGCATATAAGATGAGAATAGTTACAAACAGAAACTCAGAAGATACTATCGAACCTGATGGGTATAAAACCCTAGATTTGCATGCAGTAGCTACTACATGCACTTGTGAAATGCGCCCCCTCTATCTGTTTAGATCCGGATCTCTCTGAAGGTCTGTTTCAGCTAATCTCAATATGTAGTCTCATTTCTCAATCTCCTCTGCCCTGATCTTCTCTGTCAGTGGAGAACTAATGCAACCTTCCTTTGTAGAATGTGCCCCTTCTGCATGGGAATGCACCCTCCCTCTGTGGAGTCGCTCTCTCTCAATATTTGATCTCTCTCTACACTGATGGTCTCGTTGCCCTCACTAATGACGGATTTGTGCCTCTGATCAAGTGAGGACTGATCTAACTCAGATCCCCTCACTCTCCCTCTCTGCAAATGCGCCTCCCTCTTTCAAAAAGTCGCCCACTCTGCATGCACAAGTCGCCCTCCTCTCAAAGTCCTCTCTCTCTCTGAGAAATCCACCGAGTAACTATTATCACACAACTTGTAGTTGTCCCAAAAGGTGATCCTATCTAGGATGGTAGAGGCCTTGGACAACTAAAGAGGTGACCCAAGAGATGCCACAGTTCCCAATGCAATTGGCTGTCACGCTAACCGAGGCACTCTTCACTTTAGATCTAGCCTAAGCAAGACCAAGGGGGAGGCCCTAACTAACCAATGAAGGCTAGCAAACCTACTCAAGACCTCCTAGGGAAATGTGAAAGAAGATCAAGAGTGAAGGGATCTAGATCTATGAAGGATAAGGACTCAAGGAGTTAAGGCTTGGTTGAAGAGGTTTATAGGATGGATAAATGTTCAACCAAGGAAAGATTAAGCCAATTATGATTTTAGATAAGTAGATCTAGATAGATCTAATGCCAAATAGAAAGATCTAAGTGGGGCCCACCCTTAAAATATGGGAAATGGTCAAAATGGGGCCCACAAGGTGAAAATCAAGTTGAGATGGCACTAGAAGGGTTGCTAATCAATGGATATATGGATTTGATGAGGAACAAGTAATACCCAAGTGACAGATCTGGAAAAAGCCCACCTACCCACAAGTGCGAGCTCCCTTGGAGAGGCCCAGACTCCAGTGCCTTAGATCAGGGGGTAAATGGAGTAGGATGCCCATCAAATTTGGTCTCCAAGGTTCATTAATTATTAGTGAGGTTGTTTTTAATTATTAATCCCAAGCAATCGCCAGATCTTATCAGATCTAAAATCTAGGGTTTTAAGATGATGGTTTGAAGTGACCAATGGGTAAAATGCATGAAATAAGATATGTGCCTTGTAGATATTACCTCTATAGCTTGCGGCTACCTTGCAAATTGATAATCCTTCCTAAGTGACGCAATCAAGAGTGAGATCCAGCCTATCCAAGTGAAATCACTCTCCCTCCAAGGTGACAAGTGCGCCCTTCTCCTGCAAGAAACGATCTGTATGAGAATCAATCTAGCATGAAAATGACTATAAGGATGAAAAGATTAAACAAAAAGCATCAACTATGTCACGAAGATACAATAATGATATTCCCTGAGACAAAAGAAGATCCAAAGGTAAGATATGGGGTTTCCCCACCATAGCGTCCCCTCAAATCGTCCTCCTCTTCAACCACACAGCCTCCCTGCAGATAAAACGTTTGGACAAGCAAGATCCACAATGATAACACAGAGAAAAGATTGTATATTCAACTTGTAAGATGACCCATTGAAGCCAAAGAAGCAGATCTACAAAAATAGTATTTTTATTTCAAGTTTTCCAGAGCCCAAAGGTGCCTTTACAATAGGGGGGCCTCTTCCTTTAATAGGAGGAGAGAGACCAAAACCCTAACCACTTTACAAACGAGTGGTGGAGATCAAAAGATAAATACAATACAATCAACGACTAAGATGAGCCGGAACAATATAACATGGATCAACTCACTAGAGAGGGTATGCACTCACTAAAAATGGCCCTAGGGGGGTGCTGCCTTAGCCAATAACACAACATTCATCCATACCCCACATTCATATGGCAACTTTCTAGATGCCTTCCATCTCTACCAAGACATTATTAAGAGCATGCACTACTCCCAATATGTCAGCAAAGAGGTTTCACTCTAGATAAGTAGCAATGGAATGTTGTAGAGCACCATAGGCTACTTACCCATCACATGCATATTAGTAGTATATTGTTCATTAATGCAACTATTTCAACATGCTTACTACACTTCCTAAATCTAGGAATATAAATATGTACGCAACTGAACAATATCATTTAAATAATTTGACAATTCAAATACTTATCTTTGTTTGTTTGATAGGATCTCTTTTGATCTTAGTCTCCTTATAGGGATTACTGGAATGTCTGATGGTGAACTCTACTCCATCATCTGATTCTGAGGTCCTGTGCCTTTCTTGCTTATGATCTATAATGTTGATCAAGTCTTCTACCATAGATCAAAGAGTCTTCTTTATCATCAGAATTTCTGAACCAATCTTGTATGTTGCTTCTCCTATTCTCTTAGAGACTTTCTGAGGGGAGTCCTTTTCTTCAAGATTGGAGAGAGTGCTTTGAAGCACCACTATTACAAGGCATATTATTCGATTTCTTCCTTTAGTAACTTCTTGGTAGGTTCTTCTTCTTCGTCTTCTTCTTCTTCATCTTCGACAAAATGAGCATGATGTCTTTTGTTGCTCTTCTTCCTGACTTTCTTTTCTCTCAGGACAATCTTTGGAAATATGTCCCATCTTATCACAACGGAAACATTGATATGAAGAGAAGTCTCTTCGCTTGTAGTTTCCCTTCTTATACTTTTGAAACTTCTTTGGGGGATGGGACTCTTTCTTGAAATAAGGTTTTCCCTTTCCTCTCTTAGTATGGGTGGCTAGAGCTTGGTCATCATATTTGAGTAATGCTTCTCGATTTGCCACTCTAGCCTCTTCTTGGACACATTCTTCCCATACAACTTCAAATAGTAAACTTTCCTTTCTTGCACACATGGTCTAGATAAAGGAGTCCCGGGGTCTAGTAAGACCATTGAGAGTAGTCATCACCAACTCATCTTCATCAAGGGTGTCTCCAATTGCTTCTAGTTGTTCTTTGAATTGGGAGACCCTTGTAAAATAATCCTAGATAGATTCTCCTTGGCTCATCTTTGTACTTTTGAGTTGAGCTCTCAAATTCATCTTTCGATTAATATTCCTTCCTTCATACATTCTGGTTAGGGCATCAAACATCTCCTTTGGAGTTTTCTTGGAGGACACTTGAGGAATCAAGTGATCTTTAATGGAGTCTGCTATGATCCTCATACCCCTAATCATATCCTTCTTATGTTTTTCCTTAGCTTCAGCTTCTTCGGGTTCTGGTACGACCTCTTTAACAAACTTGGTAAGATCATTCTCTTTTAGAATGAGACCAATCCTATACTTCCAAGCACAAAAGTTCTCTATGCCTTCCAACTTGTCATCAAGCTTGGTGCTTGGTGCCATCTTAACCCGAAGAGCAAAGAATATCCAAAAATCAAAATTTCTCAAAATAAAAAACTAAACTCACCAAAAGATGTGCTTGACTGAGACGAGTATGCTGGTACACTTGGTTTCTGAAGATTCCAAAATTTTGAAAATTGACTTGCGAAATTTTGATCTGCATTTTTCTAGTTCTCTGGTTTTCTGCAGTTTTCTGGTTCAAGGTCAAACTAGGGTTTGACTTTCCGGGATTTTCACACACTGAAAAACTTCGATCTTTGTGCCAATATATGCGCCTAGGAGAGGCGCACTTGCTTATGCCACTTGCACTAAAAAATTCCACTTCTGTGGTAAACCCTAATTTTTCACTTCCGGAGAGAGAGAGAGAGTTTTACCTTGTGAAAGTTGCTCTTTTTAGGCTAGCTCTGATACCATGTTAAGATTATATGCTACTATAGATTAAATTCCAATTTCATTAGTATTCAATACATCATTCACAATAGTGGCATAATAAGAATCTCTGAAAGATACACAATCACAAAGCACAAAACAATATATCCTGGGAAACCCTCAAGGGGAAGAAAACCCAACAAGAACTTCCTCAATATAGATGATCAAAGTACAATACCCCAAAAATATGTCTCACAAATAAGAGAGACAAAAAGATCAAACTCTAGATCCAAGCCACTCCTCCTTCTCCTTCGCAGATATCTCTCTATCTCCTCTAATGTGAATTGCACAAGTGAGTGAGTGAATAAATGAGGGAATCTCTCCCTCTATTTATACTTTACTTTTCACTTAACCTTTAACTCAGCTAGGTCGGCCTCAACAACTCTAACTGGGCCGACTTCTCTAGGAAGACTCAATTACCACTTATATTACATTCTAATGGGTACTAACGACCCGACTTACAATGGAGGTTTAACCTCATGAACTTTACATGACCAAATGTAATAATGACATCCCCAAATGGAGTTAAAACATCCCCGGCGGAGTTACAATAATAAAGTACAAGTAGAATATTCTTTGAAGTTACATTAAATTAGCATTTTTGTCCCCACATACATGCCCCTTCCCCATTTGTGAAGTGCGCCCCCCTCTTAGAGATGAAAACGCCCCCCCATGGAAAACGATAATCAAGGGGTAATATGGGGCCCTTGGGGGTCTATTTAATATGCCTTGGTCCCCCTAGGCTTACACATAAAAATTTTCCCTCAAAACATTTTATTTTTTATTTAGGGAATTTGACCATCTAATTAAAATCAATTTTCCCGTTGAAAATTAACTAACTTAGGAAAACGTGACCAAAACCATATCAAAACTTGATGACTTGACTTGAAACTTGGTCTGAGGATGTAGGGGGTCTCATGCCATTGATTTTGAGTACCCATACCCCTATACAACATCACTCAGGACCACTTATCCCTCTTTTACATTACAACTTTTTATGTTGAGAGGCATTTTTTAATTACAAAAAATTTAAAAATCCTAAGCAAAACTTAATGAAATTCCACAAAACTCTGGATAATGTCTAGCATGGTAATATAGAACACTCCTGGGTGTTAATCACCCCATGGACTCGATCATTGGAACGCCTTTCACCACTTTAGGGGAATTTTTGAGTGAAAAACTCAGATAATTAAAATCACTAAAAAGGAATTTTAATTATCTAAGGGAAAAAACACTTGATGAAAGAAATTCCCTAATGATAAAGTCCTAGGAAACTAAGTTTTACAAAAATTGACACTTATGTTGACATATCATGACAAAATTCCCCACAAGGGTTCGTAAATTTCATGGAGAAGAGTTAAGATGAGAAAGAGGAAAGACTGCCTCGCTTGAAAAATTTTGCTAGGTATGTCTTCTTGTCTTCTAGGTACATGGTACATGGTTTCCCACCTAGTTGGTTTGGTGGTCAACCTCCTCTATTCTTTCTGAATCCACTTTAACACCTTCCTTTGAAATAATGTGCCCAAGAAAATTTCCTTCATCTACCCAAAGACTGACTTCTTGGGGTTCAAAGATATGCCATATTTTCTACACCTGCCTCAGATGTTGCATATGGTCACTTCTCTCTTTAGAGAACACTGTCAAGTCATCTTGATATATCTCTATTATTTTTCCAATTAAATCCATGAAAGAAAAATACATGGCCTCTAGAACATGGATCCTGCATTTAACAATCTAAATGGCATTCTTAGGTATTCATATGTTCACCATGGGGCAGTGAAGGTTATTTTGTGTTGATCCTCTTTCTTGACTAGTACTTGATAGTGATTATATATTCAAAATCTATCTAACATAGACAACATTCCCAACCTTGTGATCCATTACAACAAGTTCTCCATGTTTGGAAGTAGGTAATTATCCTTTAAAGACAACTAGTTCAAGTTCTTAAACTCTATGCATAGCCTTATTTCTCCATTTTTCTTTCTCACTACCACCAAATCAGCCACCCAGGATGAATGTCTTGTGGGCGCTATAATCTTTACCACCAGCATCTTCTATAGCTCCTTATGAATAACGGATCCAACTTCAGATTTATTCTCCTTTAACTTCTACTTGAACAACTTAGCATCTAGCTTTAGAGGTATAGTATGTTGATAATTTCCCCCTTATATACCTTCATATTGTCATATGAGAAAGAAAACACATCTTTGTATTCCTTGATCAAGTTCTCTAGTTGCCTTCTTTCTGTTGAGGTATTCTTCCTGATTCTGATGAGCTTATTACTTGACTCTAACCCTATGTTTGTTTCAATGCTATCTTCAAGCTTACTTGCTTCTTTCTTTTTCTTATACATATCACGCCTATCAAAAATCTTCTTGAAAGGAACTAAACCATTTGGGAATTTATTATCCCTTAGCTGTTGGATACCATCAGTCTCCACATTCTCTTCAGGTCTGGCTTTGTCAATCACTTCATACCACGAGAATTCCTACAAGTTTCATAAATCTTAAAATTTGTGCATTATCATTGAACACTTGCTAATATTCGAAATTGTCTAGAACTAATAGTTGGAAAATGATTTCCATCCTAATATCTCTCACATAAAGGTTGTGACATGGTTGAAGAGTAGAAGCGAATACAGCCAAAGCATCCACCTACATATTTTGATCCCTTGGGACTGCTTTGATAGAAAAGGCATCAAATAATTCAATAACTTCCCATCGTGTGTATCTATAAGGCTTTAACCTATCATTCTTTGCTACAAACCGATTATTTATTTGGAGCACCACGAGATCCAAGTCTCCAATAACTTCTAATACTTTAATGCCCATATCCTTGGCCAATTCAAGTCCAAGAAGGAAATCTTCATATTCAACAACATTATTTGAAGTCTTGCATTCCAACATGTAAACAAATCTTGTGGTATCACCCTTTGGAGATGTGAAAATAATACTTACACCTACACCTGCACTTGATCGCGATTGAGCCCCATTGAAATGCATCTTCCAGTTTTTTACATTTTTCACTTCTACTTCTTCTTTCTTAGTTTTGGGAGGTTAGGAATGTGACAAGATAGCATAGTTCCCAAAGTCATCATCCATTGTACAAACAAACTCATTCATCGGTTCATTCGAGTCCTCTAGATGATGCTTTCTTGGTTCTCTATATAAGGTAACAAAGGTACCTTCACAAGTCAAGATACTGACGTAAGATAAATCCATTTGTATGCTACCTCCTAGACTAGCAGCCCACTTTGACAACAACATATGCCCCAAGACTTAGGGACATCGATAACTACAATATCCATCAATACAGAGATGTTTGGATACACCTCTAGATTAACTTTCAAATATTTAGCCAAATGGCCAAGTAGGCTTGGGAACGAGAGGCTATTCAAGATGCATAAAAGTATGTTGCTCCAGACGGGACTTCCAAAGAAAGTAAGAGACCTCAACAATATCCCAGCTATGTAGCCTTGCTATGTGATATAATTGATGCAGGGTCTTCCAATTATGAAGAGGCAGAAAAGAAAGTATGGAAGTATGCTATGATCAAAGAGTATCAGTTGATCATGAAGAATGATGTATGGGATATGGTTCTGAGACCGGAAGGGAAGTCAGTAGTGTCTTCCAAATGGATCTACAAGATAAAGCATGCAGTAGACGGAAGTGTCGAGAAATACAAGGCAATATTTGTGGCTCGTGGCTTCTCCCAGAAAGAAGGCATAGACTATGAGGAAACATTTTCTCCTGTGGCTAGATACACTTCAATCAGATCTATACTTGCTATAGCCGCAGTAATGAAGTGGAAGGTACACTAGATGGGCGTGAAGACTGCCTTCCTGAATGGCATAGTAGAGGAGGAAGTGTATGTGGAGTAGCCACTAGGATTTGAGACACATGACAGGAAGACTGATATGTGCAAATTGAAGAAGGTCTTGTACGGTTTGAAACAGGCACCCAGGACATGGTACAGTAGGATTGATGGATTTCTGACGAGCTTGGGCTTTACTAAGAGTAAAGCGAATTCCAAGCTTTACTTCAAAGTTCAGGATTGGAAACCAGTGATACTATTGTTGTATGTAGATGATCTGATCCTGACAGGTGATGAAAAGCTCATTGCAGAAACAAAAAGGAAACTTGCTGCAGAGTTTGAGATGAAAAACCTGGGTATGATGCACTACTTGTTAGGTCTTGAGGTGTGGTAGAATCCAGAAGAACTTTTCCTTAGCCAAGGAAAATATGCAGTAGAGATCCTGAAGAGATTCAGGATGATGGATTGCAAGGCCATGGCCACACCAATGGCATCGAATCTGAAGTTGTTGTGTGATACTTCTTCAGAGATAGTGGATGCCACTGTATACAAGCATATGATTGGTTTGTTGATGTACTTAACGAACACAAGGCCGAATATATGCTTTGTGGTGAACACATTGAGTCAGTACATAGTAGAGCCGAGACGTGTTCACCTTATTGCGGCAAAGCGTGTGTTGAGGTACTTGAGGGGTACAATTGATTATGGCCTCAGATATGCGTCAGATTAGAAGATTAACCTGCAGGGTTATGTTGATGCAAATTGGGCCAGTAGTGTCACAGATAGGAAGAGCACATCAGGGTGCTGCTTCATATACTCAAGGAAAATTTGGTCATGGATCAAAATAGAATAAAATGACAAGTTGCGTTCATAATGCAACTTTGAGGTGGGGGACATGGTGTTCTTCCATCTCCAACTATATAAACAAACCTCTCAAGCAAAAGAGCACCCAAAAGTGTGCATTCAAGTTCGATGGGCTCTATCAGGTACTCAAAATAATTGTCCAGCTCGTCAACAAACTAGCTTCACCTTCCCAATCCAAGATACACCTTGTTTTTCATGTTTCCTACATAAAACCAATGGATGGGAAAAATAGTTGATTTCAAATGGTTCTACCAAAACTAGATGAAGAAGGTTCCATTTATTTGTAGGTGGAGGTCGTATTGGACAAACATGAGCTTCACCTATGCCAACTCATTATAGAGGAAGTGTTGATACAATGGAAGGATATCCAACCAAAAGATGCCATGTGGAAACTAGGTGAGATCTTGTAGCATTTTCCCCATCTCTAGCCTTGAGGACGATGTTTTTTTGAAGGGGTGGGCATGTTAGAGTCTCACACTAACTCCTCTAGTTACTAGTACCTAGGTTGTTAATTAATGTAAGGTGGTGATCCTAATTAATGACCTCTAGGTAGTTGGAGTGTGTACACAATAAAACGATTTGGACTCATTAAATAAGGCCCACTAGGTAGCTTGTTTGTGTACTCAATAAGGTAATGTGGCCTCATTAAATAAGACCTACTAATTAGTTGGTGTTCGATATTTCAATATCACCTAATTATTAATGTAGGGGCCACTAGTGGTTATGATTAGTGTTTTCTAGAATCTATTTATAGGGGTAAAGAGATATGTAATTGGTGTGAAGTATTTTACAATGTATTGGAGATCTTATATTTTAAAGGTTGTCGACTCAAATTGGTCTTGCAAACATTGTTATCATTTCCAATCAATATCAGGTTTTTCATTTCACATGTTCAGTTACTAGTATTCCTTTCTTGTTAGCTATTGTAGATGTTATTTATTTGATATTGTTCATTTTGCATATCAAGAATCTTGCAAAAATATGGAAGGCTTTTTTTTTTTACCTATAGGTGATGCATGCAAGATTTAATGCTAGTATATTCATTTATTATTCACTATTTACCTATATGTGTTGCACGTAGGATTCTATTCCTGAATCAGATCGTGGTGTTGTGGGAGGTGTTCAAAACTCTCTTCAATCATGCATGGACTTGCTGAGTTATGTCATGGGAATTATTGTCTCAAACCCTAAGGTAAGTTTCAAACTAAGTGAATATTTCTTAAGTGCAAATAGCCACCTCCAAATATACATGAATAAATAATTAATAAAAGGTTTCATAAGTTTTTTCTTTTTTAATCTTTAACTATACTCTCTTTACTAATGTAGATCCATATTAATCATGGAGCTATCAAGCATTAAGAAGGATCAAATCTCTCGAGGTTCAATCGATGGTGCAAAATATTGAGGAAGATTTGCACCTTGAGGGATTTAATCCCTCTAGACATTTGATAAATCAGGGATTAAGATGGATCTACATTGGTGTTATTTTTCTATTTTCAAGAAAGGATATGATGTTTTATAGGATAATGTTAACCAATCCATAGTTGTGTAAGTTGAGTGATTTAGTGTGGAATATACGAAGTGTTATTTAATTGATATTGTTTTTCTAGGGTTAATTGATATGTTCATTGTTTACTATTATTATTTCATTAAATTCGGTTGGCTTCATTTCTGGATTTAATAATGTAATTTATTTTTTCAAATGCTATATGGGCTGATGCATGTTTATGTCAAAACTAACCACATTACACATCTAACCCATACTAGGATGTAGAATGCACCTTTCAATACAATAATATTATGATCTTGTTGTTCTATTAATTATTAATTTTTCTGTTAGTACTTAATTTCTGTTTAGAGTTATAGTTGTGGTGCTTGTGGTTTTTGAATTCTTCATGCTTCGTATTAGCAACCAGCTAGAAACCAATTGATATAGGTGTTATAATTGAGTTAAATAATTTCCCTCTTAGAATTCTTACATTGGCCGTCTTTATTAGACTTCATTACTACGCCTTAAGACCTACTAGGGATTATACATATGATTACTAACCCAAATACTCAATTCTATTGCAAATGGGAGTGAGGGTTTAAGTTGTAACACCTTGATCTCATTCTTATCCTCCTCAAGAGAGCCATCAGGTGTGCACAATCAAAGCACCCTATCAACTACCACTTTCTTCTTTAAGAAATCAAGAAGAATTTGAACCCCTCGTCCCTCTCTTGAATCCACTGCAAACTGGAGTGAATCTAAGCCCCTCTAGCTGTGTACTCCTCTTTATCCACCACTATCTCCAATGGTGTTGCATCCTCCTAGAGAGTAGCATTATGTAGATCCTCCTTGAAGGTGCAAACCTCTCCCAAGTTTTTCCTAGCCACCCAAAGCACCCGACAATGCCTGAGAGCCATCATCCATCCCCTTCCTCTCTTAAATTTTAAAGTTTGTTGAATAGTAGCTTCTCACCAAAACATCCAACCCCCATCCCCAATAGGGAGAGGGATGAGATTCCACATGTGATGTACAAGGGATCGGAAGTGAGGAGACTCCATATGAGAAACATTCAACTTGAACAAAGACTTCGATTCCTATGCATGCCCCACCGAGGTAGAGGTTAGGATGGGAAAATGGTTCGAGCCAATAACCTCAATCAAAACATCTACCCGGTGCATACAACTTGAATATAAGATGTCATATTGGGCCTGTTATCCCAAAACTTGTAGCTACCTGAAACATGTATCTTATCCAGGATGGTAGAGAGGGAAAGTAGCTACAAGATGTGACTTTCAAGGATCCTGCTCCCCAAATATTGGATTGGTTGTCACGTCAAGCAGGATACTTGTCGCTTTAAGCCAAAAATGGCTAAGGGGGAGACCCTATTCTAACTTTGTGGGAAAGATTGAAAACAAGGTGCCAAAACTAGATACTATGATTGAACGTGAGATGCCCTGTGATAGATCCTAGTTCTGAGGATGAAATTTGAGTTAGGGTTTTAAGATCCAAGATAGGTGATAGCGAGGACAAGTAAATCATGCAAACCCTAACCAATATGGACTTGATACCTTCAAAAGATGATTCGATAAAAGCACATAAGCAAGGCTAAGTATTTGAAGTAGAGATGGCTTCAAACTCTAAGAGTTATTATTCTTTGAAAGAGGTAAGTGCTTTATTATGGGCAAAAGGGAGTCAAAAGGAGATCGTTAAGGTTTATGATAACACATTTGAATCCCTATATATGATTGACTTAATGGCTACGAAACGCTAAAGCAAATTAATTTTATGAGAAAATTTATGCTTTTATTGAACACACGAGATCCAAAAGCCAAAATGCAAGGGTATGAGATAAAATAATAAAGACTCCAAAAGCAAACGATATAAACTCAAAAGCATAAAATGAGTCCTGCAACGTCGTTTTGAGGTGATGCTTGGTTTTAAAGGTGAGATTGATCCAATTTGAGATCGTTGGAATGGATAGGGACTTCTCACGAACAGAAATGTAACGCTATTCCCAAGATAGCCACCGAAGCCTCAAAAGCGATTGGATACAGGATGATAAGTTTATGCCCAAGGCTGGTTCGATTGACCAAATGAAAATAATGACTTACATTCTACTTAAAATTTAACACGATAAACCCAGATGCAAGACGGTAAGGATAATGGGTAAATCGACTCTTCTTAAAACTAAAGCGAATTTATTTAAGGCGGATACAATTCGTTTTATGGTGAAAATCGTGGCACAAAAACCAGTCGTTATTTATGATGATGCCAAATAAAAGCAGATCGGTCTTCTGTCGACTCTAAGACGGAAACGAAATAAAAATGAGTTTGAAAATGGTATCGCTGCCAGTTTGGAGTGACGCCCTAGGCAATACGATTGGAGAATCACAAAAAAGGACCCCTGTGCAAGTGAAATCGGTCCCTCAAAATTGACCCGAAATCGTTTTTTTTTTCCAGCGACTATGGTATAGATTCGATTTGGCTCTTAGACTTACGCTCTACGGGAAACAAGGTTAACCACCCCCCCCCTCCCAAAAAAAAAAACGGCCCCTCTCTGCAAGAGATTTGGCATTCAGACATAGGGTGAAATTGTTCTTGCTAACCACGGTTCACAGTGCCAAATAAGAATTTTATGAAGTCGAAATAAATTCACCCTGGTTTCAAAATGACGCCCTAGGGCAAATAAAAAACGAACCAGGAGAAATACGGCCTCTCTGTTAGAGATTAGGCCTTTAAAACTTAAGATAAAGTGGTTTTTAATGGAAATCGAGGGTTTTTTTTTAGAATGTTGTGATTTGGGTAATTGAAAAACGCCACCACACATTCAAACTAACAACGCCCAAACAAACACTACAAAATTCCCTTAGAAGAATCGACCTCCTCACCAAGAACTACAATTGGTAAAAATTAAAATTTGAATTTTTTTTTATTTGTTTTGAGTGATAGGTGGTTTCCTTTTAAAAGAGAAGCTGCAAAAAAATGGTAGATCACTCTTACCTGGATCCGGTGTTGGATGGTGAAGTCCTCTACTTCATCCTTGCAATGGCCACTATCTTCAATTTTACCAACAGGGTGCAATGGAAGTCCAAAAGCTCAAACCTGCAAGCAACCAATAACACATTAGCAGGAGAAATCTCTATGCTAAATGTAAATGATGACTGCAAGAAAAAGTATTGTGCATAAACATTAAGGAGAGGTGATAGAGATGATAGGTTCTGAAGCCTAATCAAATTCTCGAGCTATCTCCCTCTTGCCAAAGTGACCAAGGTGCGTTTAGGAGGGCGCTATTGTTCCTTCTACCTGCACAAAACACACACAAGAAGCAAATGCCCAAATCGCTATAACCGAAGATGGTAAGCTAAAGAGGATATCTAAGACAATATTCAATCATCACAACACTCGTAAACGAAGAGAAGAGATGGATCCAAAATATGGTCGAGTTCTCTTATTGCAAAATGCCAAAAGTCCCGTTACAATGAGGGGTGCTCTCTCTTTTATAGCTTTGAGAGGCACCAAATCCCTAACCAAGTTTTTAATCGATGGTTTAGATTAAAAGATACAATGATGACGATCAATGATGGAGATTAGATCTCACACTCAATACATGGATCAACTAGACAAGAGGGGGGCGAATTGCCTCTAACACCTAAGTACAATTATATAACATTAAAAAACATAACATTAGTCACCTAGGGGACTTAATTTGCCCCTAGTGACTGTTGCCGCCTAATACACACCTGGGGGGAATGCAGCAGGAAACCTTCAAGCCGCTCGGTGTGTCCTTGGGGGCAAGTGAGAGTCAAGTGTTGTAACCTAATTACTCGACTCCTCCATCTAGGCTTACTCCTAGTGAAGCCAAGGGGGGTGGTCCCTATAAAAATAACTAAGGCTTTTAAACTATAACAATGAAATAAAAGCTATTCTAGGAGTGAATAATGACAAGATGGAAAAAATAACTAACAAGATATCGTTTGCAAATATTTAATTTAGTTATTCAACACTACACATGATTGATAAAAGATGCATTCACGACATTTTATAAATTGATTTAACCATAAAATGAAAAGATGACCAGTGTCGAGGATGAGTGCGATTGCTATTAAGAAGTGGGTAAAATTCTTGGTTTCGCCCAAAAGAGACCCAACCCTTCTAACTGAGTGCTATAGCAGCTTCACCAAGTGTCCAACCAGGCGAGGATGAACCTTCTTAAAGTAGCCTGTTGACTCTATAGTTTCCGCCCATGCAACCTCCCGAGTTCTTAGAATTTGGTTCGATTCAATTTCCCTATTAAAACTAAATGCCTTGCACCCGTTTCTGGTTGAGCCAAACTGTTCAGACTATGCTGCAGCGGTCAAGAGCATACTTTGGGCTTGGAGCGTTGGTTCGTTTTATTGAGTATTGAAAGTGGATGATTAAGCTAGACTAAACCCCAAGAGTATCTTTTCTTTACACCAAAATGATGGAATACTTCAGTAGAGCAAGGGGGGTAAATTTTAAATTGTATTTTAGGAACAACTGTAATTGTAGCACCAAAAATGAAAGATGGATAAATCGATTGTAATGAGTCCTTTGAGGACTTTTTTTGTGCTTTGTGATGTTGTTTAATTAGTAAAACATAAGGAAAACTAATCTAGATTAAAAAAAAATGAAAAAAAAAAAGTATAAAAAAAAAATGAATCCTCCTTGGGGGGATTGGGGCCAGGCACTGGAACTGCCTGCTGAGCTCTTTTTATTTATGATTTACAATGAACTTGGAAGAAAGAAATGTGGGGCCAGGCGTCGGAACTGCCTGCTGAGCTCTTTTTATTTATGATTTACAATGAACTTGGAAGAAAGAAATGTTTTGGATCTTTACAAATCTAGGTCCAAAAGCTTACAAAAATACGTGTAAATTTCCCAATGAAATTAGGAGACTCCGAGAAGGTTTGGTTTGGCCTCAAACTCTATTTTTTGCCACTAAAGTCCAAAAACCTGCTAAAAACCAATTTAGGACAGCGAACAAATTAGTGTTATAAAATGCCCAAAATCACTTTTAAAAGTGTTTTGGGTAACTAAACAAAATATGGAAAGATCTAAGCTAATCTACTTGTAAAAAATTGACTAAAATAACTCAAAAGGACAAGTCCTTTTGAGGATCTTGGCTTGCTTTTGAGGGCCGCCAATAAAGCACTTTTAACTTGTCAAATAACACTTTTAAAAGCACAAACTAACTTCTACTTCAAGCCTTGAACTTTTGCTATGAAATGACTTGCATAAAGTGAGGCTAGCTAAGTTAGATCTAGTAGAATGAAGCTTTAAAATGCAAGATCTAAACAATATATCAGATCTAATAGAAAATATAACTTTTGGAATAATAAATCTGAAAGTAACCAAGAAAAAATTGTGTTTGTTGAAGGAGAAGGAGAATGAGAGATAGGCCCGATGCCGGATGAGAATAACTATAGAAGCCTTCGGTGGAATGCTATTGGACTAAGCAACATGAATATTCTTGGAGAGAGGGTGAACAATCTTGTTCAAACTCCTATCCAGTGGTTATCTGCAGCTACTCATAAGACACTTGCAAAAAAGGTTTGTGAGATCTAGTTACTCATGCATAAAAAAACTAGAGAAGCATAATAATAACCTTATTAAAATGGCAGATCTATGTCTTTAAACATGTATGAGCAAAAAGAAAGCAAATAATAAACTTATTAGATACCTTCTTCCTATCAATTGAAAACAACCCTACCAAGGCTAGATCCACAACACAAGCGTGCAAGAAAACATTAATCACATAGAGATTACCTCAAACATGTGAGGCCATGATCATCCAAAACACACTACACCAATGAACCTCCAAAGATTTTTCTTTTATTCCAACAATACAGAAATGAAAATATTACAATAACAAGCCTCACTCATGCAACTTGAACTAGTTCGAATGAGGAGAGGAGCTCGTTTAAATAGAATGTGAGAGGAAGGGAGAATAGTTCAAGGAGAGGAGAGTGCACATCGAATGAGAGATTTGAGGGATTGATGTCCCACTTGATTGATACGATTTGGATCCAAGGTGAAGGAAGGTGCGCCACCTCTCATGAGGTAGGAGACCTCATTCTTGGTTTTATGACCGCCCACATATGGGTTGCCACATCCACATAACATGGAGCATGAGATGGTGGGTGCACAATTAAAGGGAGAGTCCATGTGAAGTAGAAGTGGTTTCTCTCTAATATCCGCACATCCCTTTATTTAAATGCGATTTGGTTGATGAGGTGGGAGCCACCTCTACAAGAGGTGCACCCCCTCTTCTTGGAAACTCCTCCCTCCAACCTCACGCTGCCACAACGAGTGCGTTATCCTCATGGGAGAGGGCACACACCAATATGGAAAGATTAGTATACCATTTGACTTTGACATTTATCACATGTGACTAATCTTTCAAATGAGTCGCCCACCACTTGACATGGCATGCCAAGTCATTTGGCACATGCCTTTTGACCTTTTTTATATTTTTTATTTTTTTTGACTTGGTGCAGTTTGGGGTTTTTTAAGCATTTAAATGCCAAATTGTCGCATCCTTAAGGAATAATGCTCCCAAAGGCGAAGTCACCCGGAACATGGGGAAAGTGGGTACTAGAGTAAAGAGGACACTCTGAGCGTCAAAATGAGCATCCCCACGCCAAATACCACCTCCAGACCACATTTTTATTACAATTTGAATTTTTCCATTTAAACCATTAAAAAATGGTCTAGTTTTATGGAAAAAATTATTTTCTTTGGAAATTAAAAAAACTTAGAGGGACCCAGTACATGTCCATACGACTCAATTTTAATATCTGGCATGGTAATATACATTGACATGTGAACTCTAATAACCTCCTAAGATCGAGAAATCATGCCGACCACCCCAACTTTGGAGGTGTGAGTGAAAAACTTGAAAATTATATGTCGTTTATTCAACAACATATAATTGACAAGGGAAAAAACACTATGGGCTAGTCAGACTGATAACTATCTTAGGAAAGCCGAGTCCTTTAAAAAACCATCATGCTATGACATTTTTTACAATTTCCCCGCATGGCATGGACATGTGATTTTATTAAAAAAAAAGGGCCAAGAGTTGGCTTGATGGATCACAGAACACTGATGAAGAACAATTTGATTGTTCAAGTCTTTGACGGTTCACTCGGAATCCACTAAGTGCAATTTAGTGGATAACATCTGGCTCCAACTACAAGACGTGTGCTCGATGTGGCCTTTAGGCAAGGAGAGGATGCAAGAACACCAGAATCTCTGGTTTATACAACCTGTAAAAACATCTCCACTTGACAAGAAAAACCTTCAGTAGCACAAGTTTTATGAAGAAACCAATGAATCACAATTTGCATTTATTCATAAAAACTAAAACTTAACTAAAGAAAAAATTTATTATTCCTAAGTACTGGAAAGAAATGCATAAAGTAAATGCTCACTTTGAGGAGCTTATTTTCCTACTCTAAGAATGATATAAAGGAAAACGCTAAGTGTAATAAAAAATCCAATGTAACCATCTAAGCATTTCATCAATATTAAAGATTTTTTCCTTGTCTTTGGTTACCAGCCAAAGCAGGGACATGCTTATCAAAAAGTGCAAACCTACATGGATATTCTAGATGGGAGGGATGGATGGAAAATCGTAGGTATGTGATAGATCTTTGAAGTGCTTCCCCAAATGGTAAGTCCTCCTGTAGACTTCTTCTATCCATGCTTGGATAGGGATGAGAAAAAACTCAGAATGATAAGGCAGTCTAAGTACCTCATCATACTGATCTGAAGGGCTCTTCTGATAGTAACTTTTTGTGAAAGTATAAGCCCCAAGTTGCTCCAAATCATAAGGAATCTCTGTATGCAAAAACGATGGCCGAGACTGCTCTTCAATAAGCTATATCTGATCTGATTCTTTACTACACTGCTTCTTCAGGTCTTCATTGTTGATGCTCATGCATGGCTCATATTGATTATATAAAAATATTTCATGCTCCTTCTCCATGCAAAGATATCCCAAGGTCTTAAGGTCCATGCTTCCTTCTTTGAACACCTCATAAATGGGATTTTCAATCAAATCATCAAGAGCTTCTAACTTAAACTCTCTTTCTTCAGATATGTCATATATGGGATTCTCAATTATGCTCTCAAAGGATTTTGGTTCATCATTTACTTCTTCAGACATGGCATAGATGAGGTTGTCTATAAATGTCCATTTATCATCATCAACATCTATGTCGTGAGGGACTCTTCGTCACTTATATCATGATTCAGGCTATATCTATTTTCTTTATGCTCGTAATCCTCCTTTTTAGAAAAAAAGGTCATAAGGAAGGAAAACTTCCAAACCATCATCATTGCAAACTTCTTCATGAATTTCAATATGGGCTTCTGCAATGGTTTCTTTTGGAGGTGGATCAGAAGTACAAATGTGCTCATCATCACTGAAATAGTCTTGAAAAAATTCCCACTCTTCATCATTTTCTGTTGAGGTAACATGAGGAGAGTCTTCAATAATATCTTCAATGAAAGGTTCCTCATGCTATTCTTCAATGGGATCAACATGAGTCTCCGAAAATGGCGTGTCATACATCATATTGACATTGGATAACTCAGGATCTTCCTTATGAAATTCTATTGAAGGAAAGAAGTAAGAAAGAATGTTTCTAATGTATAATTCAATATCAAATAACCCAATCTGATCATATATATGCCACTGCCTCAAAAATGTCTCAAAGAAGTTAATGAGGGAAGTAATAGATTTATCAGGAAGGCCCTCATAAAACCAACATGAAGCATCCTCTTGCAAAGAATAAGCAAACATCTGTATCATATGATCTTTATGGCGTATGTTATATTCCCTCATTCATGCA
This sequence comes from Larix kaempferi, assembly GCA_027924585.1. Lineage (NCBI taxonomy): Eukaryota > Viridiplantae > Streptophyta > Pinopsida > Pinales > Pinaceae > Larix > Larix kaempferi. Next base: position 13,132,523 of record BSBM01000444.1, on the reverse strand, counting down.
AGGAATGCCATAACATGGAATCTAGCTGAATAATCCTCATCACGACGATAAAACATAGGAAGGGGATAAGATGTTTTTTCACCCTCAAATTTATTAGGAAAGCCTGGAATTCTAAAGTAATCAATGGGCGGATATGAAAGGGAGATCCGAGCAGCATTTTCTCTTCTCTTAATATCCATGTCATAGTAATTCAGACCTCGGTTTGAACTGATCAAGGAGAATCTCAAGTAATGAAAGAACAGAGCTATCCAACAATGAGCTTTAAAATTTTTTGTATTTGTATGGGATCATCTACACACACAAATCTCAACAAAATATGAGATACAAGGGTTTTATACCTTCAATGGAGTCGCCATGTGAGGAAAAATATGCATTTTAAAATACTCACAAAAATTCAATTCTTTTGCTTTTCTTTGAAAACTTACAAAACTTAAAAAAGGTTAGTGGAGTCACCGATGAAAATAAAAAGATCTACTCTAAACATTCATCAAACAAAGCAAAAAAAAGGAGAAAACAAAATTCGTAACCCGGGAATAAAAAGATTTGTCCCCGGCAACGGCTTGAAGGTTTCCTACCACATTCCCTCTTAGGTGTGTATTAGGCGGCAACAAATTTTTCTTGGATACTTTCATATTTATTATTCCAAAAGTTATATTTTCTATTAGATATGATATATTGTTTAGATCTTGCATTTTAAAGCTTCATTCTATTAGATCTAACTTAGCTAGCTTCACTTTATGCAAGTCATTTCATAGCAAAAGTTCAAGGCTTGAAATAGAAGTTAGTTTGTGCTTTTAAAAGTGTTATTTGGCAAGTTAAAAGTGCTTCATTGGCTTCCCTCAAAAGCAAGCCAAGATCCTCAAAAGGACTTGTCCTTTTGAGTTATTTTAGTCAATTTTTTACAAGTAGATTACCTTAGATCTTTCCATAATTTTTTTAGTTGCCCAAAACACTTTTAAAAGTGATTTTGGGCATTTTATAACACTAATTTGTTCGCTGTCCTAAATTGGTTTTTAGCTGGTTTTTGGACTTTAGTGGCAAAAAATCGAGTTTGAGGCCAAACCAAAGCTTCCCGAAGCCTCCTAATTTCATTGGGCAATTTACACTTGTATTTTTGTAAGCTTTTGGATCTAGATCTGTAAAGATCCAAAGCATTTTTTTCTTCCAAGTTCATTGTAAATCATAAATAAAAAGAACTCAGCAGGCAGTTCCAGCGCCTGGCCCCAATCCCCCCAGGGGGGATTCGCTTTTTGTTTACTTTTTTTTAGCCTCCAAATCTTTTGTTTTTATTCCAACAATACAAAAATGAAAATATTACAATAACAAGCCTCACTCATGCAACTTGAACTAGTTCGAATGATGAGAGGAGCTCGTTTAAATAGAATGTGAGAGGAAGGGCAAATAGTTCAAGGAGAGGAGAGTGCGCATCGAAGGAGAGATTTGAGGGATTGATGTCCCACTTTATTGATACAATTTGGATCCAAGGTGAAGGAAGGTGCACCACCTCTCATGAGGTAGGCGACCTCCTTCTTGATTTTATCACCACCCACATATGGGTTGCCACATCCACATAACGTGGAGCATGAGATGGTGGGAGTACAATTAAAGGGAGATTCCACGTGAAGTAGAGGTGGCTGCTCTCTAATATTCGCACATCCCTTTATTTAAATGCGTTTGGTTGATGAGTAAATGCAATTTGGTTGATGAGGTGGGTGCCACCTCTACAAGAGGTGCGCCCCCTCTCCTTGGAAACTCCTCCCTCCAACCTCACGCTGCCACAACGAGTGCGTCATCCTCATGGTAGAGGGTGCACACCAATATGGAAAGATTCGTATACCATTTGACTTTGACATTTATCACATGTGACTAATCTTTCAAATGAGTTGCCCACCACTTGACATGGCATGCCAAGTCATTTGGCACATGCCTTTTGACCTTTTTTATATTTTTTATTTTTTTTACTTGGTGCAATTTGGGGTTTTTTAAGCATTTAAATGTCAAATTGTCGCATCCTTAAGGAATAATGCTCCGAGAGGCGAAGTAGTCACCTAGAACATGGGAAGAGTGGGTACTATGGGTAAAGTGGACACTCTGAGCGTCAAAACGAGCATCCCCACGCCAAATTACGCCTCCAGACCACACTTTTATTACAATTTGAATTTTTCCATTTAAACTATTAAAAAATGGTCTAGTTTTACGGAAAAAATTATTTTCTTCGGAAATTAAAAAAAACTTAGGGGGACCTAGTACATGTCCATACGACTCAATTTTAATATCTAGCATGGTAATATACATTGACATGTGAACTCTAATAACCTCCTAAGATCAAGAAATCATGTCGACCACTCCAACTTTGGACTTTGGAGGTGTGAGTGAAAAACTCGAAATTTATATGTCATTTATTCAACAACATATAATTGACAAGGGAAAAAACAATCTGGGCTAGTCTGACTGATAACTATCTTAGGAAATCCGAGTCCTTTACAAAACCATCATGCTATGACATTTTTTACGATTTCCCCATAGGGCATGGACATGTAATTTTATTAAAAAAAAGGACCAAGAGTTGGCCTGATGGATCACGGAACACTGATGAAGAACAATTTGATTGTTCAAGTCTTCGACGGTTCACTCGGAATCCACTCAGTACAATTTAGTGGATAACAGTGACTTTACATGAGACTTTTACATGGTACAATACATTAAACATGAAGTACACTATCAACAAAGTCACTCTCTCCAGGAGAAGTGCACCCCCTTTGGTGGAGAATGTAGCCTGTGATGCCGGATGAAGATGGGAAGCCATGCGAAAGTGTCTAGAAGATATATGGAGCCATAGGAACAAAACCCAAATTGCCATTTTGTCATTCACTAGTCCTGTTATCACCCAAACTGTAGTTACCCCTATGGATGTATCCACTCATGGATGCCAATAGGGAAGGGCAACTCAAAAGGTGCAACCACGATCACCTCGACCTCCAATATATGGTTGTCACGCCAGTCGAGGCAACCTTCACTTTATGTTATCTAGCCCAGACAACAAAGGGGGAGACCCGATCTACTCCCGACAGGAGAGATCAAAACCAAGACACCAAATCAAGTTAATTCTAAGTGAAGTAAGGTATATGGTTTATCCTAGACCTTAGGATGAAGTCACAAGACAAGTGGGGGGTTCAATGAGTATAGCTTTGGTTCATTATTGATGTGAGAGTGACTTATGATTTGTGAAATAGGATCCAGGATTAAAGTACTAGTTCAATGTGAGAAAATCCACTGCCTTGGGAACCGTGTCCAATGCAGGGTAGTTTAGGGGTTGAATTGGGGCTAACTAGTACAAGTCACAAGCTTGATTATGATACATGATGACATCAAAGAGTTTAGTTCACCACACTAAGGTCAAACCACAAGTTAATCCAACCATCTAGGAAAGTCGAATTGACTTGGAGAGAAACCAGTGCCTTGGGAATTGGGATAATGGAGTCCAAGTAAGGTTAGCTTGTGGTTAAGGACTCCTATTGCATAAGACAAGTGGGCAATTAAAGTCTTGATGGGTGAATAAGTCTAGATCTAGGTTTGACCTAAGTGGACCACAATCCCTTAAAACAAGGAATGCTATCCCCAAGGCAAGATTTGACAAGGTGACCTACTAGACCTAGGTTTTGAATTATTCCCGTCCCAAATCCACTGAAATCTCAAGTACCCACGTCCTAGAAGTGGGACAACTCCCTTCTCCAAGGTGGTGCGACTTTACCCAAGGAGGCTAAAATGTGGGATAAGTGGGTCAAGACAAGTCCGATGGCATCCAAACTTTAGATCCGGGTAGGTTAATCAAGTAGGAGTGTGGATCTACAATTTCAAGGCAATCCAATGGCTAGATCTTACTAGATCTGAGTTTGAAAATACCAAGTGGTCCAAAATGGGGATTAAATCCCTTAAAATGTGGAATAGGGCCCACAAGGTAGAAATCAGAAAAGTGACAATCTGGGGGTAGGTTATTGGATGTGTAGATCATGAATCAAGTGGGATCTCACCTACCCACATACTAGATCTAGGTCAAGTCACCAAACTAGGAAGTGCGCCCTTGCTTGGAGAAGGCTACATGCCTTGGGAAGAGGGTCAAATGGAAGCCAATCCTCACCAAACTTTAGATCCGGGATGCCGTGGATACTATAGAAGTGGGTTTTCAATATCTTACCCAAGAAGCCACTAGATCTTAGTAGATCTGAAAAAATGTAAAATGAGGGTTTTGAAGAAATTAGGGTTTTATCAATTTATGACTATGAGCTATGTCAATGGATTGGATCAAGATAAGAGAAACAAACCTATGGATCTTACCTGGGTAACCTTGTAGATGCCTTGATGATGATGATCTATGCAAACCCGATCAATTTGAGAAGCTTTGAGGTAGTTTTCTATGCAATCGATTTAGTCCAAGAAGCCAATGTGCCCTCTCTCCTGCACAACAAACGTCAACAATATCAGATTTGATGTAATCAAGAGATAAGACTAATGCCACAAGAGAAGTAACAGAAAGATAGCATAGATCACAATGATGCTAATGATAACCCCCTGATACAAGCAAATGCCAAGAAAGTCGATTTGAAGAAGCCTTGCAAAATCGCCCTTGTTGAAGTCGCCCTCCTGTAGACAAGACAATGATTTCCAAAATAGATAGATCTTACCACAAATTCCAAATGCTAGGTTGCAATAGACTTTCCAATCACCATCTAAGAACACCAGATGCAAAGGAGACCACAAGAATTTCCACAAGAAATTTTTTCTATACCAATAATCCAAGAGCCAAAGACCCCTTACAAATGAGAAGCTCTCTCCTTTAAATAGGAAGGAGAGGCATCAAAATCCTAACCACTTTTTGAATGAGTGGCTAAGATTAAAATATACAAATGTCTAATCAATGGTTGAGATGAGCTCAACAATAAAATACATGGATCACTAATAAAATATAATATAAGTGGACAAAATCGCCCTAGAAGAGGGGAATCCCACCAAATCATGATGACAAAATATAATATGAAGCTTATGGTGGGTCCAAGGGGTAATTTTAGCCACCCTTGGTCAATCCCCATAGCACAATAATAATAAAATAGTCATCAATATACCAAATCGTGCCTCTATGGTCAAATCTTAGGCCTCAAAAGACCTCAGAAATCATCAGAAAGTGCCATAAGTGATGGATGCAAGCCCCGATGAAGCTGAAACTGCTGGAGGAGGTGTGGAAAACATCGATCTATCATCACTGATCATCCCATGCCATAACATTTCCTCAGTAGCCCAAATCGATTTCCTAAAGAGCCATTTCTACCAATCCTGAAATGCCTCGGGAAGAGTGAAACTGCCCCAAACTTCCTCCTGGAGTGCCTGCGCTATCAAGGTGAGGGCACCAGTGTGTCCGGGAGGGGGGTAATATGGTAAAAACAAGTGGCTGGACCACCCCCTCCAAGCACAGCGCCCTAGGTCAACCGGATAAAAATAACATCTGCTCTGACAAGGCCTCCGACAGACCAAAACTGCACTGGGATAGCCTACTGAGGCTCAATCATCACTGTAAGTGCCCGGAACTGAAAAAAAACTGTCTCATTGGACTCAGAAGGTCCAAATCCATCCAGGATGTGTACTCATACACCATATGAGTCTCTGCATGATCAATATATATATCCAATATACCGGAACAGGGCAAATAATAATAATCTGTAAATGATCAAATACTCCTGTAAACCAAGAATCATCATCATAACCCTGTAGCTGCTACATAGAATCATCATGTACATGTACATAGACCATATATCATCTATCCATACCATCACAAGGTCCAACCATCTCATGTCCTTGGTCAAACTAGGTCTAGCCAAGTCAACATGACCAAATATAACTCAAACCATCACTGGAAGCTGCTGTAAAGTGTCAAAGGTTAATGCATGCTCTACAACTTATTCAAATAACAATTATAACACAAAGTAATCATTATTGGCGATCTAAATCCAAATATACAATGTCATTAATTATTATTATTACTCAGACTAGACTTTCAAGATCATACTCACTTCATAGCTGTGATCAATTTGCTAGTGAAGGGTGAAGGCTAAAATAACTGGCTAGGCTAAGGGATGACTTGACTGACTTAACTTTGTGACACTTTGGCAAAGGGAAAGGGAATACACACCATAGAAAATACTGAATGAGCAATAACACAGGGAATGGCGGTGTCTCACAAATGGATGAGTTGTTCAAAGAGGGTTTATTCACCTTTAATAGATGCGCACAATCCATAATACAAATAAGTCCAGCAATTGTTTTGATATAGCATTTAAGTTCCATTTCTTTTTGGGCCTAAAGTTTCCATAGCCTTGGTCTATGTGTGTTTATAAACACATTGCATAGATTTACATTTATTTTAGGCTTCCTGCTGCAGGTGTGTTTTTAAGGCACTTGTTTACCTGAGCACTTCTAGGTGTGTCATGGACAGCTTGTTTACCTAGGTATTTACATTTCCAAAAGATATAACATTTTATTTTCATGGCCATTTTCATTTGGCATGCCTTTCATTCATGTGTGTTTAGAAACACATTTCATGAATGGGCTTTTAATACAAGATATAGCATTTCATTTTCCAGATTTTGTATTCATGGCAGCACTAAAAGTTTCAGGTTTAGCCAACACAACTTTAGTGACTAGGGGGAATTCCAAGGAACTCCAACTCACCATAGGTAAGTTTTGTCACCAACTCAGAGCCGAGACACAATAAACAGGGAAGCTCATCCAATACAGAGGCTACAGTGGGGAAAAGTCCTCCATGCCACTAGTCAAGTAGTAAGTCAGGGTGATAAACTAGAAGGTAGGCAATGGATGGATGAAGACAATGAATAATAGAGCCAACACTAGCAAGCCAAGGTATGGTGGAATGATCACCTCTATTCTCCCTAAGGAGGGTAAAACCAATGAGTATGAATAGTGAACTTCTAAGTCTGAGTAGGGACGATATAGTATATATAATAAGATCAACCAGGTCCACATATCTATATGATCGCCAGATCATGACACTAAGTGCTAAGACATGCTATAAGAATAAGTATAAAAGCAATATAACCATAACACAATGATATACCTGCTGAGTCATATACCTGAATGCTCATCAACCTGTACCATCATCTGTCCTCTGAAACTACTGCTGTAACTCTGGGCACTACTGACTGCTCTGTACCAATGGTATAATGGCTACATCGGTCATCTCTCTGAGTGTCCTGAGACTCAGTCATGGCATGGGGAATACATACTGTTGTCCAAAATCTGATAGTGATCCAATATAGATGCTCATTTCAGCATCTCAAATGTAAGGGAACTGGCTGAATAGTGTATTGGCATCAGAAAAATAATGTATGGTAGCCCGGCTACTATATATGTGATAACAAGTCTCTTGTTCCACTTGCCATACCTTGGTCACTTTAATTAAATGAAATAAACTACTGAAATCCTCTATAAATACTCACTATCTTTAAAATAGCTTCTTCCTTTGTCCAAAAATAAATATACGACTGCACCAATGAACTCAAAGATGCCAAATCCACTAGGAATCAAGTTGAGTTCTTCTTTGCGCAAGGCAAATGCCTCAACATGTTGTATGCCAAACTCCTCATAGCAACTTGTTGTGCAACTGTCTTCCACCTAACATGAGAACTCTTTCTACAAGGCATCTCCATGTGTGCCATGTAATCTTCCACCCAATCCATATGTGGATGAATGACATCAAATGGCGGCCAAATGTGCATAGGATGTTGCTCATCTAACGGGGCACTGTGAGAGATGTCAATGGAATCATAAGATGTGATCTCACCTCCTAGAGTCATCAACTCTGCAGTGCATCTATCCATAGATGGACAATTCTCTCTACTGCTTGATCCCAAGGAAATGATCTAGGATCTCTGTTGTTGGGGCCAAGTGGAATGAACTCAAGTACATTCTCCACAAATGAACCTTCCTCACATAGAGAAAGCTCATAATCCTCCTGGTGTGAAACAAGTGCTCTGCAAACAATTCCCTTATCACTGCTACCATCCTACAACATCCTTAGACAGGCACCCCACTTCAACAACTGCACATTTTCTGGGTACATGACGCCTAGGCAGACTCCTTTGGCTAAACCAAAGGCTTCAAGGCAATGGCCCCAAGACTTATGTGGAACCTAATGGCTTCTGGTACAAAACTGGAAATTTTTGGTCTGCAACTATCCCAACCTGCTATAAAACCACTAATATTGACAATTGAACCCAACTTGGCAGAGTTTGGAAGCTAGGAAGTAAAGTACAAGTTTTAGGACAGCTCAACTATGTGATTTCCAAACGATTCCAAATGACTCTGGAAGGTAACGAATTTTTGAAACAGTGATTGGGATGGGTTCACCTAAGCCTTACCAACCTGCAACAACTTATAGATTGCGATTTGGTTGAGCAGAAGTTAAGTTATTGCAGACAAAATGAAAACTAGTCAGATTTGCTAGTGAATTGAGCATAGCAGGGAGAATACATTGAAGAAAGACATAGGATTGCAGAATAGGAAGCACACTTAATTTTATTAATATGCAAAGGACTTAATTTACATCAGAGAGCTGCAAATATTCATAGAAGTGCCATCCTCCACCAACGACATCATCACTCCCAAAAACATTGCAAAGACAAAACTGAAGCTAGATGTTGGCTAATGCAGAAATGCCAACATCAATAACTAGAATGGAAATACTCAGGAAAAGCAATAGAATATATGTTGAAGCACGGTGAAAGAGACTGGATGTCTCCTTCCTTGATCACCAGCTACAGATCAACTGGCTACTGCGTTATAGAGGGGCACATCTCCCAACTATTTGCAAGGGGCACATCACCCAAGCCAAAAAATTCTCAAATCTCTTCATGAGAAATAACAAAATGGCCAAAAGATTCCTAAGGAGACTCTCATACTCCTTTTATAACCCTCTGGTGGCTTTCTTCCTTTCTCTAGAGCCTTCCTTCTTGAAATTCGAATTAGTGATGAGTGGAGGCTTCTTTGGCAAGTAGCTTTCGCATTTAGACCCACTTGCCTCATCAATTGTGCCTTCATTGGCTAAATTTGGCTCCTGTAGCTTTTTTTTATTGTTGCTATTCCTTCTTGAGTGCAAAAATCAGGAAACTTATGCCTTTCTGCTTTTTCCTACTTTTAGCTATGTTAGCTTTTTGTACAATTCTAGCAATATAATTTAATTGCAGATAATGAGAAACGTTCCTTACTAAAATGTAAGTATCCATCCTGGTGACAACCCGGTACATCAAGGATCCTTTGAACTGTTTGTCTGAATCAACCAGCAACGCCATCAGTGTAGTCAGGTCATCATGCTGGATCTGCTCAAGATCTCAACTGTGTTCTTCCTTAACCTAGGAAGATCTCATCAGGTTTCTATCATACCATCAATAGGACAAGATCCTCATCTCAAGGGCTACCTCCCTCTGTCTCAGTGAGGAATAGATCATTAGTATACGACATCACGAACAAGAGATCATCGTCAGAAATATGTTTTGGATCCTGAGGCACACCTCCTCATAAATTAACTAAGTAACTCTCGTCCTTCAGGACATGACTCTCACTGGAAACCAATTGCTTTCTATAATCATTGAAGAACCGAATATCTGCAGTAGAGAGAGACCGACATCCGTTGGATCCTTTTGCTCCCAAACACCAATCTCTATATGAGATCCTATGGGCCTGTGGGTCATGTATCAAATATAGTTGGATGTGTTAGGTCCTTGTTTGTCCGTTGCTGAATAGTCATGACTTCCAACTAACTGATTTATCTAGGAGTCATCCTTCTAGGCTAAGAGTCATGCTCCCAGAAGCTTCCTGCTTTTGAATAATCTGAACATCGACGGGATTCATGTGTCCACCACTTGTTCATCGGAACAAGTCTCATCATCCTTCTCTTGTAGGCCATATCATATGGTCGTTTCCCTACAAGTCAAATCCCGTTAGATGGTTAGCGACATTGCATAATCAAATTTAACCAATTTATATTTCAATGCAATGGCAATAGTTTACACAAGTATGTAGGCATCTTAGCTAATGCTTCAGCACAACAATCATAAACATGTATCCCAAACATGTATGGTAACTATCTAGATGTCTGTTATCTTCACTAGAACATGCCATCAAGAGTGTGCACTACTCTAAGCATGTAAGAAGGAGATATCGTCTAAACTAGCTCCAACATGTGTTCATGGAATGTTGTGCAGCTCATATGCATAACAAGTACAACAAGTGCCTACGGTACATCAATAAGTGAACTATATCAAATGCTCAACAAACTTCCTAATAAATCTGCATACAATTTTTTATGAAAACATATAAGACAAAACAGATCTATGTGAGCAATAAATTCAAATACTTATCTTCTATTGTTTTTGTGGGTGGGCTCCCACAGCCTCCTTGTGGGAACCATGAGAGACCTATGTTCTTCATTTTCTTGCTACGAGACCATTGCAGTCTAGATCTTCATATCATCACGTCAACATGGGGAGCACTAGAAGGAGAACTTCGTATGATCATCATTCCTTGACTTCTTGTGAGGAGTGTCTTCATCAACATCAACGGTTGAGGCTTCATGCTTCCTTTTGTTTGAACTTCGACAATATCTGGCATAGTGGCCATACTTATTGCATTTGAAGCATTGAATATGAGAGAGATCATTCTTCTTCTTCTGATCTGATCTAGGGCTTGATCTTTCACTTCTATCATTTCTTCCATGGAATTTCTTTCCCTTACCTATTCCTTTCTTGGTATGAGTTGTAAGGGCTTGAGTCTCTTCATGTTGAGTACCATGCAATCTGCTTCTGGTCGCAAGTCTTGTCTCTTCTTGAGTGCAATCTACCCATAATATGTCAAACTTGGGATTCTTTATTTGTCCACTGAGACTTTGAATAAATGATTCCCAAGAAGGTGGGATACCATTAAGGGTTGACATAACAAGTTCATTTTCTTCAATTGCTTCTCCAATAGTACTTAACTGATCTCTAATTTCTGAGACCTTCATGAAATAGGTAGCAATTGAATCTGACCTTGACATCTTGAGATTTGAGAGTTGTTGTCTCAAGGGAAGGGCATGGTTAATATTGCTATTTTCGAACAACTTCTTCGAGGCTTTAAACATATTCCTGGTTGTCTTTTTTTGAGAAATTTGAGGAACCAAGTGGTCTCTTATTGAATCTACCAAGATCCTTCTTGCCCTAGCATCATTCTTTCTCCACTGGTTCTTTCTTGTTTCTTGTTCTGGTTCTGGAACCTTCTCATTTACAAACTTTAATAGGTTATTTTCTTCAAGAATTAGAAGAACTCTAGACTTCCAAGCGCTGAAGTTGAAAGTCCCTTCAAGTCGATCTTCAACTTTCATGCCAATCATCTTGACTGAAAATTGCTTCAGAAACCCTAGCAAGAGCTGGGTCAAATTTGAAGTGTGGTAACTTGTAAAAGTGATTCCACAGGTAAATGTACCCTCCTACGGCGAGTTGAGAAAACCTCCTTTTCTCCCAGATCTTTGGACACGATGGCTCAAAACTGGAAACCCTAGTTTCCTGATTTCGATAGAGAATAGGTTAGAAATGAAAATTTCTGGATCTAAATTATGCTTCCACAAATAGTTGCGCCTTACCAAGGAGAGTTGAGACAAGGTAAAATCGAGCCAAATTTGTGGACAGTAGGGTTAAAAATTGGAAACCCTAATTTATGCAGAAACTGCAGCAACTGCATAATTAGGTCAAAATTTGAAAATTCAACAAACTAGATTTGTCCTCCACAGAAAGATGTGCCTCCCCTAGAGTGAAATTCCTAATGCTCATTTCAAGCCAAACTGATGTGGGAAGTGTTATCCCCAAACTTGTAGTTGCCCCTATAGGTGGATCCGTAAGGATGGTAGAGGGGATGGGCAACCAAAGAGGTGAACCAAGAGAGCCTCGACTCCCAAATGGATGGTTGTCACGCCAATCGAGGCACTCTTCACTTGATGTTGTCTTATCCCAAGACAACAATGGGGGAGACCCAGATCTATTCCCGACAGGAGAGATCAAACCAAGACACCAGATCAAATCAGACACATTGAAGTACGTAAGGTGTTAGGTATAATAAACCCTAGAGCTATGGATGAAGTCACAAGGTGAGTTATGGATTGGATCAGGAGGCTTATGAGATATGAAATTGATCCAACGTAGTCATACAAGTGACTTATGAGTTTAATTTACAGATCCAGAATCAAGGTACCAGCAAATGATATAAAAATCCACTACCTTGGAAACCGTGTCCAATGTAGGGAGTTTAGGAATAGGATTGGGGCTATCTAGTACCAATGGATAGACTTGATTGACAGGTATGACAGTATCAAAACACACAAGTCCCAGCCAAGGCATCAAACAACAAGCAAACCAGCCTTCTCAGGAAATGTGTGAGGGTTTAGGAAATCAGTGCCTTGGGAAATGGGCCTTAGGGAGTCCTCCAACCTTGACATCTAGGAGAACCCACCTAGGGTTTGACCCAAGCTAAAATACCCAGAAAAGGTTTGCCAGTAAACCTTGTCGTTTGTGCCAAAGAATTTTTCGATTATTTTTAATGAGGGTTTTGACAGTAAGTAAATATACCCAATGGATTGGAATCCCAAAATAAATAACAAACCTGCAGATCTTACCTGGAAAACCTTGTAGATACCTTGATGATGATGATCTATGTCTTCCCGGTCAATTTGGGGAGATTTGAGTGAGTATCCAATGCAAATCGATTTGCCCAAGGAATCCAATGCGCCCTCTCTCCTGCACAACAAACGTCAACCATGTCAGATTTGATGCATCAAGAGAAATAGACTAATGTAACAGAAGAAATAACAAGATGAAATCATAGATCACAATGATGCTAATGAAAACCCCCCTGATACAAGCGAAGCCAAGAGAATGAGTTGAGGAAGCCCTGCAAAAATGCCCAAGTGAAGTCGCCCTCCTGTAGACAAGATAAATGTTTCCACGAAAAATATAGATATCACCACAAACTCTCAAATGCTAGGATGCAATAGACTTTCCAATCACCATCTAAGAATATCGATGCAAAGGATATCCAAGAAGTGTCTGCAAATAGTTTTTATTATCAAGATTCCAAGAGCCAAAGGTCCCTTTACAATGAGAAGCTCTCTCCTTTAAATAGGATGGAGAGATACCAAAGGCCTAACCACCTTTTGAATGGATGGCTAATATTAAAAGATATAAAAGTTCTAACCTACGGTTGAGATGAGCTCAACATAAAGTACATGGATCAACTCAAAAATATAACATACACATGGACAAAATCTCCCTAGGAGAGGGGGTCCCACTCAATGTGACATAGCAATGTAGTAAAAACAAGTGGCTACACTCTATATCCCCTCTTTAGCGCCATAGTTGAACCATCATATCATGGAACTGCTCTGACAGGTCATTTTTAGTGGTAAATATGCACCAGAATGATAAACCGAGGAAAATACTCACTGTAACTGCCCAGAACTGAAAACCAACTATCTCAATGGACTCAGAGAGCCCAAATCTACTAGAGGTGTACTTTGATGTTATGGTCTTTTTGAGTTACTCAAACAACCAATTTCACTATAAAGATCATCAACATTAGTCCATATCTTAGTAACATTCATTCATAATGTTGGTCCAATAGTTATAATCAACCACAAAATCAATTTTTAAATGTTTAGACAAAATGAATATTCCAAAAATTAAAAGACCAGTATTTTTATATAATGAAATTGGGCTTTGAACCAACCCAAAAACATCATGAGACTTGTATTAGTATTGTTCTTAGGGGAGAATACAATAATAATCATAATATAATAAAAATAACAGTTATAAATAAAAGTTATATGAAGATATTTATATACTTTAAAATGTACCTTGAGTGCTTGGGAGTACTAATTGATAACCTCCCCACCTAGGTTCAATTGTTGTAATGTTCTTGTTGTTGACCCTGTAATATTCCCAGTAAGCCTGAACCACATGGAAAAATAAAATTAATTGGAATAGTTGGTGCTTGAATGATTATAACCTAAAATAAGATTAAATGTATTTTTAAGTTGATAATATAACAATGAGTTAGATATTAGTTTTGTAATAATTGCATATTAATAAACCAGCATAGATCCATCTTAACCCTCTATCAAGCTCCCTTTTTAGAGCCCTCAAATTCCTCAAGAGATTTGATCCCTATAGGCCCTTGATAGAACCAGAGTTAAGATGGATCTAGGGTAGGCGACCCCTGGGATAGAGGCTCTCCCCTGGGATAAAGGGTCTCGGGACGTCTCGGCCCCTACTAAGTCACAAGTTTCTGGTATATCTGGCTTGTGGGCTGTTGGATATACCCTTGGGAGGTTGCTATTCCCATGGTTAAAAAAAAAAAGATGGATCTATGTTGGTTATTACCAACGACATTGTTTTTTAGTACTAGCAAAGTCTAATATATTTACATGATGTTATATGTTGGTCTTAGAGTCCAAAACGTACGCGGGATACATTTAACGTGTAACTGGATATGGGAATAAATACAATAGTGAACATGAAATGGTTTTAATACTGGGCCCTTAAATCCATATTTTAACACTACTCGTTTCTCTCTGGCTTGTTTATTTTTAACCTGCACTAGTTTTTGTAAATATCTTGATATCAATTTCTCATATTGCTGTTTTTTTATAAAAAATATATTTTTTCAAATTTTTAAGCATCCTTTCCAGAGTTATTATGCATGGAGAAAGCAAGTGCTTTGTTATATGTAATTTATTGTTGATCTAATTCATTTGTTTTCCTGTGTAGGATTTTGGGGTGTTAATAATGGTCTCTTTCCTACCAGTTACATGTGCAGCGCTTGTCTATAGTGTTCACACATATCGCATCAGAAGACACCTTTTTCACTTTGATCAAATTTTTTTCAAGTTGAGTGCAAAATTTTCTGTAGTTTAACTTGCGCGGGGAAGTTGTGGCAAAGCAGAAAATGTCTCTTTTTTACCTGAATTTATGTGGTTTTTATAATATTCTTCTTAATCTATTAAACCTGTCTAATTATATGTATATATTCTGTATAGAAGTAGAAAATATGACTATAAGATGTTGGTGATCATGTTTCTGCTTTTTATGCACCCTCATGTATTGACACAGATTCAAAACTAAGACATGACACATCCATTTGTCGTGTGTTATAAGTCTGGCAAATCAATGTTATTTCTTTTATTATTGTAAGCGATTCTGTATATTTTCTTAACAATTGGATGATGCTGATGAATGTATACACCAATCAGTTTATCCAAACATCATAAATTCACAAAGATTTCATGCCTTAACATTCTCAAAGAAACTAAAAAAGCCAAAATTTTCGTCTATTAGAGATTGTGACCAGAATTTACTAAGTATTATCGTACAATGTTATGGTCAATCTCCTTTTGTGTGGTTGTTATTTTTGTCATTTTCAACATTGGGATGTAAAGCCAAAATCTTTAGTATAATAGTAATTTAAGTAATTGTTTTGTGAACTTTGAACCTTAGTGTCCGGCCATTGTTATAGTTTGCTAAGACAAATCTATGCCTTGTGACTAATCCACCCCTTTCTAAGACTCCTTTGTGGATTGGGGAAAAATCGTTGTTGAAGCGAGATCTAAAAATCCGTTTCTAGCTTGGTTGATCTAGTTTGATTTTCAAAAAATTGAAAATGTTCAAATATATGTTGCAATTTCTTTAGCATTTTTATTTTGTTAAGTTTGACCTTAGTAAAGTCTTCTTGATTGTGTGCTAGCTTGAGGAGGCTTCACATTGTGTGGGTGTGGAGCATCTAGCCTCTTGTTTTTACTACTAGGAGTAAAATCAATCCAAGTGGACTAGCTTGGAGCATTTTTTTATAGTTGAAAGAAACATTTTTCAAATTATAGTGCCTACTTTAGGGTGAAGTCTATTAACTTCAAATTGATTGAGGATGGTATGGCTTGTTAAGATACAAATCTATTCACAATCTTGCATAGCAAAGATTAGTGCACTTTGTTGTGATCTATGAAGCCATTAGGTAGAAGCCTATTGATTTACACTCTATAAGAAGATTATATGATGCGAGAAATCCATAGGTAGACCTAGAAGTCTATAACTCCTTGATTTTGGCACCATGCAAATTGATCTGAAATAGATCATTACATTTGTTTACCTTCTAGAAATCTTTGATGGAGTGGGAATTTTAGAGTAGTGAATTTGTAGGAGCCATTTCAAAACATAGCCTAAATTTCATATTTTTGGGTTTAAAACTTAAGAGCCTAGTTCATGCCTTTCCAAACAATTTTTTAGGTCCAAATCGATGAGAAATAAATGTTAATTGATTTCCTTTCCATTGAGATCATTAAGAACATTCCAATGGTTTATTACATTAAACATGAAAATTTTACACTCTTGACAAATTGATTGTTACTCTATTCACTCCAACACCATGTGGAATCCATGTTATCCTCATCCATCTGGAGCTAGTAATGTATGAAATTTTCTAGAAACTTCTAGATGCATAGGCAAGATATTCATCCTTCAAGGGAGACATTTTGCAAAACTAAGATTCACTATTTTGCAATGAATTTGTATATTAAATGACATCTAACTTATGTTTCCATAATTGAGGTATGTTCTCACACAATCAACTACTATGCATTTCCCTCTAACATTAACCAAGCAATCCATTTCACAATTCTTGAGCTATTCTAAATATTAAATGATTATAAAACCATAGAATGAGAATCCTTAGCGATGTTTTATGCACTACAAAAGTTTCATTTTGTAGGTTGTCATGTTGCTTATTTGGAATTAACTTATATTTATAATAATCCTATTTCTAATGGGAGATTGAGAAGATGGATTATGTTATTCTAGGGATGAGAATTGTTTATCTATTCAAAGTTTAGAAAGTCAAGTCCTCAAACATTCCAAAATAACATTTGGTGAAGCATGGGAGATCAATGAAGAATTCATGGGAGGATAATTATTTGGCATCATTGGAGAAACTTTAGAATTTCTAGAGGGTGTTGTGTTGTTTCTTACACATGGTCACTACTAGAAAGGTTACATTGTTGAACATCAAGAGTATGGAATTTAAATGAATTCAAATTCTATCTAAATTTTCAACAAGAATTTTTCAATGATCAAAGTGAAAGCTCTACATGAAGAGAAACTAGAGCACAAAAACTTGGTAGATAGAGATTGTCATTTATTGTTTGATTAAATGCACAAGGATAATCTAGTAAAACTATGGTTCTGATGGGTTGAAGCTTACATTCAATGTAGCCTCCACCAAAATAGATTTTGAAATTGTTGACCTTAGTTGCACAAGCTCTGCCAAAATGGGTTTGCAAAACTGTAGATGTCAGTTGATGACAAGATTGTAGGGTGTTTTTATGTGTCTCAATAGAAGTTTTAGCATGGTTAAGCAAATCAAGGCTAAATGGGTTTCCAATCAGCTTGGAAAAAAAATATTTTATGTTAGTATTCATGTCATTAATGTGACATTGGCATGGACATCTCAACCACCATGTCAACTCATGAAAATATGACATTATTTATTGAGAAAAGGATAGATGGTGGCATGAAACAAGTTTTATTGTTGGGATAGGACCACAAATAACCAATGTTATTTATAGAAAAAAAGCAAAGACCAAAAATGTTAGCATGAGTTTATAACTTCCCAAACATGCCACTCTATGAGAGGCCAACAAGTTGGTTAATAATGGTAATGGATTGTAGGGAAAATACCAAGGTAAGTGCAAAAATATAGACATGTAAGTAGATGAGGTGAACCTCTCCAGCAAGAATAAATCCAAGAAAAGTAACAAATCTCCCACATAGATGGTGCAACCAAAACATATAAGACATGCAACCAAATTCAGCATAACTCCTGGCTTTTGCACGTCGTATGAAAATTAACCACAATGTTTCCTTGTGAAACATTTAACAACAACATTAGACTCCACATCGTAACACCTAACAATAGTAATAAGGAACCGATGAGAAGCCCATCCCTCTTGAATACATTGTTCCCTTAGAACAATATTGCATAAGACAACCTCTAGGTACACATAAAAAAGTCAGACTGTTGAAATCATGATCACCTATGATATCCACAATCTAGATTCAATCGTGTAATAAGAGGAAACAAAGGTATAAAGATGGGGTTTAGGGCACCAATGGTCAAGGTCTCATTGCATAGGTCAGGCCAACCAGTCATGATCATTTGTGCAAAGAAAATAAATGAGATAATAATATGGAGGAAAATAATGAAAATGGTCTAGATTATTTTGAGCAGATCAAATCAATAAATCATCATCATTTGTGCAAAATGATGTGTTCAAGACTTATCATGAGGAGTCTCATTGCAAATGGCCCAAATTATATCAGGTGGCTAAGAATGATAGATAGGGATTGTTTGAATAAATTTAAACAACTAGGGTATAAAATAGGGGGCCTCGCCATGAAAGGCCCAAATCATATTGAATGGGGTAGTTAAGCTAATCCTAGTCATTCGTGCAAAATAATTTGATTGAGGCATAACATAAGAGTAATTGCCATGAATGATTGAGATTATATTGAGTAATTTATATCAATGTATTTGGGTCATTCACACCAAAGAGATGTGATCAAACTATGAAACAAGGGATGATTGCACCTATGGCCCATATTTCATTGCACCTCTTGATCAACAACCAGGACTAGCTCATGGGACTCATTCCAAAAGATGGATACTTCAAATACAACACTTTTCCAACTCATATGGAATCTTAGAGATCTATACTACCAATCACATGAGCCCGAGAGTGGGGCATATCCACCTTATCTCTACTCACCCAATAGTAGGCCAATACATGTCCATGAAGCTCACTACCATATGCCTACCATGAATGACACTTAATGTCTGGGTCCTCGATCATTAATGAATATTTTCCCCTCCTTTTAAGTACACAAAATGGATCTCATATTTGTTTTTACAATTCATTCGAGCCATCAAGCTACAAGAAGAGCCCCCTACAAGCTAAATCAACCTCTAGATCTACCCAAATGACCGAAAGTGAGCCGCCATTTCATTGTTGTCACCTCCACAGCTATTTTTCATGTTAAATTATTGGGTAAGTCGTTTCTTAGAGCTTAAGCTCACTTAATTTCATGTCATACTAGGGTAAAAACGCGAAGTTGGGTAACACTTTCGTGAGAATCGGGTGCCTGAGAAACATAGTGGACGCTATTCGGCCAAATAAATTATTTTATTTGTCCGAATAAATTATTTTATTCGTCCAACTAAAGACAGTTATTCGGCCAAATAATCTATAATTTATTTGGTCGAATAATGATTAACGGATCACCATTTAAAATAACGGAGACCTCGAACTACGTGCGATGCAGTGCCATCCAGGAAAATTGTCCGGCATATATTTGTTTATTTGGCCGAATAATTATTCTGCACAAAAGCTCGACTGCGGCCATTGTTTTTCATTTTTTCGCCCTGTATCTGTCGATCCCCGCCTGTAATTGTTGGACCCCGTGCTTGTTGCCTCCGCTTGCATGTTGACCTCGTCCCCTCCTGTCGGTGGACCCCATGGGTTGCTTGACCTGGGCCCCACCTTTCTTCCTCGTGTTGCCTGCATTGTGGAGATCTTTCGCCACCCTCTCGATGTGGAGCGCGAAGTTGACAGTCTCCAATTTGCAAGTTGGTGTTCAGTGTGGAGTAGGACAACGTCCAATTTGCAAGTAAACTTTTTCAATTTCACATTTTATTTTATTTTTTTGTTATTTTTGAGATGTTAATGAGTTGTTGGGTTGTTGGCAGGTTTTGCCCACGGTTATTTGGTGTTCGGCTTCGTTGGTGGTGTTCGACTTAGTCGTAGGTGCGTGACTTCGTCGTTGGTGTTTTACAAGTATGTTACTAATACCAATTAAACACTTTACCGTCGTTTTTTCGGTGGCATTCAGCATTTTTTTCGCTGGTTAAAAAAATCTGTTCATGAACATACTCGAAATATCTTCATGAATAAGTACTATTACGTGTTGATTATGTAAACACATGGATATAGTAGTAAGCTTAATGAAAAAATGTAACAACAAGAATAATTACTTTATGATCGATATATTTACTTGCAATTGTCCTTGACATAGAATCGTGGTTTACTGAAACAGTATGAGATACAAAAAACAAAGAACAACTTATAAGCCTTAGAATCAGTTGGTAAAAACTATGAAGTAGAACACTAATCAAACTGAATACATATGAAACTTAGTTTAGAAAATAACAAATTCAGCTTAAATGAAATCCTAGACGGTCTGCAATCTGATGACAAAAAATATAGACTCAATATGGTAATGAATATTTTCAAACTCATTATAGTTTTTGAAAAGGAATTAGGAGGTCACAGAATAGATCTCTAAAATCTAGTGAAATAAAGAAAAACATGAACAACCTGCATAAATTCATGAGTCCATATTTCAATTAGGAGGAGGAAACTATTGGGAGGACTCGCAAAATTATAAACCAAAATCAGGAAGCAAGCATTGGTATGTTAGATTCCATGAGCACAGAGAGTTTTACTACTGTCTCTTAAACACTAGATCTTCAAAGGACGTGAAAACATAAAAAAAATTGACAAAAAAATTCCAACAATTTTCATGAACTGTTCATGAACAGAGACAAACATGAAATATGTCCTCTTTGACCATAAAATTTAATGAGGATTAAATATTCTTATAGGCCATGACTTTGTTAGATACTACTTGGGATAATATCCACCTTGTGTTTCCTATTAAACGTCTTCATGGACCACATTGAACAAAGTTCATGAACTTGCCTTCCCTATGTGTCGTGTGGGCGACCTCAAAAATATAGAGTTACATTCCGCAACATCATTGTTACCATAATTCTTCCCGCTTTCTCAAAGCTTCTCAAAACATTCCACCATCTAATGCAGAAGCGTTGTCGAGATTGTAACATAACCATAATACTAAGTACTTTGTGGAGCAACATACTATAGTGACAAAAATTTGATATATTAAACATACCCAAAAATCCCACCTCTCCCATGGCTCTATTTACAAAACTCCAATGTAGACCATACCAACCTGACAATATATTTTTATATTATCAAGGTCAACAACTATTAAAGAATCCTAAATGTATACAACATGTACATAGGATTTTTCAATTTGCCTAATACTAAGGTTTGGTCTACAATTAAATCTCAAGAGGGATACGGTCTGCAATTAAATCTCAAGAGGGAGACGGTTAGATATCAATAGGGCAAATATATGTATATAAAAACATGTATATGTACATAAATTGTACCCATCAGAAAACTACAAGGACTTATAAATCTTCTCTTTTAAAGAAGGACAGAGAGTATATACATCGATATGAAAATGAACCATCGAGTCCTTTATAATGTATACTCCTTGATAAACAATGCAAAGGTAGATTCATAAGGATATGAGAAACATAGATCTATTAAAGTATCCATCAATATTTTCTTTTAACCGTGATTAGCTTAGTTTCTTTAGCAACTAGGTCTTAAAACTTTTATGCATTATTATTTCGTTATTAGCTATCAAGTACTAAGCTTGTATCCATTAGAAAACAATCACGCCAGGCATACAAGGCATCAAACAGACCAGAGATGGATCCTAGCCATCCAGAGATTGGATCAACTGTAAAGCTTTTATCGAGGCTTAACACTCTACCGCACTGATTGTGCATTTAATTTGCAACCTAAAATAAAGAGGATATACTTATTTGGTGGGACTTTCTTAAATTACATAAACACCTAACCCAAAAAGGTACATGCTTCGTAAAAATCCATCCTATAGAATCCTTTTAAAGGAGGATCAGCCTCGGGCAAGTTTGTTGCGTGAATATCTTCCTTGCTCAAAATGCATATGTAATTATGCTCTTCATTTATGTTAGATCGTTTTATTGTGTAATTACCTTTATGATAAGGCGAGCATGAGTTTCGACCACTTTAAAGATATTTTCCTATAGAAACTTTTGTTCATTGACGGAGTTCATGAACAGTAGTATAGAAAAATATAATTTAATTAAATTTTTTTAGTAGTGTTAATATTCTTAATGTTATTATATTAGACTTGATAGAACAATTGTTAAGGGCCTAAGCTAATGGTACTTCAATGAAACATGTAGAATTTGAATATGTTATGAGTTGATAATTGTGTAAATGTAGATATCATATCAAATGGAAAGAGAGGAGTCTTTGAGGCAAAAGCGTAGGAGGTCATCACGGTCATCAGGAATTGGTGTCTCGATTGATGATCAAAGGTTGCATGCTTCACCTCAGGATTCAAGCTTACTGTATAGTTCACATTCATCTTATCATCGGCGAGGCCAAAGGGGTACAAATGATTCCCCTGTATCTTCTATGGGAGAACGTCGATCCCGACCTTCTGTTGGTATGAACATTTCTGTTTTAATACATGGATCAAAGGTAATTTTTTGCGTGTTCAAAAAGTTTGTATATATGTTTAATTTCAATTGTGTTTGTATTTGAAGCAGAGCAAGGTTCTGAAGAGGCTCCTAATTCTACGCAGAGGGATGAAGTTCGAGCAAGGAGGACAAACGTTGAACCAGATGTGGATGTAGAGCAAGGTTCGGAAGAGGCTCGTAATTCTACATAGAGGGACAGAGGTCAAGCAAGGACTACATATGTTGAATTAGATGTGGGTTGTACACCCATAACAACTTATCCATCTGATTTACTTAAGGAGCTTCCATGGGAAAGTGGTGTTCATCAAACGACCCTTGAAATTTGTAGATCCCACTATGACAAGTTGCAAAATGATATTTCTAGTTTGGATCTCCCTCCAGAGAGAAAACAAAGTCTGGAGATTGTTTTGCGATCATTGCAAAAATTCGTTGAGGCATATGAGGATCTCGGACCAACTACGAACGGTTTTGTTGATTTGATGCGAAGGCGAAGAGAACACATGATGGGTCCGGACAAGTGGGCTGTTGTGAAGGAGAGAGTGACCAAAGAATAGGCCAATTCAATGTTTAACTTCAAATAAGGCCTAAAGCGAAAAAATGTTAAAAGTGCAATATTTCAAGCACCCTGAACTTGCACATCTAATACATGATCGGTTCCTTACATCCTATGGTCGGTTGCCATGGAACGATGAGGCTCCTAATTATTTTGCTAGATTTCTTTATACGGGTTTCTTTTTAAATACGAAGCCAGACTATACCAATCTTCATTCAGAGTTTTATGGAGTTGGAAAGGGGCGAATATACGATCGAAAAGGTGCTCTTAGGGATCCCACAACTCTTCGACCTCCACCCCAGATATCTCGCCCACCCAGGCTTGTGGTGTTAAAATCGGAGATGGAGCCAACATCCCAACTTGGAACAACTGCAAGGAATTTTGTTGCCGAAGGTTTAACGTCGGCATTTGTAGGAGTTGATGTGGGATTAGTTCGAGAGAGGGCTCGAGCCACTAATTATCAAAAGTTTGTTTATAAAACGAATGATGAGGTAGATGGAATGGTCATTGAAGATCTCATGGCTTATGCTAAGGTTTGTCACGATATAGCTTCGGATGTCCTATCCAATGACACATCGAGTATAGGAGAGGTTTGTTGTTTATTTACTTACAATCTATTTAATTTTTTTATTCATTTTGAATTGAACTTTTTGTTACATTATATCTATGACATTATGTCTTTTTTGATGTATAGTAATAAATACATTACGTAAATGTTTATTGGTTGCATTTTTCTAGAATGTTGAATGAACATAATTTTCAACTCTCCACTAGTGAAAATGTAGAAAATGTAAAAGAGCATCTTGGAGATGTATATTTATTCTTTACATATTTATATTTATGTTTGAAAGATATTTTATCATTTTTTTGAATTTTAATTTATCTATGTATTTTATTTTTAATGTGACTTATCCATGCAGGTTCATTTAGATTCCAACTTTTTTGATGATTTTCCATCTCTTGTGAGCTCATGATTTTAATTTTTAAGTGAATTGTTCAATTTTAGTTTATTTTGCTTGCACAATGTTTTATTTATTAACAAAATTTAAATTTTAGGGAACACGAGAACATTAGGAAATTGGTAGTGAGGATATAGATTCTTTGATGGACGTGGATATTGGCACTGAGGTAATTTTGTTAATAATTGAACTATTCTTTTCAAAAAAAAATTATAAGTTTAATATTTTGTTTTTTGAATTTATTTCCTAATTGTTTGAATAATTTATGAGATTCATAATTTGTTTTTATACATGTTACAGGTTGGGTCTCTTCTAGGCAAAGGGAAGACCCCAGTGGATGATAGTGGTGGACTTTCATTCAGAGGCATTGAAGTAATTTTGTTAATAATTTAACTATTCTTTTCAAAAACAAAATTATAAGTTTAATATTTTGTTTTTTGGATTTAGTTCTTAATTGTTTGAATCATTTATGAGATTCATAATTTGTTTTTATACATGTTGCAGGTTGGGTCTCTTTGAGGCAAAGGGAAGACCCCAGTGGATGATAGTGGTGGACTTTCATTCAGAGAATGATTTATATTGGTCTTTTTTTGTTTTTCCATACTACCATATTGCATACATCTTCATTTTGATACATATGATGTAGCTGTTTTGGAATATATACATTGAACTCACATGTTCAGGACCCTTTTTTGAATTATATACATGTACATTGATCTTGGCATATATTTTGCACTTACTTTGAACGATTTAACTTTTGGGGGGGCTAATTCCATAGCATACTTTGTGTGGTAAATACTTAGAATATGATTTTGCATGATGTTCATGAATGTATGTTCAATCTTGAAATGGTTTCAAAATATATTACTACACATGTTTTAATGTTTAAACTACTTTATTTTATGAATAATATATTTGAATTTTTTAGTGCAGATGTAAAATATTTTCAGTGTAGAGATGTAAATAAAATTTAATGAAAGCTTCAACCCTCTTGGTTGTCTTTTAATATATGATCTTGGTTTCAACAATAAATTTGAATTTCATATAAATGATAACTTGAATCTTATATAAATAATTCATGCTTTCAATTTTTAACTAATGATTCATATGTTAAATGTATGTTCAATCTTGAAATAGTTTTAAAATATATTTTTTAGAGAAGCTTGATATAGTTTGCACTCCTGAACCTTTTTTTATTGAATTTCAACATATGCTAGACTTAAGTTTTGATAGGTGCAATCTAAAGTTAAAAATTTTAAGACCTGCAGGAATTAATCCTTGAGTGCAGATTTTTTGTAGTATTGACAATTTTTTAGCGCAGATTTTTTGTAGTATTGACAATTTTTGAGTGCAGATATAAAAATCTATGAGTGCAGATGTAAAATATTTTCATTGTAGAGATGTAAATAAAATTTAGTGAAGGTTTCAATCCTCTTGGTTGTCTGATAATATATGATCTCGGTTTCAACAATAAACTTGAATTTCATATAAATGATAACTTGAATCTTATATAAATGATTCATACTTTAAATTTTTAACTAATGATTCATATGTTCAATGTTCAGGTACCACACTTTTGTTAGTTGGTGAACTATAGATGTTGCTGAAATCATGGAAAATGAGGATTTAACGATTTTTTGTTTTTTAATCATAAGCAAGGATTCCAGGATTGTGAAGCTTATGCTAAATTAGAGCAATGATTTTAGACAACAAATTGATAAATTTTCATCGGTTTGTTGTAAAAAATCATTGCTCTAATTTAGCATAAGCTTCACAATCTTGGAATCCTTGTTTGTGATTAAAAATCGAATGATCGTTATCTCCATTTGCCATGATTTCAGTTATGCGAACTTAACTAGTTATGTTCAATTTCATCATCATATAAAATCAGATCTCCATGGATCATATTCATATGAATTGTTCATCCCACCACAAAGCCACTAATGGATCAACCCATTTAATGGATCATGACTAATAATTTCCCATCACAATCCAAATCTTTTCACGAAATTACACATTAAAGACCACACATATTACCCTAAAATCCTTCTAATTCAATCAAGATCAAATGGTTTTAACTATACAACTACATATCAAAATTGATAAGGATTGCAATTTAGGGTTTCCTTCACATACTTAAATACCATAGATCCCTCAATATAATGGACTCAATTAGCTTAATCTAATACTTGTAAAATTACATTTGCATTCAACATTCCATAGCTGAAATATAACATTTTCAACTTTTTAGAACTTTTATTAAAGTTCTCATTACCAAATAATTATCGAATCGATTTCAACATGCTAAAATACAATCATTTAAACTCTTATTCTAGTTCTCATTCAAGATCAATCATAGTTCTCAATATAAAAAATATATTGTACACAACATTTGACATCACAAAAACATCAATCAATTCATTTTTTATATAATTAAAAACATCGCAATGGAATGTCGTCCTCAATTATCCGTTCATGGTCATATTTTGACAGTTTCCATTTTCTAGTTTTTCATTTTTTTTCGATGGAACTTGTACCAATTTTATTCGATATGCACATACTAAGTGGCTATATTGACAACATATAACATCAGGTTCATAATCTTGAAAGTAGACATAATTTTCACTCATATAAGTCTGCTGAAAAAATTAACCTTTCAAAATGATGGATCCTCTCTCGTATGTAAATCCTTTGCCATCGTAGTCCTCCAATAACTTCATCTTTCCTTCAGTGCATCGCATCAAATAATATTTCACCTTTTCTTTGTTGTCTAAAGGTGCAATCACAGCAAAAACATCTCATGTGCAAATTACAATTGACGTCGGGGTTTTTAAATCAATTAAATTGACTATACACATAAGGTGATGGACAACAATGAACAATCAACAAAGAAGTTGTAAGTTCATTACCTTCTCTAACAAGATCTGAAATTCTATCGCCATCAGATGATATTGCTATTTCTACTGATTCTAATTCTTCTAAGCTTGCTAGTGGCATTTTTTCCTTTGGATTAATATTTGTGTGTTTCCAATGTTTTACGTAGTTGCTCGTTATGTTTTCACAAAATTCTGTAGATTCGACATTTTTAGTGCAAATATGACAAAAGCATGATTGCTTTCTACTGTCAAATGCAAACACGTTTTGGAAGGATTTTGTTTGAATAGAGTGTAAATCTCTAGTCCCATGTATGGTGCTAGCCTCGTATGGGATTGATCTATCTATATATTGGATTCCAATAAGCCAAAAGAACCTACACAATATATGATAAATCACAAATGACAACTTTTAATATTAGTGTACATATACTTAAATGATAGACTTGCAAATAACATTTTTTAAATTGACAATTAATATAAATTAAAAAAATCGTGTACATACCTGCGCACATCTTTTGATTGTTGATTATAATCATGGCCTAGATGTAATTTACACCATTGGACAACCTTTGCAGCTGAATGAAATCGCGCAGAAGAATGTTTCATTTTCCATCTTCTAAGTGCTCTTTTTACGCATGCTCCTGCACCATCATGTTCACCTTTTCCATGTCCAGTTTCAAAGAAATTCCAGCGATGTTTAATGTTCGATGCTTTATGAATTCGACATAACCAAAAAAATGATCGTGAAGTTTAAATTGTCCCGCACATCCATCCGACCATATCCGATGTTCATTGAATTTAACTTCACGTCTTTTTAGTGAATCATAGAAAATATTTTCAATACAATGCTTAACAACAAAATGTGTATCATGTGTACAATCTCGATTGTCACACGTGCTTTCAATGCCATCAACATCCTGTTGAGAATGTCTATATAGAACATGGAAAAATATTGAAACTTAGTCAAAATGATAGTATTCACTTTGTATCTTTTTTTGTGCAGCGAATGTGTAGTTTTCTGCAAAATCAACCACAGACAAAATTGTTCCGGGTGGAAAAATTTCACGAGACTGTTTGAATTAAAGGTCTTGCCATCGTGCTCTATGTGAATGCTTGGTGTATTTATAAATTTCACTTTGAAATTTCTTCAGAAAATCTGTGACACATATATTATCTTCTCGCAAATCAATTCGTTTGGAATGTGCATCACTAGAACTTGTAACATAATTGTTGTATTCATATCTTCTCCAATCAACAGTTACATTTGACAACGATTGATCATTATCAATAGCAAAATAAAACCATATTTCCACAACGATGACAATGTTTTCCATTGACACATTTTTTATTATAAAATACTTCATCGTGATCTCTCTCACATAGAATTTGAGATATGAATTCACATATTGTGGGTGGAGATGGTGAATTTGTCCAAAACATTTTACTAAATTCAAGAAACGTGTCGTAATATAATTCAAATTGCACATGATAATGGCAACAAAATGTGTCATGTATAATAATAGGTGTAACATACCATGGTTTTTGTTGCGCAAATGTAGTGATTGACATATTAATTCCACGATGATCCTCCTTGAATTTATTGAACAATTGTACTTGTGTCATTTCCATTATATGTTTTGGACAGCTTTCATATACATTTCGTGATACTCTTTGTCGCATCACATCCCTTAAATTTGGAGAAACTCGAGCATGTACCAACCAATATTTATGTACAATATATTTAACACCTTCTCCCATTCTATCGTTGTAAGGTTTTCTACAAATAATTGCCCAACAAGCAAGTTCATCATTTTCATCTATTTGCATTCTGAATTTGTTATGTTTGTATAATGTCTTTCTTGAGGTTCCTATTGTTTTTGCTAGTTGTGTTGTCAAACGCTTTTGTCTAGTACTAGCTGAAATAATTGCTGTCTAAATTGCTCTACGTGCAGCTTTGGTATCTTTCTTTCTGGATTTTCCAAATTTTTTTATTGCATCACTTATATTTTCTATCACATTATGTTTCAATTTCGACTCTTTTGTTGCCTTGTGAATACTCAATAATGACGTAGCACCTTTTAACTTCTTGGACACTAATAAACATCTCAAAATTTGAGCTTGTCCTGCTATTGAATATTCTTTGATCTAATATCATCATAAATTTGCGTAACACGATATTGTGCAACATGTATGCCTATTTTTTATCCATATTTGTCGCAATCGATGTCTTCTAACATTTCATCATCAATGGTGAAAGTATTTATACATCAAGTTAAATTAAATTTAAAATATATCCAAAAATACAATTCATTATAAAAAAAGAATTTGGAAAATACATGATATATACATACCAGGTCCAATTTCTAGATCTTGAACTTGATCTTCAATATTGACTTCATCAACATTAGCATGTAAATCCCTATTTACATCTTCAACAATGGTCTCTTCAACTTCAATTTGTTCTTCTTGTACACTATTTTCAATTTCCATTTCATTAATATTATCATGTAAATCTGTATTTATATGTTCAATAATTGTCTCTTTTATTTCTACAACCCTTGCTTTTTTGGCTTGATATCTGAGTTTTTGTTTTTCCCTATGAGCATCATCATCACGTTTACGATCACTTTTGCTTTGGTGGTTTCTTTTACTGCCCATGATTATTTAATCTATAGAGGTTAAATTAAAGAATCATCACTTTATAGTAAAAAAATAAAAATTTAAGATTTAAAAACAGTTACGAAATTTATAAAAACATGAACTGAAATTTACTTCACCTTATAAAAATCTTGTAAGAGTCTTTTGAAGAAAAACTCCTTGGAAATAAATTTCCTTTGAAAAAACCCCTTGAAAAGAAATAAGAAATCTCATTGCAAAGACATAAAAAACTCCTTGGAAAGAAATCTCCTTTGAAGAAAAACTCTTTGGAAATAAATAAGAACTCCTTGGCAATAAATCTCCTTTGAAAAAACCTCTTGGAAAGAAATAATAACACCTTGTAAAGAAATCTTCTTTGTAAAACCCCCTTGGAAAAAAACTCCTTTGAAAAAATACCTTGAAAAAAAAACATCTTTGAAAAAACCACTTGGAAAAATACCTTGGAAAAAAAACTTCTTTGCAAAAATATCTTGGAAAAAAACTCTTTGAAAAAACCCCTTGAAAAGAAATAAAAAGAAAAAATACCTTGGAATAAAAACTCCTTTGCAAAAATACCTTGGAAAAAAATCTCATTTTGCACTCATTGAAAGAAATCTCCTTTGAAAAACCCTTTCAAAAATATTTTACAGAGACATCTACGAAAACAAAAGATGTGAAATAATGACTCTATTTAGTGTTATTCATACAATTATAAATAATTTAATATCTTCTTTTTTTTTGGCCGACGAAAAAAAATTTGCGTTTTGTTTTTCAGCCGAACAACCGTTGTTATTTTTAACGGTTTGGTAACGGAAAATAATTATTCGGTCAAATACTATCTGAGACCTGAAAACTTTACAGTTCTTCATAGTTTTTAGGTTTCTTCATTTTCGGAAGGTAAAAACAATCTCCTACAATACAAATCGACTGTCGAACTTGATACCATTAGTTTCGTCACTGAATCTACTTTCCATAGGCATAGATTTTGTTGTCTTTAGGTGAGATCTGATAATTTTAAATTTTTTTGTTAACATGTGTCCAATTTGGTTTCATCTCTTTATGGTGAAATGAAAAATTAATAACTTTAAAAATACAACACCAAAAAAATTGAAAAAAAATATGGTGCAGTTAATTGGAGTGTCTACTTCAAAAGGGCATTCTTAGATTTTTTTGTTTTAAAGTAAATTGAGAGAAATGTCCCGTCACAAAAAACATGTTGAAAATCGACAAGCTTTCCCCATTGATCGAATTCAAAAAAATATAATAATTAGTATATAGATCCATTGGTTACAAACTTATAGTCATGCAGTAGTACATTGTGTGTATATTGTCGTAGCATATTTTGTTTTTGCAAAACACAAGTTTAACAATGATTTTAGGCCTGTCACAAAACATGACTATTTTTTAGTCATTTCATTTTATAAGAACATACTATCAAACATTTGCCAAATTGACATATCAAATATCAATAAAAAAATTTGTAAAAATTATGAATAGAAAGCTAACATAATTCTCTAAAAATTTTCTTTTACTGAAAAGTGAAATTCTAAACAAAAATATCACTTTTGTTCACCCAAAGTTGAAAAACATGAAAAAATCATATTTATTTTCTCATAAGCCCCCCAAAATAGACACTCATCATCATGGATTCACCCTTAGATAAATTTGTTCTTTAGTTCCTCTCCATATACTATGAAAGTCCAACTCCATGTTGTTTTTATATCCTCTACAATCATATAATTATGCTAGGAGCCTCTAAATCCACCTCGAGTACCTCTTCTCATGCTCTACCAATGCTTGATATGATGTTAATTAGGTTTCATTTTCCTACATCGCCCCTTTCATTGACAACCTTTCCCATATAGCCACTCCTTGCACAACAATTTCCTCTCCCAAACAACTGATAGGTGTTACTTATGTGAGATATACAACTGGTGTAAAGGATCATACCCTATGGGAATCTACCTTCACTCAACATCTCACCTCGACACCTATCTAATTCCTAATTTTTGGATCTATGCACTAGAAGCTACAACTCCACCTCTTCTTCCATTACCTCTACTAACAATGAGGTTATACTATTGGCCATCAACGCCATAATCATTTATCAAAAGTTAGATACTTCATTGGGGTCAGTTTCCCTCTCTCATGAGGGACAAACAAAATATTTAAAACCCTCAATCAAACCCAAAAAAGGGCCTTTCAAAGGTTATGCTACAATTAGTGTCTATTTGAGGCTCCCCTACCCCCAAGAAGATCAAGATCTTTTCCCCATGGGCCCAAGGCTATATTTCTAAGTTCACCTTGATCCTAGGAAGGGAGGTTGATGCAAACAAAGAGGAAGGGATGGTGGCCATTGTTGATGCCTACAATGCACCCGGTATCCCTAAATTTAGGTACGTTGAGGCCATAGTTGTAGGCATGATACAACAGTTGGCAGACTTCTCAACCACTAGAATTTTTAGTTATCCCTCCTACCTAGTACACTTTGTTCATCTACCATCATGGACACCATCTTGAATTCCTTAATTTACATAAAACTTACCCAAGGAGGATTTCCTACCAGGGACATTGACTGGCTATCCTAGGTTAAGAAGCGGGAACATGGATCCTCTTTCCTCCATCATGTATCTAATTTCATGTATTCCACCTTATCCATTATTGATTAAGCAAAAACCTGAAAGAATGCTTGCATAAAATATGTCATATATACAATTGGGAGAGGCCACCAAAAAGGGAGATTGATTCCTAGGGACTAATTTCATAGTGATCAAGTTGTATGGAATACAATTAACACCTCACAGATTTCCTAAGCTGCTTACACCCATGATATTTGTACTGGAATACATTTGATAGATGGAAGAGGTGGATGACTTTTATTTCCTAAAAGGCAAGAAGAAAGGTAGGTTGACATTTCCTATAACCATGGGAGGCTATGCCATTAATGATAAAAAAAATGCATCAAGGATTCTATCGAGGCCCTAAAATAGATTGACCTTTCACTAGAAAAACCTTGGAAATATGATCCACACTTTTTGTTGGGGGCAGAAAGGAGGAAAAATAAAACAAACCCCTAGGATCATGAATCTAGGCCTTAGATAGTGAGGTTGTCCAATAAGGAAACATATGAGGAAGTGGAGGCCATTCTAAACACTAAAGTTGATCCTTCAAAGGCTACAACTCAAGTACTTCCAACACCTCAGTACAAGAAACCTAATGTTCGACCCTATTAATTTAGGATCCATAGTTACCAAGGAAGACATGAAGCTCATGGCTTCTTCTAAACCAAAGAGCATTGAATTCCATCAAGACAATTTCAGCAAGCATAAAAGAGGGGCCCGATGGAGGATGAGGATGTATCTAAGAATGGAAAATGCACCATATCATATAATTCCTCAAGGTGAGGAATTTTGCAAAATATATGATGGAACCCATGGTGACGACAAGGAAGAAAATGAGGGCAGGATGAAAGAAGAAACATGGGAGACTCTACCAATGAAAGAGGTGGAAGAGAAGGTTGAACACGGAAGATACTACTACCTCCCAAGCATAGGATGTCCTAATATATCAAAAGGACATTCCCTTGATGGAATTTTCAAGGGAAGGAGGGTTAAGACAACCAAGTGATCAAGGAACCAATCAAATTGGTTGAAAGGGAAGAATAGATAGGTTTGGGAGTATATCCAAGTACAACTCGAGTCAAAAGGACTGACCTAATCTCAACCTTTACTGCTCTTGCCCACATTTCTCAGCAATTTGGGCCAACAATTCAAGGCATACATGCCGCATATAGCAACTCACAAGCACATGAAGAACCCCTTGTTGTTTCCAACATAGGATCTCAATTATTACAACCATTGGGGAAAAATATACAATTTGATAAAAAAACATAGGAAACAAGAGAGATCTTGGTGAAGATAATTCATGAGGGGGGAGGAGGCACCACTAAGTTAAAAATAAATAATTGATTAAATAGAAATTGTTGGAGGTGCTAATGCTCTAGGTGACATCTTGATCCTAGTGAAACAAGATAAGAAGAGAAAGGTAGAAGAAGAGAAAAGGAAGGAAGAACCTGAGTAGAAGAGGTCTAGGGTGGAATACCCATGGAAAGAGCCATAAAAAAAGTGGAAATAAAGAGGTTTGAATCCCAACAGTGCCAGTAAGGTGAGTTTACATCATCTCATACTCTACCCTCTCCCTCTCTTGCTAAATTATTTAACATTTTTTCTATTGTAGGTTTTGAAGGAATTGACAATACACTTGATGTAAGTTATTATGAGGAAGAAATAAGAAGAATAATGGAAATCCAAGGGGTAGTCACCTCAACTGACACACATGACGGCCATGCATAAGAAAGATTGTTTCCCTAGTACAATGTTGGAACAAAGAAATTTATTTTCACTACATTGGAGCCTATGGTTCAAAATGCCTATGGGGAGGTGTAGCCACAGGATTGGAGAACTCTTTAGGTGAAATTTGAGACATCAATAATCCCACCTAAGGATGATGTCTCAATGGGTTAGGGGTCCAACATCATATTTTATGATAAATATCTCAAGCTACCTCCTCTAATGAGAGCAACAAAAAGCAATTGGATTTTGTTACCTTAATAAGGAATCATTTTTTTTAGTTCAAGAGTAAATTCCATGGAGATAAAGAAAGATAAGTGGTAGGCTAATTTGGCCATCATTAGAAAGGGGAAACATGATTTATTTGAGGTCATTTCCCTCCTACAAGAAAATAATAAGTTATAGCGTTATTAGAAAGTTATAAAATGGCCCTTGTTTTTCCAGTTACCCAACAGATGTTGGAAGAGAGGCAAAAATTTGTCAATGAGGTGAATTTATTAAGAAGGGAGAATGCCTCCTTATCATTAAAAACCCAAGTGATGTAAAATAGAATTGTTGATTTAAGGGTTTTTCAAGGCAACACAATAGGCCTAAAATTCAAAATGGAAGAGGTCAATGCATTAATTACTTCCCTAAAGCATTAAATCACTAAGGACCACAAAGAAATATCTCTAGCCTCTTTAGCCAACCATCCATCCACATCCACAAAATCAACATCGCAACTTCAACAACAAATAATTAGAGCATTTTTTAGGTCTAAAATGGGCCTCCAAAAGAAAATAATAAAATAATAAGTTAAGAGTTATAATTTTTTTAAGGAAAGGAAAGAATACTACCTTTTTATCGTATTTTCAACTTATCTCTTTGTAGGTTTACTCATATTTAGAGCATGATCACTCATTGGATGTAAAACTAAATTCTACACCCAATGATTACCCACTTGGCATACTTTTGACAAACCCTCGATAGGAAAAAAAATTGATATATATAAAAAATGTATTTTATTGAAGGAAATACATTTTTTAATGTATTTCAAGTTTTCTCCTACCGTAAATATGTCAAAAGTACACGAAATTAGTACTCGTTGGATGCGGAATTTAATTACACTTCCAACAAGTGCTCACACTCAAAATTTGAGTAAAACTACAAGGTGATAAGTTGAAATACAATAGAAGAAAATAGTTTTTCCCTTTCCCTCCAAAACTATTTACCCTTGTGGTTGATATCATCATCTTGGATCTTATTGGTTCTTATAAAGTTGATTTTGATAGTACGTTTTTTGTTTTGAGGCCCATTTTTTACCTCAAAAATACTCTAATGTGGTATATTAATAAGGGATGTAGCTGAATGGAAGTCAATGGCAGAAGAGGGTGCCACAAAAATTGTCACAATAGAATGCCTCATTAATAAAAGAAAGGAAAAAATCAGTAATCGGAGCTAAAAGTTAGATGAGACATTGAATACATGGCATGAAGACAAGAAGTAGGTGTCCATACTAAAAGAGCATATAGAAACATGGAAGACAAGGCATGAAGGATTCCTAACTAAATCTAGAATGGTGAAAACCTTGACAGAGGTTAAAAACACACTTTGGAGATATATTTTCATTGAGCTTCCACCTTTAAGATGCCACCTCCAATTCTACTTGGAGTTTGATGCTTTGCATAAGAAATTCTTTAAGTACCTCAATAATACAAAGAAGGAGGTACATCTCAAGAACAAAATAGCAAAAGTGCAAAAGGGGTGATAAATTCTCTCTCCATGAAATCCCTAGGATTATTAGGAATCAAATACAAGACATCCAATTCTAAATGGACATTAAGACATGTATAAACAAGTGAACTAGTTGTAGGATTGCTTATCACATGGATATGGAAGCAAAGAATCCAATCAACTATTTTTTGATAGATATGTGTACAATGATTAGTCATGGTCTACCTTGTCCATGGAATGATTAGCGAAAACTACACCCTATGGAGCCATACAAAATAATAGTAGGATATTCCATCCTTCGCCTAATAGTTGTGCCTGATAAGAAAAAAATCCCATCATCTATTGATATTTACAATCAATTGTAGTCTTCAATTGTCACCTAGGCCCTACTATCAAGATAGATTAAGACCCTAGGGGACATTGACTACACACCTCTCTCAGAACTAGACACGACTTTCATAATTTTGAAGGGAGGAAGAATAGTCAATCAGTTTGGGTGGGAATTCATTAGCATGGTACATGACTTCATGTTATAGCTCAAATTAACACTTCTCTATATGTGATGATAGTTCAAAAGACATCACCTAAGTATCCCTAATCGTTCACAAAAAGGAACTTATAAAATATGGAATAGCCTATGATTTGACTCCATATGATGACCCTCATCCCTAAAATGAGATCTCGGGTCATTTTCCCTTCAAAATGTCAAAATTGCAACCTCAAATGAACCCCATGCACTTTTTGCACTAGCAAGGTGCATGCCATGCTAGTTGCTCTTGAGCAGAGCACGTGGGCCTAAAAAAATCATTAAGAAAATATAAATTCGAAAATGAGGCAAACTATGACAATTGTGTTAGTTTAGGGATTGATTGTAACTCTCTAAACTATATGGTAACTATCTAAAACAATTCCTTTTAACAACTTTTGTTTTTGAACTAATCTGTACATCATTGACACCTCTGATTCAAAGTCCATCTTTATCCATTTTGATCTCACCATGACTTTGAATTCTTGTTCCTCCAACCAGCAATGGTTGGACTTGAAGGGATAAAATGTATTTTTTCCATCAAGTTCGAATTCCAATAAAACTAGGAAATGGTCTGATTTAGCGTTTGCTTCAACCCAGGACCTATATCTACAAAATGCCTCAGTAAGACTCTCGGCCACCAAATATCTATCTATACTCTTAGCAACCCCATCCATGGCCCCACAACCATTTCGCCATGTAGGAACAAGTGGATTGGGTTCAGTTTCCATCAAACCTGCTAATAAAAACATATCCTCAAAATAATTGCTCACAGGATCCAAACGAGCCTTTTTCCCCCATATTTCTGAAGCTAATAAAGATAAAATCATATCACCCACCATAATTAAATTGGGTAAGGACAAAAGGCCATCAGTTACATCATGCTCCTATAATTGTTTCCGATCCGAGTATGGACCGTAAACATTTATGAGATTCACCTCACCAACCATGCCATAAATACTCTACTATCTCATATCTCTCTCATGTGGATTTCCAATTTGTTGTTTACGAATGTAATGAGGTTTTCTACATCCCACTATGGGGAATGTTTATCAAGTACCAAGAGGGATCAAATTATCATTTAATTTCATCTTGCTATTTATTACTTGTTACTTTTACCTCAAAAAAATTGATTCGTCTTGTTATTTGATAGATCTAATTTTAAGATGGATTTATGTTGGTCTATCATCCAATTGCCAATAACCAATAACACATAATACAAACACAAAATTAAAAGATTAAAAAATTGATATTGGTTTAATGATTTTCTTCCCTTAGTGCCTAAGGGTATGCTGAAGTAACCCACTAATTAAAAGTTAAGTTATTGAAATATTTAGAGCCTTAACTCACTCCTTGTACTATTTTCTTCTTGGTGTTCCTTCTGGGGGATAAGACTCTACAAGAAAGATGTACATACCATATCCATACATAGTTTAACCTATAATTTTTTTTGAAAATACTATTATATTTATATTCTGAAATTATAATACACACCTCTCTTTTCTTTTGTTTAACATTTTGTTTATGTTAACAATTCTACTTTCAATACAAAATTCCACTCTAAATACTCCACATCAAAATAATCCCCGTCTCTTAGAAAATTTTGTAACTTGCTATTTTTCGAATGTAAGAATCTGTACTCGTCTCACCGACTCCGAAAGGGCAATACACGTTAATATTGATTTCTAATACAGGTTTTTATTATCGATAAATCTTTTTTCTGTCTTTAATATAAACCAAAAATTCCATTCTAAATATTTCACATTAAAATAACCTCGTCTCACCGAACACTTTTAGCTTATTAATTTTATGGGCTTAGTTAAAAGTAAAATTTTGTACTTATCTTACGTTGCACGTTCATCCCATAAAACACTAAAAGGGCGAGACAAACGAAGAGAGATTTATGTTACAGGTTTTATGTAACTCGTCATGTGATTGCCGCCCACAAATGAAATGCATGCAGCGATAACGATGTTGCATCTCTGACTTTGTAAGTTGTATTGACTTTCGATATGAGATTCCAAAATAATAGGTAGGTGATGCATGGATAATTGGTAGCTCATGTATGGATAACAGGGAGCCACATGTGATTGCAACTAAACACAGAAAACAAATAATAGATAACTTGATCATGGCACTTAACTTGTAACCTATCCGTGTTCACCGACCACAAGTTAAGTGGTTGTGCTAGTGTGTGTGTATATATATATAATGTAAAGTGGATCGCACTCTTTTTTCTAACTTCACTTCTTTTAAGAGTATTAATAGTATAAACCATATATAATTTATGGATTCCATGTTTTTTTTCTATCGTAATTGGAATTTGGCTTAGGTTATATTGTAAAATTGTATTTTTGAATGCATATATGGATTCACCCCTCTCAAATTGTATATGATTTTTACAATCTCGACAACTAATATGTAATTTTAGCCACTATTTTGAATTTTTAACCTCAAACAAAAATGATTGAAAAAATATGAAAAAAAAATTCAAATCATAGCATGTTTAGACTACAACATCTTTCAATACTAGTGTAACCTTTCATTCATGGAAGCTATAAGTTGTCCATCAATAGATGCAAATTGAATAATTGTACATTGACTTCTGCAAATCTTGATTTTTGCATCAAGTTACAATACACATGATATTCCACTATTGCAACATATACAAAATTGCAACAAGCTTTTATCCATAGCAACGTATTGTAGGTAGATGGTAGATGAAAATGAAGAGCCACTTTACTTCACCAATTATAACCTGCCATCTTCCAGCGCCACCCTAGGCCAATGGTACTTCACCATAAACTAAATCTCTTTAATGAAATACTACCCTGGGTTGACGGTCTAATAACTTCCACTCTTGTCAATGATATGATATGTGATAAAAAAGACATGTAAGGATTCTTCCATTTTTTGGAAGCCAATCAACTATGTTTAATTCAAAATTGGTCAACCCTTCTCTTTCTATTAAGTCAACAAAGACTTCAAGTGAGCCAAAGTATAATATCAATATTACCTAAAAACTCTCTCCTAGGAAGTCCAAAAGTTCTACGAGCTAAGAGCAAAAATATCCAAGTATGCATCAAAGTTGGTCAATTGTTAGAGGGCAATGAAAACTTTTTTCTTCTTGTCTAAATGCAAGATAAATACAAAATTCATTACAGTTGCACTTGGTTGTCTTCATTACATGTGCTCGATGTTGGGATTGATACCTTATTTTGTGGTAATAATTATATGATTGTCAAATCCAAAATTGATGTTGCATATCTTGGGTTGATTATTCTTCCACGTGTATTTGTTCCTCCCAAGCAATCAATAGCACTTATGTAATTTTGTAGTTTTGTTTATAATCGGTCTGATTACTTAAATATTGTTAAATACAAACATAGCATTTCCATGTACAATATGTGCATAAATGGTTTTGCTTCCAAAACCTTTGACAATAAGAACATGCTATATATCAATGGTCATCCACACACTCATGGCAACATTGTAGGTGTTCATTGTTTAGTGCAAATCATTCATTTGAAGAGCACTCCAATGACAAAGAGTTCTCTATAGAAAGGAAGTCATCAAGAATTGTTAGTGTACATGCAATACTCAGTATGTCTCTTGGTGATGAGTTACTGATGAAATATAACTTTTTGTAGGTTATCGACTGCTTATTAAAAGTGACCTACATTGTATCTATCTTTAAACGTCCGCTTGGGGTGTTAGAAAAATACATGATTGACTAATTATATCGCCAATACATTATCCTTATTATGTTCCGGATTATAATCCATAATGAGGAATATAGCTCCATGATTTTTGGAATTTCAGTGGAATGATTGAAAAAAAATTAGTTGATTGAGCATTTGTTTTCTAAAGTGGTTGGTTGTATGTATATTAGAAATTTCATGTTTCTGATAAATTTTTGGTCCAATGTGTGTATATACTACATTCATTACCTTTACTAATACCATTCATTTAATGTTCAATATTTCTTCAATGGGGATTTGGGCAACAAAGGATTTTAGGTTGATCTTGACTCGGTTATAGATTAATTACAATGATCTTCATTTGGTCATTAATGGGTTGACCATTGGTGGTTTATGGGCCCATGGGTTTGGATAACCCATAGTATTTTCCCATGGTATTAGTATGTGATGAAGCCTATTTAAAGGCTCGAGTAACTCCATTGTAAAATGTTATAACTGGCCAGCAAACATTGACCATTACTATGACAGGCTAGGAAATTTGTATTAGTCGAATTCCCTGGTAAACAAGCAATCCGTAAACTGTTGTGAATATTACATTGGATCAATTTATCACAATGGATCTTACAACTTAATTCATTATGTTAATTTAATTCTATTAAATATTTAAGACAATGAAACTAAAAGAGAATAACTAGACCAAATAAGTACACAATAACATAAGATAAACCCTGGAAAAACCCAGTATGGGGAAAAACCTATCCACAAATGAATACTATGCCTTGCTCTTTATGACAAATTTCAAATACAAAGGAAATGGTACTCTCGATGGAGTTACCTATGACTCTGTGGCCAGAATGGCTACAACAAGATCTCTTATCTCCTTCGTTCTTCTCTAATATCCACTCCCCAATGATGTTGCTCAACAATGGAACAATAGAATACTTCAAAAGAATGGCTCCCTCTTCTTCTTCTACTGACTCAGAGTGTAAATATCCCAATAGTTGTTTGGCGTTATTTTTAGGGTTTTTGCATGCCTCAACTCCTTATTAGCGTTAAGGTTTTGGTCCTTATAGAATTCTCTTGAAGATCCACACATGACTAGATCCACATGTGTGAAAAATTAAAGCTGACATGGAATCCACTCGGTACCATGGTGTTCAATTGGACAGTTCAACTTGTGGGAGGCATAACTTTTGCATACAGACTCTGATTCAGGCAATCTCTGGACTATTGGAAAGGTCTCGGAGTAGAATCAGCTCATGGCCCATTATGCTTGCAATGGGTTGTTTTAACCCAAAAAATTATGTTTAGACCCTCAAACATGCCCCAAAATATTTTGGACCCCAAATTTGCAAAATGAGACCCTAAAAGCTCCAAGTAGGTGACAAATTATATATTGATCCATTTCAGGTCAACAAGTTATTTATTCAAAAGAAGTGGTTTCATCTAAGGATGGAGGATGGTGACATTATGGCAGATCATCTAAATGTATTTAATACTCTACTAATCCAATTGTCACTCTATTGATATTAAGATGGAGGAAGAAGATAATTGTATTTATACCTTGCTGCGTTCCTTACCAAAATCTTGGGATAATCTGGTTGTAGCAATTGGTAGTGCAACTCAATCTACTTTAAAGTTTGAGGATGTTGTTGCAACCTTGCTATAAGAGGAAATGAGGAGAAAACCCATGGATTGTGTGACCAAGGATGTTTTATCTGTGAGAGGTTGTTCCCAGCAAATAAATAATAGGTATTCTGGGGGCATATCTAAGTCTAGAAGGATATCTAAATCTCTAGGACAATTGGGAAAGAAATGCTAGAAATGCGGTAAAATTGGGCATTAAAAGAAAATTTGAATATCAAATAGTATTGATAAAGGTGAGGGATCTAATGATGCCCCTTCCATAGAAACTAAACCCTATACAAACAAATAAGGTAATGTTTACTCGAAATCTACAGGTGCACATGCAGATCATAATGTATGGTTGCTTGACTCAGTTGCATCATTTCATATGACTCCTCACATGGAGTGGTTTTATGGATATGAAAAGTAAAATGGAGGTTTTTTTTAACTTAGGAGATGATTCGATAGCCAAAATCATAGGACATGGAAGGTTCAAGTGAATTGCTCAAATATGGAAGGATTAGAACTCTTCTTGGGGTTTTGCACATTCCAAATCTGGCAAGAAATCTGATATATGTAGGTAAGATGGTTGATGTAGATATGCATATTGTATTTGAAAAGGAGACATGCAAGATGGTTTGAGGAGAAATGGTGTTGATGTAGGGAGTTTGAATAGGAAATTTGTACAATTTGTTGGGAAGAAATTTCATTGATAGGTGTAATAGTTCTATTGTTCCTGAGGATAGTAATGCGGAATACAATACCCCTATCATCCCTATAGACAAGACAATGCTATGGCACAAAGAATGGGACATATTGGAGAGAAAGTCCTTTAAGAATTACATGGTAAAGGTATGGTTGAAGGTATGTCTTATTTCTCATTATATTTTGATTTTTGTGAACATTACATATTATGAAATTCTGTAACATAGCAGATAATTGAGCCTAAAAAAATCTCACAGTGAAAGAATTAGCAAGGAAGAAGAATTGCAGTGAATTGAGCAGTAAAATCAAACATGCAAATAATCTCAGATGTGCATAATAACTGGTGCCATATTCCATTAATCTGTATAGTTAAATAATATAGTACAATTGAGAGAATTTGATTATCCAGGAGGAATTCGTAACCATGCCAGTCTAGCACAGGAAATATCACCACTATAGTGCTCCGGCGGTTCCAAATTCAACTAATTGTCAGTCAACAGAAGCTATTGTGAGTTAACTGATAAGGGCGCATTAGTGAGTTTAGCATGTATGTTGATGTATATGTAACTTCGGAATGTATTTCACATATATGTATATTGTATTCCTATAGAGATGGTATTATTCCTCTATAAGGAAGTGTCGTCATTTATATTGTAAGTGTCGTAACTTATACTTGATGGGTTATTAGACCACCTTGTTTGGGGTCGGCCCTGTATAAGTCATGTGGGTCAAAGGGTTATTAGACCACCCTATTGGGGGTCGGCCATGTGGGTCAAAGGGTTATTAGACCACCCTATTGGGGGTCGGCCCACTCAGCATTATGTTATGTGGTTAAGTTCGAGCCGACATGAGTTAGGTAAAAAGGCAAGTCAAGTCAAGTATAAATAGAGTGCGGGAGGCACTCTATTTACTCACTCACTTCACACACATGCTCTCAAGGAGGAGAGGCGCACTTATGGAGGAGGAGGATTGCTGCTAGGTTATGGCTATCTCTATTGGTTGGTTGTATCATTTCTCTATCTATCTCTGAGGAAGTTATTGGGGTTTTTCACCTTTATGGTTTTCCCCAAGTAAATCTTTGTGTCTCTTGTGTGTGCTTGCATTATTGTCTCCATGATTGATATGCTGTAGATATGCTGTACATGTTGTTCTCTCAGTTAAGATCCTAGATCAGATTGAAGTAAATTCAGAAAATTTAACAATGTAAATTAGGCTAGAGAGGGCACATTTGATCACAGTGAGTTGCAATCGGAGCTCAAACCCTCCACTAGAGTCATGAACTCATGTGGATTGAACTAGATCACTGAGTTGGCTCCTAAAATGTAGGGAAATGAATTTGGATGGCCTAAAATCATGCATGCAAGGTGAATCAAGTGGAAAATGGGTCCTATATAACATATGCACACCACTAGGGGGTCAACAACATCATCTGATACGAGGAAAAAGAAAAAATAATACTAAGGTGGACAAGGGTTGGAGTATTAATTATCCTAACAAGCCCCCTTAATCCAAACTTAGACAACTTGGGACCTGGTAACTGAGACCAAAGGTCACCCAAACAATAAAAAATAATTGTTCATGAAACTAAGGAAATGGGGAAAAATTCATGGGAAAAAAACCCCCCCTCAAAAATGAACAGCAGGGAACTTAAGCAGCCTTCACACTGAGAAGAGATCTGA
The DNA here is from genome assembly GCA_027924585.1 of Larix kaempferi. Classification (NCBI taxonomy): domain Eukaryota; kingdom Viridiplantae; phylum Streptophyta; class Pinopsida; order Pinales; family Pinaceae; genus Larix; species Larix kaempferi. Next base: position 13,088,669 of record BSBM01000444.1, on the reverse strand, counting down.
GATAGGAAAATATCTTATGAGTGAAAGAATTTGTAAAAATGTCTGTAATGTGCTTCTTTGTAGGGAAGCAATGCAATGTGATGGTCCTCTTGTGCACTAGTTCCCTGATGTAGTGCATGTGAACCTCAATATGTTTGGTTCTCTGCTTACGGACTGAATCACTAGAGATCTTTATGGCACTTTGATTATCACATAAAATACCTACTGAAGGAGAAGTGTGAATGCAAAACTCTGTCAAGATGTCATGTAACCAAACTACCTAAATAGTTGCATTCATAGCCCCTATGTACTCTTCTTTTGTTGAAGAGACTGCGAGTGTTTCTTGCTTCTTGCTTGACCAACAGATTGGCCCTTATCCCAACATGAACACGTAGCCTGAAGTAGATTTCTTGTCAATGTTTTCTCCAGCCAAGTCTGAGTTAGTAAAACCAACCAGATCTAACTAAGCACCAGTAGAATAATGAATCCCAAACTCTTTTGTAACCCGCACATAGTGCAAGATTCTCTTTGCTTCCTTCCAATGCAGCTCATGTGGCTCCTGCATGTACCTTGCCACAACACAGCTAATAGCATAAGATAGATCCGGTCTCGAATGTGTCAAGTATAATTAGCTACCAATCAACTTCCTGTACAAGGTGTTGTCAACCAAAGGAGTAGAACTACCTTCTTCCAATTTGATTCCAGATAGGAAAGGAAAATTTATTGCTTTGCAATCATCCATGTGGAAATTTTTGAGCAAGTCAGATGCATACCTAGATTGTGGAACCATGATCCCTAAAGATTTTTTATTTACTTTGAGGCCAATAAACTGTTTTAGCAGCCCTAGATCTATCTTGGAGAAGGATTTACTCAAAGCAAACTTGATGTTCTTCAATCTAGTAGATTAACCACTTGCGATGAGAAAGTCATCCACATACAAAAATATCAACAATAGGCAACGTCCCTTCGGCTGCATGTAGACATTGTAGTCATGTTTGCACCTTTTGAACTTATGTTACAATAAGAAGGAATCCATTTTGGCATACCATGCCCTGGGGGCTTGCTTGATCCCATACAATTCTTTCCTTAGTCTGCATACCAAGGACGGATCATCTGTGTACCCCTCAGGTTTCTTCATTTAAACCTCTTCTTCTAAGTCACCATGCAGGAATTCACTCTTTACATCCATGTGATGTACCTCCCACTATTTCGAAGCTGCAATGGCCAAAACAAGTCTTACAGAATTCATTCTTGCTACTGGAGCGAATGTCTCAATGTAGTCCAAGCCATGAACTTGTGAGTACCCCTTGGAAACCAACCGATCTTTCTTGGTTGTAGATGCATCAACTGCATTTTTTTTTTGTAGATCCACTTGCACTGAACTAGCTTTCTCCCTAGGGGAAGAGAGACAACATCCCATGTCTCATTGTTCTGCAGTGACTCATATTCTTCATCCATGGCAGCATGTGATCTTGGATCATGGAAAGCCTCTTTAAAGGACTGTGGATCAGACCCTACCATCATGTAGCACCTCTCAAGGAGAAGTGGATATGTATGACATAGTGCAATGTTTGCATCTTGGTATTGAGATCTGGTTCTTTTATGGTCAAATGGATCATTAGCTATGTTCCTAGCAGATTCAAGGACTTTGTGAGCCCATTTTGGCCTTAGATTGGGAGCAGGTGATGGATCTGGATCTGGATCTTCATACTCAATATCAAGATTTGATTCAACTTGGTCCTCATCTTGGGAATCTGAATGTGGATCATCAGAAGAGACATCATTATGATCTTCATCAAGTGCAAATGGAGTAGGTAGAGAGTATAGAAAAAAGTGAGAGAATTCATATGCCTTGGAGGCATGGTTTTCAACACCTTTCTCTATTAACTTCCCACATAAGATATCTGCAATATCAACTGTGTCAGGTCCAAAAACAACTTTCTTCGGTGAACCTGTGAGTGTCATCTGATAAACATATAACAATTTTGCTGCCAAGGAAGGCACATACAAAACATTTTTGAACTTTCCATGCTCCAGTTGCATTGTGCCCTTCACTTCGGCAGAGATCTGTGAATTATCTCCCATGTGAATACTAGGACCATCAGTGATATTTAGAGAAGAAAATCATTCTCTAGAGGCAACCATGTGGTTGGAGGCTCCAGAATCAATGAGGAAGGCTTGTGATTGTGAGAATCCATCCTTCAGTGAATGGCATCTCTCATGATCATCTATCTCACTTCCAGAATCAATATTCCTTGCGCATTCTGGGAGGGAAATGTTGTGATGTTCAAGAAGTTTGGTCATTTGATCTATCCTCTTCTTCATGCATGAACTCTCTGGATGGTTTCCTTTCTTGCAATAGGTACACTTGTTCTTCTCAAACCTATTTTGCTTATCCTTCTTGGAGCTGGAGGTTCCTTTTGATGGATTAGGCTTCTCCTTTGGTTTGAATTCAAATTGCTTCTTGTCCTTTCCCTTCTGCTTCCCTTTGGTATTCGCACTTTTTGACTCCCCAACCATAAAATCCTTATTCTTGGAGGCCTTCAAGGTGACCATTTGAATCAGTTTGTCTTGTTCTTGGATGAGAGATTCAGTGAATGCATCTAAAGAATTCATTTTCCAATTGGGGATTGACAATCTCTAGGAGTGAAAGGTAGACACAAATATTGAAAATCCAGGACTAGGCTTGCTTAGGATGGATAGCACCAGCTGCTCATCCTTCTTGTCAATTCCACATTGTTTGCACTGCATAACCAAGGACTTGAACTTTGAAAATAACTGATGTATGGTTTTGAAACTACTGGGTTTAAGAGCAATTAATTCATTCTCCAAAACGTGGCCTCTCAACTCATATTTCTTTCCAAAGAGAGTTTCAAGCTTCTTCCAAACCTCCCTTGGGGTATTCAATCCATCAAGATGGAATAGCAAATCTCTGTATATGTGAATACACATAAAACCAAAAGCCTCATCTAACTTGTTCAGTTACTTTGCTTTCTCAACACTTTCTTGAGGTTCGGCCTCTTTTCCCATTGTGACCCTATACAGACTCTTATTGCATAACACAATCTGCATATCTTCCCTCCAATCCAGATAATTGAAGGGTGTCAAAGGAGCATTCGAATTCTCCATCTGTAATTGCTAGAGCGAATGCAAACTACTACTGCTGCACTGAAAAATTTCCAAAATCCTACAGAAAACTCTCAAAATGAAGATGAACCATCTCTACTGAGCTCTGATACCATGTGAAATTCTGTAACACAACAAATCATTGAGCCTGATAAAATCTCACAGTGAAAGAATTAGCAAGGAAGAAGAATTGCAGTGAATTGAGCAGAAAAATCAAACATGCAAAGAAACTCAGATGTGCATAATAACTGGTGTCATATTCCATTAATATGTATTGTCAAAGAATATAGTACAATTGAGAGAATTCGATTATCTAGGAGGAATTCGAATCCATGTCAATCTAGCATAGGAAATATCACCACTACAGTGCTTTGGAGGTTCCAAACTCAATTGATTGTTAGTGAACTCAAGCTACTATCGGTTAACTGATCATGAAGGGTGCATAAGCGAGTTTAGCATGCAAATCATGCTAGAGAGGGCTCATTTGATCACAGTTAGTTGCAATCGGATCTCAAACCCCCCACTAGAGTCATGAACTCAGGTGGACTGAACTAGATCACTGAGTTAGATCCTAAAATGTAGGGAACTGACTCTGGATGGCCGAAAATCATGCATGCAGGGTGCATCAAGTGGCAAATGGGTCCTAGATGACATCTGCACACCATTAGGGGGTCAACAACATCATTCGATACTAGGAAAAAGCAAATAATACTAAGGTGGACAAGGATTGGAGTATTAATTATCCTAACACATATAATTAATAGAATTGGGTAAGATTTCCATCTAGTGCTGCAAGAACAAAAAGAATATTAGATTTAATAAACAGTGATGTGTTTGGACCCGTTCTTGTTCCATCACTAGGTAAATATGTGTATTATGTTTCATTCATTGATAATTCTCGAGAAACACATGGGTCTATTTTCTACCTACGAAATATGAGGTTTTCAGTAAATTTAAAGAGTTTAAAGCACATGTAGAAAACCAAGTAGAAAAGAAAATAAATGTGTTGAGGATAGATAAAAGTTTAACAACATTGAATCTGAGAGGAAAAATCGAATCATGCTTCTCACTTTTCTCTCCATCTTTTCCCAATTTTTTTTCGACGCATTCCTTAATATCTAGTGGAATTAGGGGTATTCTTTAATATGCTATGAACACAAGTGTGATGTCATAGATTCACAAAGTGGATCCCCTGAGATCCTACCCCCACCTATTGATTTTAACTAAACAAAGGCAAACACAAAGAGCACTAAACAAATTCCTAAGTTTTCTCAACAAACACAATTCACCTAGCATGATAAGGGAATGCATTCAATCAAATGATCTTTTATATCATAATAAGCTAGAACATATCATAACCAATAACTAGGACACTCAAATATCCAATTAGACCACCAAACTTCACTTGTTAATTGTCCTTTCCAAATGAATTTAAACCTTATAATCAATAAAAACCATAGATCTTTGAACAATAGACAATTGGTTGAGCCAAGAAGAGACCGACTTGTAGGATACACTGATCCTACAATCCTGTGCCTAGTAGAATCATACATCCAAACCCAATGCAAAGGAGGTTAATGAGATTGAGTGAGGGATTGAAGCTTAATTATCCCATTTGCAACCCTACTGCAAACACACTTGAGTTTAAAATTATGGGACTTGGAATGGAATGGTATGTGCGATGTCGATCTATATATGTTCTCCTTCATTAATGCCTTTAATTTTACACAATCCTTGGCCTTGAATGTCTTGCAATGTCGCCATTAATGTGCGTGTATTAATAAATTGATAAGATTTGTGGATTCCATTAATAAAATTTAGGGATTGGGATAAATGAAACCTCCCCGTTATTTTCCATATATCCTTCTGCTAATTGTATTGCTTGATTGGCTTGATCATCTACATGGAAATTGAGTTCTCTCAAAGTATAACAACGATTTATGATTTCAAATCAAAAGGCTTCAAATTTGATCGTGGAAATAATTTGGTCTAGAGAGTCTTCTAATGAGTTATGTTGCTAGTTCATGAGCTTTGTTATAATTGTTGGATCGCCCACAACCACTAGATATTTTCCCTTTAAAGTAAATGCATTTGAGTTTGAAAGAGAGAATCAGACTTAGCTTTATTGTTGGTGGCTATCAAGTTTTAAAATAAATGAAGTTAAGAATCCTTATTTCTTTTTTTACATAAAACACCAAAGGAATGGGTTGAGAATCTTCTACGTTACTTTAGTTTTTTACAATTTACCATGTTATATGCTATTAATTATTATAACCATTAGTTATATTAATTTGTAACATTACTATTAATGATATAAATTCTAATACTTTAATATTATTATTTTATGATATTTATGGGATGTTGTATTATTAATATACATATTATAATTTGTTTTATTATTAATATTATACACTATATTAACTTTGGTTTGATATATCAAAAGTTGGTTTCAATGACATTAGAATGTATAGTAATTTTCTTCTTCCTTTGATTTTTACATAAAATACAAAGTAAAAAATTATTATATGTAGAAAAAATTATTATATTTATTATTATATAATAATAAAAAATTAATATATATAAAAATTATCAAATATTAATTTGAGATTTTACATTTATTCAATGTTTATATATTGTTGTTTTACATTTTTTAATATATTATTCACCATATTATATGGTTTGCGTTTTTGTTTCATATTTTATATGAACCATAAGTTAGGGAAAATAAGATCAAATTTTGTCATTTGAATAAATTAAATTTATAAAAATGTGTAAAAAATTTGTTTATATGGTTGTTTTCATGATCATAAAATGAATAAATGAAATTTATAAAAATGTGCAAAAAAGTTGTTTATATAGTTATTTTCATGACCATAAAATTAATTTATTTGACTAGCTTTTCTAAACCAAAAAAACTTCCAAATTGTATATTTTTTATTATGATATTTTTAAATATGTATTTTTTGCTAATTATTTAAAAGTAGAATTATTTAATTATGATATAAATTGAAGTAATGTTAAAAGGTGTTAACAAACAATATTTTACATTGTATTTAAAATGTATGTCATCCTAAGTTAAATAATAATACATAATTAGATGAAGAAGAAGACCTTTTTTTTAACGAGAATGAGTAAGTTTGTATTGATAAAAGGTTGAAGAAATTCAGCAGAATAGGTTACAAAATTTGAAAAAAAAACAGTAAACAATCTTGAGCATTGTTCTGCTCCGTTACATATATCAAAAGCTTGTTTATTTTGAGTGGATACTAATATCTACTAAACTGCTATAAGCTTTGATATATTGGTCTAATAGAAAAGCAAAAAACACTTCATATCTAAATGGTGTTAACCATTGCTAAATCCCCTTTTCAGAAGTTGTCGAGCAGCATTGCTTCCTACCTGTCTTATGGAGCTATCGACGTCCACAATAGCTTGAGGGGGTTGCAAAACAAAGTCATCCTCGATGTGTTTGCTTCCTTCATTTCATGATATCTTGGAGTGGCTCGTTGTCAACAACTACTGATGTCGATCCAGAGTGTCCATCATCATTTCTGCATAATGTCCATAAACCCTGTTCTACACTTCAACTTCCATCAAGCAAGTATCCAATCCTAAAGTGTGTGAGGTAATTTGTCGAACAACATTTAGAACGCCAACCAATTGCAAGTCCATCCAAGATAAATTGATTTTATCTATCTTATGTATGCTCTTACATCCCTTATGCCGACCATTAACTCAATAATCTTGGCTTCAATTTCTTCCTCCTTCATGCTTAGAGCTAAAACATGTCTTCCCAACCATCATTCAATTCCATGCAACTCAACAACGACGATTAAGATATTCCTTGTATTCAACCAAATCCAAGCTCACACTGCGAACCTACTAATTTCTAATGGTCCACAAATGGTTTGGACAAAAAGCATCCCTCCCCAAGAGCAGGGGAAAGCAGCATATGATGCCAGCATCAAGGTAACTATTACCGTGATATTCCCCTCTAAAAATTTCCCAAGTTCAAACGTTAAACATCAGTAGAGTTATTTCCCAAGTACACCAGCGAAAAGAGGGACGAGCAACATATTACCTTCTCTCCATCGTTTATGACTCGTGACGAAGCTTCTAGCAAGGCCTTCCATGTGTGAAGGCATGTGAAGCCTTACGACCTTTCCTTGGAGCATGAATTGACGGTGGAATCCATTTCTGTTAGTGGGTTTTTGTAATGTCCCTTTCCAAATGATCACTCTAGGAAGGCAACTTACTAGCCTATTTAATTCTCATAGGCTATAGTTGACGAAGAAAGGGAATTAATAATTATTTGATGTCAACTAGGTGAAAAGGAAACATTAAAAAGGTGACAATAAATAATTAAATAAAAGGGGTTCATAAGTGACAATGACTTTATAAAGTCACTTTAATTAAATATTTGAGCGGGAAAAGGTAAAAGTGGTAGGAAAGGGTAAAAGTGGGCCAAAAGGGTAAAATTAGCTTAAAAGGGCAAATCAACCTTTCTCTCATTCATTCATGATATTTTCATTTTCGAAAAAAGGATTTAGAGAAGTCTTGTGGCTTTTTGCTCTTGGGACAAAAACCCTAAGGGAACATTGGTTTCAGTGGTGAAAATATCCACCCTAGCTAATATAGAAAGGAAAGATCACTTAGATATTTCAATGTACTTCATTACCATGAAAGAATATCAAGCTATTCTTGCATATCTATAGAAATTTACAGATTTTGTGGAGATTTGGTGAAGGGAACGTTTTCTTAGGAGGGAGTTGAGGGCACGTATTAATCTTCAGTATACCATTGTCATCTACAACTAAGATAAAGACAGTTTTGTTGAGTATTTTTTTAAGTGAGAAGGAACTACTCTTATGAATAGTTTGTGGGTTTGAAGGTGGACACTCACATCCATTGAAGGCATTGTTGTCGGTTAAAGAACTCAGAAATAAACTGTTGTTTCAAATTGTTGTCATAAACAATATGAGGATGGTGCACTAGATGTTGGGAATTGTGATTGTTAGAGAAGACATATTCACCCTTTTGCAAGGGGGTTTGACATAGTTTCAAGGAATTTCTAGGGAGGTCACACCAGCTAGAGGAGGGTGCACTAGTATTCAATGTATTTGCTACTGATAGGAGCTATTTGGAAGGATCACACATTTAGATCTATATTTTCTACAGATGTAACAATCTTGGGGACTACTGTTGTCACCTACAATGGTTTTTGACAACTAGAGGGAGTCGTATGAGAGGGAAAAAGGGGCTGCAAACACCCACTATCACCTACAACAGTTTGTTCCAACAAAGAGGAGGTCGTACCTATGGGAAAAATTACTTGCAAACACACACTGTCACCTACAACAGTGAACACTTAAGGAGGGAACCCCATGGTGATCATTCCTAGGTCAAATAACTCGTAAATATGATTATATGCTAAGTTATTTTCTAATGTAACAGTTTGAAAAATGTCTTGTTAAATTCTTGAAATGCTATATTTTGATATTAAGAGCATTAATATTCCAAACGTGTGCCAAATACTGTGTGACTGTAAACTGTTTCTTAAAATTGTTAAACCGATAACACACTAAAACATAGCAACGGTTGACATAAATACATATCAGCAGTTAACATCTATTCATATCAACAATAAGTGGAGAATTTAATGGTATCCGATCATTGTGGTCAAAGTGTTTGACAAAACTCCCAAACCAAACTATATCAAAAGTTAACAAACAAATTCATCTCGGATCTAATAGGGGTCATTATAGTGGTATTAGAGCTGGTGATTCTGCCATCCTGTGAGTTACATGCACTTTTATGAATCCACAGGACAGTAGACATATCACCTACATGAGAAGAAGGCGAAGGGGAGAACCTGTAGACATATTTTTATCAGAATTCTAGGAACAGGATCAAGGAGCAACTAGAAGCAGAAGAAGAAGAAGAAGAAGAAATTGGGGATAGGAATGATCCACCTGAGGGAATCACTTTGAATATTTGAATGATCTGGAAAGGGGGAAACAACAATTGGTCCATCTCATGACTCAACTAATCACTAGTACTCAGGCCAACCAAAACAATAATGGGAACAATGGGAACAATGCAGAAGGGAGCAAGACACATATTCCCGTCCCTAACAATACTCGAGGAGTTGGTAAAGTGACCCCTAGACCTCTTTTATATTAGGTATTAGATGAGAAATAAATAGGGAATCATGGTCAACCAGTACAAGGTGACAATTTTAATGATTACCTGAGGGAGTACCAAACTCTTGGTGTAGAGTTTCATGCAACAATATCATTATAGGAGTTATGTACCATCAAGTATAAGAACAAACCCATAGACTTCAACGGGGGCCAAAATTTTTTTGATCTGCAATGGAAGGTTGGGAAGCTAATTATCCCTTCCTTTGATGGGTCTAACAAATGCACATCTAGAGCCTGGTTTTAGAAGTTGGATACATATTTCCAACTCAATTCCATGAAGGAGACAGAATCAATCAAGTACACTACCCTGCATTTGGAGGGAGAGGCTCATGAGTGGTGGTACCATGGGATAGTCACATTGGGACATTTTAGCATGACCTTGTATGTGGAATTCACACATCAACTGATTGACATGTTTGATAGGAAAGACCCAGATTTGCATTTCAAGGAGTTGGCACAACTCAAGCATACAAGTACTGTAATAGATGCCTACAATTCAGAGTTTCAAATACTTGCAATCATGGTGACAAATGTGTCGGAGCCTAGACTTATCATGTTCTTCACTGAAGTATTATCTGAGTCACTATGTGGTTGGGTTAAGGCCTTCAAACCAGAGACTCTATAGGATGCCATCATTAGAGCACGGGACATGGAGGACATAGTCCCAATGAATAAATTTCAGTGCAAGCCTTTTGTTACTTAACAAGGAAAAGACAAGAAGCCCTTCCAAAAGGAGGGGACTGAGAAGAACAAGTTGGATGATGAGACCCAAGACGAACTGAGAAGGAAGAAGCTATGTTTCAATTGCAAATATCCTTGGGAATCGGCACACAGGTGCATGGGTAAAGGAAAGGTGCATTACATAGAGGTACTCTTGGATAGTAAGGAGGAAGAGGAGGCAGAACAAGTTCAGGATGGTGAGTAAAGTAGTGGGAATGGAAAGAATCCACAGGTACAGAATCATAGTAGAACTACTGCTACACTTTAGGTGTTCCTAGATTCAACACTTTCAGGGTCAGGGGATTCATATAGGGACAACATGGTGTTGATAGATGGTGGGGAAACACACAAATTTATAGATTTGGCCTTGGTGATCATGAGAGGCATTCATATAGAGTACTTTGAAGGATTCAGTGTGGAGGTAGATGGTGGGTGCACTCTACCATGCATATGGAAGGTTCCATGATTGACTGTGACGATGGGTAATTACAACATGACAGATGATTTCTACATGGTTGAGCTAGTAGACACTAATGTAGTTTTAGGTGTTCAGTGGCTGCAGTATTCTGTGAACAATATTGTAGAACTATCGGACATTGGAGATGTGATTTAATGCACCAGACGATGAGATGGTAGTTCTAAGGGGCATGTCCAATGGTGCTTCAAGGATTTTTTTATCCAATCAGATGGAGGCACTATTCAGGAATGGGGATATAGCTTACGCAGTAGCGTTCTTGATTAGAACGCAAAAATATACATACAGTAGCCATCCATATCATGTAGACATTTAGTCTTTGTTGAGAAAACATGATCGTGTTTTTGGAGATATTCCTCTAGGTAGATCTCCTAATCAAGGCTTTGAGCATACCATTAAGTTGGAGGAGGGGGGAAAGCCAGTGATCACTACTCCATACATACATCCCAATAAATTCAATGATGAGATAGAAAAGGTGATCAAGGCTTTGTTGGTGATGGGGGATATCCGACCTAGTTCTAGTCCTTTTGCTTCTTCAATTATTCTAGTTAAGAAGAAGGATGGAACCATGAGGATGTGTATTGATTATCGAGCCTTGAACAAGAAGACGATTAAAAGTACGTACCTCATTCTCAAGATCAACTAGTATTGAATGAGTTGCATAGGGAAATGTAATTCACGAAGATTGATCTTCACTTAGGATACCATCAAATCAGGTTCAGGGAGCATGATGTTCACAAGATTGCTTTCAGGTGTCACTATCGGCACTACGAGTTCTTGTTCATGCCATTAGGGTTGACCAATGTACCAACCACTTTCCAGTCTTGCATGAGCCACATATTCAACAAGAAGTTGAGGAAGTTTTTGTTGGTTTTCATTGATGATCTCCTTATGTACTACAGAACATGGGAGGACCATTTGAGGAAATTATATGAGATATTGAGCATCATGGAGGAATAGTCCTTGTATGCCAGGACATCCAAATGTGAATTTGGTATAATGACAGGGATTCTATACTTGGGACATGTGATCAATACATAGCATGTCTAGGTGCATCAGGAGAAGATCCAATCCATATTGGATTGGCCAACTCCTAGATCTCTTACAAAGTTGTGGGAATTCTTTGGGATAATATGTAGTTATTTGCATGCGATTTGCAAAAGGATCTCTCAGTTGGGTGCGCCATTGACTGACATTACAAAGAAAGGGGATTTCAGGTGGATAGAGGAGTCTTAGAGGGAATTCAACAAGCTCAAGGAGGTGATGAGCACTTGTCCAGTTTTGGCACTTCCATATTTCATCTGTCCCTTTGTGCTTGAGTGTGATGTGTCGGGCAAGGGCATATGAGTTGTATTGATGTAGAACAAACATCCAATAGCCTTTGAGGATCAGAAGATCAAACCTCCAAAGATGCTCTATTCCATTTACAACAAGGAGATGATGGCCATTATGCATGCTTTGGCCAAATTCAAACAGTAATTGTTAGGAGGAAAATTTGTGGTTAGGACTAACCATAACAATTTACAATACTTTTTGGAGTAGAAATAATTAAATGAGAGGAAGCATAAATGGGTGAGCAAGATACAGGCATATGATTTTGACATTGAATACATGAAGAGTAAGAAAAATATTGTGGATGATGCCATTTCTAGAAAACTAGTAGCATGCTCACTAATGAATATCTCAGCCGATTGGAAATCCCATCTTTTGGTGGAATATTCCAAGAATAAATTTTCTTGCGAGTTGATGGATGGCCACATTCAAGAAAACAGGTATAGGGTGGTGGACAATATTATCTTTTATAAAGAAAGGATATATTTAGTTCCTGAATCCCAGGTACTTCACATGACACACCCTTAGTAGGACATCCCAGGTACTTCAAGACTTACATACAAATTAGGGAAATATTTTCATGGAAGGGTCTCAAGGATGATGTATTGAGATATGTATGAGAGTGCATGGTTTTCCATCAGAATAAGACAGATTAGACTCATCCTGCATGATTATTACAACCATTGCCTATCTTAGAGCAAAAATGGGAGAGTGTGTCAATGGATTTCATCACAAGTCTACTGAATATGTAGGGCAGGGATTTCATTTATTTAGTTGTTGATTGGTTGACCAAATTCACACACTTCTATGCGATTTCCTCATATTACACAACATCACAAGTGGCTGAGTTATTTTTCAAGGAGGTGTTCAAACTTCATGGGTTTCTTGAGAACATTGTAATGACTGGGACAATACATTTCTCAGTGCTTTTTGGCAAAAATTGTTTATATTGCTTGGAACAGAGTTGACTCCTAGTACTAGTTATCACCCTCAGACAAATGGCCAGATGGAAATTGTGAACAAATGGGTTGAGGGGTATTTGTACAACTATGTGACAGGGAAGCAAGGATCTTGGATTAAGTGGTTACATCTAGGATAACACTGCTAAAACTCCACTTACCATATATCCATTGGGATGGCACCATTTTGGGCATTATATAGCTATGATGATCCTTCATTTGTGGACTTGGCATTTGGGGATAAAAGAGCTCCCAAAGCCAAATATTGGATACAGGAAAACCAATATATCCTTAAGGTCCTTAGTATAACTTACAGATGGCCCATAATTAGTATAATATGTATGCAGATAGGAACAAGTTTAAGCGTAGCTTTGAGGTAGGAGACTTGTTTTTTTGTGGTTGCAATCATACACACAATCTTCATTGAAGAAAAACATAGCAGAAAAGCTATAGCCTCATTTTTATGGTCCATATAGGGTAGTTAAGAGAGTTGGGGAAGTGGATTATGAGCTTGAGATACCTGAGGAGATCAAGATTCACAATGTATTTCATGTGTAATTCCTCAAGAAGGAAATGGGACTACAAGTCATTACTTCATTAGAGTTACCCACATTGGGTGAAGAGAGGCAGTTGGTGATAGACTATGATGAGACTTTCAAGGTTAGGGAGAGGAGATTGAGGATCAGAGTGATCGAGGAGTATCTTATTAAGTGGAGAGACTTTCTAGTAGAGGATGCTACTTGAGAGGGAGAGCATATTTTGCAGCATCCCATATTGGATTTGCTTGAGGACAAGCAATCTCGAGAAGGGAGGACTATGATGTCCCTTTTTGAATGATAACTCCAGGAAGGTGACTTTCTATCCTATTTAATTCTTGTAGGCTATAATTGATGAAGAAAGGGAATTAATAATTATTTAATTTCAAGTAAGCAAAAAATAAAGATTAAAAAGGTGACATTGAATAATTAAATAAAAGGGGTTCATAAAGTGACAATGACTTTATAAAGTCACTTTAATTAAATATTTGAGCGGGAAAAGGTAAAAGTCGTGGAAAAGGGTAAAAGTGGCCCAAAAGGGTAAAATGAGCTTAAAATGGAAAATCAGCCTCTTTCTTATTCATTCATGACATTTTCATTTTCAAAAAAGGATTTGGAGAGCTCTTGTGACCTTTTTCTCTTGGGATGAAAACCCTAAGGGAACATTGATTTCAGTGATGAAACTATCCACCCTAGCTAACATAGAGAGAGGACAGATCACTCATATATTTCATTGTACTTCATTGCCAGGAAAGAATATCAAGTTGTTCTTGCATCTCTATAGAAATTTACATAGTTTGTGGAGATTTGGTGGAGGGCACATTTTCCTAGGAGGGCGTTGAGGGATTGTCTTCATCTTTAGTATACCATTGTCATCTACAACTAAGATGAAGGCATTTTTGCTGAGTATTTTGTTAAGGGAGAAGAATTTGATCTTATGAACAGTTCGTGGGGTTTGAAGGTGGACACCCATGTTCATTGAAGGCATTCTAGTTGGTTGAAGAACTGACAAATAGACTGTTGTTTCAAAATGTTGTCATAAACAATATGAGGAGGGTGCACTAAATATTGGGCATTATGATTGTTAGAGGGGGCGTATTATCCCTTTTACAAGGGGGTTTGAAAGAGTTTCAAGGAATTTCTAGGGAGGTTGCACTAGCCAAAGGAGGGCGCACTAGTATTCATTGTATTTTCTACTGATAGAAGTTATTTGGAAGGCTCACACATTTCAAATCTATAGCTACTACAACCATAACAATCCTAGGGACTACTTTTGTCACCTACAACAGTTTGTGACAACTGGAGGGGGTCGTATCAGAGGGAAAAGGGGGCTACAAACACCCACTTTCACCTACAATACTTTGTGCCAACAAAGAGGAGGTTGCACTTGTGGGAAAAACGACATGAAAACACTCATTGTCACCTACAATAGTGAACACTTAAGGAGGGAACCCCATTGTGATCATTCCTAGGTCAGATAACTTGTTAATATGATTACATGCTAAGTTGTTTTCTAGTGTAACAATTTCAAGAATGTCTTGTTAAAAGATTAAAATGTTATATTTTGATATTGGGAGCATTAATATTCCAAATGTGTGCCAGATACAGTGTGACTGTGAACTGTTTATTAAAAGTCTTAAACCAGTAACACACTAGAACATAACTGTAGAAATTTGATAAAAATAACAAGTTCTCTTTATGACATTTTATCAAACACTTTGAATGCATAACCTGGTTTATCGTTTATCTGAGTTATGATTTATGTAACCCTTGTACAATAAATCTATTGATAACTGAAACATAAACACTTATACATTCACCCAATGACCTAGCTGAAGACAAATGCAAGCATATTGCAAACTTAGAAATTTATGGCCAAGCCCAAGGAAAAACCCTCATACTTCATGAGGGAAAACCCAGAGAGATTTTTATTAAAGAGCAACAAATTAATTACAGTAGAGGCATTAATGCTTATGCAATCTGAAATACATTGGAAACTGTGCTAGAAATCAGAAATAAAATACCAGCAATAAATGCAGTTGTACAGACCTGCTGTACGACCTTCTTCTTCCACAACAAACTGCCTCGAAATCTGTTCCAATGGATTCCCTCGATTTCTGTGCAAATGTTCTTCAACAAAATGCAAAGAACACCTCGAAATCTGTGCCAAAGTTCTGCACCTCGATTTATGTGCCAATAAATTTTATTGTATGGACTGTACGACCTGCTGTATGGATCCATACAGTATGGATTTTCTCGGTTTCTATGCAATGGTATAGTTTCCTTCTCCTTAGTATTTGTGCACAAACAAACTCAATCTCCTTCTGCTGCAATTAATGCTCTCTCTTTCTCTTGTGGGCTTTCTCTCCTTTGAAACCCTAGATATCTCTCTCTTGTCTCTTCTTTTTCTCTCTATGTGTTTTGGCTCTCTTCCCAAGGTGTAATATATAGGTGACTTTATCCTCCCTTAACCCTAACTAACTCAAACTAACTTTTGAATGGATAAGATCTCTTTAGATCTAAGGGTTTACATTAAATGCACATTAAATGTCCTTTTTAATCATTTAATGCACAAATACATTTAATAAAGTCACTTCACTTTTAAAACATAAAGTCACTTTTTTATATTTCAAAAGTACATTTCCTAGGAAATACAACTTATGTCCCCACCATGGTAAACAAAAAAACATGGAAACAGACCTTTCTCATTACAAATTTCAACACTCCCTCTTAATGAGGGAGGTCCCAACACAATCGTCTTGGCCACTTTCAAGAGCTTCAAATAAATATGGAAGCTGATGTCGGAACATAACTGGATCCTGCTCATCTTCTTTGCGTTGGTTGACTCTTCCACCAGTGCAACTCTCTTCATCTGAAGGTACCATGTGTGCATCTCCTTCATTTTCAAACTCTGATTCGGATAGCCACCCACATGAACCTGAAAGCATTACCTCTCCATGCAGAAATTAAATTTTATCTCTTCTATTCCCAAGCATAATAGTATCATCTGAGTTTTCAGTTTGGTAGAGAAACACATTTACTCTTTTAATGAAAAATCCATACCCATCGTCCTCCAATGATGATATAGAAAGTCTGTTGACTTTCATTCCTGGGACAAACAATACTCCGTCTACTTCAAGAACTTCTCCAAACCTTAGTTGGAATTTTACAGTTCCAACTCCTCTAATTTCTGTTTGATTACTTCCAATACATGTTCCATCAAACCGTCCTCTAGCTATTTCTTCTATTCTCTGAAAACTTCCATATTTCCCTGTCATGTGGCTTGTTGATCCACTATCAACTACCCACATGTCATGGAAATATATGGTGCTACCTACAGTAGTTTGTACTGAAACTAAAGAGATTTCTTGTTCAAATTGGGAAGCAAAATCACCCATTTCTGCTAATGGTTCTCCCTCTTTTTCTTCATTCCCTTTCCTTTTCGGACATTGATTAGCATAATGACCATTTTTATTGCAACTAAAACAATGTACCTTACTTGTAAATATATATGGATCCAGAGATCACTACTCCCTCTGGATCGCCCTGAGATCTCAAGTGGTAAGAGTCTCTAAATCAATATATGCTCATAAAGAAATAAACTCAAACAACTAGATTTGCATTTACCAACTGAACATAAATGCAATCAATTACATAGACAACAGATATACCCTGGAACCCTTTCGGGAAAAACCAGCTAACTATGGGGCTATCTTCTCTGTCGAGCCCAGAGCATATAGATGTATAAAAGACAGTACAATACAGAATTACCTCAGCCGGTAACGCAATCCCTCTGAATAGGAAAAACTCTAATTTGCATGCATCCAGCTGATGCATGCAATGAAGAAGTATGCCCTAACTGCCAATCTGGATCTGAGTGCTCTGACAGTGTCTCTGATACATCTGCCCTCTCTAGATCTCTCTGCTCTGATCTGCTCGCTCTGAAGACTTCCCACTGATGAAATCGGCCCTCTCTGCATGCACAAGTGCGCCCTCCCCTCTGGATTTCAAATGCTCGTACTACTCCAGATCTTAACAGATCTGAGATCTGATCATCCCTAACCTTCCTCAAATCTTGAGGCAAGGCTATCCCGGAAGTCATGGACTCCTAATCGATCAATTCAACTCACAATGAGCTTCTCCTCCTCAGGAAAAACGTCCTCCTCCAAGAGAAATCGGCCTCCTCCAATCTAATCAGTAATCACACTGTGGAGCTCTCTCAGCTCACAGTAATCGATGTCTAGTCCCTCTGGAACTGAAGGTCACTGATCTAGCTCAGATCTGACCTTCCTAGCTCCTGCAGCAACTCCTCTCTATCTCAAAAAGTCACCCCACATGGACAGCTACGTCCTCCTCACTCTGGAAATATCTCTCTCTGATGATACAACTGAGTAACCCTATCTGGGGACCCCCTGCCTCTATAAATAATCTCAATGATGAATTAGGTTTTCCAAAACCCTAATTCCCAGTGCATGCAAAACTCACTTTTGCATGCATGCATGCAAAAGGTCACTTTTGCATGCAGTCACTGAATGCTGGCAGGTCAAGCATGGGTCAATCTCCCCTAAAGCTCCGCATGCAGCCCCCATTGGACTCATGCCACTGAGTAGAGTGCATCTCACTCTATACTCCATCCTGATGCATATGCAACCAATGTACCTCCATGTAAGACATCTGAACCATGGAGAACATCCCGAAGTTACCATAATCTAACACTCCCTCTTAACGAGGGAAATCCTACCATGGATACTTGGATCCATCAAATCTGCTGCTGCTGACTCTGATCTGGCTGATCTGTCTGCCACTGCTGCCCTCTGACCTGAAGAACCCTGATCAATCTCCATATGTGTGGCTTCAGAAGAAGCCCCCTCTGTCAACCACTGCTGACTCTGTCACTGCACTCTGACTCAAACTCCCTCTAAATATCTGCTGCTGTAACCAACCCTGAAGACCTCTGTCAAGTGGATCTACTACTTTGTAGATCATCTACCTATGACCATGAGTTGACTCATCTATGTAAGTCAACTCCCTCTGTCTCTAGATTGACTGAACTGACTGAGCTCTCTCCTGAGCCAAGTCCATCTCAACCATATCATACCAACTCACTCTCTGACTGGTACCTACATGAGCAGCATGCTCATCCATCTGATAAGAGCCCAAGGGATCAATCTCCTGAGACTCATCACTGTCATGAGCATCTCACTCATCCATTGGAACTCCAGAATCACATCTCTGATCCTCATCATGGTGAGCATCTCGCCCATCATCCCCCTCTGCATCTGAAGAGGATGCACTCAGCCATCCTGATGTGCCTGAGGTAGGCTGTCCATGAACCAAGTAATCACCATCGATCCTGTGACCAAGTAAAACTAGGTCTACTCCTCTAGGATAGGTGAAGAAATGATCCTTGTGAAACACTACAGGGTATCCTGCAGCTGCCAATGCTGCCACTGAGAGAACACTCCTTCTCAGTCCCATAACAAAGAACACTCCTGATACCTCCAGGAGCTCCCCACGGCCAAGCATAACTCTCACCATGCCCACACCAGTAACTAAATGGTCAACCCCTGATCATCCCTAGTCAATTGTATTGTCGTATGCTCTAGGATTAAGAATGCATCTGGCACTCCTATCATATGACTGCTGAGAGTACTGTCCACTCTCCATCTCTGATCATCCTAAGCCTCTGGTGGACTATTGCCATGTCTTAATTGAACTGTGGCCAGTGAGAACTCCTTCCCAAACCGAGAAGAGAACTCATCAACCTCCTCTGCAGCTGCCACTTGCTCGTCCTCAATCAACCATCTCTCAGTCTTCATGTGCATGCACATCTCATGCATATGCATCATGCATAACTCATGAACATGCATCATGCAAGACCTCATGCACATCTCTGTACTGACACTCCCTCTCAATGAGGAAGGTACTGCTGGAGAAGCATCCACTAGGATCAAACACATCATATATTGCTGCAGCTACTCCCTCTGAATTTGAAGACTTTCTGGTTGTATCTGCTGCACTCTGATATGCAGATCTGCGCTCCTCCTCTATCAATGTCATCTTGAGAGAAACATCATGCTCTCCCTCTGTCACTGATACTGAAACTACATCGAAGGTCTCCCTGGACCCACATACAGGCTTGCCCATCAACCTGTATTCTACTCTCAAGCTAGTGTCCATAACTCTGCAAAACTGAAATACTGTAACCCACAGTGAAACAAGAATCTCTCATGATCACAGATCTGGTAGATCTATCTCAGATCTAACCTCTGAACTCACATATCTGATATCTATCCCAACAGATCTAATGTCTGCACTCACAGATCTGAACTCTGCTCTTCAAATCTGGACTCTGCTCTCATAGATATGAACACTATGCTTCAGATCTGATATATCTGTCACAGATCTGGACTCTGCTCATGCCAGATCTGAAAGATCTATCTCAGATCTCATCTCCAAACTCACAGATCTGATAGATGTGACCTATACAAACTCATATTTGGTAGATCTGGTCTCTATCTTCACTGATCTACTAGATCTATCTCAGATCCAGTCTCCAATATCACAGATCGGATAGATCTGACCTCTACAACCTCAGATCTGAACGGGGATTTTCAGATCTGGTCTCTATCTCCACAGATATACTAGATCTATCTTAGATCTAGTCACCAACACTGCAGATCTATGTGTGATTGCCCACCCTGACCCTCAACAAGGCTCTAATACCATGTAAATATATATGGATCCAGAGATCACTACTCCCTCTGGATCACCCTGAGATCTCAAGTGGTAAGAGTCTCTAAATCAATATATGCTCATAAAGAAATAAACTCAAACAACTAGATCTGCATTTACCAACTGAACATAAATGCAATCAATCACATAGACAACAGATATACCCTGGAACCCTTTCGGGAAAAACCAACTAACTATGGGGCTATCTTCTCTCTCGAGCCCAGAGCATATAGATGTATAAAAGACAGTACAATACATAATTACCTCAACCGGTAACTCAATCCCTCTGAACAGGACAAACTCTAATTTGCATGCATCCAGCTGATGCATGCACTGAAGAAGTATTCCCTAACTGCCAATCTGGATCTGAGTGCTCTGGCGGTGCCTCTAATAGATCTTCCCTCTCTAGATCTCTCTGCTCTGATCTGCTCGCTCTGAAGACTGCCCACTGATGAAATCAACCCTCTCTGCATGCACAAGTGCGCCCTACCCTCTAGATGTCAAATGCTCGTACTGCTCTAGATCTCAACAGATCTGAGCTGCGATTGTCCCTAACCTTCCTCTAATATCGAGGTAAGGCTATCCTGGAAGTCACAGACTCCTAATCGGTCAATCCAACTCACAATGAGCTTCTCCTCAGGAAAAACGTCCTCCTCCAAGAGAACTCGGCCTCCTCCAATCTAATCAGTAATCACACCGTGGAGCTCTCTCAGCTCATAGTAATGGATGTCTAGTCCCTATGGAACTGAAGGTCATTGATCTAGCTCAGATCTGACCTTCCCAACTCCTGCAAAAACTCCTCTCTATCTCAAAAAGTCGCCCCACATGGACAGCTACGTCCTCCTCACTGTGGCAGTATCTCTCTTTGATGATACAACTGAGTAACCCCATCTGGGGACCCCCTGCCTCTATAAATAATCTCATCGATGAATTAGGTTTTCCAAAACCCTAATTCCTGATGCATGCAAAACTCACTTTTGCATGCAGTCACTGAATGTTGGCAAGTCATGCAATACTCATGCATGCATGGGTCAATCTCCCCTGAAGCTCCGCATGAATCCCCCACTGGACTCATGCCACTGAGTCGAGTGGATCTCACTCTCTAATCCATCATGATGCCTATGTAGCCAATGTACCTCCATGTAAGGCATCTGAACCATGGAGAACATCCCAAAGTTACCATAATCTAACATTGTTGAGATCTTTTTCTTTCTTCTTCCACTTGCCCTTACCTTTAGTTGCAAGAGCAACATTCTCTTCACTGTTCTAAGCGCAATTCTGGAATGTCCCCTCCCGGGACTCTTCTTGAACGAAGTCATCCCATAACCTTGTCCAATCTAGAATCTTTTCTCTGGCAACTACTCCTCGCACAAAAGTGTGCCAATTTGTAGTGAAGCCAGTAAGAGCATACCTCACTAGCTCTTCATCATATACTTTCTTACCTGTAGAGCCCAACTCATCTCTGACTTGAGTAATCTTTATGATATAAGCAAATACAGTATCAATATCTGTCATCTTTGTGTTCCTCAAATTTTCTCTGAGAACCATCTTCCTGTTATGGTTATTACTTTTATATAAGGTACATAAAGCAGTCCACATTTCAAATGCATAAGTCTTACTAGAGACATGAGGTATCACATGATCCTTGATAGAGTCCAAAGAGATCCTCTGAGCTTTAATATCCTTCTTATCAAAGTCAGTTTTCTATGTGGCATCTATAGGAACTATTATTGTAGCGGAAGCTCCAACAATATCCCACAACCCTTGCTCTTTGAACAATACTATGATACACTCCTTCCATGGACTGAAGTTGTCGACTCCATCCAGCCTATCCTCGTACCTTAGTCCTGCCAAGGCCATGATGAACTGATAATCCCCTAAAAGACTCTTCTGTTCTAAGTTCATAAAGAAATACAAACTGTCTTCAACATCCTTACAGAGCCAAGCTTTGATACCATGTAGAAATTTGATAAAAATAACAACTTCTCTTTATGACATTTTATCAAACACTTTGAATGCATAACCGGGTTTATCATTTATCTGAGTTATGATTTATGTAACCCTTGTACAATAAATCTACTGATAACTGAAACATAAACACTTATACATTCACCCAATGACCTAGCTGAAGACAAATGCAAGCACATTGAAAACTCGAAAATTTAGGGCCAAGCCCAGGGCAAAACCCTCACACTTCATGAGGGAAAACCCAGAGAGATTTTTTTTAAATAGCAGCAACTTAATTACAACAGAGACATTAATGCTTATGCAATCTAAAATAAATTGGAAAATGTGCAGAAAACATAAATAAAATACCAGCAATAAATGCAGTTGTATGACCCTATTGTACGACCTTCTTCTTCCACAACAAACTGCCTTGAAATCTGTGCCAATGGCTGCCCTCGATTTCTGTGCAAATGTATTCAGCAAATTGCAAAGAACACCTCGAAATCTATGCCAAAGTTCCGCACCTCGATTTTTTGCCAATAAATGTTGTTGTACAGATTGTACGACCTACTGTACGGATCTGTATAGTATGGATTTCCTCGATTTCTGTGCAGTGGTACAGTTTCCTTCTCCTCGGTATTTGTGCACAAACAAACTCAATCTCCTTCCGTTTCAATTAATGCTCTCTCTTTCTCTTGTGGGTTTGCTCTCCTTTGAAACCCTAGATCTCTCTCTCTCTGTTGTCTCTTCTTTTTGTCTCTCTGTGTGTTTTGGCTCTCTTCCCAAGGTGTAATAGATAAGTAAATTTATCCTCCCTAAACCCTAACTAACTCAAACTAACTTTTGAATGGCTAAGATCTCTTTAGATCTAAGGGTTTACATTAAATGCACATTAAATGTCCTTTTTAATCATTTAATGCACAAATACATTTAATAAAGTCACTTCACTTTTAGGCTTAATAACATTGCTAACTTTATTCTTAGGTGAGCCAACGTGATGTTTGTTGGCCCTCATTTTGCACTAACTTCCCTTTTTCCAATGACGAGGTAGAATTTACCAGCATGTCAAATTTAAGTCCAATACGTGTTGGTGTTAGAGAAGGTCCATGATATGCATATGCAGTTTCCCAAATATCTTGTCCTCTAGATCCTCTTGTTTTCACACTTGGGAGATGATTAGAAGGGAGTCTCTCAAAATGCCAGCTTTTTGGATCCCAAGAGATGCCACACAATCAATTTCGAGATATTGAACGTGTCATTCTGTTTGGTTTTTGGTTGCTTTCCCCAAACCCCATTTGTATGTTAGCATTGTATTTCTGTTGGGATCAAGAATGATCCCCTTGCACCTGCCATGGATGAAAAATGAGAACTTGGAACAAAATAAATCACATAATGCATTTTTAAATTGTTAAAAATGACAAAGTTTAGGGTTTTTTTTTCAAACATGGAAAATAAAAATTGAAAAAATAGGAAGAAAAAAACCATTAAAAAAATGAAAAGAGACACCTTATGTTTTCCGTAAACGCTACAACCAAGTCTTTTTAACTCTAGTTTGATTTGTTGGATAGGGTTTGATTTTGGTACTAACATGTTTTTGAAAACAACCATGTTATCATGCCAATCAAGGAAGAGTGGTGTGTACATCAAGGAGGAGTGGTATGTACAATCTTTTATTTTGACATTTATGTTGTGGATGTGCCAATTTATAATGGTTTTTACTTTACTATTTTTTTAATTTTTTTCTTCTTTCAAATTTAATATTTGAATCATAAATTCTACTTTGAATTATTATTTCTATTACTTAAAAAGGATAAATTCACAAAATTTACAAAGTACTTTGTCAAATTATTTAAATAGTTCTAGAAAAACTATAATTAGTGATATTTTTACAACAATGCTGAATGAGTATATTTAAGATTTATTATTTATTGAAAAATTTCAATAAATTTTAAATATTAATACAATATCAAAATAATTTTTTTTTTTAAATTTTATAATTATAAATATGGAAAATTAACAACAATTTACACAATTAATATTTAAAAGTTTCAAATTATTTAATGAATTATGTAAATCATTTTTAAAAATAAGATCTATATATGGTCTCTTTTTATAAGACTAATTTAACAATCATCTTTTTTTTTAAATTGTTTTTGAAGTTAATATGTAAATTGTTATCACTATTTAAAATTGAAAGGAAAATATTTTGTTAAATTAAATGGAAAAATATTTTGTTAAATTAAACTATTATAATTTTATTAATATTTTTATTTCTCTTAAACATAAATAATATATTCTATTATATTTTAAAAAGAAAAAATTACAATTTTATTAATATTTTTATTTCTCTTAAACATAAATAATATATTATATTCTATTTTAAAAGGAAAAAATTACAATTTTATTAATATTTTTATTTCTCTTAAACATAAATAATATATTCTATTCTATTTTAAAAGGAAAAAATTACATTTCACTTGAAAGATAGAAAATATGTTATACAAAATATTTATATCTAAATTCCATTCGAAAAATATTCACGAGTTCCCACAGTGATCATCATCTTGAACTAGTTAGAGAGACCTTTATTAAAAAGCACATTTAGCATAAAACATTTAGATCTAAGCATCCATTGTAAACGGCACTCAAAGACTTCTTTATCCAAAAATAGAGATGGAGTGTTCCTAAATAAGAGAAGCATCCTTAGTTTAGTAGTAACAAGACCTTTTTTATGTTTCCGACATTTATTATTGGGTTGGGGTATTAGTTGAGGGGGAAAATGAATTTGTGTGGAGGGTATCTATTGTCCCATAAACAATGGAATCTCATATACCAATTTAATGTATGACTTGATTGTGACCTTAAAATTATATTATTATTATTATTCACTTTAGTAAAAAAATTAAGAATAAATTTTAAAAAGTAAACAAATCCCAAATAAATTTACTTCAATACAAAAATTTTAGACTCATCTCCTCGGATGTGGGTGGAATTCTAGAAGTCTCCAAACACGTGGACGGTGGAATCCAAACACATGATCACAAGATTGCATGATGTCTCAAGGAGTGGACACGTGCAAAACGAGGAAATTTTTAATGTTGCAAGGTGGACAGATGGTGGACAGGACAATGGAAGATCTTGAGGACATGTGACAGTACAAATGACAAAGTAAGATCCAGGTTTTCCTATGGGGAATGTCTATGAATTTGAATGACGACTTCTCCTGGTGTACAAGCCTTTGCATTAGCTTTGGGTGACTTAGTGGAGAAATTATGGAAATTTATGTGATGCTTGCATATAGTGGGAAGAGAGGACAAACCTGGAGTTGGAATTGTTGGATGTTGGTGAGGCCTTAGCTCAAGGGTGAGTGGAATGCTAAGGGGATTGGTGGTCCTCGTGAGCTTTGGAGTGGGGAGTTAAGGTGGATGTAAACACACGGTCGAAAACCTAGCAGAGAAGTGACGGAGAAGGAGGAAGTGAACCCAAAGAAGCCAACCAAGGAAAAAAGGAAAGCAGCCCAAGCGACTCATTTCTTCAAAAGTAGGGTGTTGATAGGAATACAAGAGGAAATTGATGGAATGAAGAAGGACCTATGGGAGGATTTGGAGGATGCTAAGCCAGAGGATGACTAGGAAGTGGAGGCAGATTGGATCCAGGATCCTGGGGTGACGAGGGCCAATCTTGCCTTATATAAAAGGATAGTGGCAATTTACTGGGTGATGAAAGGGCTCCTGGCTTGAGTTCTGATGGCTTGTGAGGAGAAGATGAGGGTTGATGTGGAGCCCATTCATTTATGGAAAGAACACAACGAAGACTATTGTTTGATGCATAGGAAGATAGATATTATGGATCATAAAATGGGCATCCGGTTTGTTCCCACGATGCTAGGTGAGGGAAATCAAAGGTCAACTTCAGTGATGGCGGGGACGTCATGCGACATAGGCGGTGACAAAGTCTCTAGAGCTCTGGGTCCTCAGGTAGTTTGATGAATTTTCTATGTTTATGATAGAAGGATGTTGATAGATTAGTAGTTTATATGTCTTTTCAGTCTGTAGGAGTTGAACTATGGTCAATAATAGTTTTCCAAAACAGTTAAAGCAAACAGTAACAGTAGTGGAGCCCTGTTTTCTCCTTCGGGAAAGGGGTTTCTTGTGTTTTTTGATAGCCCCGTGTGCTTAGTGAAATTTCATCTTTATGCAATAATATAATATCATACTTTAAAAAAAAAACTTTTAAACTCATCCTTGGCTTTTAATTTGTCACCTATAATATAACCAATTTCCATCACGTGAATATTGTTTCCAATTAATCATTCATAGGTAGACAATTTATGGTCTTCTTGTGGTATCTATGGCTTGTAAATTTCATCTTTATGCAATGATATAATATCATACTTTCAAGAAAAACTTTTAAACTCATGCTTGGCTTTAAATTTGTCACCTATAATATAACCAATTTCCATCACGTGAATATTGTTTCCAATTAATCATTCATATTTGAATGTTTATAACCAATTTCTGTCATGTGAAATATTTTTTCCAATTAAGCATTATTAAAATGTTCATACTCTAGCTATCAATCAAAAGCCACAGCGCACTCTCCACGTGGATGAACCACTTGCAAAGATTGAATTGCACTCTCCATTTGGGATGAATATCCAGCAAATTAGCAACAATGGAATAGTTTGTGAATTAGAGAAACTCTTAGCTCTCTTAGTAATATGTTAATGTTGAGTTAGCTTTAAGATAAGCAATAAAGTGATCAATTAGGTGTATATTCTTAATTATCACATTTTATTTAGTTTGTGTAATGACAATTATATGGATTGATTTTTTAATCTTTTTATTTGGAAAATGATTTAGAAAAACCCAAATTGGAGTTTAAGTGATACGGGTAGATAATAAAAATATAATGAGTAGCGATTGTACAAATGTATTTAATGAGTATATTTAGGCAATTTTAATTTATTTTCAAATTTCAATAATTCCAAACTTCTAATACTATTCACATCATTTTTTTTTTATTTGGTTTTATGTGGTTGGATGTAAAAACTTAATAACTAGTAACCATCATCTTTAAAAAAAATGTTTTAAAACTTCAAATTCTAAGATAAATATTAAAAAATTGTGTAATAAGGCCTCTTTTGTCGAAGGTCTTTTTATATTAAATTTTAAAACATAAAATTATTTTCATCATTTAATATAAGATTTAATCAACACACATACACATGTTTAATTGATTTATTGAAACATGTAAAGATCTTCAATCATTAACATAATTATATATGAAAGACTTTGCAAGGCCAAACTTCACAGCTATATAGAATAGCAATGATGATTGAAGTGTTAGAAATAAAAAACTTATTCCTTCCATCCCAAAGGTCAATATTTCTACATCTATTTTTAAGATCATAGTACATTTTCTAATGATTAATAATATTTTTTCTAAACATTGTGGTTTCAATTTAACTGCAATTGAAATGAATTGAATTAATAGAATATTTTGTAAGAATGAATTTTTGTAAGATGTGTTTACCACATAAAACTAGAGGAATAATAACTTTGTTGGACTTAAATTTCATAATTGTAATTTAGTTAAATAAAACAATTTGTAAAAAAAATTTAAAAAATGTTTTAATACTTGATTTTAAAAATTAATGAATTTGTGCAATCATCACTTGAATCATTTAATCAAGTGTGTAAACATATTTAGTCACGACTGATAACATCAAAATCAATATTTATGTCAAATCTACATGTCAAAAATGATCAATATACATATTAAAAATCAATACACATCACAATAGTGAATATACATGTCAATCACTGCTAGGTTCAACACCAAAGCCAAATGCATTGATACCTCCACTATGCAAGAATGTCCTTGCACAAATACATATATCTAGGATCTAAATGCATTAATATGTGGATCAATAGGTACATTGGCTAATGCAATACGTGATCGGTGGGTGGAGCAATAGGAGAATTGGTTGAGTAAGTGGAGAAGGAGGTGGATGATATAGAGGAGGTCATGGAGGAGTAGGATAAGGTGGAGGAGGAGCATCCTTAGACATCTTATCATTTGAAGATGTAGAAGATGAAGAGAACAAAGAACATGAACAAGCACATCTCATAGCTCGTTGCTCCTTGACCCTCATTCTCTCGATTAGGACCAAGAAACTAAAAATATGACACATTAATAATGTCATATCTTGGGGAACTATCACATAGATACATGCAAACTTAGGACCCTATAAGATCACTCACAGTCAAAATGGTTGGACTCCGTAGCCAAATATTAAGGTACATAATTGATTTTGTATTTGGTAACAAAATGAGAGATCTAGTTGAATATGACACATGCAGGTATGCACTCTTAAGGAGGTTGTCATGTCCCTTCAACAATGATTACTGGATCGCGTTCCTAACCCAACCAATCCCCTGGGTTGAGGAGACAACTTCATTTACTTGGGGTTAATTTTGAATTTCAAGCAATTAATTAATTAGGGGAGTGTGATTTAATTTTTGTCTAAATTTTATTATGCACTTGGAAATATTTATTTTTCATTTATTAAGTAATTTTATCTTAAATAAAGAGGACAATGCTCCACAAGTGCGCCTTAGTGGATAAGGTTGACTTGTAGAAGAAGCTAGGAGAAAGCATCCAAATCTACAAAATCAGAAAAAATGAAAGAAAGATGATACAAATCATGCATCAAAAACTCAAGAAAAGCAACATAAAGCAGAAAGTAGCACAAAAGCAGAAAGCATGATAAAATCAGAAAAGCAAGAAAGGTTAGAAAAGCAGGATGAGGCAGAAAAGCCAGAAAAAAGAGTAAAAAGCTAAAGCAGAAAAGCTAAAAGCAGAAAGCAAAGCATAAAAAGAAAAAGGAGGAAAGCAAAGACAAAAATGAAAAAGAAGGAAAGCAATATTTCCTTATCCATACATGAGAGCGCATTAGCCTAGGAGACTTGCTCCTCAAGTCATCCTCCATTTATAAATAAAGGAGTGCGCACCACCTTCACATCTTTTGTCAGTTTGAGTATTTGTTTGAGTGCAGTTGTGCCTCAAAGACTTGGGAGATGTGCCCCTTGTCCAAGTTGGGAGATATGCCCTTGCTTCCTATGAGAGGATGATGGCATTCAACCATTGTCAATGATTTTATTTCAGGTCCTGTAGCTGATTCAAGTCTGGTTTGAATTTCAAAAGAAGTGTCATGAAGTCTATGGTTTGATTCTTCAAGTTTTCTATTGTTTTCCAGTGCTAGTCCATTGTATTGAGAGGGGTTGAGTCTTTGAGGGCTTGTTGGCACCCCAACAACTCCCCTTAATTTTGCGAAATTAAGCGTCCCCCCATGTAAATTTTGTAAATATGTTGTTTTCAGTTTTCTTTTATTTTGTTTGTTTGGTTTGAGAGTGCAATTTCATGGCTTCCTTCACTACAGCTTTTATCTTTATGCGCTTCCATTTCCTTGTCCCGATTATTTTGATATAGGGATGCACTGGTTTGACTTATGCGCGACTTCTCGTTTCTTGATTGCTTTTAATAATTTAATGATTTGGTTTGCTTTCATTTGACCAAAATTTCTTCAACAATATTGCTGATTATATCAATGAGTTAAAATGACACCTTGGCACAGCGGAATAATTTGACTAAACATTCAATTTCAAGTATTTCAATCCATGCTTTAGAGATCAAAGGTATATTAAGTTGTTATTTTGGAATTATCTTAATTTTGTCTGATCACAAATTAGATTATTATTTTCAATTGATAAAATAAATAAATAAATCTTTGACTCATTTAAAATTGGTGTTAATATAATTATGAGTCAAAATTTCCAAAAAAACTTTAAAATACAAAATAAATAGTTTGTTAAAAATTCTTTTATTACTATTATTTTATTAAATTTAAATTTTTATTAAAATCCAATTATTTTCATTTAACTTTTTATTAAAATCTAATTGTTTTCATTAATTTATGACCAAACAAGTTTTATTATTTATTTCCAATATGTCAAATAAAAACAGATAATTTAAATGACATTCCATAAATTGTTTTATTATTATCATTGTGAATAAGAGCTAATCCTCAAACTTTATCATTAATTATGGAAGACTGAACTTTGAGTGCATGAAGATCTTTTAATTTGCAAAAGACATTAATTAAGTTCCAGAAATCAAAATGATAAATACCTTTTATTATGTTTCACTTTTTATGTCTTTTGAATAAAGGTTATCATCAACATTTTAAATCACGTTCTATTTGGTGACATAATTTAACAAAGGAATTAAATATACCTGGGGTCAAAGTGAACGAAGCTCACATTCAAATCATGAAGAAGGTTGCCACTTTTCAATAAAATGGATTTTTTTTGTTTTTGTTTCCAAAGACTTGGAAAGGACACGTCTTCAATACCAATTATGCACAAAGTTAACTGCAAAGAGATATTAGCCAAAATTTTTGTGAATGGTTATGCATTTCCAACAGTCTCGAAACAAAAAGAATCTTAATAATCACATTGCAGTATTAATATCCAGGTGGATATTGGTGGCCACTCGCCTATTCCACTTGGGGCCCCAACATTGTTTTTTCAGTTCTTTTAGTTTCCTTAATTCTAGCACAATTTACTATTTTTAGCAATTTTTTCGGGTCCTAAATTTCTGGAGCCGTTTTGAGGCCCTAAATGACGTTTTTTGGAAAATCTTCCTCCGGCAAATGTGGGTCAAGAACATAAAATTTATTTTTATTGGTGTAGTCCTCAGATAGATCTTTCTAATAAGGTATCATGTGCGTCAAACGGAGATCGTATGCCAAAGTTATGACGTCGGGAAATTGATGTACCAATTTACCGGAACGAGACCCATAGTTTGGCATTTTCATCTCCTAGGGTTAGGTTTTTGGATGTTTAGGGTTTTCTTTTGTTTCTCAATAATAGATAGGCTTCGAGCCCCATTGTAGTTCAGAGTTCAGAGGCCGGTGGCCGCCATATCTCTCCTCAGAGATAAGCTACCAGCGCCCTAGCTAGTTTATTTCCATTCTCTCTGTAAGCATATTTCCGTTATATGATATTAATGAAATGAAGTCTTATTTCTACTGCATCTTTGCGTTTATGTGTATTTCTGTAATTCCTTGCGTTTCTTCATAAGTCCGGATCAATTAATCAATCTTCCAGTTTCAAGAAGACAACGTGGAGAAACCATAACATACCAACCCGCTTGGCTTCCGATATCGTTGCCACGAATTATGCTAGAATAGATGTTTGACTGGAACATAAGTTCTCTTCATCACGCTTATTATTTTTCCTTCAACGTAACTCTACCATTATTTTTCTTATTGAACTATCAATCTTCCTTCTGTAATATTTTTACGATTAACGTGTGCAGGTTTTCGGATTTGGTGATTGGATAAGAGCCAACACATTGAAGAAACAAATGATTTCCTCTAATACAACGGGGAAGATGGAGATGAGGTGTCACAAACTTATTGAAGAGAACTATCAAATAGAATCGACGAAGAATGCAACAAAAATGAAGCATTATGTTCTACCACTTTTAACAGAGATGGAGGAATTCGATTTGCCAGCTCATTGAATAAATTAATTAATGGAGTTATTGTTTAGGATACCTTTTTGGTTCCTCTTTGTTATAAAAGCAACGGAGAATGGGCTTTCAAGGGGGAGAGGTCTCCAGGATGTTGGAGGAATTTTTTTTTGGATATGGTGATATTTCTTTGTAATTTCTCTATTATGAACAAGGAAATGTGGAGGTTCTTCTTCTAGGATTGTCTTTTGGGGGTAATGAAACTCTGTAACATTTTTGAAGAAGAAAATAAAAAACCAGAGAGGATTGTTGCAGTCATTTCAAGCATTCAATCACATTATGTAAGATTGTTCTATATGTGTTGAGAGTTAATTGAGTTTGTTTACTGCCATTTTTGTTAAGTTCTCACATTTAATTATTTGAAATGATTAGCAAAGCAGATGTGTAAATCTTATATGCAGAATCGAATAAGGTTATTTGACTCTGTAATATTAATGTGCTCAGTATACTATTGTTTATTTGATTTTCTTTAATTAAACAATAATATAATTATTTTTTTATTCATCAGATGCTTATGTAATTTTAGCTCATGCATGATAGGTTTCAAATGTATTAGATATGATAAATTAGACCTAATTTAGTTTTAGAATTATAATTTCAACATTATTTCATAGCGGAAATCTATAAAAAAATTAGGAGCTATTAAATCGTTGCACACAGTTTAGTAGCTACTAAAATTTATGTGTTTGATTAGATTAAAATAGATCTTTTCTAACAATGTAGTTTAGTTCATTTTCATTTGGTTTGGATAGGTAGGGACTAACCTAACAGGTAACACAAACATATATGAGACTCTCTTGTTGAGAGCAAATCTTTACAAGGCAACAGGGCTTTATTCTTGTGAAAAGTAGCCATCCCAAACATACAAGTGACTGCAGTAAGAAACTTGTTTGGGCTATTTTTCCTTAGTTGGCTAGAGGATACTTTTCCCGGCCAACAAATGGCGCTAGAAAGAGGGCCATGAGTAAGTAAGTGGTTTTCATTTTTCAAATAATCTTATTTAACCATTGATCCCCTCGCTCTCAAGTTTCAGCTTTTTACATCTTTAATCTTCTACGTCAATACATATGTACGTAAGGGCTGGTTAGATGACAAGTTATAACCATTTTATCAATGCTATTTATCATTCATCGATTCAACCCAAATCCCTATTAGGATTCATGTCTCAAGAAATAATCATTCTACTCCATCTAAGATAGTTTATCACTTGTCAAAAACAAATTTGATGGTGAAAGTGAAATTTCTACAATTGACCATGTTTCTCAATTTTTGCAAAATTGTCTTACTAATCATGTTATCGATGAAGCAATCATTGGCAGATTGTTCTCTTTGACTTTCACAGGTCGAGTTCAAAATTGGTTTGAAACTTTGCAATCTCAACATTCTTTACAACAATTTTTAGTTTAGTTTATTTATGCTTTTCACGATCCTGGCTATGAGAAATTGTTTGTAGAATTAATAAATATTAAAAGAGAATTCAATGAATCATATGAAGACGATATCAACAGATTTTTTAATCTTTGTTACAGATTTCCTTTGAAACTCATCACTTCTATTTTTCAATTGTTCCATCAGGTTGTGTCTTTTTCAAATAAATTAGATCAATTAAATAAAAAACAATTTTCTTCATATAACAATATTCCGATTGATTCTAATCAAAGTTCAGAAGTTATAGATCAGCAATACTGTCTGACTTTTCTCACCTCATTAAATCAGAAGGAATATAATGTTTTAGAAAATGTTACCATCCCTTCTGATAATCCCAATTCATCTAAGACTATCTTAGAAGAGAAAGAACCAAATCTGAAATCTATATTGAAAAAACTTCTCCTACATTAATTAAACAAGACCAAAATATTCTTTTAAGGGATTCGATTCTTGAATCTCATTTTTCTGATGGGCCTTGTGTTTCATTTACACATTTACCTATTTGCAATGAAAAAGATAATATGTCATGTTCATATTTTTCAGTAAAGGATATTGATCCGATTTTAGGAGAAGAAATTAATGAATGTTTGAAATCAAACAAAAACACTCTAATAGAAGAAAACTTTTCTTTCAAAGAAAATTCTTTATCAACAGATACTTTTAGTTTTCTTTCTTCGTCCACCTATTTTTCATTATACCCTAATTTGTTTAATAATTGTGCTTCTCAGGATAATCTTCACATCTATTAGAATTTCATCCTGATGCGCAAACTTTTCATGGGTTGCTAGATGATAAATTATGTTTTGGGGATGAAGAGAATAAAAGTTATTCTTATGGACCTTTTGGTAAATGCAAAGAAAAAATTCATATACTTTTAGAAACACCTCTTATTGATTCACCACCTCTCGCGATTAATGAAGGATCTCCTTGTTTAAATAATGAGTTAACTAAAACTGAATTTTTCATTAAATCCAGTCATGATTCCCATTCATTTGATGAAGACATGTCTAACACAATATGGGATGATACCTCATTTGATTCTAGTCACTTACTTCAGTTTCAACTAATGATTACTAAAGATACTCATTCATATTGTACAATTTCTCAATCACGCAACTTTATTGACATTGATCACTCATCTATAAATTCACATGTTTATGTTTTTCATGATAGGGTTGCAGATTGGCTTGAGGCTTCTTACCTCAAGAAGTTTCCATTCAATGGTAAGGCTTTATTTTCTTCATATACAAGTAAATATTTTAGTGGTAAGCACGATGCACCTATTTTTCTATTATTAACATATCATTTTCCATTACTAATTGAAAGTGATGTTTTTCTTGCAAGAATTATAATGCTTCGATGGCTTCATTGGCTATTACAACTGATTTCTCTTGTACATATTTAGGCTTAGTTTTAGATTAGTTCTTGTTCATTTTTACCCTTTGTTGTTTTGTTTATTTTGAATAAATGCGGTTATGAAGATGATTCCAATTTCAAGCTCAAGAGGCGACACTTATCAATACATTCATGGATGTTTTCCTTACCTTTTACTCTCTTGCTTATAATTATATTTGCTTAAATTTTTTCTTTTTAAGTCATATATCTTTTACTTTTTTGACTTAATTGAGAAAATGTTTCATACATTTTTATGATCATAAGCAAAAACTTTTAAGAAAACAAGGAGTGTTGTTGCACATCAATACTCATTCCTTCAAAATCTTTTGAGTTGTAACTGCATATGTAATTAAGATTTAGTTTAAATTTATTTATTTTTGTTTGTTTTATTTTTTATTAATAATAGGGCCTAACTTATTAAACATCTTGCTTATTTTTAAGAAAATCTTATGTCACAAATTATAATTAAAAAAGAGAGACACATTTTTTTTATCGTGTAGAAGCTAATTTCTCTCTCTTCATTTCATTTGTGATATAGTTGTCTCATTTTTCTCCATGTAAGATGTTAATTTATTCAAGACTAAGTTTTTATTTTTGCATTTGCATATATCCATTTTAGATTTCTTGCTTTAATTGGTTTTATTTTGCAAGTTTGCTAGGATTTGCTTTTGACTAGTTTGCTTGTTTTCTGAAAAGGGGGTGGTAAACTAATTTTAGCATATGGTAGCTTGTCTGGACAAAACCATGTATTTCTGTCAAGTATTTGATCGAAATCCTTTTCTTTTAAAGGGACATCATTATAAAGACACTCTTCTTTTGTCAAGATTCTAACCATAGCGAGATTATCCTTGGCTTTGAAAATTTACTATGGACCATACTGATGGATTGATTGAGTTACCCGACTATACCATCCTTTGCTCTTAAAGGGGCCGTTTAGATCAGCTTACCCATCCACTAAATAATCTCTGTTGAGATTAACAATAACCTTAGTATTATTCATTATACATAACGTTAATAAAATCTAAGGGATTAACTGAAGAACGAGAGGTCTCATCACGAGCCGACCTATCATGATCATAAGCTCTATTGAAGTGACATTACCACATCTGGTTACCAAGCTAGGGTGATGGCTCTTAGTCATTAGATTAGGAAAAAGGAGGTCTCATCATGAGCCGACCTTTTCATTTTTTGGCAGTTCTTGTGAATGATGCTACCATTATCTGGTCACCAAGCCGGGGTAGTAGTCTTGAGTTAATGTATTTGTCAATATTAGTTTTTTGTTGTAAATAAGTTAATAATTAAAGAGGTTAACCAAAGAACAGAAGGTCTCATTATGAGTCGGTCTGTTGATGATCATAGGTCCTATTAGATTGACATTGTCATATTTGGTCATCAAGCCAGGGCAGTGGCTCTTGGTTTCAAAAATCAGGGGACAGGGGGTCTCATCACGAGACACATTGCTCAATTTTTTATAGTACTTGTGAATTAAACTGTCGTAAGCTAGTTACCATGCTAGGACAATGGTCCTTGATTAATGTCTTCAATTTACAAAAAAAAATGAAATATGAGAAAAATAAATCTTATTTGATACTTATCTATTTCTAGTGGATGGGATACGAGCATCTACGCAAGGTTAAAAGGCTTGTCCTATGGTATCGAGGTCACATCTATATACTATGTATTCTATGGCTTGTTTTGATTATGAGAAATTGATTCCTTGGAAAGTTTTCTTCCTCCAATTATAAGGATATATCATTTATCTTTATAAGGTTTTTAAATAATGGTCGGGATAGTTTGATTGATTTTCAAAGTTATTGGTTCAATTTATGCCTATATAAGCTAAATGAAAAAATCGAGTTATGTGATTGGGAGTTTGACATTTGAAGATGCCTTTATCATTATTTATCTTATATGATTTAAGATTCAGATTTATTTTGCAAAGATAATTGTTTCCCTCAGCATATCGCCATTTGTTGGCACCCCAACAACTCCCCTTAATTTCACAAAATTAAGGGTCCCCCATGTAAATTTTGTAAATATGTTGTTTTCAGTTTTCTTTTAGTTTGTTTGTTTGGTTTGAGAGTGCAAATTCATGGCTTCCTTCACTACAACTTTTATCTTTATTCGCTTCCATTTCTTTGTCCCGATTATTTTGATATAGGGATGCACTGGTTTGACTTATGCGTGGCTTCTCATTTCTTGATTGCTTTTAATAATTTAATGATTTGGTTTTCTTTCATTTGACCAACATATTTCTTTGACAGTATTTCCGATTATATCAATGACTTAAAATGACATCTTGGCATACCGGAATAATTTGACTAAACATTCAATTTCAAGTATTTCAATCCATGCTTTATAGATCAAAAGTTTATTAAGATGTTATTTTGGCATTATCTTAATTTTGTCTGGTCACAAATTAGATTATTATTTTCAATTGAGAAAATAAATAAATAAATCTTTGACTCATTTAAAATTGGTGTTAAAATAATTATGAGTCAAAATTTCTTAAAAAACTTTAAAATACAAAATAAATAGTTTACTAGAAGTTCTTTTATTATTATTATTTTATTAAATTTAAATTCTTATTAAAATCTAATTGTTTTCCATTTAAATTTGTGACTAAACAAGTTTTATTATTTATTTCCAATATACCAAATAAAAACAAATAATTTAAATGGCATTCCATAAATTGTTTTATTATTATCATTGTGCATAAGAGCTAATCATCAAACTTTTATCATTAATTATGGAAGACTAAACTTTGAGTGCATGAAGATCATTTAATTTGCAAAAGACATTAATTAAGTTACAGAAATCAAAATGATAAATATCTTTTATTATTTTTCACTTTTTTATGTCTTTTGAAATAAAGGTTATCATCAACATTTTAAATCACGTTCTAATTGGCGACATAATTTAACAAAGGAACTAAATATACCAGGGGTCAAAGTGAACGAAGCTCACATTCAAATCATGAAAAGGTTGCCACTTTTCAATAATTTTTTTTTGTTTTGTTTTGTTTCCAAAGACTTGGAAAGGACACGTTTTCAATACCAATTATGCACAAAGTTAACAGCAAAGAGATACCAGCCAACAATTTCGTGAATGGTTATGCATTTCCAACAGTCTCGAAACAAAAAGAATCTTAATTCATTATCACATCGCAATATTAATCAATCTTACATTTTCAAGAAGACAACGTGGAGAAGCCATAACATACCAATCCGCTTGGCTTCTGATATCGTTGCCAGGAATTATGTTGGAAGAAAAGTTTGACTGGAACATAAGTTCTCTTCATCACGCTTATTATTTTTCCTTCAACGTAACTTTATCATTATTTTTCTTAATGAACTATCAACACAATGAAGAAACAAATCAATTCCTCTAATACGACAGGGAAGATGGAGATGAGGTGTCACGAACTTATTGAAGACAACTATCAAATAGAATTGACGAAGAATGCAGCAAAAATGAAGCATTCTGTTCTACCAGTTTTAACAGAGATGGAGGAATTCTATTTTCCAGCTCATTGAAGAAATTAATTAATGGAGTTATTGTTTATGATACCTTTTGGGTCCTCCTTGTTATAAAAGAAGCGGAGAATGGGATGTCAAGGGGGATAGGTCTTCAGGATGGATCGGTGTACTAAAGAAAACATATTTGTCTTTGATCAGCTGGGATAAAATTTCCATGCCGGAATCTGCAGGAGGTTGGGGATTAAAAGACTTATCGGTGTTCAGTGCTGCACTGCGTTTGAAGAGTCTTTGGAGAGCATTATTTGGAGGCACACTTTGGTCCAAGGTCATACAGCACAAATATGTGAAACTTGACATCACTGAATGGCTGAGAATGCCCAACAAGGTGACTAGAGGCGTATCTCCTATCTGGAATGGCTTCCTAAAAGTTTACTCTTGGTTAGCTGTTGAAATGAAGTGGAAAGTTTGGAATGGTCTGAAGGTGGCTATAGGAGTTGATCCAATTTCGAGCTTAGATGCTGGCTATTCTTTGTCACAGGGTTTATTATCATATATCAAGCAAGCTGGCTATTACACACTGGATTCTTCTGTTAATAGGAATTCCTTCAGATATTGGATATCTGCTGAAGAATTAAACTTGCCACAGCAATACTGTGATGAATGGGACCGTTATATACTTGCATTGAACAGAGCCGGTATTCGCCTGAGATGTGTGGCCGATGAGGTGATATGGGCAGGAAACACAGCTACGGGGAGGATCACGGCGAAGACTGCTTACGGCTACATGATTAAAAGACGGTGCATTATTCTTATGCACTAGTGGTATGAAGTGATATGGTCATGGTACATCCCTCAGAAATTAAAATGTTTTACATGGTTTCTGCTCCAGGAACGTCTTAAAACTTGGGAGAATTTGACAGCAATTGGGTGGAATGGCCCCAGCATCTATGTCTTCTGTAAGACTGAGGTTGAATCTATGTCACATATCTTCATCAACTGTACTTTTACACTCAGTCTATGGGAGAAATTCTACATATGTTATGGTATTACTGAGCGCTGGGGAGGTATTAACATTGAATCTTGTTTTCATTTATGGGTCAACTATTGCAGATCTCATCTTACTCTTCCGGTGTTTATATGTTCGGCTCTATGGAAAGCTAGGAATATGGCTGTATTTGAGAATTGTTGTCCTAACTTGGAGAGTATTTCTAATGCTGTTATGTGTCAATATCAACATTTTCTGCCAACTGTAGACAAACCTATCAAATGAGTTATTGGAGACTTTCAAGTTACTTTTGATGATCCAGTGCTATTTTTCGATGGAGCGGCTCAACTTGGAATTTGTGGAGCAAGTGGTGTCATTCATATCAACCAGGATCATTTTTATTCTTTCCGCCTAAACTGTGGCAAAGGGACCAATATGAAAGCAGAATTGATAGCACTCTAGTGTGTTATTTGTATTGCCAACATGTTCGGACTGGGTACTGTTAAAGTCTTTGGCAATTCACGTGTCACGATTAAGTGGCACGAGGTGAATACAGTTTGAAGGTTCCGAACTTAGATTACTGATGTAGTAGAATTTTGTCAGAACTACAGACTTTTAACACTCTGTCCCTGACACATATTTATCGAGAGTTCAACACGCAGGCTGATTACCTGTCAAAGCTGGCATTGGAGGATCAAAAGGCTATCTATTTTGGGAAGAACACTGTGAGAACTCGATGATAGAGTCAGGTTCATTATATTTTCTAGATTAGTGCTTGGTCTACGAGTATTTTTCCTATTGCATAACACTGTTAGTATATTTTGTATGTATTTGGGAAGACGTGTGGAGCATGTTGTAATC
The DNA here is from genome assembly GCA_027924585.1 of Larix kaempferi. NCBI lineage: Eukaryota > Viridiplantae > Streptophyta > Pinopsida > Pinales > Pinaceae > Larix > Larix kaempferi. The sequence continues at coordinate 13,048,909 of BSBM01000444.1, read as the reverse complement.
CTATTTTGGGACTATAGTTTATGTTGTTGACATATCATGTACTATTTGATTCAATTATATTTGAATATCAATAGTATGCTTTTTTTCGCGGGAAAAAAAAGGTCTCCAGGATGCTGGGGGAATTTTTTTTGGATATGATGATATCTCTTTGTAATTTCTTCATTTTGAACAAGGAAATGTGGAGGTTCTTCTTCTAAGATTGTCTTTTGGGGGTCGATGAAAATTTGTAACTTTTGTGAAGAAGAAAATAAAAAACCAGAGAGGATTGTTGCTGTCATTTCAAGCATTCAATCACATTATGTAAGATTGTTCTATATGTGTTGAGAGTTAATTAAGTCTGATTATTGCCATTTTTTTAAGTTCTCACATTTAATTATTTGAAATGATTAGCAGAGATGATGTGTAAATCTTATATGCAGAATCGAATAAGGTTATTTGACTCTGTAATATTAATGTGCTCAATATACTACTGTTTATTTGATTTTATCTAATTAAACAGTAATATAATTATTCTTTTATACATCAGATGCTTATGTCAATCAAGCTCCTGCAAGATAGGTTTCAAATGTATTAGATAGGAAAAATTAGACCTAATTTAGTTTTAGAATTAGAATTTCAACATTATTTCGTAGCGGAAATGTACAGAAAATTTAGGAGCTACTAAACTGCAACAATTTAGCAGCTACTAAAATTTATGTGCTTGATTAGATTAAATCAGATCTTTTCTAACAATCTAGTTTAGTTCATTTTCATTTGGTTTGGATAGGTAGGGACTAACCTAACAGGTAACACAAACATATATGGGACTCTCTTGTTGAGAGAAAATCTTTAAAAGGAAACAGGGCCTTATTCCTGTGAAAAGTAGCCATCCCAAACAGACAAGGGACTGCAGTAAGAAACTTGTTTGGGCTATTTTTCCTTAGTTTCCAAGAGGACACTTTTCCCGACCAACAGGGCTATTATGAGAATCCTCTTGGCTCCCATATGATGCATTTTCTCTTATTATGATCCTCTAATATCATTCATAAACTTTATAACGCAAAAGTCTGAATTATTCTGAGTTTTCTACACCCCTTCTAGATTTGCATAGATTTGAGCTAGATTCTAGAATGTATTTGATAAATGAATGAGTCTTGATCCAAATGAAGTAATTATTGTTCCTACATTTAATTAATATGTCATATGAATTATTCCAAGTCTCAGATCAAAAATTCGTGATCCTCTTAGTCAGTTTTGGAAGTCCTGAATTCAAACTAGTTAAGCAATCCTAGTAGGCAATTTTTCTTGTATCTTTGTGAGAATTTATTAGAAACTTCTAAAACTTGATGGAGTCAACCTTGACTGTATATTGACTGTAATTTGATGTTATTTATCCTCCTTAAGTCAGAATCCTTCACCAACAACTTCCAGTAAATGTATAGTTGAAGTACTAGTTTGCATATGCCGGGGTTCCCAGGAGCATTGGAGTAGATTTCAGCCTGGCTGAATTCAAAAAATAAACGGTCGCATTTCTTTGTGCAAAGGTATTATTAGCTAGCATAGTCCTCCTCCTATTAAGAGAATTTGATCTGCTTACCTACAGTCGAACTAGCCCATTGAGTCCATTGTTTTTCGCTAAGTCTAGTAGGAGATTGAGTTAGTGTATCATTATCCCTGGTTGGTACATTACAGTTTCATTGGCATCAACCATATTTGCATCAGATTGGGGTAAAGTCCCCTGCCAACATACGAGCTAATATATGCAAAATAATAGACAACAATTAGAGAATTTTTAAACAAAATCTTATAATAAATAACATGTGCATTAAATATGACACAAAAACATGAACTAAAATCATTAAAATATCATGATGATATTAACTCTTTGGCCTATTGGCTTGACTATAATAAATAGGATGCTTGAACACCCTTCCCATTCCATTGATGCATATAGATACTAAACAAGCTCAAGGACATGATTTGTCCTCACTACCTAACATAACAATGAATCCAATACCCCTTTCCCTACACATGAACTATGGCTGGCCCCTCTTGGGAAACATCTAGCCCCGCATGTGCATACACACATCAATCATATACATAGGACTCAGGAGGTTGGTGGTCAAATGATGACCGAGTCACCATAAACCTCTCAAAAAATAAACAAAATAGCTTTGAAAAAAGGGGAAGAGTTGTCTCTCCTTCGAAACACTACCACATCTATTTAGAGTAATACAAAATTGTTGTAGAAGAGCAATATACAACTTGATCAATCTAGGTTTCTAATAAATTCTATCTACATAATACATCATAAGGAAACAAATGCACTACCTAATGGTATGGCATGCTAATGTCGTGATCATAAGGCATAAGCACCTAACCTATTCAAGTTGGAAAGAATGTAACCACAACTATCCCCTCGTAACTTGGAAGTGATTGGGGTTAGTAATGTCCTCATTGACATATCTCTACACATTTTCTATTTGGTACTATCCTACAACTCCAAGTGGTACATCAGGGAAATGTGGTAAATCCCTTGCCCCCTTTCCTTGATAGCATGGTGATGAAATATATGTCCTCCTCTGTGGGTTGGTAACATATATTATGACCAACCCTAAAGACATGTTTTCTATAGTCCTAATGATATATCAAATGGCACAATCGGGATTTAACAAAGATATTACTTGGTCTTGTCTCCACCGAGGAGACATGGTCACCATGGAAATAAAAAATTTCCATTCAAGGGGTTTTAACAAATTTATAAACAAACTGGAATCCATTGTGGATGAAAATTGTTGATGAAATCTAGCAATTTGAAATCATGGGAAAACAGGAAGCTTGCAAGGGAACAAAGAACACTAATGCTTAAGGTGTTGGAAGCATTAGTGGATAATAAAAATGAAAAAAATGTTTGGTGTTTTTATGTTACCCCACCACTATGCACTTAGTATACCAATGCATCAATGTGTTTATATGTCCCAAAGACACTAAGTGATTTAAAAATAATAATTGAACCTACCATGGTGTACAAAGAAGGGTACACACCGAGGATTTTATATGATCCACAAGCACCACAAACAATTTTTTTGAAATATTGTTTTTTAAACCTTCAATGGTGTGCCTTGTATAAATACGCTTTAGTGCAATTATAGGTTTATGAGGCATGATCTAGCAATTTTTTTAAAATGAAATGTTATACATATTTAAAACATGTATTTTTTAAACCTTATTGTGGCACACTCAATATCGCTATGCACTGATGTTGTTACATGTCTATAACACATCGATAATAATTTTCTTTCAAAATTGATCGCCCTAATGCCGTCCACATTGTATTGTACACATTGGGGTTGTCGTATGTATAGAATGCACCGCATACTTTTTTTTAAAATAATACTTTTCACAAATTCTGGGTTATTTTATTTAATACTATTTTGGTGCTCTGTGTACCAAGAAGCACTCGTGGTGTTCAATGTGATTATATGCATTGGTGTATTTATATGTCTATTGCACATCAGGTGTTTTTTTTTTGAAATATCTTAGTCTATAAAAATCGAGTGCGGGAAGACATTTTTTTGAATTTTTATTTGCAATGAGCTTCTCGCCCCCTCTCTGTGTTACTATAGAGAACCAATGCTTAACTATTTTTAGGAGCACTGATAATAAAACCTCCGCCTTTCCGTCTATGCTAGAACCCATATGTGAAAGTAGAATATGGAGAAGTTCTTCAACAAACATCTCTCTTAAGCCTAATTTCCTTATAGTGAATGTTGAGCATTAATTGTCCCTCCAAATGTGAGGGGGTCTCTTTATGAAAAAATCGATGCATATTTCTCTTTTATCAAACTCAATCCCATAGTTGTTAACACCAAAGAAGTACATTTTAGTTCATTTGGCATGATTTGTTAATTCAATAGTTTTTTGCGGAAACTTGTGGATCTCCACGCTTGGATTTCAAACTCATGGAATCCCTTTCTACTTGGGGGTATTATTATTATTCATCCTTGTGGAAGAGGTTTTTTCATCATGGAGTTTTCAATATTGAAGATAGAGAAGAGGTACTTTGGATGGTAGATTATTTATGAGGTCTTCTCAAATCATTTGATCCTTATTCATGTTCTCTATTCCAATTTGGGTAAGGACTTTAAAGCCCCCTTTGTGCTTTTGGAATGCAAAATCCTTGTAGCCAATTGGTGGGTATCTCTTAAGGTTTATCTTGATATCCTTGTAGCCTTCTCATGGTCACTTTCTTCACATTTGCAAAGATTTGAGTGGAGATGAATTTGGGTTTTGGTATCCTGAAAGGAAATTGTCTTAGATGTTGATGAATTTTGGAAATTAGATTAAAATATCAAATCAAATTGATAAAATAATGTAGAATTACATCTTCATATAGTTGATTCAAAGTGAAGTGATAATGTAAGAAGGAGGTTCAACTTTTATGTACTCCATATTGTCATCCACTAATAACATTAGATAACATATATCTAATTACACCGATAATTACACCATAGGTATTTAGATATTATATGAGATTTTAGACTTCCTTGAGTGTATATCTTTCTATCACATGAATTTTCATATTGATACTTACCTGGAACTAATATATTGGTTCATATTGATATTTAATTTTAATTAAAATAAAAACTCTAAAATTTTCTGTGGTTGTTTCTATTTTTTATTTTACGTTAATTTTTTATTATTAATTATTATATTATTATGTGTATTCCGTGGATGAAATGTGTTTGCACTGGCTATCCTCGATCGTACTCTGAGTCAATTTTGGCTTTTTAAAATAAATATTATATATAAATTAAGTTAAATCGCTGCCTTTGTCAAATATGCCGCCATTCTTATCCGATGCAATTCATTTCGAGGACGGCAATTCATACGTAATAGACAAAAGGAGTACCGCGTATATATTGTATTTATCAGTCAATCAAACACTGTAATCTTTTTAGCTGCCGACTGATAGTATAGCCGTTCATTTTTTTTCCAACACTGGTCACTGGTGCAGTTATGGGGTGCATGCATGTTAGATGAACTGATAAAAGATTGATTAATATTGGGTAATTACATGAACTCCTTACAGAGTTCACCAAAAAACATTTTGAATGATTTCAAGCACTTAATCTACTTTTTACCAATGCAGGATGGGCAGCATTCGGTATTGGGATTATCTGTGTTTTCTGTGGCAGAAATAGAGTGATTTGGTGTTTTAATCTCCCTCCATGGAGGAGGACTTGAGGGAGCATCTTATCTCTCATACAGATCGACATGAAAATCGTAACGTGGAAGGAGATGAAATTGTCGTTGCCACAGATTCACATTTAGATGCAAACGGATCAAACAATTTGGTTACTGACGTTGAGTCGCTTAAGAGTTTAGAGGTTCCTGCTTCTATATTAAGATATATTTATGCGGGTCATTTTTTAGCGAGATGGGGAACCAGGTACTTCATGATATTTTATGCTATTCTAATAACCAATGGCAGCGTTTTTCTGATCATGTAAACTTTTAGCTCAAAGAATTTGCATGAACTTTTTAACAGTAACATAACTTGGTATGTAATCAAGCTCCTACATTTTGCTTTTTTCACAATCCTTTCTGAAGGCAATCAGATGTGCTGAACATTTTATGGATGTAGTATCTAAAATCGAGAACTGATCAATTTTAGCAAATCTTTCTTTGGGCAAATCTTCGGAGGCATATTTTGAAGTCTTTCTTGGACATCACTGACAAAGCTATTGGGAAAACTATGAACTTTACAGCAGAAAGCTACGAAATGAACTTAGACATGAACACAGTGTTTCCTAATCAATTTAGTGGGAGATTAGGAGTTAAATGAATTGTTTTATGCACCAGTACTGGACATAATACAATGTAACAATGCCTGCATACACGCACTGAATCGATGAGGATAAAGGGTATTCTCTCAATCATTGAATGTGCGTTCTATAATTTTTAGGTGCCTAAAAAGTGGTCTTGTATCAGTTGTCTGATCCCATTGTAACTGACTGTCCACCAGCTAGGTTAGCCTTGTTTTGTTTTGCTATACTGAGGTGGTTGGTCAAATTCTGCTTAAACGAGAAGGAAGCTGTGGCTAAACATCATGCAGGTTGAGGTTTATGCTCGACCAATAAGATGCTGTCTGATGGAAATATTCCATCAGATATGCTTATTATGTTGAAAAAGTGGACAGTCCAGGACATGCCCCTGGCAAGTGAGCTGCTCTACCACTGAGCTACATGCCCTTTTCATGTCGGGTACCCCTTACCTTTTCATGTCGGGTACCCCTTACCGGTTCAATCTAGATTCTAAAATTGTAGATTGCTACCTCCAACAGACTAGATGGTGTAATTCCCTGGCACACTTGACATTCGTTGTTGCCGAGACAGGCGGTGGGACATCGGTGTTTACTCAGCACCCTGAACACATTTATACCCAGGGTTAGTATATGCATGCATATTTTCCCTATGGATAGGTCTGTTAGTGCAGATATTGGTGCTATTCGTAAGTTTAGAATGAATGTACACACCCATTAAGGCCTTCCTTCCATTAGTATAAGAACTTCACATACATTGCAGAAAAATATACTTTCTTTGTTTGCCAAAGACTACTGGTAGAACTAATTATATAGGGAAATGAATAGAGGGCCCTATTGAGTTCAGTTCCAACGCACTGAAGACACAGAATCCCTCGGTTGAATTTGGTTGGCATAATTGGTCCTGGAACCTAATAATCTTAAATATCATATTTATTCTATTTTCGAAGCTTGTTCACCTTCCAGGATAACTAAATAACAAAATAAAAATGGGGGATTGCAGTGTAACGATACGGTAGCCCAAAGCTACACTGATAAAACATCTGGAATGTATTTGCAATTTCATTAAATGAGAAATGTCAATGTGAAGCATAGATTCTCAACATACAACTTTATTATTATGGATAGCCAAAAAGTTAAAAATCCAATAGAATGTCAGGCACAGCGGTGAAGATGGTGAATGTCAGGTCACCTACCAAGGTTCAATTCCCCTGGAGGGCATGGATATGTGGTTGGGGACAGGTGTAAGTCCTGGTTGATTTTGATAGGAGACTACTGCTTGTCATGGCAGTTTAGCAGTGTCTCGGATTGTTTCATACCAAAATTAAACTTCTATTAGAGAAATATGAATACTTTTTTCTCATGTGAACATCATTTCAATGGAAAAAAAATCATCCTAAAGAAAATAGATTCTCTTTTCCTTGCTTTCCTTTCAATGCAACAATGTTGTCTCCATGCTGTTACTTCCCACCTAATTTTTACTGAGCCCTGGTATGGCGATGTACTTATTACATGATTTATATTGTCTTTGAAGTTTTTGTTACATATCAATATTTGAAGTTCTTTATTTTGGTTGAAAGTTTTGTCCTGATGCTAAGAGAAAAAAAAGATCCCATTGAGTAGAAAACATGATTAAACTAATTTGGTGTGTCGTTTGGTTTGCTTTCATAACAGAATGTGGGAATTCTCGGTAGGGTTGTTCATGCTATATGTATGGCCGGATTCTCTGCTGCTTACTGCATTGTATGGTGTTGTGGAGGCTGCATCTATTGCAATTTTTGGTCCAACTATTGGAGATTGGATTGATAGAATGCAATATATCAAGGTCTGTTCCTTCTTAAGACTTAAAATTTCCATGCTAATTGATATTTTTCAAAAGTTCCATGTCTGTATGCATAGCTATTTCTCAAGGCTAAGGGAATTACATATATTTGATCTAGATTGTACCTGAATGAATGGTATGTATGAAAGTCAATCTGAGAACAAGATTAGTTACTGATTGTTATAAAATGCAGGTATTACAAACGTGGCTGGGATTACAGAATTTGTCCTTTGTTGTAGCTGGAGGGGCAGTATCAGTATTGCTGAGTTACTCTAAGTCAACTATTGGAACACCAACTTTTATTGCCCTTGTCATTGTTGTAAATGTATCTGGAGCCGTTGGTACTCTAGCAAGCCTTGCAGGTGCTATCTTGATAGAGAGAGATTGGTTAGTGTCTAATTCTATTGTGACAACAATGCAAAGAAATGTGACGTTCAAGGCAATTATCACACTGACCAGAGATGCTAGGGGCAAAATCACGGTGCTTTCCACCTCCACGCAGAGAGTGAAAGAGAAATTTCATCTATCACTCTTTAGATTTGCCCTTTCCATCTATCTAGATATATGTGCAAACAAATTGTTTGAATAATAGAGCTCTATACTGTGAGAAGTTTATATATGCAAATTATGGTTTCAAAGTAGCATGTGAAAATTGAAATTATATTAATGTCCACTACAGACCAAGCTAGGTCAAAGTGACTAGAGATTCATCCATCATGAGAAGCCTATACAAAAACAGAGGGAGGCCCCCTAAAGTGAGTAAGTGCTGGAAAACATTCTTTGTATGTAGAAGGATGGATTCAGCTAAAAAGGGTATGTTTCCTATATATCTCATAACTACTTAATAATTGGTACAAGAATGGACAGAGGAACTCTAGTAATCAAATCATTTATCATTCTGGAGAGAGCCTTTGAGAGCTTTGTCCCAACAACAAACTTGGCCCTCATTTCTACTCTTCCATTATTTTATTTCATTTAATTTTTATGTAATCTCTTCCCCACCAGGTTGAAGGCACATTTGTACCACTGTCTCATTACTTCCACTTGATCATTCATGTGGGGTACCAAATCACTGTGATCTATTTATTCCATCTTTATGTTACATGCATGTTTGTGCCATGATTACAGTGCTGTCAACTTGCACCCACTTGGGCATGCCCAGTCACCATAAAGAGCGGTTTATTCCTTCTTGAAAGTCCTGGATTTGAGATTTATTGTACTTTCAGTTTTATGCTTTTTCACACAACAATTTCTGTTCATGGGATTATTTGATGATTAAATATGTATTTTTTCTCCTTTAGAGATTAAAAACAGAAGCAAAAACCCCACAAGCTGTCATCTTTCCTTGGACATTTTTTGAGACTAATAATAGGAGGTTATCCATTTAAACTTTATGCCCAGGGTTGACATTCAATTATAGTGCAATTTTCATTTGTTATTATGTTTTTTAAAGAAAACATATTTTTTAAACTAGTAGTTTGGATGGGAAGACGATTTCTTTTTTACAAAGAATTGCCTGATCCAATCCTTCAAGAGGCAGTATAACTTAAGGGCACTCCTATGATAGGCTGAAACTAACATGCATAACTTTCTAAAGTCACCATCATCAAGATCTACTTACAAGCATCTCTACATTCTCATGCCAAGCCTCTTACCAATGATTCGGAGCTTCGTTGAGTTGGCAAAATCTCCATGTTGACTGCCTGTGCTTAAAGAAATTAATCTAAGAAATCATCTCTGATTATTAATCAAAGAAAATATCGATCTCAATGCTGTGGATTGTGCTTCCATTAATAGACTTATTGTCAAATCTTGCAACGGATAACTGGTAATGAAGACCATAAATTTTTGGAAAATATAATTCTCAGCTATATATCAACTTTCTGGACAATGAAAAATGAACATAAATATCTGAAAAATTATTCTCTGTAGTGTCTTAAATATCAACTGTCTTGGAGTTGGTAGTTTCGCCATAGATCCTATGGTCTTAAAGAATAAACAAGTGAAGCAACTAAAATAGAATAATTAGCCCCACAATATGCCTTGCAAATATATTGATAATTTGATACATAAGATATTGCTTACTGATTTTCTTTGATTGCATAGTATTTATGAATTTTCTCAGGAAGTACAAGGCTACAAATATGTCATGCTGTTGGTATATCTGGCTCTCATTTCTTGGTTATTAAATTGCAGGATTGTTGTGATATCTGAAAGTCAGCCACCTGGCCTTCTTACTAAACTGAATGCAGTCACACGGCGAATTGATCTCAGCTGCAAGTTGTTGGCACCTGTTGCTGCCGGTTTTATTATGAGTTATGTATCTATGTTGGCATCTGCAATTGTTCTAGTGGTTTGGAATATATTGTCTGTTGGACTAGAATATTGGCTTCTGTCTTCTGCATATTATGCTGTTCCCTGTTTGAATCTAAAGATCAGGGGAGAAAAAAGCATTGAAGAAACATCTTCCAATGAATCACATGATGGCCCAAAAAAGGATATGAGCACAGTTCATTTCAGTGCTACGGAAGGAAATGATTCAATCAAGAAGAAACATGAAATGAGAAGTTGGAGCAGGAAAATATTACAAAGTTTCTTGCATATTCCTACTATAGAAGGATGGTTGGTTTACATACGGCAAGATGTAGTGCTTGCAGGCTTTGCTTTGGCTCTGCTGTACTTCACAGTCTTAAGGTATGCCTATGCTTTCCAGATAAATTTTGCTGCATTCAAATGCTAGTATTTTATGTTTAGTTTTAAATATTATGAAGTTTTCTCACTCAGTTTCACTTAAATGGTCAAAATGTGATTCTATTTGTCGAATGTTTCTCTATTGAATCTAATGAATGCTACTAAGTTGAACTCCTATATATGCCTATGTTTCACTGAGGATAGGGGATGGGGATAAATGGGGATGGAGGGAGGAGACCTCCCAAATTTCAGGGAATGGCATAGGGTACACCCTAGCAATCTAAGTTGCAGGGGAGTGCCCTCCCCCCTAACGCTTCACTCCCGAAGTGCGCTCCTAGAGGGAGCGATCAGGAATTGCTCTTGGGAGTGCAATACCTGATTGCTCCCTTCTGGGAGCTATTTTAGAGAACGCGCTCCCTGATGAAAAAAATGATCCCTAGTTTTTTAGGGAGCGATTAGGGAGTGATGAGGGAGCGTTGCTCCTAGAGCGCTCCCTCATCGCTCCTTGGTCGCTCCCGGGAGAAAAAAAATGCTCCCTAATCGCTCCCTCAATGCTCCCTAATCGCTCCCTCAATGCTTCCATGAATTGAGGTGAATTATTTGTCGTTTTTTGGTTTTTGGGACCAAGGCATGGTTCCACTTGGATTTATGACCATGGTTAGGATTGATTTAGGTGATTTATTAAATGGTAATGTGACATTCTCCTTATATTTCATTTTCTATCCTTTTAATTAAATTTTTAACATCACTGTTATCACACCATAGTAGCAGGGCTACTATTCTTGCTTAGCAGATATGTGCACATTCAAAAGCTTTGATTATTCAGAGCTTGGCTATGATGAGTTTATTATTTTGAGATCACTCATGATCAGAGCAGTATATTATTCAGACTTATGTTATACCTTGTGTCAAGGCTGAGCCTTGAGAGTTTGGATTTGATGACCGATGTGACCCTTTATTCCATCCAGTTTTAGTTCAGTGCCCAGAGATGTATTGCAGCAGTGTTTCAGATGGTTTATGATGATGTTATATGACCTATGGATGTTTGATCATTGACAGTGGATTATTATCTTGTTATTTTAGTCATGTTCATAGCTTCAGCTTGGTTTATCATTAATGATGTGGCAAATGTTGTAAAACTTGAAATGAACTATCTTAATGATGAATTATAAAATGAACATTTTACTTGCACATTTAGGTTGTTTGACAAAACTCACTGGTTCACTACCTTGCATAGATATGGTCTTCCTTGACATTATTTGTCTGCTAGCTTAGGCTCCACCATCACCTGACTCCATCCATCCATGACTTTCCTTATTTGGCCTTAACCCTTGACTTGTCTTACTTGGCTTTCTGATATTTAGGACTTCCCTTTTTTCTACCTCTGTGTTTGGACTGCATCCCTGTTTGTTTAGTGTCTCGGCTCTGAGTTGGTGACAGAACTTGCCTTTGGTAAGTTGGATTGTAGGCCTAAATCATTCTGGTCGGTTGTCCTGATGTTTGGCACTGGCTCGAACTCCCCCTAGTCACTTGAGATGTTGTTGGCTAAAACTGAAAGCTCATGCACTACTTATGGAAACTTATGTAAATTCGCCCATGGAAACTAAAAAGGGCAAGAGCGATGAACTGCTAAAAATACTCCTCGAAGAGTATAAGAAAGGTCCAAAAAAAGCATTGGTTCCTGTTACCAACTTTTTTGTACCATAGTTGGATTATCTGAAGAGCCGCCATTTGACAAACATGATGAGTGTTTGTATTACAGTGTATCAGATGATCCATCCTTTGTGCCTAGCCAGTTTTGTTTTTCAATCGACATGACCATGGCCCCACGGGGTTTGTAATAAAGTGTACTAGTAGGATTTTGAGTGGCTCGGTTCTCCATGACTTGGTTAAGCAACTAAGGTATTCCAGGGAGTTTTTTCCCTTGTCAATTATACTTTGCCTGTAGCCTAGCTATAATCGATGAGGTTTTCTCCCGCTTCCTCCAAAGCTGGAATGCCCGATTTTGAAAAATTTCGCCATGGGGGGTTATTAGAGTCCAACTGATGTATATAAGACTACTAGACACTATTAGAATAGGTTTTGGTCATGTCCTAGGTCCCTAGGACCCTCAGAAAAAAATTTGAAAATTTTTTACCGGGTCCTTCGGTTTTGGGTTTTTAATTATTTTAATTTTTTAATAAATTTTTCCGTAGTTTAAATGGAAAAATTTCAATTTGTAATATGTCAATCATCCGGGATCCGAATTCAGTGATTGAAGGCTTGAACTTTAAGCCAAAAAATCATTCATGATCCCCTGACCAGTTTATCCTAAGTTTCGGATGTCAATTCAGCCTCATAATTAATAATTTCTCAAAAAAAGTCAGTTACAGAGAAATTATTAATTAAAATAATAAAAAATGAATATTTGGAGATAATCCAAATCTCTCCAAAATAATCCAAATGGATTAAAATAAAAGGCTAATTGACATGCCACTGGGCATTAATGAAGGTTCTAGTCATCTCCAATCAACTTCAGTGAAGTATCCAGTCAACACAAGTGATTAACTCTAAGAGAAATTTGCTCCATGCATACAGAACTCGATTTAGTGATGTGGAGGAGTTATTAAATGAGAGTGTGGTTGGTTTTGAGTTGCATTGAATGGGAGTGGGGGCGCCTTGCCTAGGTGGAGGCCACCTCCCACTCTCAACTACCAAAGATCTCAATCAATTTTATGTTAAACTCCAAGCCACCTACCAAAGGGCTCACGTGTTCTCTCCTCCCTCACGTCAAGTTAGGGTATGAGCTCGAATTAACACATGGCAATAGTCTATTTGATGGTGAAGTTTCCAATGTGGAGATGAGCGGCGCCTTGCCAAGGTGGAGGCTACCTCCTCATCTCATTCAATACAACTCGAATTTGCTTGGTGGAGTTAGCACTCCAAGGCTTGGCTTGACATGGATATGATTGAGGTTTGATGGCAATTTCGATTTGGAGACTAGTGCTGTTGGCTTCCTTTGCTTCCTTTGAGCCAATTCGAATTAGGGTAGACTAGGCTTCTAGTTTTGTTATATAATGAGGGCTTCTCTCCTCATTCTTCATGGATATTTTGATGTAAGATTACTCTGCACAATTTGTAACAAGCTTTGGCTTTATATTGAAATAAAGAATTCGACTTTGGAGGTCCATGAGCTCTCATTCTTTGGTGTGATTTCATCTCTTGTTGAGGTGACATCTTTTCTAAACTCATCTCTCAATTTTGCAAAGTGTATGATCAATTGCTAGCTTAGGAGGGCTATTTTTAGCACAGTAGAATAGCCATTTGTAGTCTCAAATTGGTTGTTTATGCAAAAATTATGAAGATCTAAGTGGGCATGAGTAGTTAGTTATACAAATTGTTGATTTAGTCTTGATCTTTCTAGCATACTAGCATTGTTGATCTCACTTGTTGGTTGAGTTGTATGTGTTGTGAATAGGTGTTGCTAAAGTGAAGAAGGGTAAGAGCTCGGTTGCATCAAACCCATGCTTCATCTTCAAGCTTTGATTTAACACCTTGTGGTTGCAGGATCTACAGAATCTCAAATCTTTCATCTAAAGAAGGCTAGGAAGAGCTCTTCTCAAATATTTCATCAACAAAACATTTTTAATCAACTTGGTCACCTTGGTTCTAAGGGCTTGTTATCACATATATAGTAGCCGGGCTACCATACATTATTTTTCTGATTCCAGTACACTATTCAGCCAGTTCCCTTACATTGAGATGTTGAGATGAGCATCTATTATGGATTACTATCAGATTTTGGACAGTATATATTCCCCATGCCATGACTGAGTCTCATGAAACTCAGAGAGATGAATGATGTAGCAATTATACCATTTGTACAGAGAAGTCAGTAGTGCCCAGAGTTACAGTAGCAGTTTCAGAGGACAGATGATGGTTCAGAGGATGAGCATTCAGGTATATGACTCAACAGGTATATCATGGTGTTGTGGTTACATTGCTTTTATATTCATTCTTATAGCATGTCTTAGCATTTAGTGTCATGATCTGGCGATCATATAGATATGTGGACCTGGTTGATCTTATTATATATATTATATTGTCCCTACTCAGAATTAGAAGTTCATTGTTCATACTCATTGGTTTTACCCTCCTTAGGGATAATAGAGGTGATCATTCCACCATACCTTGGCTTGCTAGTGTTGGCTCCATTATTCATTGTCTTCATCCATCCATTACCTACCTTTTAGTTTATCACCCTGACTTACTACTTGACTAGTGGCATGGAGGACTTTTCCCCACTGTAGCCTCTGTGTTGGATGAGCTTCCCTGTTTATTGTGTCTCGGCTCTGAGTTGGTGACAAAACTTAACTATGGTGAGTTGGATTTCCTTGAGAAATATCCCTAGTCACTAAAGTTGTGTTGGCTAAACCTGAAACTTTTAGTGCTGCCATAAATACAAAGTATGGGAAATGAAATGTTATATCTTGTATGAAAAGCCCGTTCATGCAATGTGTTTCTAAACACACATGAATGAAAGGCAAGCCAAATGAAAATGGCTATGAAATAAAATGTTATATCTTGTGAAATGTAAATACCTAGGTAAACAAGTTGTCTGTGGCACACCTAGAAGTGCTTAGGTAAACAAGTGCCTTAAAAACACACCTGCAGCAAAAAGCCTAAATAAATGTAAATCTATGCAATGTGTTTATAAACACACATAGATCAAAGGCTATGGAAACTTTAGGCCCCAACAGCAATGAAACTCAAATGCTATATCAAAATGATTGCCGGCCTCATTTGTATTATGGATTGTGTGCATCTGTTAAAGGTGAATAAATACTCTTTGAACAACTTATCCATTTGTGAGATACCGTCATTCCCTGTTTTGTTTCTCATTTAGTATATGCTATGGTGTGTATTCCCTTTCCCATATCCAAAGTGTCACAATGTTGAGTCAGTAAGTCATCCCTTGGCCTAGCCAGTTTATTTTAAGCCTTCGCCCTTCACTAGCAAATTGATCACAACTATGAAGTGAGTATGGTCTTGAAAGTCTAGTTTGAGTCATAATAATAATTAATGACATTATATATTTGTTGGTAGATCGCCAGTAATGACTGCTACTTGTTATAATTTCTATTTGAATGAATTGTAGAGCATGCATTAACCTCGGACACTTTGCAGCAACTTTCGATGATATTCTGAGTTATATTTGGTCATGTTGACTTGGTCAAACCCAGTTTGACCAAGGTCAGCCACAGGATATGAGATGGTTAGACCTTATGATGACACAGATAGATGATATATGGTCTATGTACATGTACATGATGGTTCTATGCATCAGATGCAGGGTTATGATGATGATTTATGGTTTTCAGCATTATTTGATCATTTACAGATTATTATTATTTCACTTGTTCGGGCATATTGTATATATTATATGATCATGCAGAGATCCATATGGTGTATGAGTACACATCTTGGATAGATTTGGACCTTCTGAGTCCAATGAGACAGTCTACTTTCAGTTCCGGGTAGTTATAGTGATGATTGAGCCTCAGTAGGCTATCCTAGTGCAGTTTTGCTTTGTCGGAGACCCTGTTAGAGCAGAGATGGATTTTATTTGGTTCACCTAGGGCGCTGTGCATGGAGGGAATGGTCCAACCACTTGATTTTACCATATTACCCCCCTCTCAGACACACTGGTGCCCTCACCTTGACAGCGCAGGCACTCCAGGAGGCAGTTTGGGCAGTTTCACGCTTCCCAAGGCAGTTCAGAATCGGTAGAAATGGCTACAGAGGAATTCGATTTGGGCTACTGAGGCAAAGTTTTGGCATGGGATGATCAGTGATGGTGAGTGGGATGTCTTCCACACCTTCTCCAGCAGTTGCAGCTTCATCGGGGCCCACATCCATCACTTATGGCATTTTCTGATGATTTTTGGAGCCTCCTAAGGCTCACGATTTGTCCATAGAGGCACGATTTGGTATTTTGATGACTATTTTATTATTATTGTGCTATGGGGATTGACCAAGGGTGTCTAAAATTACCCCTTGAACCCACCATGAGCTAGTTGTTATATTTTGTCATCATGATTTGGTGGGATCCCCTCTCCTAGGGCGATTTTGTCCACTTATTGTTATATTTTATTAGTGATCCATGTATTTTATTGTTGAGCTCATCTCAACCATTGATTAGATCTTTTGATCTTTTAATCTTAGCCACTCATTCAAAAAGTGGTTAGATTGTGGACTCTCTCCCTCCTATTTAAAGGAGAGAGCCTCTCATTGTAAAGGGGACTTGTGGCTCTGGATTATTGGAATAGAAAATTATTATTGCATCTATCTGCAAGTGTTGTGGTGAATGTCTTTGGTGTTCGTTCGTTGATTCTTCCTTTGCACTGAGTTATTGGAGATATTGTCTTGCCATATTTTTGTACCATTTTTGCATCTACAGGTGGAGGCCGAATTCATTCAAGGAGGACGTATTGGTAGGGGAGGACCCTCCCTACTTCTTCTTTGGGTTTCTTCGTTGGTAATAGGGAGTATTACTGTCCCAGGACCTTCTATTTCATGTTACATTTGCACTTCGCTTGTATTTCCTCCATACTTGATCTTTCTGATTGAAATCGCTTTCCTTGGATTGACATGTAGAGGAGGTCGCACTTGTGGGCTAGGGCATCATTTCGGCAAGCAAATTCAACAATCTCTCATTTGATCTCTGCAGGAGTGTTCCTCAACAACAAGGCATCTCTCTTCATCACTCAGGTATGATCTCAAGGTAATTTCTCTTTCCATGATCTATCCACTTGTCTAAGTTACTTCAAACCTTAATTAATTAAAACCCCCATTTTACATTTTCTCAGATCTACAAAGATCTAGTGGCTTCTTGGGAAAGACATTTAAAACCCACCTCTATAGTATCCATAGCATCCCGGATCTATAGTTTGGTGAGGATTGGCCTCCATTTGACCCTCTTCCCAAGGCAACTTAGCCTCTCCAAGTGAGGTCGCACTCCTTGGTTTGGGTGAGTTAACCTAGATCTAGTACATGGGTAGTTGAGATTTCACTTGATATGCAATCTACATATCCAATAACCTACCCCTACACTGTCACCTTAGTGATTTCTACCTTGTGGGCCCCATTCCACATTTTAAGGGTTGAAACCCCTTTTTTGGACCACTTGGTATCTTAAATCTCAGATCTAGTAAGATCTAGCCACTGGATTGCCTTGATTTTCTAGATCCACATTTACACTTGCCTAAACTACTTGGATCTAAATTTTGGTGGCCATTGGACTTGTCTTGATCCCATTTACCACACTTTTAACCCTCCTTGGGCAAAGTCGCACTTCTTGGAGAGATTGAGTTTGTCCACTTGTAGGACATGGGTAGTTGAGATTTTGGTGGATTTGGAATAGGCATACCTTGAAACCTAGGTCTAGTATGTCATTTTGTGAACTCTTGTCTTGGGGGTAGCATTCCTTGTTTTAAGGGATTGTGGTCCACTTAGGTCATATCATGAACTATTAGACCCTGAAAGATCCAACCATCATACCTTTATTAGCCCACTTGGCTTATGCTACAGGGGTCATGATCTACAAGTTAACCTCTTTTTGACTCCATTTGTCCCAACTCCCAAGGCACTGTTCCTTCTCCAAGCTCATTCAACTTTCCTAGATTGTTGGGTTAACTTGTGGTTTCATCCTTGTCTTGGTTGCTTGAATCCCTTGACATTGTCATATCTTATAATCAAGCTTGTCATTAGTACTGGTTAGCCCCAATTCAACCCTTAAACTACCTTGCATTGGACACGGTTCCCAAGGCAGTGGAATTTCTCACAATTGACTAGTACTTTAATCCTGGATCTCATTTCAAATACTATAAGTCACTCTCACATCAACAATAAACCAAAGTCATACTCATTGAACCCCTTATTCATCTTGTGACTTTATCCTGAGATCTAGGATACACCATACACCTTACAATACTTCACTTATACTTGACTTGTTTTGGTGTTTTGGTTTGATCTCTCCTGTCGGGAGTAGATCTGGGTCTCCCCCTTTGTTGTTTGGGCTAGATAGCATAAAGTGAAGGTTGCCTCGATTGGCGTGACAACCATCTATTGGAAGTCGAGGTGATCGTGGTTGCACTTGTTGAGTTGCCCTTTCCTCCTGCCATCCATTAATGGATACATCTATAGGGGTAACTACAAGTTAGGTGATAACAGGGCTATCTTCTTCAAGCTCTCCATTTTTCTCCTTGACTTTTTGCCTTGATCTGCTAGCCCTTCTTCCCTTTGTCCTAGCTCTCGTCCACCTCACCCTTAGCTTCTTTTCCTTGTCTTCTTCCCTTAGCCCTTTCCATCCAGCTCTCGTTTTTCCTTCTTTCCATACCTCTCGTCCACCTTTAAGATCTCCTCTCCTTTCTCATTTTTTTTAACATTCTTCATCTTGCTTTCGTTGGTCTCTTTTTTCCCTTTCTTGCCTTTCATCTTTCCTCCACTCCAAGCTCTCGTTTCCCTTCTCTTGTCTCTCTCATCTCTCTCGTTTGCCTTCTTTGGTCTCCATTCCATTCCTTCGTTTTCCCTTTAGATTTGCTCAAACTCCCTCCTTCTCGTCCCTCCTTGTTTGAGCACTTCAAAATATTACAAAAACAACAAAGGTTTGGTTAAGAGTTAGTTGTTTCAAAGTTAATAATTAGGCCATCTTTTCATCATATTTTGCATTTGTTAGATTTTAGCTTATACTTCCATACTAGCTTTAATTCAAAAGGTTAAAAATTTGCATTTAGGATTTGGCATATAGATTAGTTTTAGCTTCCACTTAGTTTCAAAGTTTTTATTGTTATTTTGCAAACATCTAATGGGTGCCTTGTTGAAGTTGATCTAAGCTTGTGTAGGTACTTTTGAGGAGAAGAAAAACTTTAAAAAACAAGACTCAAAGAATATCAAGAGCAAAACCCAAAGAGGAAAACTGAACCAATAAGAAGATCCAAAATCAATGAAGAGGATGATAACCATGAAGATGTAAAACCACTCTCCTTTGTAAAAGCCATTAAGGGCTTCTAAGTATTGTTTCCATAGTTGTTGTATTTCCTTCAAAAGACCTTTCAAGGGTTTAATTCCCAAAGGCACTTGTAACTCAGTTAATAAAAAGGCTGGGTGGGATAAGGCCTCCCACATTTTGGTTTCTTCTTCCCCATTTGGGGAAGAGTGTTTTGGTGCATTCTTTAGCTTAGTTTTGTGTCAATTTTCTAGATATATTTTTCAATTTTTGTACTTAGAATAATTCTCTTCCAAGTTTTGCTTTGAGAAAGTAGCTTGGGATTTGATCCCAAGTGCCACATAATTTTGTGGCTACTTCTCTTTCCCCATTAGCATCCTTGCGGACATCCAGCTAGCTGGAAGGTTTTTGGGACTAGTGGTTCTAGTGGTCACCTTGTTCCAAGGTTGATCCCACCTTGTTGTTTATTTTTTGGTTTGTTGCTTGATTTGGCCTTGTCCTTTCTTTCCATTTATTTCTCTTTTCATTGCTTGTTTACTTTGGAAAACATGCTTTTTCTTTGCGTACAATCTGCCTCTATTTTTAACAAAGAACAAAGCCTCTTGAACTTGCAATAACCCAAGTCAAGAGCACTCTCTGTCGGAGAGCATATTAATATTGCATCTTCCCTGCATTAGGCATATAGAATAGCTAAGTCTCTTGAACCTTGTCATAAGACAAAGTCAAAAGCGCTCTCTGTCGGAGAGTTGAACTATGTGCTCTAATAATTTTAAAACATTTCAACTCACACTCCCCCTTTAATAATTTATCTTGGTTGCTATCCAACACCCGTATGCTCTGCCAACCTGAAAAGGTTGGGCTAGTACTCAGAAAGGTGTTGGATTTGATAATTTTTCGATAACATAATAAAATTTTCACCCCCACAACCAACGAACCGGCATTGCTTTTTTCGAGACATACTCAGGTAGTGGGCAAAGTTCCTAAACCTGGTGGGGCCGGAGGTTTCCGCTGTCTAGACATCGGAGTAGTTAAGTCTTTAGACACTTACTCCTTGACATCTGGGCGGACCGACATACCATCAGAAGGGGAAGCCACTGAAAGTATACTTTTCCGGTCTTTTGCTTACTTTGTTGTTCTTAGCCTAATAACCAAGACCATTAAAACTTTTAATTTACCAAGATAATTTGCAAAACGATCTCACGAACAGCTACCTGAGACTTGCATTTCAGCATCCCCCAAACATTACACAATTCATTGACTCCATAAGGCACTGGTTTATTTACACTTTGATTATCAATTGGGGCCATTTGTCCTTTGTTTAAGTGATTTATCAGTGGATGCTTTTATTTATTTCGCGAGTCTTTCATATACTGTTTTGCAACGTGGATTGCATTTTACCTTGTGTTTTATTTAAAGTAAATTTGTGATCTTTCATCTTTAAAAAACTCCTAAACAACACCCATCCGCATCACCATACACTAAAAAACATTAAAACACATTGAGCCATAGTAAACTCTTTGTAGGGACTACCCCCTTTGGCTTCGTTAGGAGTTAGTCTAAACGGAGTAGTTGGGATTCAGGTGACCGTACCTGGCTCATTGCTTGTCCCCAAGGCCACACGTTCCCCACTTGTAGTGAGGGAACAACTTTCGAAAGATTTCTGCTGCTGGTGTGCATCTCGGCGAACAACATCTTTGGCGCCGTTGCCGGGGACAAATCTTTTTGTTCTTGGATGACCTTAGTTTTTTCTAGTTTGTTTTACCTTTTTGATAGATTTTGATATCTATCTGGCGACTCCACTGCCCTTTTTAGTTTTCCTTTTTTGGTAGATTTTTAGTCAAATCACTCTCAGAAATTAGACTTGAATCCACCTAGCGACTCCACTGTCAGTAAACCCCTCAAGGTATTCAACTAGAAGGAATTCTGAAGGTTTACTCAATTTCATCCTCGAGCCTGAAAAGGTTTACAGGAGGAGACTGAATAAACTTAATTCTTGTAGAATCCTTGAAGAGCTTGGATCTCAGTCCATTTCTGACATCCATAGTCTTTTTGAAGAAACTAACCTTGAAAAAAAAATATTTGTATTTCTGATACAATGGGTGATTTCTATTCTCCCCTTGACATTACTCAGATAGCAGGTCAACCACATGACATTCCAGACAAAGCTATCGACAAACTTCCCATTTTTACTAGCACTGATGCCATTACTGTTGCCTATCATCTCAAAGATTTCTCAAAATGTACAAGTGGATATGTCAGAGATCCTGCCCACAAGCATGATTATGTATACATGAAGCTGTTTGCTTTATCTTTAGATGGGGATTGTTATCAACTGATTTGTACAATAGTTGAAACCTTATTGAGCCGCAAGTGTTGGAACACATCAGTGTTCACTTCTAGAGTATATGGGTTTCATATTTTTGGGTCTAGCCAGTTTTGTTTTTTGAGTCGACTTGACCATGGCCCCATGGGGGTTTGTAATAAAGTGTGCTAGTAGGGTCTGAGTGGCTTGGTTCCCCATGACTGGATTAAACAACTAAGGTATTCCAGGGAGTTTTTTCACCGTCAGATTATACTTTGCTTCAGGCGAGATATAATCTCTTGGTTTTTCTCCCGCTTCCTCCAAAGCTGGAATGCCCGATTTTGGAAATTTTTGCCATGGGGGGTTATTAGAGTCCAACTATAATGTATAAACCTACTAAAAACTATTAGAATAGGTTTTGGTCATGTCCTAAGTCTCTAGGACCCCCAGAAAAATTTCGAAAAATTTTTACCGGACGCATTGGATTTGGGGTTTTTAATTTAATTATTTTTTAAATTTTAATTAAATTTCTCTATAGTTTAAATAGAGAAATTTGAGTCTGTAATATGTCAGTCATCCTGGGTCTGAATTTAGTGTTTGATGGCTCGTTTCACAAGCCAAAAATCACACATGACCCATGGACCAGCTGAACCCAACTTTCGGATGTCAATTCAGCCTCATAATTAATATTTTCTCTAAAAAGCCATTTACAGAGAAATTATTTATTAAAATAATAAAATGGAATATTTTTGAGATAATCCAAATCTCTCCAAAATTAATCAATTTGATTAAAATAAAAGGCTAAATGACATGGCAATAGACATTTATGAGGATTCCAATCAACTCCAAGTGGCTTAAGTCAACTATCCAGTCACCAACAAGAGATCTCCTCAAGCTAATTCTCCCTCTCCCATGCAAAAGTCGATTTGATGAGTTGGCAAGTGGTAATTGGGTTGGTGGGTGTGCATTTAAGCCTAAGGTAGGTGCCCTCATGACTCACCAATTACCATAAGCTTGGCTCCCTTCACAAGATTCGAGGTACTACCTACCACACTCCACTTGTCACCCACCAACTAACTCGCACCCCTCCTTCAAGCTCACGTCATTCTACCCTAGCCTCACGTGTATCCTTGTTGTAACTTGTTTATTGGTTGGTGATACTTCCTATGCAATCTACAAAGTCGAGCTTGCCACCTATCCATTCAACCTACCATAAACTCGAGTTTGACCATTTGTTTAGCTCTCCAAGCTTAGTTGTGATTGGAATTCGACCTTCATGTCTATGCCAATTCGACCTAGGGTTTTAGCCATTAGTTTCACTATAAAGAGAGGCCCTTTGGGGTTATGATCTCATGGAATTTTTGATGTAAAGTTACTCTGCCATTTTTGTGATTGCAAAGCCATTGGCTTAAGGAAACAAAGCGACTTTGGAGGTCTATATGTTGTCAAATGCTTTTCATGGAAATGTCTTCATAGTATCAAGGTGAATTTGTTCTTGTTATTTGCTTGTAATCTCATATATTGATCTATAATTTGCTTAGAAGGCTTTCTTAAGCCCATAGGATGGGCATTTGAATACAAGTTGTCCATTTATGTTTAGTTTAAGTGTGATTTAGAAGGAGTAGACTGTAGTTGGAAATACTTATACTATTCTAATCCCACTTTTATTATGCATACTATTATGATCGAGATGTGTTTATGAGTGATTGCTTGTGCAGATCCCACAGGTTTGAAGAGAGATTTGAGCTAGGTTGCATCTTTCATCTCTTCAAAAGGCCTACATTTTCTAACAAATTGTGTGTGCTTCAGGATCCTTCTAGAGTCAATCTCAAGCATTGAAGGATTTGGCAAAAAGCCTAAGTCTAGGATTCCATCTTTCAAACTCATTTAAAATCAACTTGGTTACTTTAGGCTTCCATTCTTCAAGCCTCTCTTTTTTCTCCTTGAAACCCTTTTGATTTGATTTGCTAGCCCTTTCATCTATTGCCCTACTTTGGCCCTACCTCCTCTAGCTCTCGTCCCATCTTATTTGCCTCTTTCTTTAGCTCTCGTCCCATTCCAAATTTCTCCTCTCTTCTCTACCATTCGTCCCATCTTCTATACCTTTCTTCCCATTCGTTTTTGCCTTCCCTCTTAGCTCTCGTCTACCCTAGAAGAGCCCTCAAACTCTTCCTCTCGTCCCATCTTCTTAGCTACCCTCTTCTCTCTTCATCCCATTCGTCCACCTCCATTCAATAGCCCCTTGACCTCTTCGTTTTGCCCTTGGGTTTGTGCCTCCTTCCCTCTCGTCCATCCCTATTTTTCCCCTAAAAACACAACAAAAACGAACAACAAATTGTTAGTAATAGTTTTGTTAAGATCTCATAGTTAGCTACATTATTTCAAGGTTACTAGTGTAGATCTTATGCTTTGTCATTATCTAGTTTCACTTTGCAAATATTAGATCTAGTTTAAATTTCAAATTTTGTTTTATTTCCTAACATCTAATGGGTATTGGAGTTGCTTGTTTGTGATAGCTTTTTCTTTGAGAAAAAATAGCATTGAGAAGAGTTGAAGCAAAGTGAAAGAAAGAGAATTCTAATACAAGAAGCCATCAAGAAACCAAAGGGACGATCCAAACCAAGAGATTAGTATTTATTCTTTTGTAATAGATCTTAAGAGTTTGTTTTAATATTTCCCAATTTATTTCTCTCAAAGTCCCTACAAGGGTTTCATTCCCAAGGGCATTTGTACTCTCATAATAAAAGTTGCAAGTGGGGTTTTTAAGCCCCCACATTCACTTCCCCCATTTGGGGAAGTCTTGTAGTCTTCATTGAGTGGTTTGATTTTCTAGTTTAGATCTTTAATATGCTCTTAGAATAGTTTCTATTTTAATAAGTTGTTTTGGTTATATTTTCCGATTTACTTACCCCCATGCTCTCCCGAGTACGGTCTTTGACCTGAAAGAGATTCTTGGGTAGATTAGAGTTTATTTTCTGTTTAGTACTTTACTTTTTTCATCTTGTATTTTCTCTTCCAAGCCTTGACCAGAGTAGAGATAACTTTGGGATCGTATCCCAAAGGCCACATAACTTTGTGGTAGCTACTCGTTCCCTCATCAGCTTCTTGTGGACATCCAGCTAGCTGGAAGGTTTCCAAGACTGGTGGCTTCTCGTGGTTGATTTTGTTCGGAGATTGATCCCACTTTTAGATTAAAATTTGTCTTGTAGAACACTAGAGTTTCCAGTTTCATTTTATTTTGCAAGTAGTATTGTTAGCAATATTCCATATCTTACTGATCTATCACATTGTTTAATCATTTTTAAGTTGAGATATCTTGCTACTACAAACTATTTTCTGCTTCTTAAAACGAACTAAAGTCTCTTGAACTTGTCCAAATCCAAGTCAAGAGCACCCTCTATCGGAGGACATTATTAGTCTTGCATCATTCCCTGCATTAGGCATTTGTTAATTAGCAAGTCTCTTGAACTGTGGTCATAAGATCAAGTCAAGAGCGCTCTCTGTCGGAGAGTTGAACAAAGTGCTCTAATAATAAAAAATTTCACCCATATTTCCCTTTAATTAATTTATCTTGGTTTCTGTCCTACACCCGTATGCTTTGCCAACCGGAAACGGTTGGGCTAGTACTCAGAAAGGTGTAAGACTTGTTAATTGCATAAGTGATAACATTAATTAAAATTTTACCCAAAACCCCAACCAAGACAAAATTACTGAGTTCTTCCTGAAGAGGTGGTGTCGGGAATCCACTGTCAGACTCGAGGGCGGTCAAGCCGCAAGCACACTTGCCCTCTTTGCAATCTGGGTGCTCCCGACCTATCACCTAAAAGGTTGCTAGTGTCTTTATTGGTTAAGGTTCCATTCCTTTTGAATATCCTTGTTCTTAGCCATAATAATCAAGACCACTAAAATCTTTAATTTACCAAGATAAGCTGCAAAACGTTATAAAAAACTTTCATCTCAAACACTTGTATCAAGCATTTTACAATCACTTTTACATTTTGACTCCATAAGGCACTGGTCCTTCATCACAATATTTTATTTGCTTAATATCAATATTGGAGTACTTGTTTTGATTTGCGTAAAGAGTGATTTATTTCTTATCCAAGTGTATCTCTCATCTTCTATTTTGCAACGTGGATTGCGTTATCTTGTTTAAAGTATTATTGTGTCTCTCACTTTCAAAAAAACTCCTAAATAACACCCATCCGCATCACAACACCAAAAACATTTTTAAACACACAAGAGCCTTAGACAACTCTTTTTTAGGGACTACCCCCCTTGGCTTCGTTAGGAGTTTGCCTAAACGGAGGAGCTGGGATTCAGGTGACAGTACCTGGCTCATTGCTTGCCCCCAAGGCCACACCTCTCTCACTTGTAGCGAAGAGACAACTTTCGAAAGATTTCCGCTGCTGGTGTGCAATCTGGCGGACAATAGTACAAACATTCATCATGTTTGTCAAATGGCGGCTCTTCAAATAATCCAACTATGGTACAAATAAGTTGGTAACAAACTTGAAATAAACCAAGTCAAGAGCACTCTCTGTCGGAGAGCATTTTAAGGTTTGCATTTCCCTTTGCATTAGGAATATAGATTAAATAAGTCTCTTGAACCTTGTCATAAGACAAAGTCAAGAACACTCTCTATCGGAGAGCTGAACTGTGTGCTTTAATAATCCTAAAATATTTCAACTAACACCCCCATAATAATTTATCTTGGTTGCTATCTAACACCCGTATGCTCTGCCAACCTGAAAGGGTTGGGCTAGTACTCAGAAAGGTGTTAGATCTGATAAACTTCTATAACATAATAAAATTTTCACCCCACAACCAACAAACAGGCGTTGCCTTTCGATAAATACTTAAAGTGCTATTCTAGGAGGTGGAGCCGGAGTGCCGTTGTTCAGACTTCGAGGGTGGTTTAAACATTGGACACTTATCCTCTTGATAACTGGACGGTCCGTCAGATCACCGTGAATAGCCACTGAAAGTATAACTTTCCGATCTCTTTGCTTACCTTGTTGATCTTATCCTAATAATCAAGACCATTAAAACTTTCAATAAACCAAGATAATTAGCAAAACGATCTCACGAACAGATCTCTCAAACACTTGTATCAAGCAACCCAAGCATTCAAGCAATTTTTTGACTCCATAAGGCACTGGTCCTTGATCTCATATTTTATTTTGCTTATTATCTATCTGGAGTACTTGTGCTAATTTCCATATGTGAGTGACTTGTATTTAAAGATTCTTAAAGTGGTTGTGAATCAGTGTATCTCGTATCTTGAATTGCAACGTGGATTGCGTTATCTTGAGTCTTATTCAAAGTGTTATTGTGTCTCTCATTTTTAAAAACTCCTAAACAACACTCATCCGCATCACCACACATTAAAAACAATTAAAAACACATTGAGCCATAGTTAATCTTTTTATAGGGACTACTCCCCTTGACTTTGTTAGGAGTTAGCCTAAACGGAGGAGCTGGGATTCAGGTGACAGTACTTGGCTCATTGCTTGCCCCCAAGGCCACACTTTCCCACTTGTAGTGAGGGAACAGCTTTCGAAAGATTTCTGCTGTTGGTGTGCATCTCGGCAGACAACAGATCCATAGATCTATCTTTTGCATACCCGTTGGTACCTTTTGCACCCCTAACTTCACCTTGTGGTCTCATTTGAACCATTTCCATATCCCAAGGAAGTGGGTCCCACTTGTGTATTTCATGGTACTAGATCTGTCTTTTTGGTCTTCATAGGTGGCCCATACCATTCATTGGTTGAAACATTTGTCACTCCTTAAGCCTTTTCAACCACTATCTAAACTCTTGGGTCCACCTAACCCTGCATTGGTTTCTGTAACTTGTCATTTACACATCCCTAGAAACCTTTGTCTTGGTTCAATCACTTTTGAGTGATCATAGGGTCCCCCCCTTGATCTTGATTTATCTTGATTTAAAGTGAAGAGTGCCTCGGTTGTCGTGACTCCCAGCTTGCATTGGGAACTGTGGCATCTCTTGGGTCACCTCTTTAGTTGTCCATCTCCTCTACCATCCCGGATGGGATACCTTTAGGGACAACTACAAGTTGTGTGATAACAGTTCCCTAGGACTTTTTGGCTAAGTCAGGTATTCCAAGGAGTTTTTTCACCTATTAATTATGTCTTGCATTAGTGCATAACATAATTTTTGGGTTTTTCTCCTGCTCCTCCAAAGCTGGAATGCCTGGGGAGGTTAACGGACCTTAGGGGATTGTTAAAGTCCATGGGTCAATGTATATGAACATGCTAGACATTATTTTATAGTCATATGGACATGTGCTAAGTCCCCTAGGTAGTTTTTTAATTTTTATAGTCATATGGACATGTGCTAAGTCCCCCTAGGTAGTTTTTAAATTTTCGGCGAAGTTTATTTTTTGTGTAAATGGGCCATTTTTTAATAGTTTATGTTATCACCAAACTTGTAGGTGCCCCTAGAGATGGATCCAAGATGGATGGCAGAAGGGATTGGCAACCAAAGAGGTGCAACCAAGATAGCCTTGACTCCCAATAGATGGTTGTCACGCCAATCGAGGCAATCTTCACTTTATGTTATCTAGCCCAAGACAACAAAGGGGGAGACCAGATCTACTCCCGACAGGAGAGATCAGACCAAGACACTAGATAAAGTCAAATGATGATGAAGTACGTAAGGTTATGGTAAACTCTAGATTTATGAATGAAGTCACAAGGCAAGTAATAGGTTGGATCAAGGGGTTTAAACAATGGAGATTTGGTCCAACATGTTTATGCAAGTGACTTATGAGGTTTAGAATAAGATCCAAAATCAGGGTACTAGTCAATTGTGAGAAAATCCACTGCCTTGGGAACCGTGTCCCATGCAGGTTAGTTAAGGACTGAATTGGGGCTAACCATTACTAGAAGTGATCTTGATTGATTGATATGACAATGTCAAGGGGTTCAAGCAACCAAAACAAAGATCAAACCACATGCAAACTCAACAGTCCAAGAAAGTCGAATTAGCTTGGAGAAAGATCAGTGCCTTGGGAAGTGGGCCAAATGGAGTCGGATGTCCACCATATTGTAGATCGGGAATGTTGAGGTGTTGAGGTAGGTGGACCTTAAAAATTTGGCTCATCCAATGGCTAGATCTCAGTAGATCTGAGATTGAAATGTGCCACAAAGTGACCCAAGTGGGGCTCAACCTCAAAATGAGGAATGGGGCCCACAAGGTAAACATCACTAAAGATACACACTAGGGGTAGATTATTGAATGTGTAGATGAAGGATCAAGTGGGATCTCACCTACCCAGGTGCTATATCCTAGCAAACTCACCTCTCCCAGGAAGTGCGACCTCCCTTGGAGAAGCTTCTTTGCCTTGGGAAATGGGTCAAATGATGGCCAATCCACACCAAACTATAGATCCGAATCGCCGTGGATGCTATAGAGGTGGGTCTTTCTAGATCTGAGAAATTGTAAAATGAGGGTTTTGAAATTATGAGGGTTTGAAGCATTTAGACAAATGGATAGATCATGGAAAGAGAAATTACCTTGAGATCATACCTGAGTGATGGAATGAGATGCTTTGTTGTTGAGGAAGACTTCTGCAGAGATAAAATGAGTAATTGTTGAATTTGCTTGCCGAAATGATGCCCTAGCCCACAAGTGCGACCTCCTCTACCTGTCAAACCAAGGAAAATTGATTCAATCAGTCAGATCAAGTATGGGGGAAATACAAGCGAAATGCAATGATAACATGAAATAGAAGGTCCTGGGACAGTAATACACCCTGTTACCAACGAACAAACCCAAGGAAGAAGTAGGGAGGGTCCTCCCCTGCCAATACGTCCTCCTCAAATGAATTCGGCCTCCACCTGCAGATGAAAAAATGTGGTACAAAAATATAGCAAGACAAAATCTCCAAGAACCCAGTGCAAAGGAAGAATCAACGAATGAACTCCAAAAGCATTCACCACAAGATGCAATAATAATTCTCTATTCCAATAATCCAGAGCCAAAAGTCCCTGTTATCACACCATAGTAGCAGGGCTACTATTCTTGTACAGCAGATATCTGCACATTCCAGAGCTTCTTTTATTCCAGAGCATGGCTATATATTTTGGATCACTCATGATCAGAGCAGTATATTATTCAGATTTTATGACCTTGTGTCAAGGCTGAGCCTTGAGAGTTCAGATTTGATGACTGATGTGACCACTTATCCCATTACAGTTTCAGTTCAGTGCCTAGAGATATATTTCAGCAGTGTTTCAGATGATGCATGATTATGATGATATTGTATGATCTATGGATATGTTCTCACTGACTGTGGATTATTAGCTTGTTGATTTAGTCATGATCATAGCATGTGCTTGGTATATTATTCCTGATGTGGCAAACTATTTAAAATGAACTGTAAATCATAAAATGGACAATTGCTTGCACTTTTAGGTCATTTAACAAAACTTATTGGTTTTTCACCTTACATAGACATGGTCTTTCCCCGACACCAGTTGTCTGCTAGTGTAGGCTCCATATTCACTTGTCTCCATCCATACATGACCTTCCTGTTTGACTTTAAACCCTGACTTGTTGTCATGTCCCAAATTTGGCATTGGGTCACAATGGCCTAATCACATTAGCCCTATTCATTAGAGTTTGTCAAATTGATGCTAAAGGTCAAATAATTGCCAAGGAGGAAAATTACTAGTTTCCTAGGTTTGGGGTGGAAGCTTGGTATTTGGAATAATGGGGATAATAAATGATGTTTGAACATTAGAATGGAATAAATATTTAATAAAGGAGCTAAATAAATATATACAAGTGAAAATCAAAGTGGCATTTCATGATGAAGACACATGGAGGAAGTGGGACCCACATATGGCTAGATTTCCCCACTACATTTGGCATCATTCTCTCACCAATTCGAATTCAAGGTGAATGGTAACATACTTGGGGGAGTCCAAAAGGTATTATTCATTGCATGACTCATCCAAGGTCGAAATATAGAGGAAGAGTAACTCCCATGGAAGAGGAAGAGGCAATTTGGAGCTAGTGAGACACTTGGGCTAGATTCCCTAGCTCTATGACAACAATGATGAAGATGCTATGACACCTATGACACAAATCAGACCTGAAGGCTGACATATGACATATATGACATGTCAGGGCTAAAAATAGACTCCAAGAGGGCGCTCAAGGGTGTTAGGGCAGCTAAGATGCTTCCACATGTGATTTGGTGGAAGTGGGAGACTAGGAATTGTTGTACAAGTGGCGTTCTTTGGAATCTCTTCCCAACTTGAGTTGGCATGAGTCTCTTGGAAGGAATTCGACCCATGGAGGACATTAGAAGTTTATAAATGTCAATAACAAAGAAGGAAACCAGCTTTTGATCATTTGTAGAATTTGCAATTGCATTTGTGAAGAGGGAGAGCTAGTGGATGACTAGTTTCTTGCCTTAGCCAATTTCGAGGGTGAAAGATTCCCATCCAAGTTGGTAATTGGAAAGGCCATTCAGACCTTTCATTTGGAGCTTTAATGGAGTCTTTATTTGCAGGTGTAAGCTACAGGGCAGCTCATGGTTTCTTCTATTGCAACTCACTCCTTCAACCATTTCCGGTTTTGATGGCATATTCTTGATCCTTGAGGGAGGGCGTTTTTGGTGAGCTATTGTACTCTTTGGGGAAGCTTTTAATGCCCCATTTCTTTTGTAATATGAATTAAATACTCTGTTCTTCATCTCCAAAAAGTTTCAGGTCGAAATTCCAAGTAGAAATGTATAAATCTCATTTTTAATGGAAGAACAATGCCATTTCCCCACTACCTTGTTGTGAACCAATGTGTTGATGATGATTTCGAATGAATGGATGATTCTCTGATGAATTTGTGATTAATGGACTGCCATGGATGTATTTTACAAGTTTCATGTACTGTACTTGAGCATTTGAAGTATTTTTACTTAGTTTAATTGCACTGGGAGAAGAAATAGTGCCATTTCCCCAAGGGTCGAATTGGTGATTTTTGCAGTTGAATGGGAGAGGGTTGGAACAGATATAATAATCAATTAATGGTGCACATGAGACCTTAATAACATCCTTAATACATTTCCTACCTCTGTTCATAAATTTGAGTGGCTTTGGAGGCATTTGGGAAGCCATTTTCAATACTTACCCCAGGGGGATTTGAACCCCAAATTACTAGTAAAATTGCATACTTGGTCCAGAATCTTAAGAGAGTTTGCAGAGGTATTTTGGTGGCCATATATCATCCCTGAACATAATATTCAAGTCTTAATATCATTCATACACCTTCCTTGAAGATTTGAATGCATTTGGAGTCAATTCGAGATATAGAGACCAATACTAGTCAAAGGCAAATTACTAGTAAAGTTACCTACATTGACCAGAATTGAAAGAGTATTTGCAGAAGTGTTTTAAAGGTACAAAGGCATCCCTAAAACACATATTTATGTTCTAATATCATTCATATACCTTCTCAGAAGATTTGGGATCATTTGGGGCAAATTTGGGACCTAGAGATCGAAACTAGTCAAAGGTCAAACAAGGGAAAAAAGTGGAAAATTGCAATTTTAATAAAATTCCTAACAAGGGACATTACAGTGGTATCAGAGCATGATCTTGGCACCTGATGTGGTATAATATTCATGAGGACAATAATTCAGGTACCACCATTGGATATTGAAACCAAAAGTGCTTTTGTTGAAGAAAAAAAAAAAAAAGGTAGGAGAAGAAGAGCAAATGTTTTGAGGAAACTATGACTAGGGATGAAAAGGGAGCCTCATATGATGGTGAGGAGCATATAAAAATTATGAAAACAGTATTTGAAGATATGACCAAGCAACTTAAGGAAGGATTCGAATTGTTTTCTATCGAACTTGTGGAAAAAATTATTGATTTTAAGGAAACCAAGGGGAAAAATGCATCAGCTTGCTTGAAGGAGCAAAAGGAAGAGACATCACAAGATCATGAAGAAGATTCTATTGAAAATATGGAAGATCATTTTGAGACACCTTCTAGCTTAGACATGAACCAAAGAGCATCTACTGATGGATGCTTAAACTATGAAGGAGTACCTACTGATGGGTGCTCACACCTCTATGTTGGTGACATAGAGATCACTTTTGAAAGTGTTGCTGCAAGCCCAAGTTCCATTAAGCATGAGAATGAATACCTTGTAGCAGTTGAAGAAGAACCAAGATCAACTTCCCCATCACCACTTGAGCTTCATGAAGTTGGTCCAAGCAAAATTGAAGAAGATGAGAAGGTTCATTTGCAAGAGCCTCATTTTCTTGAAGGGTCCTTAAAGATGAATGAAAATAAGATCCAAGAGTCCCTCATAATTCTCCATGACACTCAAGCATTGGTGTCAAATTCTTGTTGGAGAGCTACATCATTGGGGGAAACATCTTTCCTTGAAGACATGGAAAAGATTCAAAGAGCAATGTGCCATATCAAAGGTAATTTCATGTCTTTGCTTTTTGATAGAAACCATTTGTTTGAGCTTAATGAATTGTTACATGATGCATATTTGAAGAATAATGAGGATATTCATAAGCTCACAATTCAAAATGAGCAACTTCTTGAAAAGTTGCAAGATACTTGTTTTTCCTCCTATGTTTCAGATTGTCAAATGGTAGATTGTTTGGAGGATTCTCATGACATGGTGGATCATGAGAAATGTGGGAATTTGAATGTGCTTAATGTGTTTGAAGATGAACTTGAAGAGATCCAAACACTTGATGTGGTGGAAGAGGAACTTGAATTGTCTCTTGATGAAGGTTATGCAATTTTTAAAGAAAAGCATGATTCCTCTACATTGGAACCAAACTATGACAAAGAGTTCATACTTTTGAAGGAGCTGCATGATACTACCCATATGGATCCTTCCCATGATGAAACTTCTGTACTTTTTGATCATTTGGGTGATTTGGTTCATTCTCCTACATCCTACAATTCCATGTTTTGCAACATTAGTCTCAATGAAGTATGGGTGAAAGGGTTCTTTTTGATGGTGCCACATGAGGAGTATGGAACTCCTAGATTTACTTTTTATGATGACATGGTTGGAGCACATTCTTCTTCACATTTGAAGCAACATTATTTGTCACTTTATGATGATGCAAATCTACATGGATGCACCTATGATATGCATTTGAGTCACTTGAAGACTCATGGTTTTTCTTACTCAACACTTGATTCATTTGATGTTGGACGAACTTCATCCAACACTTGGAAGAATAGATTTATGATTGGAGAACATTTTTGTTGCAAGACACATACTTTGTTATATCTTTATGACTCTCACATTCAGGGATGTATGGGTGAGACTTCTTTGAGTCATTTGAAGTCTCCTTGTTTTTTCTGCTCACTATTTGGTTCAGATTTTAGTGGAGATTCTTCATTCACTTCTTGGATGAAAGAATACATGGTTGAATATTTTGATGCATATCACATCCTTTTGGAGCAGCATTATAGGACATGGGATCCTCACCTATGTCATTGGAGCAGGTTTGATTGGTCACTTGAAGCTTGTATGCACTTGGAAAATGGTGGTCTACTTGCTTGGAGGTATAAGCACTTTCATGACTCTTTGATGAAGCATATCCTTGATGTACATTTTCATTATGTTGTTATGTACTTTGATGATATATATTTGGTACTCATGATGTTTGGAAGGATGCATACAAGAAAATGGGATCCAGGAATCCTCTTAACTAATGGTGTGGGTTGGAGAGCACTCTTAATTATTGGGGTGCAATACAAGCAATGGGACCCTGGAATATTTTTTATCTCATTGCTTTCAATTTTTTTTTTGGGAAACAAGCAGTATGGGAGATGGATTTCCCCACTTAATAAAGTTATTTTTATCAGAGTAGTGCAGCAGCAAGCATGGTGGTTCCTCTCTAAAATCTTCATGGAAACTCAAAGACTCAAGGTTGGGAAATTCAATGGCAACTTCAAAGAATTATACAGAAAGCAGGTTCTTCAACACCCATGTTTAAAATTGCTTGAGGACAAGCAATATTGGGAAGGGAGGATTTGTCATGTCCCAAATTTGGCATTGGGTCACAATGGCCTAATCACATTAGCCCTATTCATTAGAGTTTGTCAAATTGATGCTAAAGGTCAAATAATTGCCAAGGAGGAAAATTACTAGTTTCCTAGGTTTGGGGTGGAAGCTTGGTATTTGGAATAATGGGGATAATAAATGATGTTTGAACATTAGAATGGAATAAATATTTAATAAAGGAGCTAAATAAATATATACAAGTGAAAATCAAAGTGGCATTTCATGATGAAGACACATGGAGGAAGTGGGACCCACATATGGCTAGATTTCCCCACTACATTTGGCATCATTCTCTCACCAATTCGAATTCAAGGTGAATGGTAACATACTTGGGGGAGTCCAAAAGGTATTATTCATTGCATGACTCATCCAAGGTCGAAATATAGAGGAAGAGTAACTCCCATGGAAGAGGAAGAGGCAATTTGGAGCTAGTGAGACACTTGGGCTAGATTCCCTAGCTCTATGACAACAATGATGAAGATGCTATGACACCTATGACACAAATCAGACCTGAAGGCTGACATATGACATATATGACATGTCAGGGCTAAAAATAGACTCCAAGAGGGCGCTCAAGGGTGTTAGGGCAGCTAAGATGCTTCCACATGTGATTTGGTGGAAGTGGGAGACTAGGAATTGTTGTACAAGTGGCGTTCTTTGGAATCTCTTCCCAACTTGAGTTGGCATGAGTCTCTTGGAAGGAATTCGACCCATGGAGGACATTAGAAGTTTATAAATGTCAATAACAAAGAAGGAAACCAGCTTTTGATCATTTGTAGAATTTGCAATTGCATTTGTGAAGAGGGAGAGCTAGTGGATGACTAGTTTCTTGCCTTAGCCAATTTCGAGGGTGAAAGATTCCCATCCAAGTTGGTAATTGGAAAGGCCATTCAGACCTTTCATTTGGAGCTTTAATGGAGTCTTTATTTGCAGGTGTAAGCTACAGGGCAGCTCATGGTTTCTTCTATTGCAACTCACTCCTTCAACCATTTCCGGTTTTGATGGCATATTCTTGATCCTTGAGGGAGGGCGTTTTTGGTGAGCTATTGTACTCTTTGGGGAAGCTTTTAATGCCCCATTTCTTTTGTAATATGAATTAAATACTCTGTTCTTCATCTCCAAAAAGTTTCAGGTCGAAATTCCAAGTAGAAATGTATAAATCTCATTTTTAATGGAAGAACAATGCCATTTCCCCACTACCTTGTTGTGAACCAATGTGTTGATGATGATTTCGAATGAATGGATGATTCTCTGATGAATTTGTGATTAATGGACTGCCATGGATGTATTTTACAAGTTTCATGTACTGTACTTGAGCATTTGAAGTATTTTTACTTAGTTTAATTGCACTGGGAGAAGAAATAGTGCCATTTCCCCAAGGGTCGAATTGGTGATTTTTGCAGTTGAATGGGAGAGGGTTGGAACAGATATAA
This sequence comes from Larix kaempferi, assembly GCA_027924585.1. Lineage (NCBI taxonomy): Eukaryota > Viridiplantae > Streptophyta > Pinopsida > Pinales > Pinaceae > Larix > Larix kaempferi. The sequence continues at coordinate 13,012,791 of BSBM01000444.1, read as the reverse complement.
TAATCAATTAATGGTGCACATGAGACCTTAATAACATCCTTAATACATTTCCTACCTCTGTTCATAAATTTGAGTGGCTTTGGAGGCATTTGGGAAGCCATTTTCAATACTTACCCCAGGGGGATTTGAACCCCAAATTACTAGTAAAATTGCATACTTGGTCCAGAATCTTAAGAGAGTTTGCAGAGGTATTTTGGTGGCCATATATCATCCCTGAACATAATATTCAAGTCTTAATATCATTCATACACCTTCCTTGAAGATTTGAATGCATTTGGAGTCAATTCGAGATATAGAGACCAATACTAGTCAAAGGCAAATTACTAGTAAAGTTACCTACATTGACCAGAATTGAAAGAGTATTTGCAGAAGTGTTTTAAAGGTACAAAGGCATCCCTAAAACACATATTTATGTTCTAATATCATTCATATACCTTCTCAGAAGATTTGGGATCATTTGGGGCAAATTTGGGACCTAGAGATCGAAACTAGTCAAAGGTCAAACAAGGGAAAAAAGTGGAAAATTGCAATTTTAATAAAATTCCTAACAAGGGACATTACACTTGTCTCATTTGACTTTCTGATACTGAGGACTTCCCCATTTTTCTACCTCTGTGTTTGGACCGCATCCCTGTTATTTAGTGTCTCGGCTCTGAGTTGGTGACAAAACTTGCCTTTGGTGAGTTGGATTGTAGGCCTAAATCATTCTGGTCGGTTGTCCCGATGTTTGGCATTGGCTCGAACTCCCCCTAGTCACTTGAGATGTTGTTGGCTAAAACTGAAAGCTCATGTTCTACCTGTGGAAACTTAATAAATTCGCCCATGGAAACAAAAAAGGGCAAGAGCAATGAAAAGCTAAAAATACTCCTCGAAGAGTATAAGAAAGGTCCAAGAAGCAATAGTTCTTAAAAGCTATATCTAAACAATTGCTGACCTTGTATAAATATATGAAAAACATGCCCTGGATGCAAGCTGCAACTAGTTGTGCTTCTCAGCACATCTGAAATCCGAAGGGTTATGTAGGCCAAAAAGGCCATGGAAATAAAATTGAATGATCCTAATGAACCTGGATCAACTTGATGTAGACATGATGCCTAAGTTGAATAAGCACTCTCTAAACAACTTATCCATTTGTGAGGCACAGCCATTCCCCGTGTTCTTTTGTCCAACACAGAGTTTGTAGCTTCCCCCTTCTCCCAGTCCAAAGTATTTTTGAGTTAAGTTAGACAAGTCAAACCCTTGGCCCAACCTTGCTTCTAGCCTTCATCCTTCACTAGCAGTTTGACCATGTCCAATGGGTGAGTTTGTCATTTGAACTATTGTGCAAGTAATATAACCACGGAATATGTTAACTTGATTAATGCCACTGAATGGAATTTATACTTTGAGCTTAGCTGTGGGAATGATTAGAGAAGCATTGTCTTAGTCTACTGATGTGATTTATCCTTGATTATATATTCTTGGGATCCGTGATGATGTGGACCATGTATGGATGATTATTGATGATGATTTATGGTCCCACATGTTTGATGATGATATCATATGATGGACATATGATACAGATGATGTTTGATCCAGTTCAGCAGGTTTATTACTACTTCAGATCAGCAGATTATACATTGTTCATATATGGTGGACCCTACAGCAGGCCCATTAGGGCAACCCAGGGTGTATGAGTACTCATTCCTAGTGGATTTGGGTCTTCTGGATCCATTGAGACACTTATCTTTCAGTTCCGGGCACTGCTGACAGTGATTGATGCAGTTTTACACTTATTGACCAGATTTGGGGCTGATTTCCCAGCCTGAGCAGCAGGGGCCCCGAGAGGCCAGTTCACCTAGGGAGCTGATGATGGAGGGGGTGGTCCAGCCACTTGTTATTACCATTTACCCCCCCTTCCGGAGAGCCTGGTGGGCTCAGATGGACAGCGCTAGCACCCTAGGAGGCAGTTTTGGCACTTTCACAGTTCCCGAGGCAGTTAAAAAATGGGATAAAGTGGTCACTGAGGAAATCGATTTGGGAAATTGAGGCAAGGTTTTGGCATTTGGTTTTCACAGAGGTCTTCCAGGATGGCATCACTATCTTCCAGTCAGTTTTCACCATGTGGGTATGCCCGGATTGATCACAGGAGGACATTTACTGCTTGACTGTCATAGATTCTGAGGACAGTTTTGGTCATTTTTATTTATTTGGACATATTTTATTATTTTATTGTGCCTTGGGGATGAGCTTGTAAGGATTAATACCTCCTAGCCCCACCATGAGCTTATTTTATCATGTCCTAGTCATCATGAGGTGGATTGTTGTACTTTTTACCCCTCTAGTGGGATGACGTCACCCTCCATTGTACCATTTAGTGAGGGCGCTTTTGTTATATTGGGTGATCCAAGTGATATTATGTTATGGTTCATCCTAGCCATTGATTGTATGATGAGATCTTATAATCTCAACCACTCATTTGATGTAGTATTGTAGAGTGGTATAGGGTTTTGGTCTTTATTATCCTATATAAGGAGGAGACCCCCCATTGTAAAGCTCACCTTTGGAGCTCTGGAATATTGGAATAGAAGATTTCTTTGTGGAGCACTTCTCTCTTGCATTGTGGATTCTCTTGCATATTTAATATACAGTATCTCTTCTATGTATCATTGTGGATTTTGGTGTTTTTGCTAACCTTTTGACAGGAAAGTCGAATTGGAGAGAGGAGGGCGACTTCATGAGGGTTATTGTTGGAGGGATCCACATATTCTCTCTTGGGTTGATCTTGTGACAGGGAGTATCATTATTGTATCTTCGTGACATAGTTGATGCTTTCTATTACATCTTTCTACCATTTTCATAATCATCTTGCTTGACTTGTTTCTTTGATCTTGTCTTGTAGGAGGAGGACGATTTGGCTATCTTGGAGAAGGGCGATTTGGTTGGAGCACTTGGATCTCACTCTTGAATATACACATAGGAGAATGCTATCAACTTGCAAGGTGGCCACAAGCAATTGAGGTAAGATCTACAAGGTATGAGCCTCTTTCATCCATTCTATCTTCATTGGTCATAAAACCCTAATAAATCAAAACCCCAATTTTGGTATTTCTTAGATCTACTTAGATCTAGCCTTGCAATTGAAAAGATATTAAAAACCCACCTCTATAGGATCCACCCCTAGTTGGATCTATAGTTTGGTGGTGATTGGCTAAAAATTGACACACTTTTCAATGCAAAAAGCCTTCTTGAACCTAAATCGATTTTCCTAAGAGAAGCTTGTTGGGTTAGATCTAGCACATGGGTAGGTGAGATCCCACTTGATTTGACATCTAGACATTTGATAACCTATACCCATATCTTTACTTTGGTGAAAACTACCTTGTGGACATCTCTCCATGTTTTAAGGGGTTGAAACCCCCTTTTGACCTTCTTGGCATCTTAAAACTTAGATCTACTAAGATCTAGCCATTGGATTCACTTGAAACTTTGAAGGAACATAGATCGGGGTACTAACATCCCGGATCTACATTTTGGTGGCTATTGGAATTGATTTGGTCCACCAAAACCCATTTTTGGACCCTCCTTGAGCAAATCGCACCCCCTTGATTTTTTGAGTTGGTCCACTTCTAGGAAGTGGGTGTTGGAGATTTTCGTGGATTTGGAATGCCCATGCCTTGAAACCTAGGTCTATACTGTCCTTTCGTCAAGATCCGCCTTGGGGATTGCATTCCTTGTTTTAAGGGATTGTGGTCCACTTTTGGTCATCACTTAAAAACCTAGATCTAATAAGATCCAACCATTGAATCTCATTCAACCCACTTGACTTGGCTTCTAGGTGTCCCGATCTACAATTTGACATACTTTTTTGACCCCATTAGCCCACTTAACAAGGCACTAGTCCATCACCAAGCAAGTCGCACTCCTTGGGATTGGTGTCAAATCCTAGATCTAGTACATGGGTATCCTTAAAATCAACTTCAACTCATAGATATAGCCTACATCTAACCTATAGTACCTACCTCACACCTAACTTCACCTTGTGGGCCTACCTAGAATCACTTCACACTTCCCAAGAAAACTAGACCCACTTGTGTAAACACATGGTACTATACCTAATCATAACACCCCATTATGTGGCCTAAACTATACATAGGTTGAAACATTAACAATCTCTTACACCTCCCTCAACCATACCTTAACCCTTAGGTCCACTTAGCCTTGCATTGGTTTCCGTAACTCATTACTTACCTACCCTTAGAAACCTTTGTTTGGACCCAATCAACTGTGATTGGGGTATAGGGTCTCCCCCTTGGTCTAGTTATACCTTGACCTAAAGCGAAGAGTGTCTCGGTTGACGTGACTCCCACCTGCATTGGGAACCGTGGCATCTCTTGGGTCACCTCTTTAGTTGCCTGACTCCTCTACCGTCCCGGATGGGATACCACTAGGGGCAACTACAAGTTGTGTGATAACAGTCCCCTTTACAATGAGAAGCTCTCTCCTTTAAATAGAATGGAGAGAGGCCACAATCCTAACCACTTTTTGAATGAGTGGCTAAGATTAAAAGATCAAAAGATCTAATCAATGGTTGAGATGAGCTCAACAATACAATATATGAATCAATAATAAAATATAACAATAAGTGGACAAACTCACCCTAGAAGAGGGTATCCCACCAAATCATGATGATAAAATAATAGATCTAGATTATGGTGGGTCCAAGGGGTAATTTTAGACACCCTTGGTCAATCCCCATAGCACAATATCAATAAAATAATCATCAAAGTACCAAATCGTGCCTCTATGGACAAATCGTGAGCCTTGGAGGCTCCAAAAATCATTAGAAAGTACCATAAGTGATGGATGTGGGTCCCGATGAAGTTGAAACTCCTGGAGAAGGTGTGGAAGACATCCTACTCATCATCATTGATCATTCCATGCCATAACCTTGCCTCAGTAGCCCAAATCGAATTCTTCTGTAGCCATTTTTACCATTTCTGGACTGCCTCGGGAAGTGTGAAACTGCCCAAATTGCCTCCTGGAGTGCCTGCGCTGTCAAGGTGAGCTCACCAATGAGTTTGGGAGGGGGGTAATATGGTAATAACAAGTGGTTGGACCACCCCCTCCATGCACAGCGCCCTAGGTGAACCAAATAAATCTCATCACCGCTCTGACAGGGCCTCTGACAAGCCAAAACTGCACTAGGATAGCCAACTGAGGCTCAAACATCACTCTAACTGCCCGGAACTGAAAACAGACTGTCTCATTGGACTCAGAAGGTCCAAATCCATCTAAAGTGTGTACTCACACACCATATAATCCTCTGCATGATCCAAAATAAATACTCATCATATCCGATAGACCAAATAATAATAATCTGTAAAAGTGCTAAAAAGCACAAATCATCATCATAAGCCTGAAACCACTGCATAAGCCCACCATGGTGACCTGTACCAAACCATATATCATCTATCTGGAACATCTGAGGTCTACCACCTCATGTCCCGTGGTTGATGTTTGGCGAAACTGGGTTTGACCAAGTCAACATGACCAAAATATAACTCAAACTGTCATCAAGCTGCTGCAAGGTGACCAAGGTTAAAACATGCTTTACAATCCATTCAATTAGCAATTATAACAAGAAGTAATCAATACTAGCGATCTAAATCCAAATATAATAAGTCATAATTATTGTTTATTACTCAGACAAGACTTTCAAGGTCATACTCACTTCATAGTTGTGATCAATTTGCTAGTGAAGGGTGAAGGCTTTGTATTGCAAAGGCTAGGATAGAGGGAATAACTTATTGACTTAACACTATGACACTTTGGAAATGGAAAAGGGAATACACACCATAGCATATAGTGGACAAGCAATAACACAGGGAATGGCGGTGTGTCACAAATGGATAAGTTGTTCAAAGAGTGTTTATTCACCTTTCATAGATGCGCACAATCCATAATACAAATAAGGCCAGCAATCTTTTTGATATAGAGTTTAAGTTCCATTGCTTTTTGGGCCTAGAGTTTCCATAGCTTTTGATCTATGTGTGTTTACAAACACATTGCATAGATTTACATTTAATTAGGCTTGTTGCTGCAGGTGTGTTTTTAAGGCACTTGTTTACTTGAGCACTTCTAGGTGTGTCATAGACAACTTGTTTACCTAGGTATTTACATTTCACAATAGATATAACATTTGATTTTTCATAGCCACTTTCATTTGGCTTTCCTTTCATTCATGTGTGTTGAGAAACACATTGCACGAATGGGCTTTTCATACAAGATATAACATTTCATTTCCATACTTCGTATACATGACAGCACTAAAAGTTTCAGGTTTAGCCAACAACATCTTTAGTGACTAGGGGGAATTCACAAGGAAATCCAACTCATCATAGGTAAGTTAATTAAAAAAATAATTAATTTTTGGAGAGTTTTAATGACTGATTTACTTTAGCATGATTCGAGGAGTGTATTGGGCTGAAGTTTATGACAATGGGGCAGCCCAAATGGTGGGAGTGACTGCCCACTATGGCTTAGGTGCATTTCCTCCAAGAAGAGGGCGTGTTTCCCAAATGGGAGGCCCACCTTTCATTCTGTGCGCATCTTGTTTCATGCAGGGCTGTTAGCACATTTGGTGCTGAAAATGGAGCAACTAGATAGGAGGTAGGGGCAGCCCATTCTTCTCCACCATTTGTGCCAATCACTCCCTTCATAAGTGCGCCCTCCCTTGCCCATTCTCTTCTATATATTGAGGGTGGTCTCTCACATTTTCTCTAGTTGGAGAGTGAGCAGAATTTGATTGTAAAGCATATGCTATTTTGTTTATGAATAAAGGAAGACTTTGGAGGTCCACATGTGTTGCACTTTGTGAGTGGTTTCATGGTCTCTTGATGTGAAGAAGTTTGTAGCAAGTATGATCTCTGTGCAAGTAATTTTCAGCCATCAACTAGCCTGCTTGAAGGATTGGTAACGATTTTGTGGGAAGGAACAGTTAATCTTGTTTGTTTTAACTTGTTCTTGTATTTGTCATATTGGTTAAAGATTCAAAGTTTATATGTTTCATTTGTGTATGCTCATATTGATTTGGTTTTCTAACCATATGCATTTCTAGTTTGATGGTTTCTCTGTGAGTTTTTGTTTGCTACAGGTTGACAGGTTTGAAGAGGAGGATAGCTTGTTTGCTCTCCATTTCTTCATCTGTGCACATTTTGGTGGAATTTTCCCTCGGTGTCCCACTTTCAAGCTTTCAAAGTATTCTGGTTTCAAGGACCATTTTGTTTCTTCTCTCTTCCTCAGCTTACAAAATTTAGAAATTTCTTTGGTTACTTTGGTTCACAAAATCTTAGATCTTATTCTTCCTTTCATCATCATAAGTAGATCTGATTTTTTCTATTAGATCTTGTTGTCCGCTGAGATGCACACCAGCAGCATAAATCTTTCGAAAGTTGTTCCTTCACTACAAGTGGGGAAAGTGTGGCCTTGGGGGTAAGCAATGGGCCAGGTACTATCACTTGAATCTCAGCTCCTCCGTTTAGGCTAACTCCTAACGAAGCCAAGGGGGGTAGTCCCTACAAAGAGTTGTCTATGGATCAATGTGTTTTATTGTTTTTGGTGTATGGTGATGCGGATGGGTGTTGTTTAGGAGTTTTTTAAAGATGAGAGATCACATATTACTTAAATGAAACACAAGATAAAGCAATCCACGTTGCGGAACAATATATGAAGACTTGCGAAATAAGAAGCACCCACAGATAGACAAGTTCAAAATAGAAAATCCAATGGACATATGGCCCAACTTAATTAAAGCATAAATGTAAAGTGACCAGTGCCAAAATGGAGTCAAACAAGTGTGTAGTGCTGGGGGATGCTGAAGATACAAGTCTTAGTAACTGTTTGTGAGATCGTTTTGCAAATTATCTTGGTAAATTAAAAGTTTTAATGATCTGGATTATTAGGCTAGAGAGAAACAAGGTATGCGTCAGACCGACCAGTTATCAAGGAGTAAGTGTCTGCAGACTTAACTACTCCGACGTCTAAGACAACGGTAATTTCCGGCCCCACCAAGTTTAGGAACTGTCATCACCAAAATTGTAGTTTCCCCTAGAGATGAATCCAAGATGGGTGGCAGAAGGGATGGGCAACCAAATAGGTGCAACCAAGATAGCCTCGACTCCAAATGAATGGTTGTCACGCCAATCGAGGCAATCTTCACTTTATGTTATCTAGCCCAAGACAACAAAGGGGGGGACCCAGATCTACTCCCGATAGGAGAGATCGAACCAAAACACCAGATCAAATCAGGAATGGGTGAAGTATGTAAGGTGTATGGTGAATCCTAGATCTATGGATGAAGTCACAAGGTAAGTAATAAGTTGGATCAAGGGATTTAGACAGTATAGCTTTGGTCCATTATGTATGTGAGAGTGACTTATGATATTAAATATAAGATCCAGGATTAAGGTGCTAGTCAATTATGAGAAAATCCATTGCCTTGGGAACCGTGTCCAATGCAGGGTAGTTAGGGACCAAATTGGGGCTAACCAGTACCAAAGGTGAGCTTGAGGGATGGATATGACAGTATCAAGGTACTCAAGCAACCAAAACAGGGATCAAACCACAAGCAAACTCAACAGTCCAAGAAAGTTGAATTGGCTTGGAGAAAGATCAGTGCCTTGGGAAGTGGGCCAAATGGAGTCGGATGTCCACCAAATTATAGATCAGTAATGTAGAGGTGTTGAGGTAGGCGGATCTTGAAAATTATGATCATCCAATGGCTAGATCTCAGTAGATCTGAGATTGAAATGTATCACAAAGTGACCCAAGTGGGGCTCAACTCTCAAAATGAGGAATGGGGCCCACAAGGTGAAAATCACGGAAGTGACACACTGGGGGTAGGTTATCAATTATGGAGATGAAGGATCAAGTGGGATCTCACCTACCCTGGTGCTAGATCCTTGCAAACTCACCCCTCCTAGGAAGTGTGACCTCCCTTGGAGAAGCTTCTTTGCCTTGGGAAGTGGGTCAAATGAGGGCCAATCCTCACCAAACTATAGATCTGAATCGCCGTGGATGCTCTAGAGGTGGGTTTTAAATTTTATACCCAAAATCCAAGTGGATCTTACTAGATCTGAGAAATTGTAAAATGAGGGTTTGAAATATAAGGGTTTTATCAATGAAGTAGTTGTGCCAATGGATTGGAACCAAGACAAGAAGAACAAACCTGTCGATCTTACCTGGATAACCTTGTAGATGCCTTGATGATGATGATCTATACAAACCCGATCAATTTGGAGCAATTTGAGGTAGTTTTCTATGAAGTTGATTTGCCCAAGGAAGCCAATGCGCCCTCTCTCTTGCACAATAAACGTCAACAATATCAGATTTACTGCGAACAAGAGATAAGACTAATGCCACAAGAGAAATAACAGAAAGATAGCATAGATCACAATGATACTAATGATAACCCCCTGATACAAGCGAATGCCAAGTGGAGCGAGTTGAAGAAGCCTTGCAAAAACGCCCAAGTGAAGTCGCCCTCCTGTAGACAAGACAAAAGTTTCCAAAAAGATAGATCTTCCAACAAATACCCAAATGCTAGGATGTAATAGACTTTCCAATCACCATCTAAGAACACCAGATGCAAAGGAGACCACAATAATTTCCACATAAAAGTTTTTCTATATAAAGATTCCAAGAGCCAAAGACCCCTTTACAATGAGAGGCTCTCTCCTTTAAATAGGAAGGAGAGGCACCAAAATCCTAACCACTTTTTGAATGAGTGGCTAAGATTAAAAGATCAAAAGATATAATCAATGGTTGAGATGAGCTCAACAATAGAATACATGGATCACTAATAAAATAATACAATATGTGGACAAACTCGCCCTAGGAGAGGGGATCCCACCAAATCATAATGATAAAATATAAGAAATAGCTCATGGTGGGTCCAAGGGGTAGTTTATAACACCCTTGGTCAATCCCCATGGCACAATATCCAAGAATAAATGATCTAGACACCAAATCATGTCTCTCTGGGAAAGTCGTGAGCCTTAGGAGGCTCCAGAAATCATCAAAAAATGCCATAAGTGATGGATGTGGGTCCTGTTATCACACCATAGTAGCAGAGCTACTATTCTTGTTCAGCAGATATCTGCACATTCCAGAGCTTCCATTATTCAGAGCATGGCTATGATGATTGTATATTTTGTGATCACTCATGATCAGAGCAGTGTATTATTTAGACTTATGTTAGACCTTGTGTCAAGGTTGAGCCTTGAAAGTTCGGATTTGATGACCGATGTGACCCTTTATCCCATACAGTTTCAGTTCAGTGCTTAGAGATGTATTGCAGCAGTGTTTCAGATGGTATATGATGATTATTACTATGATGATGTTGTATGATCTATGGATATGTTATCATTGACTGTGGATTATTATCTTGTTGATTTAGTCATGTTCACAGCATCTGCTTGGTATATTATTCCTGATGTGGCAAACTGTTTAAAATGAACTATAAATCATAAAATGGACAATTGCTTGCACAGTTAGGTCATTTAACAAAACCCACGGGTTTTCCACCTTACATAGATATGGTCTTTCCTGACACCAGTTGTCTGCTAGTGTAGGCTCCATATTCACTTGACTCCATCCATACATGACTTTCCTATTTGACTTTAAACCTTGACCTGTCTCATTTGACTTTCTGATACTGAGGACTTCCCCATTTTTCTACCTCTGTGTTTGGACCGCATCCCAGTATGTTCAGTGTCTCGGCTCTAAGTTGGTGACAAAACTTGCCTTTGGTGAGTTGGATTGTAGGGCTAAATCATTCTGGTCGGTTGTCCCGATGTTTGGCATTGGCTCGAACTCCCCCTAGTCACTTGAGATGTTGTTGGCTAAAACTGAAAGCTCATGTTCTACTTATGGAAACTTATAAATTCGCCCATGGAAACTAAAAAGGGCAAGAGCGATGAACAGCTAAAAATACTCCTCGAAGAGTATAAGAAAGGTCCCAAAAAAAGCAATGGTTCTTAAAAGCTATATCTAAACAATTGCTGACCTTATATGTATTTGAAAAACATGCCCTGGATGCAAACTGCAACTAGTTGTGCTTATCGGCACACCTGAGATCCGAAGGGTTATGTAGGCCAAAAATGCCATGAAATGAAATTGAATGATCCTAATGAACCTGGATCAACTTGATGTAGACATGATGCCTAAGTTGAATAAGCACTCTCTGAACAACTTATCCATTTGTGAGGCACAACCATCCCCCATGTTATTTTGTCCAGCACAGAGTTTGTAGCTTTCCCCCTTCTCCCAGTCCAAAGTATTTTTGAGTTAAGTTAGACAAGTCAAACCCTTGGCCCAACCTTGTTCCTAGCTTTCATCCTTCACTAGCAGTTTGACCATGTCCAATGGGTGAGTTTGTCATTTGAACTATTGTGCAAGTAATTTTATATAACAAAGGAATATGCTAACTTGATTAATGCCACTGAATGAATGTTATACTTTGAGCTTGGCTGTGAGAATGATTAGAGAAGCATGTCTTAGTCTACTGATGTGATTTATCCTTGGTTGTATATTATTGGGATCAGTGATGATGTGGGCCATATATATATGCCTATTGATGATGATTGATGGTCCCACATACTTGATGATGATGTCATATGATGGACATATGGTTCAGATGATGATTGATGCAGTTCAACAGGTTTTATTATTATTTCAGATCATCAGATTATGCACTGTCCATATATGGTGGACCCTACAGCTGGCCCTTTAGGGAAACCCATGGTGTATGAGTACACATTCCTAGTGGATTTGGGTCTTCTGGATCCAATGAGACACTTATCTTTCAGTTCCGGGCACTTCTGACAGTGATTGATGCAGTTTTACACTTGTTGACCAGATTTGAGGCTGATTTCCCAGCCTGAGCAGCAGGGTCCATGAGAGGCCAGTTCACCTAGGGCGCTGTATGAGGAGGGGGTGGTCCAGCCACTTGTTTTTACCATTTACCCCCCCTTCTGGAGAGCCTGGTGGGCTCAGATGGACAGCGCAGATGCCCTAGGAGGCAGTTTTGGCACTTTCACAGTTATCGAGGCAGTTAAAAAATGGGATAAAGTGGTCACTGAGGAATTCGATTTGGGCAATTGAGTCAAGGTTTTGGCATTTGGTTTTCACAGAGGTCTTCCAGGGTGATCCCACTATCTTCCATCCAGTTTTCACCATGTGGGTAGGCCCACATCGATCACAGGAGGTCTTTTACTACTTGTCTATCACAGATTTTGAGGACAGATTTGATCATTTATATTATCTTGGACATATTTTATTATTTTATTGTGCCTTGGGGATGAGCTAGTAAGGATTGATGCCTCTTAGCCCCACCATGTGCTTATTATGTCATGTCCTAGTCATTATGAGGTGGAGTTTTGTACTTTTACCCCTCTAGTGGATGATGTCATCCTCACTTTGTACCATTTAGTTAGGACGTCATCATTATATTGGGTGATCCATGTGATGTATTGTTATAATTCATTATTAGCCATTGATTAGATCTTTTGATCTTTTAATCTTAGCCACTCATGTAAAAAGTGGTTAGGATTTTGCTCTCTCCCCATCCTATTTAAGGAGGGAGCCTCTCATTGTAAAATCATCTAGAGATTTTTGGCTCTTGGTTCTTGGAATAAAATTTCTATCTTTTGGAGTACATGCTTGGGTTGGAGTGGATGTTGGTTGTTTCGATTGTAAATGCTTTTGTCCATTGCACTGGAGGATCTATTGTAGCTATCTTGCATATTTGCCATATCTTTTTTTACAGGTGGAGAAGACTTCTTCAACAAGTGCGAATGGGTGGGGAGGCTTGCCCTTCAAGCTTGGAGGAGGACGTTTTGGGTTAAACAGGGAGTGGTTTTGTCTTTGCACCAACTATTCTTTGCTTATCTCTTTCTTGCTTGTATCTACCCTCAACATGTTAAACTGATTGATGCTTTGCTCCTTGGTTTTGACAGGTTAGAGGGACTCATATGTGGCTTGGAAAAATCGATTTGGCAAGAGGGCTTCAAAAAATTCTCCATTTGATCTTTGGAAAAAGTAATCCTCGTCTCAACTAGCATTCATCTCTTCATCCAGGTATGCTCCAAAGGTATGATCTTCTTCTTCCTTGAATCATCCATAATTTCTAGATCATAAAAACCCTAATTGATTAAAACCCTCATTTTTGGTTTTTCTTAGATCTACTTAGATCTAGCCTTGCTTTTGAAGAGATATTAAAAACCCACCTCTATAGCATCCACCCCTAGTGGGATCTATAGTTTGGTGGTGATTGGGTTAAAATTGACACACTTTTCAAGGCAAAAAGCCCTCTTGAACCAAATCGCACTTCCTTGGAGGGGCTTGTTTTGGTTAGATCTAGCACATGGGTAGGTGAGATCCCACTTGATTTGCAATCTACACATTTGATAACCTACCCCCAGACTTTTACTTTGGTGATTTCTACCTTGTGGGCATCATTCCACATTTTAAGGGATTAAAACCCCCTTTTGAATTAATTGGCACCTAAAAACTCAGATCTAATAAGATCTAACCCTTGGATTGACTTGATTTTCTAGATCCACATAGATCGGTGTATAAGCTACTTGGATCTACAGTTTGGAGGCCATTGGACTTGATTTGGCCCTCCTTATCCATCTTTTAGCCCTCCTTGAGCAAGGTCGCACTCCCTTGAGTGAGTGAGTTTTCCCACTTTGAGGACGTGGGTGGTTGAGATTTTTGTGGATTTGGAACGGGCATACCTCGAGGTCTAGAGTATCATTTTGTGATGATCTGCCTTGGGGGTAGTGTTATCAACTGATTTGTACAATAGTTGAAACCTTATTGAGCCGCCAATGTTGGAACACATCAGTGTTCACTTCCAGAGTATCTGGGTTTCATTGTATTTGGGTATAGCCAGTTTTGGCTAGCCAGTTTTGTTTTTTGAGTCAACATGACCATGGCCCCATGGGGGTTTGTATCAAAGTGTGCTAGTAGGGTCTGAGTGGCTCGGTCTCCCATGACTGGATTAAACAACTAAGGTATTCCAGGGAGTTTTTTCACCGTCAGATTATACTTTGCTTCAGGCGAAATATAATCTCTTGGTTTTTCTCCCGCTTCCTCCAAAGCTGGAATGCCCGATTTTGGAAATTTGGCCATGGGGGGTTATTAGGGTCCAACTATAATGTATAAACCTACTAGACACTATTAGAATAGGTTTTGGTCATGTCCTAGGTCTCTAGGACCCCCAGAAAAAATTTCGAAAAAATTTTACCGGACGCGTCGAAATTGGGGTTTTTAATTATTTAATTATTTTTAAATTTTAATTAAATTTCTCTATAGTTTAAATAGAGAAATTTGAGTCTGTAATATGTCAGTCATCCGGGGTCCGTTTTCAGTGTTTGATGGCTCGTTTCATAAGCCAAAAATCACACATGACCCATGGAGCAGCTAAACCCAACTTTCGGATGTCAATTCCGCCCCGTAATTAATATTTTCTCTGAAAAGTCATTTACAGAGAAATTATTAATTAAAATAATAAAATTTATTATTTTGGAGATAATCCAAATCTCTCCAAAATTAATCAATTTGATTAAAATAAAGGGCTAAATGACATGGCAATGAGCATTAAGGAAGAATCCAATCAACTCCAAGCCCATCCAGTCACTCACCCAGTCACCAGCAAAGAATCTCTTTGAGCAAATTCGCCCTCTTCCATGCAAAAATCGAGTTTATGATGTGGCATTGGTTGAATGGGTTGTTGGATGGCATTAAGAGCCAATGGTGGGCGCCTCCTCTAAACTAGCAATCAATCATAGCTTGGCTCTTTGCATGGCTCGAGTTCTACCTACCATTTACAACGTGTTCCCTCACAAACTAGCTCGTAATCCTTACCTTCCTCACGTCAATCCCTAGCAAGCTCGAGTTCTATCCTTGTTGGAGCATTCTCGTTGGTTGTGATGTATCCTTGGCTCTCACTCATACGAGTTACACCTACCCATTGCCATGTGTTCCCCTCACTACTCGCACCTCTTACCAAGCTCACGTCAATCCTTTTGCTCTCACGTGGAACTTAGTTAGGGTTTGTTACTTGTTAATGCAATCACGTTTTGGGCTTGGTTCTCTCTAGTCTCGAGTTAGTACCTACCCAATGCCACATGCCATTTCTATGTTAACTCGCCCTCCACTTGTCTCCACACAACCAAATCGCATCCTTCCACATCCTCACGTCAACCTACCAATCCTCACGACTTTCCTCATGCAAACTCGTGTTCATCCTTGTTGTGGCTCGTTGGTTGGTGGTTGATACTCCCTATGTTTCCATTAGAGTCGAGTCTTGCCACATATGCTTTCAACCTACCACCAAACTCGACTTTGATTATTCCTTAGCATGCCAAGCCCTTGATTGATTGGAATTCGACCTTCTCCATTGCCAAATTCGAATTAGGGTTTAGGTGTGTAGTTTTAGTATAAAGAGAGGCCCATTTGGGTTGTTATCTCATGGAGAATTTGAGGCAAACTTACTCTGCCAAAATTGTATATGTGTTATAGCATTTGCTAATTGAAATAAAGTGGCTTTGGAGGTCCATATGGTGTGTTGATCTTGTTCATGGAAAGTGCTTCAATTTAATCAAGGTGATATTGTGTTATGTTATTTACTTACATGTTCCAAGTTTTTGATCAAATTATTTAAGCTTAGAAGACTTTTCCAAGTCCATAGGGTGGGCATTTGGGTTCAATTTGTCCATTGATGTTGGGTTGTTTGTGATTGGGAAGTAGTGGATTGTAGTCGGAAATACTAACACTCTTCTTGTCCCATTCAACTTGGCATACTATATTTGATCAATCTTGTTTGTAAGTGATACATTTTGCAGATCTAAAAAGTTTATGAAGAGGAGTTGGAACTAGGTTGTCTCCTCCATCTCTTCAAAGAATATTTTTTCCATTTAACATTCATACATTGCAGGATCTCCTAAAGTCGATCTCACAACACCAAGATGGTGGCATAAAGGGTTTGATTTCAAAGATCCATCTCTCATATTCAAATATTATTCATTGGTTACAATTGGGCTTCCCTTCTTCAAGCCTTCTCATTTGCTCTTTGAAGCTTTTTTATTTGCATGCTAAGCCACTTCTAGCCCCTCTAGCCTTGATCCAAGATTGCCTTGTCTTCAAGCCATAGTTTAGAAATCCATAAGGTTGAAGTTCCTTCAACCTTGGGGAATAACTTGGGATTTGCTCCCTTGTGCTCTCTTCAACACTCGCTGTCGGCGTATCACCGGTTAACCGGAGGATTTCCAAGGCGGTGTTCTATTACCTCAAGTGTTCCACTTGTAGCGTTTTGCCCTTGTCTTGCTTTTTCATCCTACTTCATCCTACTTCATCCTACTCTATCCTAGTTTTTTCCCTTACCATTCGTTTTTTCCCTTCAAGGGTTTCTCATCCAAGCCTTTGTCTTCTTTCTTCTCCCTTAGATCCATTCTCTTAGATCTCCCTTTCACCCTCTTGCTTTGCCCTTTTGTCCATCTTCTCAAGTGCCCTAAAAACCACACAAAAAAGCAAAAACGAATTGGACAAGTTAGTGTTTCTTAGAGTAGTTCAATTTGATTTGATAGATCTTAAATTATTGCATCTTGTAGATCATTGGCATACATTGAAAAGGTAGTTTAAAATCATACTAGATCTCATTCTAGCACTTGTTAAAGTTTGCATCTAGTTTCCTTTTTTAAAGATAGAAAATTTTTCATAAAATTTTCCAAAAATTTTTAAGTCTTAGATCTCATTTCTAGCATTTTTAGAGCAACTTTGTTCGCTGGTCCGTTTTGCCATAGTTAACATTTTATGACAAATTTTCATGCATTTTCCATCTTAGAGTTAAAATCTTAAATATAGACTCAAATAGTTTCAATTTCGATTTATTTTTTACTAATGATTAATGGGTGCCTTGTTTAGATTTTCTTGAACTCGTGTAGGCCATTTGAGAGAGAAGTACTTGATAAGATCTTGAAACAAGAGGATCGAAGCAAAACAAAGTGAAGAAGCCATAAGAATGACCAAATTTTGATACACTTATCCTTTGTAATAACAAGTAGAATCTGTATCTTCTTCAATATTTTTCCAAGTATCATCACTCTCGAAAGACCTTTCAAGGATTTTCCCTTGAGGCACTTGTACTCATCAAATAAAAATTTTTAAGTGGAGGAGGCCTCCACTTTTTGGGTCTTCTTCCCCATTAGGGGAAGGGTGTTGGGTCTTGTGGTTGTTGTTAGCTTAGATTTACATTTTTATGTCCTTAGTTTAAATTTTGCTTCAATAAGTTTATCTTGATTATATCTCATATTTTACTTACCCCCATGCTTTCCCGAGTAGGGTCTTGAACCTGAAAGAGATTCTTGGGTAGCTTAGTTTAAATTTTATCATTATATTGTTTCTCTTCCAATCCTTGACCAGAGAATAGCTAACTTTGGGATCGTATCCCAAAGGCCACATAGTTTTGTGGTAGCTTCTCGCTCCCCCATCAACTTCTTGTGGACATCCAGCTAGCTGGAAGGTTTCCAGGATTGGTGGTTTCTAGTGGTTGATCTTGTTCGGAGATCAATCCCACCTAGTAGATTAGAATTTGTATGGTAGAACACTAGTTTTAGTTTTATCTCGTATTATTTGGCAAAGTAGTTATTGTTAAAAGCATTAATTATATCTTTCAAGTTATCAAGTGGTTTCATCTTTCTCAAGTTATTTTATTGCTTTTCGCAACACAACTGCTCTTGTTTGCTTAAAATAAACCAAAGTCTCTTGAACTTGGCCGAATCCAAGTCAAGAGCACCCTCTATCGGAGGGCATTTTTAGTCTTGCATCATCCCTGCATTAGGCATTTTAATTCTAGTAAGTCTCTTGAACTGTGGTCATAAGACCGAGTCAAGAGCGCTCTCTGTCGGAGAGTTGAACAAGGTTCTTTTAATAATAAAATCTTCCACTCACACTCCCCTAATTAATTTATCTTGGTTTGTCCTACACCCGTATGCTCTGCCAACCGGAAACGGTTGGGCTAGTACTCAGAAAGGTGGAAGACTTGATAATAACGATCGATAAATTTAACTAAAATTTTACCCACAACCTCAACCAAGGCAAAATACTGTTCTTCCCGCAAGGGGTGGCGCCGGATTCCCACTGTCAGACTCAGGGGCGGTTCAAACATTGGACACCAATCCTTATCGAATCTGGGTGCTTTCGACATGTCATTCAGGGTTGCCAGTATTTTTCTTGGGTAGGGTTCTACCATCTCTTGATACCTTTTGGTCTTAGCCCTAATAATCAAGACAACTAAAATTTTCAATTTACCAAGATAAGCTGCACAACGTTCTCATAAACTTTCCATTTCAAGCACTTGTATCAAGTTTTCACTTTCACTGTTATTTTTGACTCCATAAGGCACTGGTCCTTCATCATATATCTCTGTATGCTTAAATATCTATATTGGAGTATTCAGCTTAATCTGTGTGAAAAGTGATTCATTTATTTTGTTCAAGTGCATCCTTTATTTTCTGTTGCAACGTGGATTGCGCTATCTTGTGTCATATTAAAGTTTTATTTTGTCTCTCATTTCACAAAAACTCCTAAAAAACACCCATCCGCATCACAACACCTAAAAACACTATAAATACAAGAGCCTTAGACAACTTTTCTTTTAGGGACTACCCCCCTTGGCTTCGCTAGGAGTTTGCCTAAACGGAGGAGCTGGGATTTAGGTGACAGTACCTGGCTCATTGCTTGCCCCCAAGGCCACACCTCTCTCACTTGTAGTGAAGAGAGAGCTTTCGAAAGATTTCCGCTGTTGGTGTGCATATTGGC
Source organism: Larix kaempferi (assembly GCA_027924585.1). NCBI lineage: Eukaryota > Viridiplantae > Streptophyta > Pinopsida > Pinales > Pinaceae > Larix > Larix kaempferi. The sequence goes on along the minus strand of BSBM01000444.1, from coordinate 12,993,924 downwards.
GGACAACAGGTAGCATTCCCTATTTTAAGGGATTGTGGTCCACTTGGGTCATTTCATGAAAACCTAGATCTAGCAAGATCCAACCATTCTATCTCAATTAGCCCACTTGACTTGACCTCTAGGTGTCCCGATCTATACTTTGACATACCTTTTGACTCCATTAGCCCATCCAACAAGGCACTAGTCCTCCTCAAAGCAAGTCGCACTCCTTGGGAATTGTGTCAAACCTTAGATCCGGTACATGGGTACTCCTAAATTCAACTTAGATCAATAGATCTACTCATATCATCTAGTGCCAATTGCATCCATTAATTTCACCTTGTGGGTCTTGTTGTCACCCAAGTTGTAGTTACCCCTATGGATGTATCCAGTCATGGATGGCAATAGGGAAGGGCAACTCAAAAGGTGCAACCACGATCACCTCGACCTCCAATATATGGTTGTCACGCCAGTCGAGGCAACCTTCACTTTATGTTATCTAGCCCAGACAACAAAGGGGGAGACCCGATCTACTCCCGATAGGAGAGATCAAAACCAAGACACCAAATCAAGTTGTTTCTAAATGAAGTAAGGTGTATGGTTTATCCTAGACCTTAGGATGAAGTCACAAGCCAAGTGAGGGGTTCAATGAGTATAGCGTTGGTTCATGGTTGATGTGAAAGTGACTTAAGATGTCTGCAGTGAGATCTAGGGTTAGAGTACTAGTTCAATGTTGGATGATACACTGCCTTGGGACCCGTGTCCAATGCAAGGTGGTTTTTAAGGGTTAAATTGGGGCTAACTAGTACATATGACAAGCTTGACCATGGTACATGATGGCTTCAAAGGTTTAGTTCACCATGCATAGGTCAAACCACAAGTCAATCCAACAATCTAGGAAAGTCGAATTAACTTGTAGAGAAACCAGTGCCTTGGGAATTGGAAAGTGGAGTCAAAGTAGGGTTGACTTGTGGTTTAGTACTCCTAGTACATGGGACAAGGGGCAATAGAGGTCTTGATGGATGAATGTGTCTAGATCTAGGTTTGACCCAAGTGGACCACAATCCCTTAAAACAAGGAATGCTATCCCCAAGGCAAGATTTGACAAAGGGATACTCTAGACCTAGGTTTTGAATTATTCCGGTTCCAAATCTCCAAAAATCTCAAGTACCCATGTCCTAGAAGTGAGTCATCTCACTTCTCCAAGGTGGTGCGACTTTGCCCAAGGAGGCCTAAAATGAGGGTTAGGTAGGTCAAGACAAGTCGGATGGCATCCAAACTTTAGATCCGAGTAGGTTAGTCAAGTAGGAGTGTGGATCTATAATTTTACGGCAATCCGATGGCTAGATCTTACTAGATCTGAGTTTGAATGTACCAAGTGGTCCAAAAAGGGGATTAAATCCCTTAAAATGTGGAGTAGGGCCCACAAGGTGAAAATCAGAAAAGTGATGATCTGGGGGTAGGTTATTGGATGTGTAGATGACAAATCAAGTGGAATCTCAACCACCCACGTACTAGATCTAGGTCAACTTGCTCAAACTAGGAAGTGCGCCTTGCTTGGGAGAAGCTAAGTTGGCTTGGGAGGGGGGTCAAACGGAAGCCAATCCTCACCAAACTATAGATCCGGGATGCCGTGGATGCTATAGAGGTGGGTTTTCAATATTACGCCCAACAACCCACTAGATCTAAGTAGATCTGAGAAAATGCAAAATGGGGTTTTGAAATATTTAGGTTTTTTAAATATTTTAGACAATTGGATAGATCATGGAGATAGAACTTACCTTGAGATCATACCTGAGTGATGTGAATGAGATGTCTTGATGTTGAGGAAGATTCCCGCAGAGATCAAATGAGAAATTGTTGATTTGCTTGCCAATTTGATGCCCTAGCCCATAAGTGCGACCTCCTCTACCTGTCAAACCAAGGAATAGCGATTCAATCAGTAAGATCAAGCATGGAGGAAATACAAGAGAAATGCAATAGTAACATGAAATAGAAGGTCCTGGGACAGTAATACTCCCTGTTACCAACGAAGAGATCCAAAGAAGAAGTAGGGAGAGTCTTCCCCTACCAATACTTCCTCCTCAAAGCAAATCGGCCTCCACCTGTAGATGCAAAAACGTGGTACAAAATATATGGCAAACAAGATCTCCAATAACTCAGTGCAAAGGAAGAACCAACGAACGAACACCAAAAACATTCACCACAACACTGGAGATAGATGCAATAATAATTTTCTATTCCAATAATCCAGAGCCAAAAGTCCTTTACAATGAGAGGCTCTCTCCTTTAAATAGGAAGGAGAGGCACCAAAACCCTAACCACTTTTTGAATAAGTGGCTAAGATTAAAAGATACAAATGTCTAATCAATGGTTGAGATGAGCTCAACAATAAAATACATGGATCACTAATAAAATATTATGTGAGTGGACAAAATCACCCTATAAGAGGGGAATCCCACCAAATCATGATGACAAAATATCATAAGAGGCTTATGGTGGGTCCAAGGGGTAATTTTATCCCTCCTTGGTCAATCCCCATAGCACAATAATCAATAAATAATCATCAATGTACCAAATCGTGTCACCATAGTCAAATCGTAGGCCTCAAAAAGACCTCAGAAATCCACAGAAAATGCCATAAGTGATAGATGCGGGTCCCGATGAAGCTGAAACTGCTAGAGAAGGTGTGGAAGACCCCGATCTATCATCACTGATCATCCCATGCCATAACTTTGCCTCAGTAGCCCAAATCGATTTCCTCAATAGCCATTTCTACCAATCCTGAAATGCCTCGGGAAGTGTGAAACTGCCCAAAACAGCCTCCTGGAGTGCCTGCGCTGTCAAGGTGAGGGCACCAGTGTGTCCGGGAGGGGGGTAATATGGTAAAAACAAGTGGCTGGACCACCCCCTCCAAGCACAGCGCCCTAGGTCAACCAGATAAAAATCACATCTGCTCTGACAGGGCCTCCGACAGACCAAAACTGCACTGGGATAGCCTACTGAGGCTCAATCATCACTGTAAGTGCCCGGAACTGAAAACAAACTGTCTCATTGGACTCAGAAGGTCCAAATCCATCCAAGATGTGTACTCATACACCATATGAGTCTCTGCATGATCAAAATATATATCCAATATACCAGAACAGGGCCAATAATAATAATCTGTAAATGATCAAATGCTGCTGTAAACCAAGAATCATCATCATAACCCTGTAGCTGCTGCATAGAATCATCATGTATGTGCACATAGACCATATATCATCTATCCATATCATCATAAGGTCTAACCATCTCATGTCCTATGGTTGACTTTGGTCATACTAGGCCTAACCAAGTCAACATGACCAAATATAACTCAGATCATCATCAGAAGCTGCTGCAAAGTGTCAAAGGTTAACGCATGCTCTACAACTTATTCAAATAACAATTATAACACAAAGTAATCATTACTGGCGATCTAAGTCCAAATATATAATGTCATTAATTATTATTATTACTCAGGTTAGACTTTCAGGATCATACTCACTTCATAGCTGTGATCAATTTGCTAGTGAAGGGTGAAGGCTAAAATAACTGGCTAGGCTAAGGGATGACTTGACTGACTTAACTTTGTGACACTTTGGCAAAGGGAAAGGGAGTACACACCATAGTATATACTGAATGAGCAACAACACAGGGAATGGCGGTGTCTCACAAATGGATGAGTTGTTCAAAGAGGGTTTATTCACCTTTAACAGATGCGCACAATCCATAATACAAATAAGGCCAACAATTGTTTTGATATAGCATTTAAGTTCCATTGCTTTTTGGGCCTGAAGTTTCCATAGCCTTGGTCTATGTGTGTTTATAAACACATTGCATAGATTTACATTTATTTTAGGTTTTCTGCTGCAGGTGTGTTTTTAAGGCACTTGTTTACCTGAGCACTTCTAGGTGTGTCATGGACAACTTGTTTACCTAGGTATTTATTTTTCCAAAAGATATAACATTTTATTTTCATGGCCATTTTCATTAGGCATTCCTTTCATTCATGTGTGTTTAGAAACACATTGCATGAATGGGCTTTTCATACAAGATATAGCATTTCATTTTTCCAGATTTTGTATTCATGGCAGCACTAAAAGTTTCAGGTTTAGCCAACACAACTTTAGTGACTAGGGGGAATTCCAAGGAACTCCAACTCACCATAGGTAAGTTTTGTCACCAACTCAGAGCCCAGACACAATAAACAGGGAAGCTCATCCAATACAGAGGCTACAGTGGGGAAGAGTCCTCCATGCCACTAGTCAAGTAGTAAGTCAGGGTGATAAACTAAAAGGTAGGTAATGGATGGATGAAGACAATGAATCATGGTGCCAACACTAGCAAGCCAAGGTATGGTGGAATGATCACCTCTATTCTCCCTAAGGAGGGTAAAACCAATGAGTATGAATAGTGAACTTCTAAGTCTGAGTGGGGACCATATAATAAGATCAACCAGGTCCACATATCTATATGATCGCCAGATCATGACACTAAGTGCTAAGACATGCTATAAGAATAAATATAAAAGCAGTATAACCATGACACAATGATATACCTGCTGAGGCATATACCTGACTGCTCATCAACCTGCACCATCATCTGTCCTCTGAAACTGCTGCTGTAACTCTGGGCACTACTGACTGCTCTGTACCAATGGTATAATGGCTACATCGGTCATCTCTCTGAGTGTCCTGAGACTCAGTCATGGCATGGGGAATATATACTGTTGTCCACAATCTGATAGTGATCCAATATAGATGCTCATCTCAACATCTCAAATGTAAGGGAACTGGCTGAATAGTGTACTGGAATCAGAAAAATAATGTATGGTAGCCCGGCTACTATAAATGTGATAACAGGTCCACTTTAAGCCATTTCACATTATCCCAAGAAAGTAGGACCCACTTGTGTAGCATATGGTACTATACCTTGTCATTATACCTAATTATGTGGCCTAAATCATACATTGGTTGAAACACTAACAATCTCTCAAACCACCTTCAACCATACTTTAACTTCTAGGTCCACTCAACCTTGCATTGGTTTCCGTGACTCTTCATTTACTTATCCTTAGGAACCTTTGTTTGGGTCCAATCAACTGTGATTGGTTATAGGGTCTCCCCCTAGGTCTTGTTTCACCTTGATCTAAAGCGAAGAGTGCCTCGGTTGACGTGACTCCCACCTTGCATTGGGAACCGTGGCATCTCTTGGGTCACCTCTTTAGTTTCCTATCTCCTCTACCGTCCCGGATGGGATACCACTAAGGGGCAACTACAAGTTGTGTGATAACAAGTCCCGATGAAGCTGAAACTGCTGGAGAAGGTGTGGAAGACATCCCATGCCATAACCTTGCCTCAGTAGCCCAAATCGAATTCCTCTGTAGCCATTTTTACCATTTCTGGACTGCCTCGGAGAGTGTGAAACTGCCCAAACTACCTCTTGGAGTGCTTGGCTCCAAAAATAAAAATCACTAGACTGTCTGGGAGGGGGGTGATATGGTAATAACAAGTGGCTGGAAAACCCCCTCCAAAAATAGCGCTCTAGGTGAACCAATCATATCTCTGCTCTGCTCTGACAGGGCCTCCGACAAGCCAAAACTGCACTAGGATAGCCAACTGAGGCTAAAAATCACCGTAACTGCCCGGAATTGAAAACAGACTGTCTCATTGGACTCAGAAGGTACAAATCCATCTAAGGTGTGTACTCATACACCATATAGTCCTCTGCATGGTCCAAAATAAATACTCATCATATCCGGCAGACCAAATAATAATAATTTGTAAAAGTGCTAAAAAGCAAAAATCATCATCATAAGCCTGAAACCATTGTATAATCCCACCATGGTGACCTGTACCAGACCATATATCATCTATCTGTAATATATGAGGTTTGCCACCTCATGTCATGTGGTTGACTTTTGGTCAAACTGGGTTTGACCAAGTCAACATGACCAAAATATGACTTAAACTATCATCAAGATGTTGCAAGGTGTCAATGGTTAAAACATGCTTTACAATCCATTCACATAGCAATTATAACAAATAGCAATCATTACTGGCGATCTAAATCCAAAAATAATATGTCATTAATTATTATTTATTACTAAGACAAGACTTTCAAGGTCATACTCACTTCATAGTTGTGATCAATTTGCTAGTCAAGGGTGAAGGCTAAAAAATAAGTGGCTTGGTCAAAGGATGACTTACTGACTTAACACTGTGACACTTTGGAAATGGAAAAGAGAATACACACCATAGCATCTAGTGGACAAGCAACAACACAGGGAATGGCGGTGTCTCACAAATGGATAAGTTGTTCAAAGAGTGTTTATTCACCTTACACAGATACACACAATCCATAATACAAATGAGGCCAACAATCTTTTTGATATAGAGTTTAAGTTCCATTGCTTTTTGGGCCTAGAGTTTCCATAACCTTTGATCTATGAGTGTTTATGAACACACTGCATAGATTTACATTTAATTTAGGCTTCTTGCTGCAGGTGTGTTTTTAGGGCACTTGTTTACCTGAGCACTTCTAGGTGTGCCATAGACAACTTGTTTACCTAGGTATTTACATTTGACAAAAGATATAGCATTTGATATTTCATAGCCATTTTCACTTGGCTTGCTTTTCATTCATGTGTTTTGAGAAACACATTGCATGAATGGGCTCTTCATACACGATACAACATTTTATTTCCATACTTTGTATTCATGGCAGCACTAAAAGTTTCAGGTTTAGCCAACAACATATTTAGTGACTAGGGGGAATTCACAAGGAAAACCAACTCACCATAGGCAAGTTTTGTCACCAACTCAGAGCCGAGACACAATAAACAGGGAAGGTTATCCAACATAGAGGCTACAGTGGGGGAAGGTCCTCCATGCCACTAGTCAAGTAGTAAGTCAAGGTAATGAACAAACTGGGTAAGTCATGGATGGATGAAGACAGTGAATAATGAAACCAACACTAGCAAGCCAAAGTATGGTGGGAATGATCACCTCTATTCTCTCTAGGGAGGGTAAAACCAATGAGTATAGGCCAAGAACTTCTAAGTCTGAGTAGGGACACATATGATATATATAAGTACAACCAGGTCCACATATCTATATGATCGCCAGATCATGATACTAAATGCTAAGACATGCTAAGAAAATGGAAATAAAAGCAATATAACCACAACACCATAATATACCTACTGAGTCATATACCTGAAAGATCATCATCTGAACCATCATCTATCCTCTGAAACTGTTGTTGTAACTCTGGGCACTACTGACTGCTCTGTACAAATGGCTAAATAGCTACATTGGTCATCTCTCTGAGTGTCCTGAAACTTAGTCATGGCATAGGGAATATAACTGCTGCCCAAAATCTGATAGTGATCCATAATAGATGCTCATCTCAGCATCTCAATGTAAGGGAACTGGATGAATAGTGTACTGGAATATGACAAAAAATGTATGGTTGCCCGACTACTATGTTGCATTAGCTTGGTTTCAAAAAATATTTCTAACTCCTAGATTATACACCATAGTTTCTTTTCATTTTTAGGGTCCACGCCCCTTGGCTTCTCTAGGAAAGCCTAGACGGAGGAGTCGAGTCCCAAGTGACAGCACTTGACTCTGACTTGCCCCCAAGGCCACACCAGTAGCTTGAAGACTTCTGCTGCGTTTTCCTAGGTGTGGAACTAGGCGGCAATAGATAGCATAAAGCGAAGTGTGCCTCGATTGGTGTGACAACCAATCCTTTTGGGAATCGAGGCTCTGGTGGTTCACTTCTTTGGTTGCCTATCCCCTCTACCATCCTTCTGGATCCATCTTTAGGGGCAACTACAAGTTTGGTGATAACAAAACCAAAACAACTTAAGAGCCTTAGAAACTCTTTCTTAGGGTCTACCCCGCTTGGCTTCGTTAGGAGTTTGCCTAAACAAAGGAGTTAGGATCAGGTGACAGCACCTGACTCGAGACTTTCCCCCAAGGACACACCTAGTAGCTTGAAGATTTCTGCTGCGTTCCCCCCAGGTGTGCTTTCCGGCGGCAACAAGAAGCATCCTTTGTTTCCTGTATTGAATGCCCGATGGATCTCTTTTGATTTGCAGGACAAGTGGATTCACCAGCAACACAGCGTTTGTCTGTTTTGCCTCAGCTATAAAGTTTGTCTGCCCTCTAAAGCTCGCTTGTTTAAAAGTGGGTTGATTGATGGTGTTTGTCCAGTTTGTGGCTGAGAAGAGATAGTGAAACACATCGTATGGGACTGCAAGTTTTCTGAATGGTTGGGGTCACCTCCCCAGGATTGTGATGATCAGCTGCTCAATGCAGGCATGATTCCCACTACAGCTTAATTTATGTTTGATTTTCTGGACTTTTCTGTTTGTGTGAGCCAGCTGGCCATGTTATGTTTTTAATGACTGTCATATGTATTGGCTTGACCATTAAGCCTATCTAGCAATTTTGTACTTTGAGATAGGGCAATTTTGATTACTAGTTTCCAGCACTGTTTGCATGTTGAGGCTGATTATGTGGCCCTTCTTTTTGTGTAAAATGTGTTGTATGTACATATTTTAATTATCTTAATAGTTAAAGAAAACATTTTATTTGAAAAAAGTTAGAGAATCATGCAATCCTCTATGGTTGTTTCATTCTGTAGATGTATTTTTTTATCTTTTATGTATCTTGCTTCGCTTCTGCAGTTTTGGTACCCTGATGACAGCAGCCTTAGAATGGAAAGGTATCCCAACCTATGTGTTGGGCCTTGCTCGTGGAGTAAGTGCCATCATTGGCATATCTGCAACACTCTTGTACCCCATATTACATTCTCATCTTCATTCGCTTCGCACGGGACTTTGGTCCATTTGGATTCAGGTATTTATCTGTTGTCTCTCTTTGTTGCTTTGTATTTGCTTTTCATTGTTCATTTCAGCACAATATAAAAACAATCCTATTCTATTGCACTGGATGTTGGAGGTGTCCTAGCAGCTATAAATTCACTAGGGGGTAGTTTGTGAAGATACAGAGCAAGTTCAAACATATTCCCAGTCAATATTTAGAAATGAACACTATGCTGAATTGATGGGAACCACTCTTCTTTGAAACATTTTCATATTTTTATTTTTATAGTTGCTATATAAGAAATGTTTGTTCCACCAGCAACTGTGAGAGATATCATGCTTTTGTGGCAACCAGTGACAAGCATCAACTTCTTCAATCTTCATATACAGATGAGGATGTGTGAGATGTGGGGGTGTAGAAAGTATAGATTCGAGTAAAAATATGTGACATTGGTGTGCAAAGAGAGGATAAATATCCTAAAAAGGGCACACAAAAGAAATCTCTAAGAAACAAGTGTGAAAAGGCTTTAAGGTGTAACTCTGCCTTTTGGAGATCTTTTCCCTATACACAAGAAAAAAAACTTTTTAGAGAAAAACAAGTTATTTATATGATAATTGAAAGTATAAATGCATCTTGATTCTCGAGACTAAGTAAGTTTTCATGTCATAGTGCATTTTCTGTTAAAAAGTTGTAACACATTTTGTGATCATAGTTTAAAATCCAAAGGACAATACTGTCCTTGCATTCCAATGACAAAAATGGTGAGATTAGGGATGTTAGGAGTCAGGACTAGAGTTATTCATTTATACTTTACACTCTTTCATCAATCTTCTTTTTGGTTAATAATAATATAGTTAGTATGAATCCACATAAACATGAAGAGTTATATATTTCAATTTTTCATGTGTAAATGAGCCCTGTTCGGCTACGAAGATGCTTACCACCCTCCATGGTTGTTTGGTACATATTGTTGACAGTTTTGAATTTGAGGAATTGTTGTTGCACAACCTAGTACTTAGCAGCCTTGGGATCGCAAGGATTAATCGGCTGCTAAACCAGCACAACCTTAGGACAATACCCCTAAGTGTCACACGGTAAGGTCCTCTCTCTTTAGGTTTCTGAAGTTGTAATGGACCTTGCCCAATGGGAGTGTAATTTTAATTGACTGAGTTGTTTTGTCAAACTGAGCTAGATTTGATTATGACTGATGGTGAGATTTGACATGCAAATTTCGTCAATTGTTTTGTTAACAAGGTTGTTAGGCTGCTGTAGGTTCTTCTTCTAAACCAAGTCTGATTTTTGGTCTCATATGCTGGTATTTCTTGGTACTAGAATTTCATCAAACACATTACCTACCAAACTGCTGTAGCTTACTGTGGAGAACAACTGATTTGGAGTAAACTGTGGTAAAGATGTGGTTGAACTATTTTGACAAACACTTCTCTTGTTTACTGATGCGGCCTTCCTGTAGGTGTCTTAGACCTTAAGGATCTGATTTATTAGTCAATAATGCTGAATGTATGCTTCAGATTTATTGTTTTAGCAAATGGCTCTTAAATAATGTATAATCACACAGCTCAAGACCAAAAGATTCACCATATAGAAAATGAAAGTGCTGTAGATTGCATTGACATTCACAACAACAATATTTTGCGAAACAAAGGCTGCTATAAATTACTTTCTCAGATCTGGAAACTTTGCTAAAATATGACAGCCACTTACAAGAAATTGTGGACCACAAACTGATGATGAAATGAGTAATCTATACGACTGGCAAGGGATGTCTGTCAAGGAAAACGCCCTCCGCACTATACAGACCTCCTATTTTATCAACGTTACAGGCTGCAAATGGTTCTTTCTGAGTATCCACGCTGATCTGAATGTGAATGTGACTGCACAGTACCAAGTTGATGAGCCCAGGCAGACTGTAGCAGCTTCACCCTCTTCCCAATGATCATTGTGATGACAATAGTAACTCCAGATGCCTTCTTGCACACGCTGCTAGAGTTTGACACACTATCCAAGGGGCTGCGACCTCCTCTAGGAGAGAACAGTTTGCACTTGCAAGGAAATAATGAGACAGTGAAATATTGGTGCCAAAGAACTCCCCCTCCTCAGACTTGATGATTACAGAGATAGCAATAAAGTGAGCAGACTTCCCCTTTCCTTTGGCAGTGATGAGAACTTGTCTTCTTGAATGATAATCTCCAAATCCAACAGAAATGTGTATTGCCTCTCCACAAATGCGCCCTCTCAAGAATGGCCACTAAAAACCCTTGCAAATTCCAACATAACTCAGATCTGAAAATATCCAAACAACTTCAATCCATGACAATAAAGATCATGTTAGAAATCTGTCTGATCTCTTTTCATAGAATAGCTAGGGTGGATAGTTTCAACACCGAAACTATTTTCTCCCTTAGGGTTTTGTCCAAGAGAAAGCAAATCTCAAGAGCTCTCAAGTTTTGACAATACAAATAACATGACTGAGGGAGAATGAACTCTCATGTCCTTTTTATAATTTATTTTTCCCCTTTTATGACTTTTCAACTTCCCTTGACCTTTTCTCACATTAAATATTTTAAAATAACTTTAAGTAAGAAAGTGATCCCTTTTCATCTTTTAATTTCATTTTGACCCCCCTTTGGTCCAATTTACCTTTTTCTGCCATTTTTAACTAAAGTGACTTTTATAAAGTCACTTTATGAACTAGTTATTAAATGCCACTTTATAATGTGCTTTTGAGTTTAGGTGATATTAAATAATTAATTAATTCCCTATTTCACCGACTATAGCCTACAGGAACTGAATAGGCTAATAGTAATAAGTCGTCTTCATGGTGGTCAAAGACTTGTTTTGAGGATCATGTGCAACAACCTCTTCATGGTCATAGTAAAAAACCCTACAACAACCAAATTTGGGCGTTATAAGGCCCCAGTTATGCAATTTTGGGCATAAGGAGGTGCAAGTATCAGCAATGAACAGTTTTGGGTATGGTCTAGGCATTCATTACAGTAGTATACCTTCAACCCCGAACATGCAACAGTCACCTATTGTGATCTTTAGAAAATCTAGGCTTGTTTCTTCTTCAAAGTAGTGATTTAGTACAAATTCCAGTAGTCAAACAGCCTCAAAGAACCTCCCCCTCCGTGACCTCTTTGATAAGATGGCCTCCATTTTTTTCGCTGGTGTCTTGTCTCTGATGTGTGTGATGAAACTATTCGAAGACTAAATGCTTCCTGTCAGATAACTACCGATGTTGAGTTCTGATCCTAGGTAGTCTAGTCACCGAAAGAGTGAAAGTTTTTGAGAACCCCAACCCAGTTTCAAGCTTGATAGCTTCTCTGCATAGTTTAATGCCCAAATCCTTGTATGCACATTTTTTTCATAAAATGACTAAACTGAAACACATGGAATTATTCTTTTTGAAAATTAAACAACTCAGAAAATTTAACTTCCAGCCATAAACTCATGCTCAGAAATTTAAATCATCCAACCACATAAATTTTTAACACAGGAATTTTTGACCAAATTGGTCCAGGATAAAACCCCAAAGGGAAAACCTGAATGAGAGAGATTTTTATTTTTTTCAGACAAATTAATAAAATACAACAGTTGTACTTATCTCAACCATCCTCGATAATTGTGCCTAGAATTACTGTTGTACGGACAACATTAAATACAGTACGGTCATCTCGAAATCCGTGCCAGAACTTGCCTCGAAAATTGTGCCCAATCTCTGTTGTACGGACTGTCAAATTTTCAATCTCGAAATTTGTGCTATACGACTGCATTAATTGTTGTACGATACTGTCTCGATTTTTGTGCTGTACAATTGCATTAAATGCAGTACGACTGCCTCGATTTTAGTGTTGTACGGTACTATACGGATGCCTCGAATTCTGTGTGTTATCACATCCATGTTAGCTGGAGCTACCATGCTGCAGATTGTGTGGTCAGGGACCATACTGCACCTTTTTTTTTCCAGATCAGAGATCAGAGATCAGATGCCTTCAGAGGAGGCATACATTTTTGTTCAGATTGCCCCGAGTAGAGATATCAGTGGGGATAGATGGTTTTGGTATTGGTCCAGACATGTATACATCATTGCCTACAGAGGAACCCTTCCTTTCCAGGCTTTGCATAAGCCCATTGAGACAGTTGCCTAGCCATATTTTTGATTGAGAGTACAAAGTATTGCTGGTTGGCCACTTATTGCCCGGATTCAGTAGAGATCTAGTTTCAGAGTCAGCTTCAGCAGTAGGTGTATGGTGTGGCAAGTATAGCATTTGATGTTCTATTGCTCATGTTGTTGATTAGACTTGTTTATACATGATAGTACACTGACTTTACATATTATGTTGATGTGGTGATCTAGTTGTCATTATGATGTGTTTGGCCCTTGGTGATGTCAGTCCACCCCTTCCAGTAGGCTCATGTCTATGCACACTGGATCATATCCCCACTACTGGTATAGACTTGGTCACTTAGTCCCCCTAGGCAACTGACTTTGGATCCACCTTCACTTTCTCCACCCATTTGGCTCATTCATGATTGGTCTTTCCCGACTTGGATTCTGATTTGTGACCTTGAGGATCCCCTTCCCCACTGACCTCTGAGTATGCCATGATTCCCTGTCTTTTGTGCCTCGGCTCTTTAGTGTGTGAGATGCACTCTCAAACCTGGGATTTGCTCCTGTCGGTTTCCCCCGATGTTGCAATGCAGTATAGGATTGTGTAGCCTCACCGGGTGTTCCCCATTGGTCATCGAAGCATGTACGCTCACCCCCATTACTCTGTAGTATGAGCACCTTGATTATATCTATTGAGATATGTATGTAGCCCAAAAGGTCCTTGATGTAAAAACAAATGAAGAAATGTAAAGCAAGCCAAAAAGGCTATTGTAAATGTAAAATCAAGCCAAAAAAGGTAAGTGAAAGTCAATGTAAAATCCATGCAATGTGTTTGTAAACACACATGGACACAGGTCAGCCGTGCATATCAGCTTTGTAGTGGTTATTTCCTCACCTAGTCCTACGGGGCAAGGAGGTGAGAGGGAGCAAGGGACAAGCTCAAGATTGTTCCCTAGAGTCTCAAGTTACGGTTTGCCGGACACCCAGTTTGGTGGCTCTAGAAAAGATCCTCACGGAGTCATTTTAAGGCACAGATGTGAGTTGTGAGGTATTTTTTAGATGACCAGTGGTGGTTTCCCTGCACTATACCCATTTGTGAGGCACCTCCCTTCCCTGTGTTTTGTTATGGTATGCTTATCTCAGTGGGCCCCCGCTTTCCCGATTCATCCAAAGGGTCGCATGATCTTTGTCCTTGTCATCCCTCATCCTTCACCTTGTGTTCCACATCATCCAAAGTCAGCTAGGTGGTCAAGTCTATAGGTTGTGCATAGCAGTTTGAGTCTTTTGGATGTGGTGGGCCCACCTGACCAGGGGCCTCGTATTTTTGAGATATTATGTATTTTTGATCACCATGTTAGCATCGTATTGTTTAGTAATGTACTAACATGTATAAGGAAGCCTATCGTTTCAATTTGCGTACAGGTATTCAGCCAACACCATGTTGACCAGATTTTACTTGGTCAAACTAGGTTGACCAGGCCAAAAATGGGCTCGAAAAAAATGTTGCGATCAAGATTTCGATTTTGGTCAATTATTATCTTCCGGGGTCCCATATGAGCCTCCAAGCATCAGAATTTGAAAAAGTTGAGGCAGCGATGAGATTTTTAATTATTATGGGTCATTATTGACCTTTTTTAATTAAAAATCATGGATTTTAGGCAAACAGTGCCTAAGTGATGGATTGTGGTCGTTCAAGTGACCATGTCTACTATTTTTGGGATCCATAATCACATTACAACAGACGGTTCGACAATCCGGGCACTATAAGTGGGTCTGTTACCAACTTTTTGTACCATAGTTGGATTTTCTGGAGAGCCGCCATTTGACAAACATGATGAATGTTTGGTTCCAGTGTATCAGATGATCCAGCATTTTGTAGCTAGCCAGTTGTGGTTATCTTGTTTTGTTTCTTGAGTCGACATGACCATGGCCCCATGGGGGTTTGTAATAAAGTGTGCTAGTAGGATCTGAGTGCCTCGGTTTCTCATGACTGGATTAAGCAACTAAGGTATTCCAAGGAGTTTTTTCCCTTGTCAATTATACTTTGCTTAAGGAGAGGTATAATCGATGAGGTTTTCTCCCGCTCCTCCAAAGCTGGAATGCCCGATTTTGAAAATTTGGCCATGGGGGGTTATTAGAGGCCAACTAATGTATATAAGCCTACTAGACACTGTTAGAATAGGTGTCGGTCATGTCCTAGGTCCATAAAACCCTCAGAAAAAATTTCGAAAAAAATTTACCGAGTCCGTCGAAATTTGGGTTTTAATTATTTTTTAAATTTAATAAATTTCTCTATAGTTTAAATAGAGAAATAATTATTTGTAATATGTCAGTCATCCGGGGTCCGAATTCAGTGATTGATGGCTCGTTTGATAAGCCAAAAATCACACATGACCTATGGAGCAGCTAAACCCAACTTTCGGATGTCCATTCAGCCCCGTAATTAATATTTTCTCTGAAAAGTCATTTACAGAGAAATTATTAATTAAAATAATAAAATTGATTATTTTGGAGATAATCCAAATCTCTCCAAAATTAATCAATTTGATTAAAATAAAAGGCTAAATGACATGGCAATGAGCATTTAGGGAGATTCCAATCAACTCCAAGTCCTCCCAGTCAACCATCCAGTCACCAGCTAGAGATCTTCTTGAGCCAACTCGCCCTCCTTCATGCAAAATCGATTTAATGATGTGTCACTTGATGTATGGATTGGTGGATTGCAATTAAAGCTTGAAGTAGGCGCCCTCATGACTCACCTTATCCTAATGCTTGGCTCCCTTCATGAATTCGAGTTTGTACCTACCAATCTACATGTGTCTCCACTAAACTAATTCGCATCTCCCTCAAACCCTCACGTCAATCTCCATTGACTCGTGTTTCCTTGTTGGAGTTTATGGATTGGTTAATTGAAATCACAAGTAGGCTTGGCTCTCATCTAAACTCGAGTGGGTACCTACCTTTTTCCACTTGCCATCCCTTGAACTAGCATGCAACCTACCACAACCCACTTGTATCTCCACATGGATCACGCCCTTCATACCCTAGCTCGCACTTCCTTGTTGTAGCATGCCTATTCGTTGTTTCTTCTTCCCAAAGTCGAGTCCTTGCCACCTCATGCCAATCTCACCAACCATGAACTCGACTTTGGCCATGTCTATCCCTCCAAGCCCTTGTTGATTGGATTCGACCTACATGCTCACCACCAATTCGAACTAGGGCTAGCTTGTGGTTTTTTCTATAAAGAGAGGCCCATTAGGGGTTATTATCTCATGGATTCTTTAAGCACCAAAACTCTGGAGAAATTTGTAATTTGTTTGAATATTTGAATAAAGTGAGACTTTGGAGGTCAAAGTGGAAGCTCTTGATGTGCCATGCTTCATCTTGTATGAGGTGATATCATGTTTTGTCTATATACTTTGGATTCTTAAGCATTTGATTTTATGATCTAGAGGGCTAACAATCTAGCACAAATATTATAGATCTATGCTTTTCTCTTAAGTGTGTGGCTTTTCAGGTATTATTCCGAGTGCAAGGGTTCTTGTTTGGTAATATCTTCATTCCACAAAGTTATCAAAGAGGTCTTGCTTTGAAGAATTAAGAAACAAGGAGTTATTTGTGTTCCCTTCCATCAAACTTCTTCAACAAAACCCTTAAATATTGGTTACCTTGGCCCTAAAAGGCTCTCTCTTCAAGCCTTATCATTTGCTCCTTGATCTCCTTTTTTCCATTGGTTTGCTAGGCCTATCTTCTCCATAGTTTATCCTACCCTACTCCCATTCATCTTTGTCTTTTTGGCCTCTCCCTTCATTCGCCCTTCTCCCTTGTGCATTCGTCTCACCCTAGTTTCCTCCCTCTCGTCTATCCTTATTTCTCTTTTCTCCTACCTTTCGTTTTGGCCTTTTCCTCCTCCCTCTTGCATTTGTTTTTCTCCCTTAGCTTTTCCTCCTTGCCCTCGTTCTCTAGATCCATCCTCTACCCCTTCTCGTCCATCTTCCAAAGTGCCCTAAAACACATTAAAAATCAACAAAAACTTGGTAGGGGTTAATATCTAGTCATCATCTAGTCTCATTTATCTTGTTAGTGGTAGATCTTGCATTGGTTTGTTAGCGTTGTTAGCTTTGTGTTCTCTTAGCATGCATTTCAAAGCTCATACTAGAAGTTAAATTCTTGCATTTTAAGTAGTTTATTGGAACATATAGAGAAGTGATAGGTTGCATATAGCTTGTAGATTGTTTACAAGCTTTTACATCTTTCAGAAGATAGAAATTTTGCACAAAAAATATTTCAATTTTTTATACTTTAGATCTCTTTTTTAGTGCATTTCAACAGTTTGTTGTTCGCTGGTCCGTTTCGCCATAGTTAAGATTTCATGTTAAAATCTCATGCATTTTCCGCTTTAGAGTCAATCTTTTGAATCTAGACTTAATTAGTTTCCAATTGATTTTATTTTGCTAATGGTTAACGGGTGCCTTGTTGAGATGTTCTGATCTTAAGAAGGTCATTTGAGAGAAAGATATTTGATAGATATTGAAACGAAGAAATCGAAGCAAAACCACAAGAACGTCATAAGGAGTGATTAAAATTACAAAATCTTGTTATCCTTTGTAATAAGCTTATAAGAGCTAGCCTTGTATTTCCATTTACTTCATTTCTCAAAAGACCTTGCAAGGTTTTAAACCCAAGGCATTTGTAACCGTTAAATAAAAGTTTCAAGTGGAGGAGGCCGCCACTTTTTGGTCTTCTTCCTCAGTTGGGGAAGAGTGTTGGGTCTTGTGGATTGATTTAGCTTAGATTTATGATTCCATGCTCTTAGATTAGTATTTTGCTTAAATAAGCCATTTAAATTCATATTCCATATTTACTTACCCCCATGCTCTCCCGAGTAGGGTTTTTGACCTGAAAGAGATTCTTGGGTAGTTTAGTTTTATTTCTTGCATTTATTATTATCTTGTATCTCTTCCAAAGCCTACGACCGGAAGTTGTATCCTTGAGATTTTGTCTCAAGGGCAGGACCACATAATTTGTGGTTACTCTTCCTTCCCCGTCGGTTTCCTTGGCAGAGCTTTCAGCTAGCTGGAAGTTCTCAAGTGCAGGCGGTTCTAGTGGTTTATCTTGTTCGGAGATCAATCCCACCTAGTAGATTAAAATTTGTGTGGTAGAACACTAAATTTACTTAGTTTCATTTTATCTTGCAAGTAATATTGTTAGTAGTAATTCATATCTCGCCGATCAATATTATTGTTTAAATCTTTTTCAAGTTAAGATATACTGCTACTACAATCTGTCTGCTTCCTTAAAATAAACCAAAGTCTCTTGAACTTGGCCAAAATCCAAGTCAAGAGCACCCTCTGTCGGAGGGCATTTTAGTTTTTTGCATCATCCCTGCATTAGGCATTTTAAGTTTAGCAAGTCTCTTGAACTGTGGTCATAAGACCGAGTCAAGAGCGCTCTCTGTCGGAGAGTTGAACAAGGTTTTCTAATAATAAAATTTTCCACTCATACAACCCTTAATTAATTTATCTTGGTTTTTTGTCCTACACCCGTATGCTCTGCCAACCAGAAACGGTTGGGCTAGTACTCAGAAAGGTGGAAGACTTGATAATTTACAATCGATAACTTAATTAAAAATTTTTACCCAAAACCTCAACCAAGGCAAATTACTGTTCTTCCCACGAGAGGTGGTGCCGAGAATCCACTGTTAGACTCAGGGGCGGTTCAAACATTGGACACCTATCCTTTTGAATCTGGGTGCTTCCGACAGATCACCTAGGGTTGCCAGTAGTTTTCTTGGGTAAGGTTCCACTATCTTTTGATACCTTTGGTCTTATCCTAATAATCAAGAACATCTAAAACACTTAAAATTTACCAAGAACAATTGCAAAACGTCCTCACAAACAGTTACTTCCGACTTATTTTTTCAGCATCACAAGTTTTATTTGACTCCATTTGGCACTGGTCTTTAATATTTATACATCTTTGAAATCTGGACCATATGTCCTTGTCATTTGTTTAAATACGTATCTTGTGGATGCTTTACTTCAATATTCTAAGTCAAAGTATATTGTCATATTTTGAATTTGTATCTTGTGAATTTTGCAACGTGGATTGCGTGTTTAATTCTGTTCTAGTCATCATTCAAAAAACTCGTAAATAACACCCATCCGCATCACAACACCAAAACACATTTAAAACACACAAAGAGCCTTAGACAACTCTTTTATAGGGACTACCCCCCTTGGCTTCATTAGGAGTTTTGCCTAAACGGAGGAGCTGGGATTCAGGTGACAGCACCTGGCTCATTGCTTTCCCCCAAGGCCACACCTCTCCCCACTTTCCAGTGAGGGAGACAGCTTTTAAAAGGTTTCTGCTGCTGGTGTGCAGTTTGGCGGACAACATCTTTGGCGCCGCTGCCAGGGACAAATCTTTTTGTTCCTGGACGACCTTAGTTTTTTCTAGTTTTTACCTTTTTTGATAGATTCTCAATCTATCTGGCGACTCCACTGCCCTTGTTTCCTTTTTTTTGGTAGTTTTTTAGTTTAATCACTCTCAGAAATTAGACTTGAAACCACCTGGCGACTCCATTTTCAATTAACACCTCAAGGTATTCGACTAGAAGAAACTCTGAAGGCTTGCTTAGTTTTATCCTAGAACCTGAAAAGGTTTATAGGAGAAGACTGAACAAGCTAGCTTCTCGTAAAATCCTTGAAGAACTTAGGTCTCAGTCTATTTCTGACATCCATAGTCTTTTTCAAGAAAATAACTTAGAAAATTCTGAAAATTTTGAAAACAATAATAATTGTTTTTCCGATACAATGGGTGATTTTTTCGCTCCCCTCAACATTGCTCAGATAGCAGGTCAACCACATGATCTTCCAGATAAGGCCATCGACAAACTTCCCACCTTTACCGGCACTGATGTTGTTACTGCTGCACATGACCTCACTGCTTTCTCAAAAGTAAAAAGTGGATATGTCAGGGATGCTGCTCATAGACATGAGGATGTATACATGAAGTTGTTTGCCTTATCCTTAGATGGAGATGCTAGTGACTGGTTCATCGGCTTTCCAGCCAACTCCTTTACCACCTTGGCTGAGTTTTCAACTGCTTTCACCAACAAGTATGGTGAGAAAAAAGAGCCCCTTCATCAACTTGCTGCTCTAACAAACATCAAAAGAAGTGAAATAGAAACCATGGAATATTTCAACAAGAAGTTCACCGATTTATACAATGCAATCCCTACAGATTACAAGCCAACTCCACATACTATACTGGTTTACTACATTGAAGCTTTAAGTGGAGAGATGCAATATCAACTTAGGGATAAAGAACCTGCTACTTTGTTAGAAGCACAGACAATGGCAACTAAGATCGACAAAAACATGTAGTCCTCTGGAAAGTCAAACTTACCTGGTTACTCAAGAGCTCAAACTCCTTTAAAAACAGTTGAGCCTAAAGATAAAGATCCTCTAGCTGCTTTAAAAGAATCATACGAGAAAAAGATGATGGATATGTGTGAGAGGATGGAAAGAGCTGAACAGAAACATGTAGTCCAAATGAAGGAAGTTCAAAACAAGATAATAAACATGGAAAGGCAACATGTCCAACGAGTTCAGCAAATTCAACAAACTCAACCAAATCAGAGAAATTACCCTCCCAAAAATAACTGGCAAAAGAAAGCTCCCGAAAATGAAAAGAGGCCTCCAACTCAGATAGAGGCTGCTAACACAAATGAGGTGTACATCCCATTTTGTAGAGCTTGCAAGGATTTCCATGAGGAATTCGCTTGCTACTTTGCAAACTATGTACAAGAGCATGGTTATCCTGAAGGGGAGGGTACCAGTAATCCAACATCAAGCGAGCCTGAATACATAAATGCTGTAGGATATATCCGCAATGTTCCCAGAGAAAACTGGAAACCTGTTGACAATGAACCAGACAACATGACAAAAAACTTTGGAGGAATACCATCCAATGAACAGCTCCACAATATGCAGAGATTTAAAGGGGTCGGATACCAAAGAAAATCAAATCCTGCACCTGCTATACAACCTCCCAAGGTAATTATTCCAAGTGATTCAGCTGATTCTAGTAAATTGAATTTTGATTGGAATAACTGGTTCAATACTACTAAGGTACCTATACCCATAAATGAACTCTACAAGATTCCTGGTCAAAAGGAAAAGTTGTTGAAAACATTAGAAGCACCTATTCCTACATGTATTACAAATCCTAGTCCGCCTACTCCTGCATGTACTACCAATCCTAGTCCACCTACTCCCCTCACTCCTCAGACTCCTAAGAAGGTCACTTTTTCGGATAATGTGGAAGAACCTTCAACCAGCTGTGAATCAACTTATGAGGACCCTCCTATAATCCTGCATACTAGGGATACAAGAAGAGAAGCTCACCCTCCTTTCTACATATCATTGATGATAGGTGACCTTCTTCTACACAATTGTATGCTGGATTCAGGATCCGGTGCAAGCTTAATGACCAAAAGGGTTATGCAACAGCTTAACTTAAGAACCACCAGGCCCTACCAGAATGTGTGTTCCATGGATTCTAGACCCGTTAAGGTTGAAGGGATGATAGAGAAATTTCTTGTTAGATTGGCCAAGTACCCGGACATCCATATTACCATGGATATCCTTGTCATAGATGTACCAGATAAGTGGGGCATGCTACTCTCTAGAAAGTGGGGTGCAACCTTGGGTGGTTCCATACAGTTGGATTGGTCTTATGCAACAGTTCCTGCTTCTGAGGACTCACTTGTAAAATTACGCACTGAAAAGGAAAGGAGATACCATGTGGAAAACCCGGATAGACCATCAAATGTGTTTGTCTGCCATGTCGGTGAGATAGGAGATATTCAAATCAACTCCACCTTTTTAGATCCAATCCAGGAAGAGATAAAAAATGAAGAAACAAGTAAGCTATGGAAAATGAATTTTGATGGAGCCTGTTCTAGAGCAGGAAAGGGTGCTGGGGTTGTCATCACTTCCCCAGAGGGTAAAATTTTCAACTTCGCTTTTAGACTAGAGTTTGAAGCAACGAATAATGTGGCAGAGTATGAGGCACTTCTACTAGGCATAGAGATTGCCAAGGACATGGGAATCAAACTGCTAACTATAAAAGGGGACTCAGATCTAATTGTCCAACAGATCAAGGGTCAATTCGCATGTAAATGCCAGAGACTTAAGAAATACCGAAATGCAATATGGGATACAATGGAATTCTTTGATGCCCTTAATATAGAAGCAGTCCCTCGAGACCAGAATAGTGCCGTGGATAAACTTGCAGTTTCAGTGTCAACACTTCAACCTTTGGACGAAATGTTAGAAGGACATTGCCCCTTGGAAATAAACTTTAGACCTTCCATTCCTGATAATATAGAACATTGGCAAGTTTTCAGAGATGATGAACAAATACTCAAGTTCATAAACAACATTGATGAGTTCTTGAATTATAAACCAAATGATCAGGAGGAAGGTAAAGTTTATCAGGATGATGGTAACCGCTCAAACCCTGTTCCACGAGGTTTTGTGGCTTTGGAACATGTTTTTGACAGACAGGATAGGAAAAAGAGTAATGTGGACCAGATGAAACCAGGTGAGTACATCGAGATTAACATTGGAACGGAAAAGGAACCAAAAATACTCAAGATTGGAAAAGGTATCCCTGATGAAGAAAGAAATGCCCTTATTAACTTATTAAGAGAATTTAGGGACATATTTGCTTTCACATATGATGAGCTTAAGGCATATAGGGAGGATGTTTTCCAACACACCATTCCCTTAAAACCGGAATGTCAAAAGGGTAAACCTTTCCGGAAAAAGCTGAGACAGATAAATCCTAAACTAGCTCCTATTGTAAAACAGGAATTAGAAAAAATGTTAGCAGCAGGCATCATAGCACCCACTCGACATACTTCATGGTGTTCAAATTTGGTGGTGGTCAGAAAAAAGAATGGCAGCTTAAGAATATGTATAGACTTTCGAAATCTGAACATGGCATGCCAAAAAGACAACTACCCCCTTCCAAATATGGAGACCCTCCTCCAACGGGTCACTGGGTCTGGCATGATGTCAATGTTGGATGGATTTTCAGGTTACAATCAGGTAGTCATCAAGGAAGAAGATAGGCACAAAACCGCTTTCACAACCCCTTGGGGAACTTTCGAATACCTAAGAATGCCTTTTGGCCTTACCAATGCTGGGGCCACTTTTCAAAGGGCCATGGACTATGCCTTCAAAGAATTGGTGGGGAAAATCATTGAAATCTATTAGGATGATTTGACCGTATTTTCTAAAGAAAGATCCAGTCATGTTGGCCACCTTAGGAAGGTATTTGAAAGATGTAGGGAGTATGGGATTTCTCTAAATCCGGTGAAATCAGTCTTTGGCATTGAAGAAGGCAAACTTTTGGGTCACATTGTTAAGAAAGACGGGGTCAAGGTTGATCGCGAAAGAGTAGAAGCTATCCAGAAAATTCCCCTTCCTAGAAATGTCAAAGGTCTCCAATCCTTTAATGGCCATATCAACTTCATAAGGAGATTCATACCAAATTTAGCCGAGATAATAAAACCCATGCAACGGTTGTTAAAAAAGGATGCTAAATTTGTCTGGGATAATGAAGGGAAGGAAGCCTTTGCAACTATCAAAGATGCTATTTCTAAATCACCTGTGTTAGTCAGCCCTGATTATACTAAAGAGTTCATGGTATTCTCTTTTGCCTCAGAGGACACAATAGCTGGGGTATTGCTCCAGAAGAATTCCGAAGGGTTTGAACAACCTATTGCCTTCATGAGTAGAGCTCTCCAAAACTCTGAATTAAAATATACTACCATGGAAAAGCAGGCCTATGCCTTGGTGAAGTCTCTAAAACACTTTAGGACATACATTGGTTATTCGAGAGTCATAGGATATGTGCCCCATGCCGCTGTAAAAGACATCCTGTCCCAACAGGATTGCTTAGGAACGAAAGGCACATGGGTGTCCAAAATCCAGGAGTATGATCTTGAAATTCGGCCCACTAAACTGATAAAGGGGCAAGGCCTAGCTAAGATGTCAACTCAGAAAAATGAAGAGGCCATTGACATGTGTTGTGCAAGCCTTTCATCCCATCCTCGTATGACACCAGCTTTACAGGACCTAGATAATCATTGGTACTCCGACATTATATACTTTCTGCTACACCTGGAAGTCCCAGATCATCTCAAGGGACATAAAAGAAGATCTCTTAGGTTAAAAACTGCCACGTATTGCCTCACTCAAGAGGGTTTGGGTTGGAGGAACCCTGATGGTGTGATACTTAGATGTGTGCACGAGCAGGATTCCAAAAAGATCTTGACTGAATTCCACTCAGGTTTTTGTGGGGGCCATTATGTAGCAAACACAACTGCTCATAAAATTCTGAGAGCAGGTTACTATTGGCCAACTATTTTTGCTGATACTTACAAATATGTCAAGTATTGCCAGGAGTGTCAACTTTTCACGGGAAAGCCTAAATTGGCTGCTTTACCTCTCGCACCTGTGGTTGTCATTGCCCCTTTTCAACAATGGGGTCTCGACTTTATTGGCAAATTCCAGGATAACTCTAGCAATGGATTTTGCTGGATCCTCACTGCAACTGATTACTTCACTAAATGGGTGGAAGCTATTCCCACCAAAACAGCCACTGAAAAAGTAATCATGGATTTCATCGAGGATAGGATCATCACCCAATTTGGCACTCCCCTAAAGATAACAACAGATAATGCTAAGGCCTTCAGTTCGGCAGAGATGAATGATTTTTGCTTCAAGTATGGCATTGTTTTATCACACTCTTCTGATTATTATCCCCAGGGCAATGGACTTGCAGAGTCCTCGAACAAAAATTTGATGACCATCCTTAAGAAAACTGTGGGGGATAACAAGAGGTCTTGGGATAGCAAAATCAAGTATGCATTATGGGCGGATAGGATCACTAAGAAGAATTCCACTGGAAAGACTCCTTTTGAACTTGTTTATGGCATCACAGCATCTTTGCCTTTCAACATGCAAATACCCATTTACAAAATGTTGACTGATTATGGTACCGAAAAACTAGAGTTAGATGACAGGGCAAACCAAATCATTGAACTCGATGAAAGCAGAAGGACATCATTGGACAAAATGTTAAGACATCAGGAAAGCATGAAGACCACTTTTGATAAGTCAGCCAAGCCTAGAGATTTCCAAGTAGGTGACACTGTTCTTTTGTGGGACAAGAGAGGAGAAAAGCCAGGGAAGCATGGAAAATTTGACAGCCTTTGAAAATGTCCTTTTATCATACGTTGTCAAGCCGGAACACATTCTTTCTTTCTGAATACCATGGATGGAGAGATGATACCATTGCCCAGAAACGGGCAACACCTGAAACCATTTTATCGGAACAACATTCAAGATGACCGGGGGGTCATCTCAGGAGATTCCTAAACCTTATCTTTTTCAAATTATGCAAATTTTTGTACCATATTGATGTATCATAGTTTCATATGTTAGTTTTTGTATCATATTTCATATATATGCTGAAAAAGAAAAGATTTTATTTTTCATATGCTTTTGAAAAAAGAAAAGAAAAAATGTTATGTTGGTATTTCATTTTGGTATTGTTTATGGAGATGTTTTACTAAGACACTTCCGTTTCTGTGCAGGAAACTGACATTCTGGGTTTCTCGAATACTCTTTTTGAACCATAGATCAAACGAGCATCCGTCCCACAGTTGGAGCCAGATGTTACCAACTTTTTGTACCATAGTTGGATTTTCTGGAGAGCCGCCATTTGACAAACATGATGAATGTTTGGTTCCAGTGTATCAGATGATCCAACATTTTGTAGCTAGCCAGATGTGGTTAGCTTGTTTTGTTTTTTGAGTCGACATGACCATGGCCCCATGGGGGTTTGTAATAAAGTGTGCTAGTAGGATCTGAGTGCCTCGGTTTCTCATGACTGGATTAAGCAACTAAGGTATTCCAAGGAGTTTTTTCCCTTGTCAATTATACTTTGCTTAAGGCGAGGTATAATCAATGAGGTTTTCTCCCGCTCCTCCAAAGCTGGAATGCCCGATTTTGAAAATTTGGCCATGGGGGGTTATTAGAGGCCAACTAATGTATATAAGCCTACTAGACACTGTTAGAATAGGTGTCGGTCATGTCCTAGGTCCATAAAACCCTCAGAAAAAATTTCGAAAAATTTTTACCGGGTCCGTCGAAATTTGGGTTTTAATTATTTTTTAAATTTAATAAATTTCTCTATAGTTTAAATAGAGAAATAATTATTTGTAATATGTCAGTCATCCGGGGTCCGAATTCAGTGATTGATGGCTCGTTTGATAAGCCAAAAATCACACATGACCTATGGAGCAGCTAAACCCAACTTTCGGATGTCCATTCAGCCCCGTAATTAATATTTTCTCTGAAAAGTCATTTACAGAGAAATTATTAATTAAAATAATAAAATTGATTATTTTGGAGATAATCCAAATCTCTCCAAAATTAATCAATTTGATTAAAATAAAAGGCTAAATGACATGGCAATGAGCATTTAGAGAGATTCCAATCAACTCCAAGTCCTCCCAGTCAACCATCCAGTCACCAGCTAGAGATCTTCTTGAGCCAACTCGCCCTCCTTCATGCAAAATCGATTTAATGATGTGTCACTTGATGTATGGATTGGTGGCTTGCAATAAAAGCTTGAAGTAGGCGCCCTCATGACTCACCTTATCCTAAAGCTTGGCTCCCTTCATGAATTCGATTTTGTACCTACCAATCTACATGTGTCTCCACTAAACTAATTCGCATCTCCCTCAAACCCGCACGCCAATCTCCATTGACTCGTGTTTCCTTGTTGGAGTTTATGGATTGGTTAATTGAAATCACAAGTAGGCTTGGCTCTCATCTAAACTCGAGTGGGTACCTACCTTTTTCCACTTGCCATCCCTTGAACTAGCATGCAACCTACCACAACCCACTCGTATCTCCACATGGATCACGCCCTTCATACCCTAGCTCGCACTTCCTTGTTGTAGCATGCCTATTCGTTGTTTCTTCTTCCCAAAGTCGAGTCCTTGCCACCTCATGCCAATCTCACCAACCATGAACTCGACTTTGGCCATGTCTATCCCTCCAAGCCCTTGTTGATTGGATTCGACCTACATGCTCACCACCAATTCGAACTAGGGCTAGCTTGTGGTTTTTTCTATAAAGAGAGGCCCATTAGGGGTTATTATCTCATGGATTCTTTAAGCACCAAAACTCTGGAGAAATTTGTAATTTGTTTGAATATTTGAATAAAGTGAGACTTTGGAGGTCAAAGTGGAAGCTCTTGATGTGCCATGCTTCATCTTGTATGAGGTGATATCATGTTTTGTCTATATACTTTGGATTCTTAAGCATTTGATTTTATGATCTAGAGGGCTAACAATCTAGCACAAATATTATAGATCTATGCTTTTCTCTTAAGTGTGTGGCTTTTCAGGTATTATTCCGAGTGCAAGGGTTCTTGTTTGGTAATATCTTCATTCCACAAAGTTATCAAAGAGGTCTTGCTTTGAAGAATTAAGAAACAAGGAGTTATTTGTGTTCCCTTCCATCAAACTTCTTCAACAAAACCCTTAAATATTGGTTACCTTGGCCCTAAAAGGCTCTCTCTTCAAGCCTTATCATTTGCTCCTTGATCTCCTTTTTTCCATTGGTTTGCTAGGCCTATCTTCTCCATAGTTTATCCTACCCTACTCCCATTCATCTTTGTCTTTTTGGCCTCTCCCTTCATTCGCCCTTCTCCCTTGTGCATTCGTCTCACCCTAGTTTCCTCCCTCTCGTCTATCCTTATTTCTCTTTTCTCCTACCTTTCGTTTTGGCCTTTTCCTCCTCCCTCTTGCATTTGTTTCTCTCCCTTAGCTTTTCCTCCTTGCCCTCGTTCTCTAGATCCATCCTCCACCCCTTCTCGTCCATCTTCCAAAGTGCCCTAAAACACATTAAAAATCAACAAAAACTTGGTAGGGGTTAATATCTAGTCATCATCTAGTCTCATTTATCTTGTTAGTGGTAGATCTTGCATTGGTTTGTTAGTGTTGTTAGCTTTGTGTTCTCTTAGCATGCATTTCAAAGCTCATACTAGAAGTTAAATTCTTGCATTTTAAGTAGTTTATTGGAACATATAGAGAAGTGATAGGTTGCATATAGCTTGTAGATTGTTTACAAGCTTTTACATCTTTCAAAAGATAGAAATTTTGCACAAAAAATATTTCAATTTTTTATACTTTAGATCTCTTTTTTAGTGCATTTCAACAGTTTGTTGTTCGCTGGTCCGTTTCGCCATAGTTAAGATTTCATGTTAAAATCTCATGCATTTTCCGCTTTAGAGTCAATCTTTTGAATCTAGACTTAATTAGTTCCAATTGATTTTATTTTGCTAATGGTTAACGGGTGCCTTGTTGAGATGTTCTGATCTTAAGAAGGTCATTTGAGAGAAAGATATTTGATAGATATTGAAACGAAGAAATCGAAGCAAAACCACAAGAACGTCATAAGGAGTGATTAAAATTACAAAATCTTGTTATCCTTTGTAATAAGCTTATAAGAGCTAGCCTTGTATTTCCATTTACTTCATTTCTCAAAAGACCTTGCAAGGTTTTAAACCCAAGGCATTTGTAACCGTTAAATAAAAGTTTCAAGTGGAGGAGGCCTCCACTTTTTGGTCTTCTTCCCCAGTTGGGGAAGAGTGTTGGGTCTTGTGGATTGATTTAGCTTAGATTTATGATTCCATGCTCTTAGATTAGTATTTTGCTTAAATAAGCCATTTAAATTCACCTTCCATATTTACTTACCCCCATGCTCTCCCGAGTAGGGTCTTTGACCTGAAAGAGATTCTTCGGTAGTTTAGTTTTATTTCTTGCATTTATTATTATCTTGTATCTCTTCCAAAGCCTACGACCGGAAGTTGTATCCTTGAGATTTTGTCTCAAGGGCAGGACCACATAATTTGTGGTTACTCTTCCTTCCCCGTCGGTTTCCTTGGCAGAGCTTTCAGCTAGCTGGAAGTTCTCAAGAGCAGGCGGTTCTAGTGGTTGATCTTGTTCGGAGATCAATCCCACCTAGTAGATTAAAATTTGTGTGGTAGAACACTAAATTTACTTAGTTTCATTTTATCTTGCAAGTAATATTGTTAGTAGTAATTCATATCTCGCCGATCAATATTATTGTTTAAATCTTTTTCAAGTTAAGATATACTGCTACTACAATCTGTCTGCTTCCTTAAAATAAACCAAAGTCTCTTGAACTTGGCCAAAATCCAAGTCAAGAGCACCCTCTGTCGGAGGGCATTTTAGTTTTTTGCATCATCCCTGCATTAGGCATTTTAAGTTTAGCAAGTCTCTTGC
The DNA here is from genome assembly GCA_027924585.1 of Larix kaempferi. NCBI lineage: Eukaryota > Viridiplantae > Streptophyta > Pinopsida > Pinales > Pinaceae > Larix > Larix kaempferi. The sequence goes on along the minus strand of BSBM01000444.1, from coordinate 12,964,550 downwards.
ACTGTGGTTATAAGACCGAGTCAAGAGCGCTCTCTGTCGGAGAGTTGAACAAGGTTTTCTAATAATAAAATTTTCCACTCATACACCCCTTAATTAATTTATCTTGGTTTTTTGTCCTACACCCGTATGCTCTGCCAACCGGAAACGGTTGGGCTAGTACTCAGAAAGGTGGAAGACTTGATAATTTACAATCGATAACTTAATTAAATTTTTTTACCCAAAACCTCAACCAAGGCAAATTACTGTTCTTCCCACGAGAGGTGGTGCCGGGAATCCACTGTCAGACTCAGGGGCGGTTCAAACATTGGACACCTATCCTTTTGAATCTGGGTGCTTCCGACAGATCACCTAGGGTTGCCAGTAGTTTTCTTGGGTAAGGTTCCACTATCTTTTTATACCTTTGCTCTTATCCTAATAATCAAGAACATCTAAAACACTTAAAATTTACCAATAACAATTGCAAAACGTCCTCACAAACAGTTACTTCCGACTTATTTTTTCAGCATCACAAGTTTTATTTGACTCCATTTGGCACTGGTCTTTAATATTTATACATCTTTGAAATCTGGACCATATGTCCTTATCATTTGTTTAAATACCTATATTGTGGATGCTTTACTTCAATATTCTAAGTCAAAGTATATTGTCATATTTTGAATTTGTATCTTGTGAATTTTGCAACGTGGATTGCGTGTTTAATTCTGTTCTAGTCATCATTCAAAAAACTCGTAAATAACACCCATCCGCATCACAATACCAAAACACATTTAAAACACACAAAGAGCCTTAGACAACTCTTTTATAGGGACTACCCCCCTTGGCTTCGTTAGGAGTTTTACCTAAACAGAGGAGCTGGGATTCAGGTGACAGCACCTGGCTCATTGCTTGCCCCCAAGGCCACACCTCTCCCCACTTTCCAGTGAGGGAGACAGCTTTTAAAAGGTTTCTGCTGCTGGTGTGCAGTTTGGCGGACAACAGGGTCAAAAGCCCAATTTACACCTTCAACAATAAAAACCAGCAGTTAATTAAATGGACAATCAAAATATGGTAAAGGCAACTATGGCAAATGGCAAAAATCAAAGGTTGGCTAACATAAGGGTGACTTCTAAGGTAATTTTATGATGTTTGGACACTATATTTGTGAGGTGGGGCCCTCATGTTGGACAGCTCACTATAAAGGTCGAATTTACCCATGGGGGCGTTTTTCTCCACCTTGGCAAATTCGATTTTGATGTTGTATTGTATGTGGGACCTTGATGTATTGGTTAGGGGGCTAAAACATCATATAGACACCCTCTAACTTGTTTTTTGATTATTGTATGGGCCCCATAAGGGGCCCCTCTCTCCACATGTGCGCTATAGATGGGCAATTCACACCCCCTTCATGAGCTCATCTCCACCATTCGTTTGGGTTGGGAGAGATTCAATCCCAGCCTTCCATTTTGGAGGGAATAGGGTTTTGAGAGTGGTCTTTCTCTATAAGAGAAGACACTCATCCATTGTATCAGCTCGCTTGGGCATTTTTGTAAACACTTGGACTGAAATAGAGAAGAGATTCTTGAGAGTTCTTGAGACATTGTTTGCTTGGATGAGTATTGTGGTGATTGATGTCCATTTGTTGATGTATTGATGAGTTTTCTAGTGCATTTATCCACCATCTACAGCTGAAACGAATTGCAGGTTGGAAGGCCACTTGAGGAAGGGCACATTTCTTGGAGTGGGAGCTCCACACTTGGGTGCTTCTTCAAGGATTTAAAGAGGGAGTTGAATTTGCTGTTTATCATTCAATTTATCAATCATTTGTCTTTCATTTTGCTGTGTAAACTATCTATTTGTTGTAAATCTCTTCCTTTCCATTTTTTGTGGCAAGTAGCAAGGGCGCACTTGGTCTTTGGCTGGCTCAAACACTTAGGGAAAGCGCTGGTTGCTCATCATTTGGATTCGGAAAGTAGTCTTCACACAATATTCAACCATTCATCGTTGTTTCATGTATTCCTCTCATGCTCAATTCTCTACTTAGATTTCTGATGTGTTTGCTGAGCTGAAATTACATGTAAAACCAAGAGAAAATTAAAACTAAAAATTTGACCGTAAAAACTTAAATTTCTTTTCAAACCCGCTTATGATTTGTTCTTAAATGCCTAAATTCAAAGTTTCATTGCTTTTTGACTCCATCTACCCATAGAACTAGCACTGGTCTTTTTGCCAAAAACGCCCTCTCTAGGGCGTTTTTCTCTCTCAGCTTGATTGGGTCACTTTGGGGTTCTGGGTAGTTTAGATTTGGTTTTAAATCACCACTTTACCTTACGAAATCAAACTACTGATTGCTAGAAGTGCCATTAAACACAAATTTATCTCTGCCCTAGGTCTATTATTTCACTGCTTAACTATCTTCCTTGGGGAAGATCACTCCACTCTTCCACTTCTAGCTTGTCTGCATCCTTAGTTGATTTTCAGCCATTTGATCATTTATCTAATCTATTTTATTCATCACAAGCGATCGCTAGTCACATTTCATTTACGTGCTTATTTCATCCGTGTGTCCAACCGGTGGCTGAAACCGACTTTAGGATCTAATTTACACTCATCTCTTGTTTTCACTTCTTTATATTTTGGGATTTGGGTGTATTTTTGTTTCTCAACCATCACCGGTTGAATGGGGTCTCCCCCCTGACTTGGCTACCTGCCTCGTCTGAAGTGACAATAGCCTTGTCCAGTGTGACTTTCGTTCCTTGAACGGAGGACTTGGCCATTGCTGGTTACACCTTCCTAGCTGCTCGTCCTCTACCATCCCTGTTGGGACATTCATCATCAGTAGCTAGAGTTTGTGTGATAACACTGTGCTATACGGATTGTCTTGGGAAACGTGCCCAGCCTATCCTCCTTGATTTCTATGTTGGGTTTTCTTCTTTCTCTCACTGGTTCAACTTCTCTCAAACCCTCACTTCTTCTTCTTGTTGCTCCCTCTCTTCTCCAAAACTCTCTCTTGGAAAAATGTGAACAATGAATTAGAATTCCTTGCCCTAGTCCTTTTTGTTCATGGTAACTTCCTCTTTTCAATCTAATGGTCCATATTAGATTAGATGAGAGGTTCTCATTAAATGCTCAATTAAATAATTAATAAATGACATTTGGTGCACTTCATGTCATTTAATAAAGTGTGAGCACCCCTTTTTAATTAATCACTCACTTGACTTTTATTAAATGTGAACTTAGGATAAACCATGACTTTACCTTTTAATGAAGTGACTTTAAAATTATAAAGTGCATCTCACTTCATTAATTAAAATTGACTAGGGGTCACCAATTAAAGTGTCCTTGTCCACCCCAAGGCAACACTAGGTGAATAAACACTTCCTAGGTAACTTTTCAACACTCCCTCTTACTGAGGAAGGTGTTCTTCACTACTCCCAACTTGTCTCTGAAATAGACATGCTTCCCTCTACCCAAAGACTTCGTGAGAATGTCAGCTACCTGCTCATCAGTAGAAACATACTGCAACTGTACATCTCCTCTCTGAACATAATCCCTGATAAAGTGATATCTGATCTCAATATGCTTTGACCTGTCATGAAATACCAGATTCTCAGAGAGCTTGATGCAACTCTGATTATCACAATGTATAACCGTAGGTCTCAGCTCCTGACCAAACAAGTCAACCATCAACTTGCGAAGCCACAAAGATTTACAACTCGCTTGATTGGCTGCCATGTACTCATCCTCTGTAGAACTCAATGCAACGGACTTTTGCTTCCGACTGAACCACGACACAACTGTCGATCCCAAACTGAAGCAACAACCATGAGTACTCTTCTGGTCCGAAACACTCCCTGCCCAATCTGAATTTGTAAAGCCAACCAATCCCTCTCCATCAGATCTCCTGTAGTCCAAACCATAATCTACTGTACCTGCAAGATATCTCAAGATGTGTTTTGCGGCAGTCCAATGCACTCTCTCGGGCTCTACCATAAACTGACTGAGAGTGTTAACTGCAAAACTCAAATCTGGTTTGGTGTTGACCAGATACATCAACGAGCCAATCAACTAACGATATAAAGTAGGATCCACCAACTCTCCCTCAGAAGCATGAAGCTTTGTCTAGTTGGTGGTCATGGGTGTAGACATGGGTCTGCAATCCTCCATCCAAAATCTCTTCAGAAGATCTGCAACATATTTTCCTTGCCCCAGGAAAACATGTCCATCCTCCTGCCAAATCTCCATCCCCAAATAGTAATGCAACAGTCCAAGGTCAGTCATCTCAAACTCTAAAGCAAGACTTTCTTACATGCTTCAATCAGGTGCTCTCCTCCTGTAATGAACAAGTCATCAACATATAGCAGAAGAATGAGCGGAACACCTCCAACCACAATGTAGTATAGATTGGAATCTGCCTCACTCTTCTGAAACCCAATTGAAAGAAAATATGTATCAATCTTGGAATACCAAGCCCGAGGGGCTTGCTTCAGACCATATAAGGACTTTTTCAGCCTGCACACATGTGAATCTCTCCCATGAATGTCAAAGCTCTGAGGCTGCTCTAGATATACATCCTCCTGTAGAAAACTATTCAGAAAAGTGGTTTTCACATCCATCTGATGAATCCTCCAACCCATCTTTGCCACAATGGAGATCACTGCTCTGATCGAAGAAAATCTAGCAACTGGTGCAAAGGTCTCATAGTAGTCAACTCCCTCTACCTGTGAGAACCCTCGTGCTACAAACCACCAACAAAATTCTACCACCTTACAAAGCCGCCCAAGCTCATGGAGGGCGCATATCCAAAGCTTGAGTTTCCTTGTTGACTTGCTTCTTTGATTGAGCGTTGATTGAACTTTAAACAAAAGAGGATTTGCCACCTCATTAATATGGTAGGCGACCTCTCTTTGGATTTATCATACTCCAACAATGATGTGACATATGGAAGGAGCCGCCCATAAGAGAGAAGGGTGTACTCTAATTTGATTTTTCAAAAGTTTGACTTCTACATCAATTAGAAAATGATGCTTTGGCTTAGGAGAGTATTCGCCCACTCAATATGACATAAGATGCCAACTCATTTTGGCATATGTCAATTGTTTTTTTAATTATTTTATTTTTTGATATTGGTGCAATTTGTAGCACCATTAGCATTAAAATGCCAATTTGTAGCCTCGATAAGAAAAACTGCTCCATGGGATGATTTAATCGCCTGAAACATAGGAAGACTGGGTACCAGAGTAAAGAGGATACTTTGAGCATGAAAACAAGCATCCCTGTGCCAAATTCGGCCTCTGAATCACACTTTTATCACCATTTGAATTTTTCCATTTAAACCATTAAAAAAATGGCCTAATTTTGCGGAAAAATTTGTTTTTCTCGAAACTGACTCAAACTGCTGGGGGACCTAGTACATGATCATACGTCTTTATTTTAGTGTCTAGCATGTTTATATATGTTATAAAATGGACCCTAATAACCCCCCAAGGCCTAATCGCCAATTTGGGCATTCCAACTTTGGAGGTGTAGGAGAAAAACTTATCAATTATACTCGGCTAAAGGCAAAGCATAATTAACAAGGAAAAAACTCCTTGGAATACCTTCATTGTTTGTCAAGTCCTAGGGAACCAAGTCACTCAAAGACCATCATGTTAGTACACTTTATTACAAACCCCGTGGGGCATGGTCATGCATTACAAAAATTAAAAATGGGCCCTGAAAAGGCCAAATTTGGATCTTCTGAACTCTGAAAAGCACAAGTAATTGTGCAACATTGGCGTTTATCTGAAGTCCAACAGAAGTGCAAGTTTAGTTGGTAACAGGTATCATCCTTTTAAAATTCACGATAAACCCACGATTCCTGTCACGCCCGTAAAGGAATTGACGTGCCAGGGTTACGATGTTTCTTTGAACTGGTTAATAGATATCAATATTATATTAACGATCTGAGTTTTCGCGGTGGTCAAGTCAAACCCGTGGCTCTCGACAGTTCTATAGTCGGGTTTTTCTATCGTTTCACATCGCGTGAAGTACTGGATCTCAGATCACGCGGTTTGGGTTCGATTATTCGCATCATATTAAAACCCTGCGTTAAACCCGTAATCTGCGACTCATTCTTTTCCTTTTGGAATCAGGTCGAGCTCGTCCCTACCCACGGCAGTAAAACTATCACAGTTCAAATTTTGTGGCGGAACCCTATCTCAGTAACCACGAGTTTATTTATTCAACAGAAATCGTGATGATATCACGACATATCGTAAAACCTCCATATCGAAATATCAATGCCTGGTGAATGAATCGTGTTGTATCGGTCGGATGCGAACGGGCTATATAAATGTCTTTTTCAGTTAATATATGGAAAACGATTTAAGTGTATTATCGTAGTTTTGAAACAAAATTCCGTCTATGTAAGTTCATACGGGTTTGTCGAGGGCTATATAAAAGGTTGTAGTCACTATGCTTTCCACGCAGGCTTTACGATCAATACTGTATCATTCGAAAATTTGAATTTAATCTACGTCATCAACCTTGTAAGCTAAATCGACTTCCTAGACTTTATGCTCTCAATTGTTTTTTTACCATCAAAATATTGATCTCATCTCTCTTTTGGTTGAAGGCCGAGTTTCATTTAAGATTCATTACAATTAACTATACGTGACATGCTTAAATCCTTCAACAAAATATCCTATGGAGAAAAATTTCATCCTTGAAGTTCAAGTCCTAATCTTGGATCACCTTTGTTTGATATTTTGCTCAATATTAAGTGATTGAATCTTTGTAAATTTAAAGATTTGTAAACTTCTAAATTCAGGTTTGAAGTTTGAACATCATTCGAAACAAATCACTAAGAGACTCCAATCTGCCCATAATACGACACTGATCTTTCATTATGCTCTTAAACCTTAGGTCCTCATTACATGAAATGCAACTTACTTTGCTTATTTTAAACACATTATTATTCATAGAAAGGCTTTGAGTATAGGGTGTTTTGTCAAAGTCTTAAAACCTTTTTTGCCCTAGCAAATCTTCTTACCCGGATCCTAAAGTGTATCGAGATGCTATTACTTGATCTAGGGTATCATCCAAGATTCCTTACAATAGATTAAAAGCAAATTGAGATTTGGTTTCCTGGCAAAAGATCTCTCCATTTAGGATTGATCATGGTCTCCTGCTTAGGCCACTCACGGTGGGGCTTAAAGTGAAGAGTCGTCTAGCTCAATGTGACAACCATTTCTTATTCGGTGAGCTGGATACTCTGAGTGTCATTCCTTTAGCTGTTTGTGCCCTCTAACATCCTGGATAGGATCCCATTTCGGGGCAACTACAAGTTGAGTGATAATAGGATCAATTCGCCCTTCTTGGGTATTTGTTCATTTTTCTGGTTTGGTGATCTGGGTGTTGCTCGAATCTTCACTAATTGACATATTTTACATCTAGCAACCAATTAGAGTGCCAATAATTCATTAAATCACCAATTCGTAGCCATTTCTCATTTAATTGATTAAACCCTAGATGGTGTGGATTGGGCCTTTTTGCATTTGGCACATATATTGTCTTATATCTGGTTTGTAATCATAGTTATTGGGGTAAATTCATCCAGGTTGATAATATCATAAATTGTCAAAGCCTCTCAACCTGTTATTAAACACTCTATCTCAGTAGCCATCTGTCGATCTAGGATATTAAATCAAGATACCATTGCCATTAACCTCTTCCCATCCATTACTTATGTGTCTTGTCTTCAGTTAGTCTCTCTAGACTAGCTAGGGTCTCCCCCTTGGTCTTGCTTCTAGCTTGGCCTAAAGTGACAAGAGCTTGTCCGGTGTGACAACTACAACATCAGTAGTGGATGAGGCTCTTGCGGTGGCACTTGGTTTAGCTGCCTGCCCTCTACCATCCTAGATAGGATCTCTCTTAGTAGCAGCTACAACTTAGGTGATAACAGGTCTCTCCCTTGGTTAGTCTAGGTCTATCTGCTTATAGATCTAGGATACCTAAAAGAGGGGTTCTCCTTTGGTAGTGACAAGTTGGGAGGGAAATCCCATAGTTGTGTCGGGTTAGTGGCTGATTTTCCTTGCTGATTAGAAGGCCACTAGGTTGTGCATAAACTAGACCAAATGGTAGGGATGGAGTCATGTTACATGCATGTGTTGGGACTTAGGAGTAGCAAAAGAACATGGTGTTGACTCATGGATTGATAGTTATGGTACCTTGGGTAGGTTTCTAAGCTGGCTGTGTGACTTTTGCGAAATGTGTGAGTTTTCCTCTTTGAAAACAATGAATTAATTGATAAACACTTACCCTTAGTGGATTATGTAGAGATATATTTCATGGAACCATGTATATGTAGAGGATGTAGAAATCATGCAGGGTGGAGAAGAAAATGTTGTCCCTTAACACACCCTATTCAATAAATTTTATGTAAGTGTTATGTACTAAAGTCATTGAATAATACTAAAGTGCAAAACTGGTATTGATATCTTGATTTTCTTTTCTTTTGGAATAACATTAATGTTATTAACAAGTTAGTTGTTAGTAGTAGTTGATAAAAGAAAAGTTTAATTTTAATGTGGTATATTATTTTGTATTCCTTTACCACTTTCTTCTTCTTCTTGTTACTCACAATTGGAACAACTGGAGAACTGTGTGCACCTCAAGGTTCACATTATAGATAATATATTACAAAAAGTTTAATTATACATTGCTATTGTAGCTTTCTTTTTCTTTTATGTTTCATATCTATTGTTTTTTTTAACTTGTACTGATTGTATTTTCCATATGTAATATTTTTCTCTTAGTGGTGCATTCTATTAATATGCGTGGCTTCAATTTGGGTTCATAATCAACAAGCGTCATCTTGGATGTTAATGGGAGGAGTGGCTGCATCTCGCTTGGGGTTGTGGATGTTTGATCTTGCTGTGGTACAACAAATGCAGGTAAGTTTTTATTTGGTCCAGCAACTCAGATGTAATATATTGTTCAAAATTACACAAAATATATTCCCATCCCCACCATAAACATAACCACTTGTGGGAACCAAGGATCCAATTGATTATAGAGGTTAAATTAGCAAAATGCTTATTAGTGTTCATATACACTTGCATATGCAAATAAAGAGATGCAGTGTTGGAACTTGGAATGAAGGCCTCCACCCAAAATATTCTTGCTAAAGTTTACAAGTTTGAACTGAAATGTTTCTCTTTTGCTTTTCTTTTGTAACTAGTTATATTTGATTTTTCCTTGGGATATATATCTGTATAGTTTGTTTTGATTATGATAGGGATGCCACATTACAAATTACATCTTATGCTTCTTGAAAATGAGTATATACTTGCATTACATAGCTTTCATGTCCTTTCTAAGTTCACTAGCTTTGATTATATACAATAGATGGTTCCCTAAGGATGTTGCCTTTGAAGGGCATGGGACCAGAAGTTCATTTTATTTATAGTCTTGGTATGGTTCCTGTTATCACACCATAGTAGCAGGGCTACTATTCTTGCTGAGTAGATATCTGCACATTTCAGAGCCTGGATTTTACAGAGTTTGGCTATGATGAGCTTGTATTTTGAGATCACTCATGATCAGAGCAGTATATTATATCAGACTTTTGTTAGACCTTGTGCCAAGGCTGAGCCTTGGGAGCTCAAATTTGATGACCGATGTGACCCTTTGTTCCATACAGTTTCAGTTCAGTGCCCAGTGATGTTATTGCAGCAGTGTTTCAGATGATTTTGATGATTATTATTATGATGTATAACCTATGGACTTCTGATTATTGACTATGGACTTTTATCTTGTTGTTTTAGTCATCTTCACAGCATTAGCTTGGTATATGATTCAGGATGTGGCAAAACTATTTAAAATGAAATGAACTATCTTAATGATGTTATAAATTGTAAAATGGACCTACTACTTGCACACTTAGGTTTTCTGACAGAACTCACCGGTTGCATTACCTTCCTATGCATAGATATGGTCTTTTTTGACATTCTTGTCTACTAGCTTAGGCACCACATTCATTTGACTCCATCCATCCATGACCTTCCCGATTTGGCTTTCACCTTTGACTTGTCTTTCTTGACTTTTTGATACTGAGGACTTCCCTATTACTACCTTTGTGTTGGACCGCATCCATGTTTGTTTAGTGTCTCGGCTCTGAGTTGGTGACAGAACTTGCCTTTGGTGAGTTGGGTTGTAGGCCTAAATCATTCTGGTCAGTTGTCCCGATGTTTGGCACTGGCAAAAGTCCCCCTAGTCACTTGAGATGTTGTTGGCTAAAATTGAAAGCTCATGTACTACCTGTATTGGAAGTCCTTATAAATACTATTAGATTATGGTAACTTCGGGATGTCCTCCATGACTCAGATGCCTTGCATGGAGGGACATTAGTACCATATGCATCAGGATGGAGTAGAGAGTGAGATGCACTCTACTCAGTGACATGAGCCCAGCAGGGGCTGCACACGGAGCTTCAGGGGAGATTGACCTATGCATGCATGAGTTTTGCATGACCTGCCAGCATTCAATGAATGCATGCAAAAGTGACCTTTTGCATGCACCGGGAATTAGGGTTTTGGCAAACCTAATTCATCGGTGAGATTATTTATAGAGGCAGGGGGTCCCCAGATGGGGTTACTCAGTTGCATTATCAGAGAGAGATACTGCCAGAGTGAGGGGGACGAATCTGTCCATGTGGGGCAACATTCTGAGATAGGGAGGAGTCGCTGCAAGAGCTAGGAAGGTCAGATATGAGCTAGATCAGTGACCTTCAGTTCCAGAGAGACCAGATCTCCAGTACTGTGAGCTGAGAGAGCTCCACAGTGTGATTACTGATTAGATTGGAGGAGGCCGAGTTTGCTTGGAGGAGGACGTTTTTCTTGAGGAGGAGAAGCTCGTTGTGAGCTGGATTGACCGAGTTGGAGTCCGATACTTTCAGTATAGCCTTACCTCAAGATTTGAGGAAGGTTAGAGATGATCGGAGCTTAGATCTGTTGAGATCCGGAGCAGTACGAGCATTTGACATCCAGAGGAGGAGGGCGCACTTGTGCATGCCGAGAGGGTTGATTTCATCAGTGGGCAGTCTTCAATGTGAGTAGACCAGAGTAGAGTGATCAGTAGAGGGAAGATCCATCAGAGGCATCGTCAGAGCACTCAGATTCAGATTGGCAGTTAGGGCATACTTCGTCAGTGCATGCATCAGCTGGATGCATGCAAATTAGAGTTTGTCTTGGTCAGAGGGATTGAGTTACTGGCTGAGGTAATTCTGTATTGTACTGCTTCTTTATTCTTCTATATGCTCTAGGCTCGAGATTGAGAAGATAGCCCCATAGTTAGCTGGTTTCTCCCCAAAGGGTTCCAGGATATATCTGTTGTCAATTGTTGGTGATTGCTTTTATATGTTGTTGATAGATGCAGATCTAGTGGTTGAGTCTATGTTTTTATGAGTATGTACTGACATTGAGATTCATACTACTTGAGGTCTCAGACTGATACATAGGGAGTAGTGATCTTTGTATCAAATATTTACATGGTATCAGAGCCCTGTTGAGGATTAGGGTGAGCAGTCACACATAGATTTGCAGTGGTGGTGACTAGATCTGAGATAGATCTAGTAGATCTGTGGAGGTAGAGACCAGATCTACCAGATATGAACATTCCCGTTCAGATCTGTGGTTGTAGAGGTCAGATCTATCAGTTCAGTTGGGTTGTGGTTAGATCTGAGATAGATCTACCAGATCTGTGTTCAGGAGAGATTCTTGCTTACTGTGGGTTACAGTTTTTCCAGTTGGGTGAGTATGGCTACTGGTTTGAGAGTGGAGGACCGGTTGGATGGTGCCTCCAACTACAGTGCATGGAGGGCACGCCTTACTCTCTTACTGAAAGAGAGTGAGTTATGGGATGTTGTGTACAACACAACAGCAAATCCTGTTACTGTTCCGTCAGATGCCACTGCCAAAGTAGTGTATGAAAAGAAGAACATAAAGGCCCAAAGGATCCTGTTTGATGCGATCAAGGATCACCTTATTCCACATGTCTCTGCCAAAGACAATGTGTATGAGATGTGGGATACATTGACTAGTCTGTACCAGAGCTCAAATGAAAACATGAAGATGGGTCTCAGAGAGAAGCTGAGAAGCATCAAGATGGGGAAGGATGAGAGCATGGTTACTTTTATCACACAACTTGTAGTTGTCCCTAAAGGTATCCCATCCGGGACGGTAGAGGAGATGGAAAACTAAAGAGGTGACCCAAGAAATGCCACGGTTCTCAATGCAAGCTGGGAGTCACGTCAATCGAGGCACTCTTCACTTTAGATCAAGATGAATCAAGACCTAGGGGGAGACCCTATAACCAATCAAAGATGATTGGACCCAAACAAAGGTTCTTAGGGATATGTGAAAGACAAGTTACGGAAACCAATGCAAGGTTAGGTGGACCTAGAAGTTTAAATGTGGTTGAAAGAGGTGTTATCACACAACTTGTAGTTGTCCCTAAAAGTATCCCATCCGGGATGGTAGAGGAGATGGACAACTAAAGAGGTGACCCAAGAGATGCTACGGTTCCCAATGCAAGCTGGGAGTCACGTCAACCGAGGCACTCTTCGCTTTAGATCAAGATGAATCAAGACCTAGGGGGAGACCCTATAACCAATCATAGATGATTGGACCCAAACAAAGGTTCCTAGGGATAAGTAAAAGACAAGTTACGGAAACCAATGCAAGGTTAGGTGGACCTATAAGCTAAGGTATGGTTGAAGGAGACTTAAGGAGTGATTTATGTTTCAACCAATGACTAATTTAGGGCACATAATAAGATTAAAGGACAAGATCTAGTACCATGAAATACACATGTGGGACCCACTTCCTTGGGATATGGAAGTGGCTCAAATGGGACCCAAAAGGTGAGGTTAGGGGTGTAAATGATACTAAGGAGTATGTCAAGAGTAGATCTATAGATCTAAGGTGAAAATAGGGATACCCACATATGGGATCTAGTAAGTGACACACATCCCAAGGAATGCGAATTGCCCTAGGTGGACTAGTGCCTTGATGGATGGGTTAATGGAGTCAAAAGATATGTCAAATTGTAGATCAGGACACCTAGGATACAAATCAAGTGGGCTATTTGAGGTATGATGGGTGGATCTTACTAAATCTAATATTTCACTAAGTGACCCAAGTGGACAACTTTCCCCAAAACAAGGAATGCTATCCCCAAGGCAGAACTTCACTAAGTGAGATGCTAAATGTAGGTTTCAAGGTATGCTCTTTCCAAATCAAGGGGGATCACAATCACCCACATATTAGAAGTGGACAAACTCAAACAACCAAGGAGTGCGACTTTGCCCAAGGAGGGTTTAAAGCATGGAAAGGTGTGTTAAAACAAGTCCCATGGCCACCAAATTATAGATCCAAGTAGTTTAGGCAATGATCAATGTGGATCTTGAAAATCAAGGGGATCCAATGGCTAGATTTCCATAGATCTAAGATTGAAAATGTATCACCAAATTGACCCAAGTGGGGCACAACCCTCAAAATGAGGAATGGGGCCCACAAGGCAGAAATCAAAGAAGTGACACACTAGGAGTAGGTTATCAAGTGCGGAGAGTATGAATCAAGTGGGATCTCACCTACCCATGTCTTGGAACCAACCAAATTAGCTTCTCCCAAGTGGTGCGATTTTGCTTAAGGAGGGCTAAGTGCCTTGAAAAGTGTGTCAAATGGAACCCAATCACCACCAAACTATAGATCCGAATTGCCGTGGATACTATAGAGGTGGGTTTTCAATATCTTTTCAAGAGCAAGGTTAGATCCAAGTAGATCTAAGAAAAACAAAAAAATGAGGGTTTTGATTTTAATGTAATTTTGACCAATGGGATGGATAGCAAGCGAAATCGATACGTACCTTGTAGATCTTACCTCAAAAGCTTGCGGCTTCTTAGCATATGGAGAATTCTTGCCCTAGTTACAATTCCAAGCTTGATCCAAGTGTCTTCAACCAATAGCATTCAAACCCTAGGAGGAAATATGTCTCATGAAAACCTGCAAAATCAAACTACATCAAGTTAGATTTGATCTACAAATCCATAAGATCTAAGCATGTCATATCAAGAAAGTAATCAATAGACAAAGCACAATTGAAAAACTCCCTCTCTATGAAGTCGATTTGCCCATGGGGGATGTGAGCAACCCCTACAATCTTCCCACAAAGCAAAATCGATGAGCTAGCTTGAGCAATTCGGCCTCCCTCTTTTGAAGTCGATTTCACCTTGTTGTCTGCCGAGATGCACACCAGCAGCGGAAATCTTTCGAAAGCTGTCTCCTTCACTGGAAGTGGGGAGAGGTGTGGCCTTGGGGGCAAGCAATGAGCCAGGTACTGTCACCTGAATCCAAGCTCCTCCGTTTAGGCTAACTCCTAACGAAGCCAAGGGGGGTAGTCCCTACAAAGAGTTGTCTAAGGCTCTTGTGTTTTAAAATGTTTTTTAGTGTTGTGATGCGGATGGGTGTTGTTTAGGAGTTTTGAAGGTGAGAGACACAATAATGCTTTAAATAAAATCAAGATAACGCAATCCACGTTGCAAGAGAAGATAAGAGATACACTGAATCATATATAAATCACTCTTTACGAAAATTAACACAAGTACTCCAGATTGATAATAAGCAAATAAAATATGTGATTAAGGACTAGTGCCTAATGGAGTCAAAAATGTCTGAGTGATTTGAAATGCTTGATACAAGTGTTCGAGATAAATGTTTGTGAGATCGTTTTGCAGCTTATCTTGGTAAATTGAAGATTTTAGTGGTCTTGATTATTAGGCTAAAACCAAGGATATCAAAAGAGTGTCCGGAAAGACATTCTAAGAAGCTCCTTTAAGAGACATGTCGGACCTGTTTGGATCACAGCGGACGTGCAATGCTAACCAGCCACTGTGTCACAGATTGGGCAACCCGACGCCTCCCCTAAGAACTGCTTTGAATACTTTTTGAACAACGTCGGTTCGTTGGTTATGGGGGTGAAAGTTTTAATTAATTATCACTTATGAGCTTATCAAGTCCTTCACCTTTCTGAGTACTAGTCCAACCGTTTCCGATTGGCAGAGCATACGGGTGTTGGACACACAACCAAAGTAAATTAATTAAGGGGGAATGTGGATTGAAGTGTTTTATTATTTAGAGCACTTGTTCAACTCTCCGACAGAGAGCAATCTTGACTTAGTCTTAAGACCACAGTTCAAGAGACTTCTTACTTTAAAATGCCTAATGCAAGGGGGAAGTGCAAATTTAACAATGCTCTCCAACAGAGAGTGCTCTTGACTTGGATTTGGCCAAGTTCAAGAGGCTTTGTTTATTTTAAGAAAATAGAAGCAGCTGTGAAAGCAGAATGTTGAAACTTTGTAAAATTTAAATCATGTGGTAGCTCAATAGATATGAAACACAGCTAGCATGCTACTTGCAAGATAAAATGAAATAAATAAAGGATTTAGTATTCTACCAAGCAGTTTTATACTAATGGTGGGATCAACCTCCGAACAAGGTCGACCTCTAAGAACCGCCTGCACTTGAGAACTTCCAGCTAGCTGAAAGCTCTACCAAGGAAACCGACAGGGAAGGAAGAGTAACCACAAAATTATGTGGTCCTTCTCTTGAGACGAAATCCCAAGGATACAGCTTCCGGTCAAAGGCTTGGAAGAGAATTACAAGATGAAATAAAAGACTACTCTAAAGCAGAAATTGAAAGATCTAATCTAACCAATCACAACACTCTTCCCCAAATGGGGAAGAAAGCCAAAAAAGTGGAGGCCTCCTCCACTTGAAAATTTTATTAATCGTGTACAATTGCCTTGGGTTTTAAAACCTTGAAGGACTTTGGAATGAAAATAAAACTTTGAAAAATTTAAAGAAGAAGCAAGTTTTTGCTTGCTTTTACAAAGGATAGTGATAGATTTTAGATATTGGATCCTTCTTGTGTTTTGTTTGAAATCTTGCCACTTTAGCTTGGGTCTCTTCTCTTAAAACTTTTCGAATTTCTTACACTTCCAAAGTACCTACAAGAAAGCCAAAACTCAAGGCACCCTTTAGTGTTAGAAAAATCAAATGAACTTTAAAACTAAGTGTATATTTGCAAAATGAGATCCAAAACATAGAATGACATGAAAAATGGTCCCAAAAAGTTAAGATGGGAAAACGGACCAGTGAACAAAAGTGGCTTAAAACATACTAGGAAAGAGATCTAGATCATAAAATGTTTTTGGAAAACTTTCATAAAAAAAATCTATCTTTCAAAAATTGAGACTAGAGTTAACAATGCAAGTTAAACTAGTGAGATAGATTGAGATCTAGGATGCTTTTAAATCTACCTTTCCAATGCATGAGATTAATTCATAAAATGAGATATAACTAGCTAAGAGATACAAATAAAAGAACTAAGACTGAAAATTGAAGCTAACACTAACTCAATCAAACGTTTTTTGAAGTTTATTGTGATTTTTAGGGCTTTTTGGGAAGGTGAACGTGAGGAACTTAGAGGAAAAAAATGAATGGAGAAAAGAAATGAAGAAGGGTGGCAAGGTTATGAAGGATGGACGAGATGAAAAAGAGAGTGGGAACTAGGAGGACGAAAGAAGAGAAGGGGAAGTAGATCTAGGGCAAAACGAGAGGAAGGGTGATCTATAGAAGAAAAATGAAAGGAAGGAGCTGTTATCACACAACTTGTAGTTGCCCCTAGTGGTATCCCATCCGGGACGGTAGAGGAGACAGGAAACTAAAGAGGTGACCCAAGAGATGCCACGGTTCCCAATGCAAGGTGGGAGTCACGTCAACCGAGGCACTCTTTGCTTTAGGTCAAGGTGAAACAAGACCTAGGGGGAGACCCTATAACCAATCATAGTTGATTGGACTCAAACAAAGGTTCCTAAGGATAGGTAAATGAAGAGTTACGGAAACCAATGCAAGGTTCAGTGGACCTAGAAGTTAAAGTATGGTTGATGGTGGTTTGAGAGATTGTTAGTGTTTCAACCGATGTATGATTTAGGCCCCCCTAATTAGGTATAATGATAAGGTACAATACCATGTGCTACACAAGTGGATCCTACTTTCTTGGGATATGTGAAATGGCTTAAAGTGGACCCACAAGGTGAAGCTAAGGGATGCAATTGGCACTAGATGATGTGTAGTGAGTAGATCTATGGATCTAAGTTGAATTTAGGAGTACCCATGTACCGGATCTAGGGTTTGACACAATTCCCAAGGAGTGCGACTTGCTTTGAGGAGGACTAGTGCCTTGTTGGATGGGCTAATGGGGTCAAAGGGTATGTCAAAGTGTAGATCGGGACACCTAGGAGCCAAGTCAAGTGGGCCAATTGAGATAGAATGGTTGGATCTTGCTAGATCTAGGTTTTCATGAAATGACCCTAAGTGGACCGCAATCCTTTGAAACAAGGAATGCTACCCCCAAGGCAGATCGTCACAAAATGATACTCTAGACCTAGGTTTCAAGGTATGGCCATTCCAAATCCACAAAAATCTCAACCACCCACTTCCTCAAAGTGGGCAAGCTCACCTTCCCAAGGGAGTGCGACCTTGCTCAAGGAGGGCTAAAAGATGGGTTAGGTGGACCAAATCAAGTCCAATGGCCACTAAACTGTAGATCCAAGTATCTTATGCACCGATCTATGTGGATCTAGAAAATCAAGTCAATCCAAGGGTTAGATCTTACTAGATCTGAGTTTTAAGATGCCAAGAAATTCAAAAAGGGTTTTTATCCCTTCAAACATGGAATGATGCCCACAAGGTAGAAATCACCAAAGTAAAGTCTGGGGGTAGGTTATCAAGTGTGTAGATTCCAAATCAAGTGGGATCTCACCTACCCATGTGCTAGATCTCACCAAAACAAGCCTCTCTAAGGAAGTGCGATTTGGTTCAAGAGGGCTTTTTGCCTTGAAAACTGTGTCAATTTTAACCCAATCACCACCAAACTATAGATCCCACTAGGGGTGGATGCTATAGAGGTGGGTTCTTGATATCTCTTCAAAAGCAAGGCTAGATCTAAGTAGATCTAAGAAAAACCAAAAATAAGGGTTTTAATCAATTAGGGTTTTTGTGATCTAGAAATTATGGATGATTCAAGGAAGAATATCATACCTTTGGAGCATACCTGGATGAAGAGAAGGATGCTAGTTGAGACGAGGATTACTTTTGCCAAAGATCAAATGGAGAATTGTTGAAGCCCTCTTGCCAAATCGATTTTTCCAAGCCACATATGAGTCCTAACCTGTCAAAACCAAAGAGCAAAGCATCAATCAGTTTAACATGTTGAAGGTAGATACAAGCAAGAGAGAGATAAGCAAAGAATAGTTGGCACAAAGACAAAACTACTCCCTGTTTAGCCAAAACGTCTTCCTCCAAGCTTGAAGGGCAAGCCTCCCCACCAATTCGCACTTGTCAAAAATGTCCTCTTAACCTATAAATAAGATATGGCAAATATGCAAGATAACTACAATAGATCCTCCAGTGCAATGGACATAAGCATTTACAATCGAAACAACCAACATCCACTCCAATCCAAGCATGTACTCCAAAAGATAGAAATTTTATTCCAAGAGCCAAGAGCCAAAAATCTCTAGATGATTTTACAATGAGAGGCTCCCTCCTTAAATAGGATGGGGAGAGAGTACAATCCTAACCACTTTTTACATGAGTGTCTAAGATTAAAAGATCAAAAGATCTAATCAACGGCTAACAATAAATCATAACAATACATCACATGGATCACCCAATATAATGATGACGTCCCCACTAAATGGTACAAAAGAAGAATGACATCATCCACTAGAGGGGTAAAGGTACAAAAATCCACCTCATAATGACTAGGACATGACAAAATAAGCACATGGTGGGGCTAGGAGGCATCAATCCTTCCTAGCTCATCCCCAAGGCACAATAAAATAATAAAATATGTCCAAGATAATATAAATGATCAAATCTGTCCTTGAAATCTGTGACAGACAAACAATAAAAGACCTCCTATGATCGATGTGGGCCTACCCACATGGTGAAAACTGGCTGGAAGATGGTGGGATCACCCTGGAAGCCCTCTGTGAAAACCAAATGCCAAAGCCTTGCCTCAATTGCCCAAATCGAATTCCTCAGTGACCACTTTATCCCATTTTTTAATTGCCTCGGTAACTGTGAAAGTGCCAAAACTGCCTCCTAGGGCATCTGCGCTGTCCATCTGAGCCCACCAGGCTCTCCAGAAGGGGGGTTAAATGGTAAAAACAAGTGGCTGAACCACCCGCTCCTCATACAGGGCCCTAGGTGAACTGGCCTCTCATGGCCCCTGCTGCTCAGGCTGAGAAATCAACCCCAAATCTGGTCAACAAGTGTAAAACTGCATCAATCACTGTCAGAAGTGCCCGGAACTGAAAGATAAGTGTCTCATTGGATCCAGAAGACCCAAATCCACTAGGAATGTGTAGTCATACACCATGGGTTGCCCTAATGGGCCAGCTGTAGGGTCCACCATATATGGACAATGCATAATCTGCTGAACTGCATCCATCATCATCTGAACCACCTGTCCATCATATGATACCATCACCAAGTATGTGGGACCATCAATCATCATCAATATGCATATATATATGTCCCACATCATCACAGATCCCAATAATATACCACCAAGGATAAATCACATCGGTAGACTAAGACATGCTTCTCTAATCATTTTCACAGCCAAGCTCAAAGTATAACATCCATTTAGTGGCATTAATCAAGTTAGTATATTCCTTTGTTATATAAAATTACTTGCACAACAGTTCTGTTATCACACCATAGTAGCAGGGCTACTATTCTTGTACAGCAGATATCTGCACATTCCAGAGCTTCCTTTATTCCAGAGCATGGCTATATATTTTGGATCACTCATGATCAGAGCAGTACATTATTCAGATTTTATGACCTTGTGTCAAGGCTGAGCCTTGAGAGTTCAGATTTGATGACTGATGTGACCACTTATCCCATTACAGTTTCAGTTCAGTGCCCAGAGATGTATTTCAGCAGTGTTTCAGATGATGCATGATGATGATTATTATGATGATGTTGTATGATCTATGGATATGTTCTCACTGACTGTGGATTATTATCTTGTTGATTTAGTCATGATCATGGCATGTGCTTGGTATATTATTCCTGATGTGGAAAACTATTTAAAATGAACTGTAAATCATAAAATGGACAATTGCTTGCACTTTTAGGTCATTTAACAAAACTTACTGGTATTTCACCTTACATAGACATGGTCTTTCCCCGACACCAGTTGTCTGCTAGTGTAGGCTCCATATTCACTTGTCTCCATCCATACATGACCTTCCTGTTTGACTTTAAACCCTGACATGTCTCATTTGACTTTCTGATACTGAGGACTTCCCCATTTTTCTACCTCTGTGTTTGGACCGCATCCCTGTTTATTCAGTGTCTCGGCTCTGAGTTGGTGACAGAACTTGCCTTTGGTGAGTTGGATTGTAGGCCTAAATCATTCTGGTCGGTTGTCCCGATGTTTGGCATTGGCTCGAACTCCCCCTAGTCACTTGAGATGTTGTTGGATAAAACTGAAAGCTCATGTTCTACCTGTGGAAACTAAATAAATTCGCCCATGGAAACAAAAAGGGCAAGAGCAATGAAAAGCTAAAAATACTCCTCGAAGAGTATAAGAAAGGTCCAAAAAGCAATAGTTCTTAAAAGCTATATCTAAACAATTGCTGACCTTGTGAATATATGAAAAACATGCCCTGGATGCAAGCTGCAACTAGTTGTGCTTCTCAGCACATCTGAAATCCGAAGGGTTACGTAGGCCAAAAAGGCCATGGAAATAAAAATTGAATGATCCTAATGAACCTGGATCAACTTGATGTAGACATGATGCCTAAGTTGAATAAGCACTCTCTAAACAACTTATCCATTTGTGAGGCACAGCCATTCCCCGTGTTCTTTTGTCCAGCACAGAGTTTGTAGCTTCCCCCTCCCAGTCCAAAGTATTTTTGAGTTAAGTTAGACAAGTCAAACCCTTGGCCCAACCTTGCTCCTAGCCTTCATCCTTCACTAGCAGTTTGACCATGTCCAATGGGTGAGTTTGTCATTTGAACTATGGTGCAAGTAATTTTATATAACCACGGAATATGTTAACTTGATTAATGCCACTGAATGGAATTTATACTTTGAGCTTAGCTGTGGGAATGATTAGAGAAACATTGTCTTAGTCTACTGATGTGATTTATCCTTGATTATATATTCTTGGGATCCGTGATGATGTGGACCATGTATGGATGATTATTGATGATGATTTATTGTCCCACATGTTTGATGATGATATCATATGATGGACATATGATGCAGATGATGTTTGATCCAGTTCAGCAGGTTTATTATTATTTCAGATCAGCAGATTATACATTGTCCATATATGGTGGACCCTACAGCTGGCCCATGAAGGCAACCCAGGGTGTATGAGTACTCATTCCTAGTGGATTTGGGTCTTCTGGATCCATTGAGACACTTATCTTTCAGTTCCGGGCACTTCTGACAGTGATTGATGCAGTTTTACACTTGTTGACCAGATTTGGGGCTGATTTCCCAGCCTGAGCAGCAGGGGCCCCGAGAGGCCAGTTCACCTAGGGAACTGATGATGGAGGGGGTGGTCCAGCCACTTGTTATTACCATTTATCCCCCCTCCCGGAGTGCCTGGTGGGCTCAGATGGACAGCGCTAGCACCCTAGGAGGCAGTTTTGGCACTTTCACAGTTCCCGAGGCAGTTAGAAAATGGGATAAAGTGGTCACTGAGGAAATCGATTTGGGAAATTGAGGCAAGGTTTTGGCATTTGGTCTTCACAGAGGTCTTCCAGGATGGCATCACTATCTTCCAGTCAGTTTTCACCATGTGGGTATGCCCGGATTGATCACAGGAGGACATTTACTGCTTGAATGTCATGGATTCTGAGGACAATTTTGGTCATTTTTATTATATTGGACATATTTTATTATTTTATTGTGCCTTGGGGATGAGCTAGTAAGGATTGATGCCTCCTAGCCCCACCATGTGCTTATTTTATCATGTCCTAGTCATCATGAGGTGGATTATTGTACTTTTTACCCCTCTAGTGGGATGACATCACCCTCTATTGTACCATTTAGTGAGGGCGCTTTTGTTATTTTGAGTGATCCATGTGATATATTGTTATGGGTCATCTTAGCCATTTATTGTATGATGAGATCTTATAATCTCAACCACTCATTTGATGTAGTATTATGAAGTGGTATAGGGTTTTGGTCTTTATTATCCTATATAAGGAGGAGACCCCCCATTGTAAAGCTCACCTTTGGAGCTCTGGAATATTGGAATAGAAGATTTTTTGTGGAGCACATCTCTCTTGCATTGTGGATTCTCTTGCATATTGAATATACAGTATCTCTTCTATGTATCATTGTGGATTTTGGTGCTTTTGCTAACCTTTTGATAGGAAAGTCGAATTGGAGAGAGGAGGGCGACTTCATGAGGGTTATTGTTGGAGGGATCCACATATTCTCTCTTGGGTTGATCTTGTGACAGGGAGTATCATTATTGTATCTTCGTGACATAGTTGATGCTTTCTATTACATCTTTCTACCATTTTCATAATCATCTTGCTTGACTTGTTTCTTTGATCTTGTCTTGTAGGAGGAGGACGATTTGGCTATCTTGGAGAAGGGCGATTTGGTTGGGGCACTGGGATCTCACTCTTGAATATACACATAGGAGAATACTATCAACTTGCAAGGTGGCCATAAGCAATTGAGGTAAGATCTACAATGTATGTGCCTCTTTCATCCATTCTATCTTCATTGGTCATAAAACCCTAATTAAATCAAAACCCCAATTTTGGTATTTCTTAGATCTACTTAGATCTAGCCTTGCAATTGAAAAGATATTAAAAACCCACCTCTATAGGATCCACCCCTAGTTGGATCTATAGTTTGGTGGTGATTGGCTAAAAATTGACACACTTTTCAATGCAAAAAGCCTTCTTGAACCTAAATCGATTTTCCTAAGAGAAGCTTGTTGGGTTAGATCTAGCACATGGGTAGGTGAGATCCCACTTGATTTGGCATCTAGACATTTGATAACCTATACCCATATCTTTACTTTGGTGAAAACTACCTTGTGGACATCTCTCCATGTTTTAAGGGGTTGAAACCCCCTTTTGACCTTCTTGGCATCTTAAAACTTAGATCTACTAAGATCTAGCCATTGGATTCACTTGAAACTTTGAAGGAACATAGATCGGGGTACTAACATCCCGGATCTACATTTTGGTGGCCATTGGACTTGATTTGGTCCACCAAAACCCATTTTTGGACCCTCCTTGAGCAAATCGCACCCCCTTGATTTTTTGAGTTGGTCCACTTCTAGGAAGTGGGTGTTTGAGTTATTCGTGGATTTGGAATGCCCATGCCTTGAAACCTAGGTCTATACTGTCCTTTTGTCAAGATCCGCCTTGGGGGTTGCATTCCTTGTTTCAAGGAATTGTGGTCCACTTAGGGTAATCACTTAAAAACCTAGATCTAGTAAGATCCAACCATTGGATCTCATCCAATCCACTTGACTTGGCTTCTAGGTGTCCCGATCTACACTTTGACATACTTTTTGACTCCATTTGCCCAACAAACAAGGCACTAGTCCTTCTCCAAGCAAGTCGCACTCCTTGGGATTCGTGTCAAACCCTAGATCTAGTACATGGGTACTCCTAGAATCAACTCAAACTCATAGATCTAGCCTACATCTAACCTATAGTACCATCCTCACACCTAACTTCACCTTGTGGGTCCACCTAGAACCATTTCACACTTCCCAAGAAACTAGACCCACTTGTGTAAACACATGGTACTTTACCTAGTTATCATACCCCATCATGTGGCCTAAACCATACATAGGTTGAAACATTAACAATCTCTTACACCTCCCTCAACCATACCTTAACCCTTAGGTCCACTTAGCCTTGCATTTGTTTCCGTAACTCATTACTTACCTACCCTTAGAAACCTTTGTTTGGACCCAATCAATTGTGATTGGGGTATAGGGTCTCCCCCTTGGTCTAGTTATACCTTGACCTAAAGCGAAGAGTGCCTCGGTTGACGTGACTCCCACCTGCATTGGGAACCGTGGCATCTCTTGGGTCACCTCTTTAGTTGCCTGACTCCTCTACCGTCCCGGATGGGATACCACTAGGGGCAACTACAAGTTGTGTGATAACATTTTTGGCGCCGTTGCCGGGGAGGTAGGGGCCTACCTTGGTTCAACACACCTTTGTGTCTCACTACCTCTCTGCACTTTAAACGACATACCTCTTGGTAGTAGAGCTTAAAAATCTACCTGGCGACTCCTAATCGTGACTCCGCTGAGAAGAGAACCCACAAAGAGATGTCAACTCAAAATAACATCTCTCCCGAAATGACCATGGAATTTATGACAAACATGTGTGAAATGGTCACCAACATTGCTACATATCTTAAGAATCAAGATGAGGATCTCAAAAGACGTGATCAACAAACCAAAGAGATGTTAAAATCCATCTGTAGCAATTCAATCCCTCCAAAAGCTAGTCCTCCCAAGACTCAGCAACCTAAAACGACTGACCCACAGCCTAGCAAGGCAGTGCATCAACCTTTCCGAAGAATCTTGCCAAAAGCTCCAAAGCTTTCTCCTGAGGTCATCTCAAAGGGTAAAAGTAGCCAATCTCCTCCTGCAAACAAAAAGACAGATCAAGTGATAAAAATTGATCCTCCCCCTAAAACTAACATTCCTAAAGCAACCCTTTGGAGAAAGCAACCAAAACCTCCCACGATTCTAAAACCTAATAAGGAGCTCCCTAGAACAAACATTCCAAGTAAGATAGCCAACTCATCCGCTTCGGTTTCCCTAAAAGACCTAATCAAGATCCCGTCTGTTAAACATGACATTATGAAATTCCTAGGTTTAGGTACGAATGAAAGGGATAAAGAAAACCCCCACAACCTAAACATAGATATTACAAGCTTCCTAGAAAAGATAAACATGCCTATTCCATTTTGTGAAATTTTCAAAATCCCTTCATTCCACAAAAGAGCTACTACTCATCTTGGGATTCAAACAAGGAAGCAAGCTCCTAAGAAAGCTTCTGCGGAGATTAGGGATTCCCCTGTCATGATCCAAAGTGTCTCTGGTGACAACTCTGGAAACTTCCCACCATTCTATATTGCATTAGAAGTGAATGGTTTGATATTACATAATTGCATGTTGGACTCAGGAGCTGAAGTAAGTGTCATGCCTTTAAGAGTCATGGAACAACTTGAGTTAGTACCCACAAGACCCTACAGAAATGTATGTGGCATGGATTCCAAAACTGTGAAATCTATTGGGATAATTGAAAACCTGCCTGTTAGGTTGGCTGCCTGCTCTGATATTGAGCTCTCAATGAATGTCTTAGTCCTAGATATCCCTGATGCATGGGGAATGTTGCTATCCAGGGAGTGGTCAGCAAGATTGGGGGGAAGTGTCCAAATGGATTTAACATATGCCACAATCCCAACCAAAGAAGGTTCATTCATAACTCTGTTTAATGAACCACCTATGCAAGAGCATGTTGAGACACCTGAACACTTATTCACTGAGGCAATGTATTCAAGTGATGAGATTGGAAACTTCATGGTTCTAGCAAATTACTGGGAGGAGGTTAAAAAGCAGCCTTTTTCACATGAACAAGTCTGGAAAATGCATTTTGATGGGGCCCGTTCCCGACATGGTGCAGGAGCCGGTATAGTTTTAATTTCACCATCGGGAGAAAAGAGTTTGTTTTCTTTCCGTTTAGAGTTTGAGTGCACTAACAATGTGGCTGAGTATGAAGCATTGCTTTTAGGCCTAGAAATTGCCAGAGAAAGAAACATCAAATCTTTATCTGTCACAGGAGATTCCGACCTCATTGTATCCCAAATAAAAAAGGAATTCGCTGCGAAGAATAATAGACTTAGAGACTATAGAAATGCGGTTTGGGACACCATTGAATGCTTTGATGCCTTCGGGATTAAGGCTGTTCCCCGAGAACAAAATACTTTGGCTGATGAACTATCCGTGATGGTTAGTACTCTTCAAACATCTGAGTCTTTAAAACAACAAAACTGCAAACTTGAAGTTTTATTCAGACCCTCTGTCCCTGATAATGAAGACCACTGGCAAGTTTTTGACAATGATGCCCAAATCATCCGATTTTTAAATGCTTCCAAAATCCCAATGGTGAATTTCGAGGATGAGATAAAAGGTGATTCAATTGAAGGTATGGATGTCACAGAAATAGCTTTCCCCCTTGAGAAAAATTTCAATAGGCATGATGAATACAAGGGTAAGAGATCTGAACCTGTAGATGGGGTCATCGAAATAAATGTAGGGTCTGCTTGTTCTCCAAAAATTATCAGAATTGGGATAAATGCCTCAGAAGAAGAAAGAAGAAGAATTATTGAGTTAATCAGAGAGTATAAAGATGTCTTTGCATGGGTCTATGATGATTTAAAAACTTATGATCAGTCCATTATAGAACACACTATTCCTCTTAAAGAGGGAGCCAAACCATATCGACAAAAGTTGCGAAACATGAACCCTAAGCTAGCTCCTTTAGTTAAAAAGGAATTGGAAAAGATGTTGGCAGCAGGTATCATTAGACCAGTTAGGCATACAACCTGGGTATCCAATCCTGTAATCGTAAGGAAGAAAAACGGGGAGATTAGAATTTGTATTGACTTTAGGAACCTAAATCAAGCATCTCTAAAAGACAACTATCCTTTGCCCAATATGGAAAATCTGTTGCAAAGTGTGACAGGGGCTGGCATGTTATCCTTACTTGACGTATTTTCTGGTTACAACCAGGTCCAAATCAAGAAGGAAGATCGTGGGAAGACAACCTTCACCACCCCGTGGGGAACCTTTGAATATATAAGAATGCCATTTGGGCTTTTGAATGCAGGATCAACCTTTCAAAGGGCAATGGATCATGCGTTTGAGGGCCTAATTGGCAAAATCATTGCAATCTATCAAGATGATCTAACTGTCTTCTCAAAAGACAGGGGAGACCACATAAAGCATCTAAGGAGAATCTTTGAAAGATGTCGAAAATTTGGAATATCTTTGAATCCTAAAAAGTCTACCTTTGGGGTGGATGAAGGGAAGTTGTTAGGTCACATTGTATCCAAAGACGGCATTAGAATTGATCCGGAAAGAGTGCAAGGAATCCAAGCCATAACTCCCCCAAAGGATGTCAGCTCATTACGATCATTTTTCGGAAAAATAAACTTCGTAAGGAGATTCATCCCTAACTTAGCTGAATTGGCCAAACCTTTGAACAATTTGCTTAAGAAGGATGTGAAATTTGTTTGGGATAAGAAATGTGATGCCTCATTCGAGTCTCTAAAGAAAGCCATTGCCTCTGCACCTGTCTTAGTAAGCCCAAATTACAATAAGGAGTTTTTGATTTACTCTTATGCTTCCGAGGACACCATAGCAGGTGTGTTGTTACAAAAGAATGAAGAAAACCATGAACAACCTGTTGCCTTTATGAGTAAAAATCTCAGAGACTCGGAACTCAATTACACAACCACTGAAAAACAAGCCTATGCCTTGGTCAAGTCGTTAAAACATTTTAGGACATATATCGGATACTCCAAAATCATTGCTTACGTCCCTTATCAAGCAGTGAAGGATGTCTTATCTCAGCCTGATGGCATAGGGGTTAGGGGAAACTGGATTTCTAGGATTCAAGAGTATGATATTGAAATCAAGCCAGTCAAGATAATAAAAGGCCAAGGGTTAGCGCAGCTATTAACTGAATCCAAAATACGGCAAAATAACATGATCCTTTATATTGATGAAGATCACGAATGGTACAAAGACATCACTTTCTACCTCAGACACATGACCTGTCCAGACCACTTTGTAGACCACCAAAGAAGAGCTTTGAGGTTAAAAGCATCTAAGTATGTTTTGACAGAGGATGGGTTGGGATGGAAGAATCCAGATGGAATCATACTTAAATGTGTAAACCATAATGACTCCCAAAGAATCATCAAAGAAATGCATTCCGGATTATGTGGAGGACATTACGCACCAAGAACCACAGCTGCTAAGATCATAAGAGCTGGGTATTACTGGCCATCCCTGTTCAAAGATGTGCACACATTTGTTAGAACATGTCAAGAGTGTCAATTTTATTCAGGAAAACCTAGACTACCTTCCTTGCCTTTGACCCCAGTTATTATAGAAGCTCCCTTCCAACAATGGGGAATGGATTTTGTGGGACCAATAAACCCAAGCTCGTCAGGAGGATATAAATACATCTTGACCTGCACAGATTATTTTACTCGCTGGGTTGAAGCTGTCCCTACCAAGAAATGCACCGCAAAAGTAGTGGTCAAATTTTTAGAAGAAAATATCGTTTCCAGATATGGTTGCCCTTGTAAAATCACAACCGATAATGCCCCATCTTTTAGCAAGATGGAGATGACAACCTTTTGTTCTGACCATGGCATCACTCTATCCCACTCCTCCAATTATTACCCCCAGGGAAATGGATTGGCTGAGTCAAGCAACAAGAACCTAATCAGACTTCTGAAAAGAATGGTCGGCGAAAACAAAAGGACTTGGGATGTCAAGCTTAAGTATGCCCTCTGGGCAGATCGAACAACAGTTAAAAGAATAACAGGAAAAGCTCCTTTTGAAATAGTATATGGACAAAACTGTAGGCTTCCGATCAACCTTCAAATCCCCGTGTATGAACTGCTGCGACAGTGTTCCACTGAGCAAGAAGCCATACAAGCAAGAATTGACAAGTTAGTAGAACTAGATGAAAACAGAAGGGAAGCATGGGATAAAATGGTGTTGGAACAAGAAAGAATAAAAGGAACTTTTGATCAACGGAGCAGGGACATAAATTTTGGAGTTGGTGATATAGTTCTACTGTGGGATAAGAACAAAGAGAAACCTGGGAACCATGGCAAGTTTGAAAAGATATGGATGGGTCCCTATCAAATAAGTAGAGTTGCAGGTAAAAATTCCTTTTGGTTGGAAACATTGGATGGGTATGAATTGGAGCTGCCAGTAAATGGGGTACTGTTGAAACACTACTACCCCCTTATCCCTTTCGAATGACTATGCCTTGCCTTGCCTGTTTAGAGTAGGTAGCTTCTGAATAAGCTCACTTGAGCAGTAGGATTTGTGTGATTTTTCTTTTTCTGTGTGCCGAGTATTGTCCCTTTTTCTTTTTCTGCCTAAGTTGAGTCTTGCTCCTTCCTAAGCTTGTCTCTTCTCCTGCATGCATTTAAGAAATTATAGTTAGCATTTCTATTGTTGGTTGCCTGTGCTAGTTGAGATTTGCCTGATTTAAGAAGTTACTCTTTTCTTCCTGCACAGTAAATAAAAATGATAATAATATATGCCATGTTAGTTTATATTTTGACACATTTTCAGTTTATGCTTTAGATTAGTTTTCAGTTTTATTTTATATTTGTCCCATACATGCTCCATGATGGTATTCTAGTGTTTGTGAGAGCAGGAACAGGTGCAAGATAAAAGCTGAAAGCAAGGATGGTGCAGTGCTGGATTGAAGATTGATGCAGAGCAGTTCGAGACCAGAGATTCTGAGGTTCTCAAGCGCTCTCTCCCTTAGAGCACTTGTCCCAGCTGGAGCCAGATGTTATCACACCATAGTAGCAGGGCTACTATTCTTGTACAGCAGATATCTGCACATTCCAGAGCTTCCTTTATTCCAGAGCTTCCTTTATTCCAGAGCATGGCTATATATTTTGGATCACTCATGATCAGAGCAGTACATTATTCAGATTTTATGACCTTGTGTCAAGGCTGAGCCTTGAGAGTTCAGATTTGATGACTGATGTGACCACTTATCCCATTACAGTTTTAGTTCAGTGCCCAGAGATGTATTTCAGCAGTGTTTCAGATGATGCATGATGATGATTATTATGATGATGTTGTATGATCTATGGATATGTTCTCACTGACTGTGGATTATTATCTTGTTGATTTAGTCATGATCATGGCATGTGCTTGGTATATTATTCCTGATGTGGCAAACTATTTAAAATGAACTGTAAATCATAAAATGGACAATTGCTTGCACTTTTAGGTCATTTAACAAAACTTACTGGTATTTCACCTTACATAGACATGGTCTTTCCCCGACACCAGTTGTCTGCTAGTGTAGGCTCCATATTCACTTGTCTCCATCCATACATGACCTTCCTGTTTGACTTTAAACCCTGACATGTCTCATTTGACTTTCTGATACTGAGGACTTCCCCATTTTTCTACCTCTGTGTTTGGACCGCATCCCTGTTTATTCAGTGTCTCGGCTCTGAGTTGGTGACAGAACTTGCCTTTGGTGAGTTGGATTGTAGGCCTAAATCATTCTGGTCGGTTGTCCCGATGTTTGGCATTGGCTCGAACTCCCCCTAGTCACTTGAGATGTTGTTGGATAAAACTGAAAGCTCATGTTCTACCTGTGGAAACTAAATAAATTCGCCCATGGAAACAAAAAGGGCAAGAGCAATGAAAAGCTAAAAATACTCCTCGAAGAGTATAAGAAAGGTCCAAAAAGCAATAGTTCTTAAAAGCTATATCTAAACAATTGCTGACCTTGTGAATATATGAAAAACATGCCCTGGATGCAAGCTGCAACTAGTTGTGCTTCTCAGCACATCTGAAATCCGAAGGGTTACGTAGGCCAAAAAGGCCATGGAAATAAAAATTGAATGATCCTAATGAACCTGGATCAACTTGATGTAGACATGATGCCTAAGTTGAATAAGCACTCTCTAAACAACTTATCCATTTGTGAGGCACAGCCATTCCCCGTGTTCTTTTGTCCAGCACAGCGTTTGTAGCTTCCCCCTTCTCCCAGTCCAAAGTATTTTTGAGTTAAGTTAGACAAGTCAAACCCTTGGCCCAACCTTGCTCCTAGCCTTCATCCTTCACTAGCAGTTTGACCATGTCCAATGGGTGAGTTTGTCATTTGAACTATGGTGCAAGTAATTTTATATAACCACGGAATATGTTAACTTGATTAATGCCACTGAATGGAATTTATACTTTGAGCTTAGCTGTGGGAATGATTAGAGAAACATTGTCTTAGTCTACTGATGTGATTTATCCTTGATTATATATTCTTGGGATCCGTGATGATGTGGACCATGTATGGATGATTATTGATGATGATTTATGGTCCCACATGTTTGATGATGATATCATATGATGGACATATGATGCAGATGATGTTTGATCCAGTTCAGCAGGTTTATTATTATTTCAGATCCGCAGATTATACATTGTCCATATATGGTGGACCCTACAGCTGGCCCATGAAGGCAACCCAGGGTGTATGAGTACTCATTCCTAGTGGATTTGGGTCTTCTGGATCCATTGAGACACTTATCTTTCAGTTCCGGGCACTTCTGACAGTGATTGATGCAGTTTTACACTTGTTGACCAGATTTGGGGCTGATTTCCCAGCCTGAGCAGCAGGGGCCCCGAGAGGCCAGTTCACCTAGGGAACTGATGATGGAGGGGGTGGTCCAGCCACTTGTTATTACCATTTATCCCCCCTCCCGGGAGAGCCTGGTGGGCTCAGATGGACAGCGCTAGCACCCTAGGAGGCAGTTTTGGCACTTTCACAGTTCCCGAGGCAGTTAGAAAATGGGATAAAGTGGTCACTGAGGAAATCGATTTGGGCAATTGAGGCAAGGTTTTGGCATTTGGTCTTCACAGAGGTCTTCCAGGATGGCATCACTATCTTCCAGTCAGTTTTCACCATGTGGGTATGCCCGGATTGATCACAGGAGGACATTTACTGCTTGACTGTCATGGATTCTGAGGACAGTTTTGGTCATTTTTATTATATTGGACATATTTTATTATTTTATTGTGCCTTGGGGATGAGCTAGTAAGGATTGATGCCTCCTAGCCCCACCATGTGCTTATTTTATCATGTCCTAGTCATCATGAGGTGGATTATTGTACTTTTTACCCCTCTAGTGGGATGACGTCACCCTCCATTGTACCATTTAGTGAGGGCGCTTTTGTTATTTTGAGTGATCCATGTGATATATTGTTATGGGTCATCTTAGCCATTGATTGTATGATGAGATCTTATAATCTCAACCACTCATTTGATGTAGTATTATGAAGTGGTATAGGGTTTTGGTCTTTATTATCCTATATAAGGAGGAGACCCCCCATTGTAAAGCTCACCTTTGGAGCTCTGGAATATTGGAATAGAAGATTTTTTGTGGAGCACATCTCTCTTGCATTGTGGATTCTCTTGCATATTGAATATACAGTATCTCTTCTATGTATCATTGTGGATTTTGGTGCTTTTGCTAACCTTTTGACAGGAAAGTCGAATTGGAGAGAGGGGGGCGACTTCATGAGGGTTATTGTTGGAGAGATCTGTTATCACACAACTTGTAGTTGCCCCTAGAGGTATCCCATCCGGGACGGTAGAGGAGACAGGCAACTAAAGAGGTGACCCAAGAGATGCCACGGTTCCCAATGCAATGTGGGAGTCACGTCAACCGAGGCACTCTTCGCTTTAGGTCAAGGTATGACTAGACCAAGGGGGAGACCCTATACCCCCAATCACAGTTGATTGGACCCAAAACAAAGGTTTCTAAGGATAGGTAAATGATGAGTTACGGAAACCAATGCAAGATTAAGTAGACCTATTTTTTAAAGTATGGTTGAAGGTGATATCATGGATAGTTAGTGTTTCAACCTATGTATGGTTTAGGCCACTTAATGGGGTATGATTATTAAGTATAGTACCATGTGTTTACACAAGTGGGTCTTGTTGCCTTGGGAAGTGTGAAATGGTTTTAGGTGGGCCCACAAGGTGAAGTTAAGTGAGAAGATGATACTATAGGCTAGATCTAGGTTAGATCTACAAGTTAGAGTTGGTTCTAGGGTTACCCATGTGTTAGATCTAGGGTTTGACACTAATCCCAAGAAGTGCGCCTTGCTTGGAGAAGGACTAGTGCCTTGTTGGATGGGCTAATGGGGTCAAGAAGGATGTCAAAGTGTAGATCGGGACACCTAGAGGCCAAATCAAGTGAAATGGGTGTGATCCAATGATTAGATTTTACTAGATCTAGGTTTTTGAGTAATAACCAAAAGTGGACCACAATTCCTTAAAAACAAGGAATGCAATCCCCAAGGTGGATCGGGACAAGAGGATAGTCTAGACCTAGGTTTCAAGGCAATGGGCATTCCAAATCTATGAAAATCTCAACACCCACTTCCTAGAAGTGGTCCAAATCAAAACTCCCAAGGGGTGCGACTTTCTCAAGGAGAGGCAAAAGGGGGGGTTTGGTGGGCCAAACCAAGTCCAATGGCCACCAAAATGTAGATCCGGGATGCTAGTACCCCGATCTATGCATGTTCAAAGTTTCAAGTGAATCCAATGGGTAGATCTTAGTAGATCTAAGTTTTAAGTTACCAATGAGGTCAAAAGGGGATTTCAACCCCTCAAAACATGGAGAGATGTCCACAAGGTAGTTTTCACCAAAGTAAGGATATGGGTATGTGTTATCAAGTGTCTAGTTGTCAAATCAAGCGGGATCTCACATACCCATGTGCTAGATCTAGCCCAACAAGCCTCCCTCAAGGAAGTGCGCTTTAGGTCAAGGAGGGCTTTTTGTCTTAGAAAATGGGTCAATTCTTAGCCAATCACCACCAAACTATAGATCCAACTAGGGGTGGATGCTATAGAGGTGGGTTTTCAATATCTTTTCAAATTGAGGGCTAGATCTAAGTAGATCTAAGAAATACCAAAAACAAGGGTTTTACTTTGATTAGGGTTTTTGTGATCTAGAAATTATGGAAGATTCAAGGAAGAGAAGATCATACCTCTTGGGACATACCTGGATGAAGAGATGGATGCTAGTTGAGACGAGGATTACTTTGCCAAAGATCAAATGGAGAATTGTTGAAGCCCTCTTGCCAAATCGATTTTTCCACGCCACATGTGATTCCTTCTAACCTGTCAAGCCAAGGAGCAAAGCATCAATTAGTTTAACAAATTGAAGGTAGATGCAAGCAAGAGAGAGAAAAACATAGAATAGTTGACACAAAGGCAAAACTACTCCCTGTCAAACCAAAACGACTTCTTCCAAGATTGAAGGGCAAGCCTCCCCACCAATTCGCCCTTGTCCAAAATCGCCCTCTTAACCTGCAAATAAAGTATGGAAAATATGCAAGATAGCTACAATAGATCCTCCAGTGCAATGGACAATAGCATTTACAATCGAAACAACCAACATCCACTCCAATCCAAGCATGTCCTCCAAAAGATAGAAATTTTATTCCAAGAGCCAAGAGCCAAAAATCTCTAGATGAATTTTACAATGAGGGGGTCTCCTCCTTATATAGGATAATAAAGACCAAAACCCTAGATCTCAAAACCACTTTTTGAAATGAGTGGTTGAGATTAAAAGATCTCACAACATAATCAATGGCTAAGATGAATCCATAACATAATATCACATGGATCACTCAACATACAATAGCGCCCTCACTAAATGGTACAATAGAGGGTGACGTCATCCCACAAGAGGGGTATAAAGTACAATAATCCACCTCATGATGACTAGGACATGATAAAATAAGCACATGGTGGGGCTAGGAGGTATAAATCCTTGCTAGCTCACCCCAAGGCACAATGAAATAATAAAAATATGTCCAATATAATAATAATGACCAAAACTGTCCTCAGAATCCATGACAGTCGAGCAGTAAATGTCCTCCTGTGATCAATCTGGAGATACCCACATGGTGAAAAATGACTGGAAGATAGTGAGAT
This sequence comes from Larix kaempferi, assembly GCA_027924585.1. Taxonomy (NCBI): domain Eukaryota; kingdom Viridiplantae; phylum Streptophyta; class Pinopsida; order Pinales; family Pinaceae; genus Larix; species Larix kaempferi. The sequence goes on along the minus strand of BSBM01000444.1, from coordinate 12,929,656 downwards.
CAACCTGGAAGACCTCTGTGAAAACCAAATGCCAAAACCTTGCCTCAATTGCCCAAATCGATTTCCTCAGTGACCACTTTATCCCATTTTTTAACTGCCTCGGGAACTGTGAAAGTGCCAAAACTGCCTCCTAGGGTGCTAGCGCTGTCCATCTGAGCCCACCAGGCTCTCCGGGAGGGGGGATAAATGGTAATAACAAGTGGCTGGACCACCCCCTCCATCATCAGCGCCCTAGGTGAACTGGCCTCTCGGGGCCCCTGCTGCTCAGGCTGGGAAATCAGCCCCAAATCTGGTCAACAAGTGTGAAACTGCATCAATCACTGTCAGAAGTGCCCGGAACTGAAAGATAAGTGTCTCAATGGATCCAGAAGACCCAAATCCACTAGGAATGAGTACTCATACACCCTGGGTTGCCCTAATGGGCCAGCTGTAGGGTCCACCATATATGGACAATGTATAATCTGCTGATCTGTAATAATAATATCTTGCTGAACTGGATCAAACATCATCTGCATCATATGTCCATCATATGATATCATCATCAAACATGTGGGACCATAAATCATCACCAATAATCATCATACATGGTCCACATCATCACGGATCCCAAGAATATATATAATCAAGGATAAATCACATCAGTAGACTAAGACAATGCTTCTTTAATCACTTCATAGCTAAGCTCAAAGTATAAATTCCATTCAGTGGCATTAATCAAGTTAACATATTCCGTGATAATATAAAATTACTTGCACCCTAGTTCAAATGACAAACTTACCCATTGGACATGGTTAAACTGCTAGTAAAGGATGAAGGCTAGGAGCAAGGTTGGGCCAAGGGTTTGACTTGTCTGACTTAACTCAAAAATACTTTGAACTGGGAGAAGGGGGAAGCTACAAACTCTGTGCTGGACAAAAGAACACGGGGGATGGCTGTGCCTCACAAATGGATAAGTTGTTTAGAGAGTGCTTATTCAACTTAGGCATCATGTCTACATCAAGTTGATCCAAGTTCATTAGGATCATTCAATTTATTTCCATGGCCTTTTTGGCCTACATAACCCTTCGGATTTCAGATGTGCTGAGAAGCACAACTAGTTGCAGCTTGCATCCAGGGCATGTTTTTTATATATTCACAAGGTCAGCAATTGTTTAGATATAGCTTTTAAGAACTATTGCTTTTTGGACCTTTCTTATACTCTTCGAGGAGTATTTTTAGCTTTTCATTGCTCTTGCCCTTTTTTGTTTCCATGGGCGAATTTATTAAGTTTCCATAGGTAGAACATGAGCTTTCAGTTTTAGCCAACAACATCTCAAGTGACTAGGGGGAGTTCGAGCCAATGCCAAACATCGGGACAACCGACCAGAATGATTTAGGCCTACAATCCAACTCACCAAAGGCAAGTTCTGTCACCAACTCAGAGCCGAGACACTGAATAAACAGGGATGCGGTCCAAACACAGAGGTAGAAAAATAGGGAAGTCCTCAGTATCAGAAAGTCAAATGAGACAAGTCAGGGTTTAAAGTCAAACAGGAAGGTCATGTATGGATGGAGACAAGTGGATATGGAGCTTACACTAGCAGACAACTGGTGTTGGGAAAGACCATGTCTATGTAAGGTGAAATACCAGTAAGTTTTGTTAGATGACCTAAAAGTGCAAGCAATTGTTCATTTTATGATTTACAGTTCATTTTAAATAGTTTGCCACATCAGGAAGAATATACCAAGCACATGCTATAATCATGACTAAATCAACAAGCTAATAATCCACAGTCAGTGAGAACATATCCATAGATCATACAACATCATCATAATAGCAATCATCATGCATCATCTGAAACACTGCTGAAATACATCTCTAGGCACTGAATCTGAAACTGTAATGGGATAAGTGGTCACATCAGTCATCAAATCTGAACTCTCAAGGCTCAGCCTTGACACAAGGTCATACAATATCTGAATAATGTACTGCTCTGATCATGAGTGATCCAATATATGTAGCCATGCTCTGGAATAAATGAAGCTCTGAAATGTGCAGATATCTGCTGTACAAGAATAGTAGTCCTGCTACTATGGTGTGATAACAGGATCCACATATTCTCTCTTGGGTTGATCTTGTGACAGGGAGTATCATTATTGTATCTTCGTGACATAGTTGATGCTTTCTATTACATCTTTCTACCATTTTCATAATCATCTTGCTTGACTTGTTTCTTTGATCTTGTCTTGTAGGAGGAGGACGATTTGGCTATCTTGGAGAAGGGCGATTTGGTTGGGGCACTGGGATCTCACTCTTGAATATACACATAGGAGAATGCTATCAACTTGCAAGGTGGCCATAAGCAATTGAGGTAAGATCTACAAGGTATGTGCCTCTTTCATCCATTCTATCTTCATTGGTCATAAAACCCTAATTAAATCAAAACCCCAATTTTGGTATTTCTTAGATCTACTTAGATCTAGCCTTGCAATTGAAAAGATATTAAAAACCCACCTCTATAGGATCCACCCCTAGTTGGATCTATAGTTTGGTGGTGATTGGCTAAAAATTGACACACTTTTCAATGCAAAAAGCCTTCTTGAACCTAAATCGATTTTCCTAAGAGAAGCTTGTTGGGTTAGATCTAGCACATGGGTAGGTGAGATCCCACTTGATTTGGCATCTAGACATTTGATAACCTATACCCATATCTTTACTTTGGTGAAAACTACCTTGTGGACATCTCTCCATGTTTTAAGGGGTTGAAACCCCCTTTTGACCTTCTTGGCATCTTAAAACTTAGATCTACTAAGATCTAGCCATTGGATTCACTTGAAACTTTGAAGGAACATAGATCGGGGTACTAACATCCCGGATCTACATTTTGGTGGCCATTGGACTTGATTTGGTCCACCAAAACCCATTTTTGGACCCTCCTTGAGCAAATCGCACCCCCTTGATTTTTTGAGTTGGTCCACTTCTAGGAAGTGGGTGTTTGAGTTATTCGTGGATTTGGAATGCCCATGCCTTGAAACCTAGGTCTATACTGTCCTTTTGTCAAGATCCGCCTTGGGGGTTGCATTCCTTGTTTCAAGGAATTGTGGTCCACTTAGGGTAATCACTTAAAAACCTAGATCTAGTAAGATCCAACCATTGGATCTCATCCAATCCACTTGACTTGGATTCTAGGTGTCCCGATATACACTTTGACATACTTTTTGACTCCATTAGCCCAACAAACAAGGCACTAGTCCTTCTCCAAGCAAGTCGCACTCCTTGGGATTCGTGTCAAACCCTAGATCTAGTACATGGGTACTCCTAGAATCAACTCAAACTCATAGATCTAGCCTACATCTAACCTATAGTACCATCCTCACACCTAACTTCACCTTGTGGGTCCACCTAGAACCATTTCACACTTCCCAAGAAACTAGACCCACTTGTGTAAACACATGGTACTTTACCTAGTTATCATACCCCATCATGTGGCCTAAACCATACATAGGTTGAAACATTAACAATCTCTTACACCTCCCTCAACCATACCTTAACCCTTAGGTCCACTTAGCCTTGCATTTGTTTCCGTAACTCATTACTTACCTACCCTTAGAAACCTTTGTTTGGACCCAATCAACTGTGATTGGGGTATAGGGTCTCCCCCTTGGTCTAGTTATACCTTGACCTAAAGCGAAGAGTGCCTCGGTTGACGTGACTCCCACCTGCATTGGGAACCGTGGCATCTCTTGGGTCACCTCTTTAGTTGCCTGACTCCTCTACCGTCCCGGATGGGATACCACTAGGGGCAACTACAAGTTGTGTGATAACAAGTTCAAATGACAAACTCACCCATTGGACATGGTCAAACTGCTAGTGAAGGATGAAGGCTAGGAACAAGGTTGGGCCCAGGGGTTGACTTGTCTAACCTAACTCAAAAATACTTTGGATTGGGAGAAGGGGGAAGCTACAAACTCTGTGTTGGACAAAATAACACGGGGAATGGTTGTGCCTCACAAATGGATAAGTTGTTTAGAGAGTGCTTATTCAACTTAGGCATCATGTCTATATCAAGTTGATCCAAGTTCATTAGGATCATTCAATTTCATTTCATGGCCTTTTTGGCCTACATAACCCTTCGGATCTCATGTGCGCTAATAAGCACAACTAGTTGCAGCTTGCATCCAGGGCATGTTTTCAAATACATATAAGGTCAGCAATTGTTTAGATATAGCTTTTAAGAACCATTGCTGTTTGGACCTTTCTTATACTCTTCGAGGAGTATTTTTAGCTGTTCATCGCTCTTGCCCTTTTTAGTTTCCATGGGCGAATTTATAAGTTTCCATAGGTAGAACATGAGCTTTCAGTTTTAGCCAACAACATCTCAAGTGACTAGGGGGAGTTCGAGCCAATGCCAAACATCGGGACAACCGACCAGAATGATTTAGGCCTACAATCCAACTCACCAAAGGCAAGTTTTGTCACCAACTTAGAGCTGAGACACTGAATATACAGGGATGCGGTCCAAACAAAGAGGTAGAAAAATAGGGAAGTCCTCAGTATCAGAAAGTCAAATGAGATAGGTCAAGGTATAAAGTCAAATAGGAAAGTCATGTATAGATGGAGTCAAGTGAATATGGAGCCTACACTAGCAGACAACTGGTGTCAGGAAAGACCATATCTATGTAAGGTGGAAAACCAGTGGGTTTTGTTAAATGACCTAAATGTGCAAGCAATTGTCCATTTTATAATTTATAATTCATTTTAAAAGGTTTGCCACATCAGGAATAATATACCAAGCAGATGCTGTGAACATGACTAAATCAATAAGATAATAATCCTCAGTCAGTGATAACATATCCATAGCTCATATAACACCAGCATAATAATAATCATCATATACCATCTGAAACACTGCTGCAATACATCTCTAAGCACTGAACTGAAACTGTATGGGATAAAGGGTCACATCGGTCATCAAATCTGAACTCTCAAGGCTCAGCCTTGACACAAGGTAAAAAATAATATACTGCTCTGATCATGAGTGATCATAAAATGTGCAATCATCATAGCCATGCTCTGAATAACGGAAGCTCTGGAATGTGCAGATATCTGCTGAACAAGGATAGTAGCCCTGCTACTATAGTGTGATAACAGGTACCTTTCCACATATTTGGAGGCTATTTTCACATTTGATGCATGTTTTACCGTTGAAGAAGATGCCATTTCACATTCTCCAAGGAAATCTCTACATATTTGGAGGCATGACTCTTCCCTAAAGGCTTCTAGGGTTTTATTTATGGAGGCTTTTAGTATTTTTTAAATATATTTTATTAAGAGGTGGTTGGAGATCGAAAGCTATAAAAGGAGAACTCTCATTAGATAGAGAGAAGTTCAAGAGGAGTAAAACCCCCTAAGGCCATGTTATCACACAACTTGTAGTTGCCCCTAATGATAATCTTATTCTAGACGGTAGAGGAGGCAGGGAACTAAAGAGGTGACCTAAGAGGGCCTCGATCCCCAAAATGGATCGATTGTCATGCCGATCGAGGCAGTCTTCCCTTCTTGCTACCCAATCCACAGATAGAAAAGGGAGAGACCCTCATTTACTCCCAACAGGAGAGATCTAACCCAATCACCAGATCAAGCTATTACAATAGGGTATTGTTATCACACCATAGTAGCTGGGCTACTATATTTGCTGAGTAGATATCTGCACTTTTCAGAGCTTTGCCTTTACACAGTTTCAGTGAGATCAGTTATGATGAGCAGCATTATTTATCACTTACACATCAGAGCAGCTATATCAGACAGTGTGTAGACCTTGTTCCAAGGCTGAGCCTTGAGAGCTAAGATTTGATGACCGATATGACCGTTTGTTCGATACAGATTCAGTTCAGTGCCTAGAGTTCCAGATGTTCTTATTGCAGTAGTGTTTCATTGGTTCCAGATGATATTGATTGAGATATGCAGTGATATTACTATTAGACTTGTGATTGTTAGCATTTGATTATTATCTTGTTGATTTAGTCATCTTGATAGCATTAACTTGGTATATAACTCATGATGTGGAAGTATTATTTAAATGAATAAAATGAACTATCTTGGTTGGATTTAAATAATAAATTGGAGGTATTACTTGAACTTTTAAGGTTTACTGACCATACTCATTGGTTTCACTTACCATCTTACGAGCATGGACATGGTCTTTCCTGACATTTATGTTTGCTAGCTTAGGCACCACATTCACTTGACTCCATCCATCCATGACCTTCCCTGTTTTGGCTTTCACCTTGACTTGCCTCCTTGACTTGTGATATGGAGGACCTCCCCGCTTTTGCCTCTGTGTTGGACTTGCATCCATGCTAATTTTGTGTCTCGGCTCCGAGTTGGCAACAAAACTTGCCTTTGGGTGAGTTGGATTTTATGCCATTATCATTCTAGTTGGTTGCCCTGATGTGTGGTTTTGTGTGGAATCCCCCCTAGTTGTTTGAATTGTTGTTGGCTAAAACCTGAAGCAAAATGTATTACCTTGGAAACAAATGGAAGCCCAATGAAAAGGGCTATGAAATGTAATGCAATAAAATGTTGTGAAATGTAAATGCACCCCAGATGCAAGTTGCGATTAGTTGTGCTTATTAGTGCATGTGAAATCCCAGAGGGGTTGTACTAGGCCTAAAAAGCAATGGATAAATAAATGCTATATCTAATGATTGTTGGCCATGAAATTATATGAAATGAAAGGTCCTAAAAAGCAGTGGCTAAACAAATGCTAAATCTAAAGACTGCTGACCTCATATGGAAAAATACCTCATTGAGCCTACGGATTATGATTTGAGATGGAGTAAGGGACAGCTAAATCAAAGTGTCTCCTAGAGCCATGAGTGGCGGTTCTAGTAATAGACATTTTTGCAAAGGTTGAATAAACACTTCACTAAACAACTCATCCATTTGTCAGACACTGCCATTCCCTGTGTATCTTGGTCCTGTTATCACACAACTTGTAGTTGTCCCTAAAGGTATCCCATCTAGGATGGTAGAGGAGACAGACAACTAAAGAGGTGACCCAAGAGATGCCACGGTTCCCAATGCAAGCTGGGTGTCACGATAACCGACGCACTCATCACTTTAGATCAAGAAAATCAAGACCAAGGGGGAGACCCTAGCCAATCAATGAAGATTAGCTAACACAAAGGTTCCTAGGGAAATGTGTAAGTGAGGTTGCAGAAACCAATGCGTGAGTTAGATTAAGTGGACCCAAGAGTTTAAGTGTGGTTGAAGAGGCTTAGGATGTGACAAGTGCTTCAACAAATGAATGACTAAGGCCACTTATTTGAAGCTCAATTGAATTAGATCTAGTACCATGAAAAGACACAAGTGGGGCCCACTCCTTAAAAATGGAAAATAGTCCAAATAGGGCCCACTTGGTTGGATTAGGGGTGAGATGGCACTAAGTGGATGAGATGAGGTAGATCTATGGATCTAAGACAAGATAGACAACACCCACATATGGGATCTAGGTAAAGGCCACTAACCCAAGGAGTGCGAATTGCCCAAGGGAGACTAGTGCCTTGAGATGAGGGGGCAAATGGAGTCTGTTACCAACTTATTTGTACCATAGTTGGATTATCTGAAGAGTCGCCATTTGACAAACATGATGAATGTTTGTACTCCAGTGTATCAAATGATCCAGCATTTAGGCCTATCCAGTTTTGGCTAGCCAGTTTTGTTTTTTCAGTCGACATGATCATGGCCCCATGGGGTTTGTAATAAAGTGTGCTAGTAGGATTTGAGTGTCTCGGTCTTCCATGACTTGATTAAGAAACTAAGGTATTCCAGGGAGTTTTTTCCCTTGTCAATTATACTTTGCCTATAGCCGAGCTATAATCGATGAGGTTTTCTCCCGCTTCCTCCAAAGCTGGAATGCCCCGATTTTGAAAATTTTAGCCATGGGGGGTTATTAGAGTCCAACTGGTGTATATAAGCCTACTAGACACTATTACAATAGGTGTTGGCCATGTCCTAGGTCTCTAGAACCCTCAGAAAAAATTTTGAATTTTTTTTACCGGGTCCATCGAAATTTGGGTTTTTAATTATTTTTAAATTTAATAAATTTCTCTATAGTTTAAATAGAGAAATATCAATTTGTAATATGTCAGTCATCCGAGATCCGAATTTGATGATTGAAGGCTCCAGACTTAAGCCAAAAATCATTCATGATCCCCGGACTAGTTTATCCTAAGTTTCGGATGTCAATTAGGCCTCATAATTAATAATTTCCCAAAAAACCCAGTTACAGAGAAATTATTAATTAAAATAATAAAAATGATTATTTTGGAGATAATCCAAATCTCTCCAAACTAATCCAAATGGAATAAAGTAAAAGGCTAATTGACATGGCACTCAGCATTTATGAAGATTCCAATCATCTCAGTCAACATTCAATCAACAGTACAATCATCACAAGTGGATCTCTCAAAGAGAATTTGCCCTCCTTAAACAAGAAACTCGATTTGGTGTGTTGGCACATGGCCATTGGGTTGGTGGTTGCACTAATAGATATGGTAGGTGCCATTCCTTGATTTGTGCATGGCTCCCTTCATAACTCGTGTTACCACCAACCACTCCACTCCAAGTTTGTATTATGTGGCAAATTCAACCTCCTTGATGTCCTCACGTCATCTCTACTTAGAGCTCGAGCTTCACATGTGGCATGCACTCATTCGCATGGTGATTATTCCAAGAATGGATGGGGGGCGCCTTGCCTAGGTGGAGGCCACCTCCCCATCCACATAAGCTCCCAACTCGACTTGTGATTGAAGTTAACTCCAAAGCTTGGCATTTAGTTGGTGTTGACAAAGACTTGGATTGGAATTCGATTTGTGTTAGGTACCATTGGCTTCTCTTGTGCCAATTCGAGTTAGGTTAGATTGGGGCTTGTCTTGTGCTATATAATGAGTCTCTTTTCCCTCATTCTTCATGGATATTTTGAGCATGAACACTCTGCCAAAATATTGTTGTAATATCTGTTTAAAATATTGAATAAAGTTTAGACTTTGGAGGTCCATGCTGGAGCATTTGGGGTGTTCTTCACACTATTGGTGATATCTCTTTCGTCTTGTTTATTGTTTATGCAATTTCATTATTAGATGTATATTTTAGCTTTGATTAAAAATACATCTTTCGGTTTTTGTATACTTCATAACAAGGTTTTTGCAGGGGTTTCCCAAGGTGGAGAAAGGCTTATTGATTAAGTCACTCTTTACTTACAGTGGTTCTTGGCACCTAATCAATATATCTTGCAGGTCTCCAAGGTCTTCTCGTCATTTCAAGAGAAGAAACGTTTTTAAAAGAGACTCGTCTCTTCCTCCATCAACAATCTCTCACTTTCTTGGTTACTGGTTACTTAAGATCTACCTTCATGCTTTGTGGAAAACCATTGCCTAGCTTGATCCAGAAGTTGAAGTTTGTGTTTAGAGCCTAGAATAGTTTGCCATCATCCATTCGTTTTTTCCCTAGATCTACCTCATCCTCCCATTCGTTTCCCCTTCAAAACTTCCCTCATCCACTCATTTTTACCTTCAAGCTTCCCCTTCTCCTCCATTCGTCCATCTCAAAAAATCCCTAAAATATATACCAAAAACACATAAAAACGATTTGCTTGGGTTAGGTGTTAGCTTCATTCTTAGTTTGCTTCACATTGTTAGAGTTAGTTCTGTTATCACATATATAGTAGCCGGGCTACCATACATTATTTTTCTGATGCCAGTGCACTATTCAGCCAGTTCCCTTGCATTTGAGACGCCGAGATGAGCATTTATATGGGATCACTATCAGATTGTGGACAGCAGTTATATTCCCCATGCCATGACTGAGTTTCAGGACACTCAGAGAGATGCCCGATATAGCCATTATGCCATTGGTACAGAGCAGACAGTAGTGCCCAGTATTACAGCAGCAGTCTCAGAGGACAGATGATGGTACAGGTTGATGAGCTTTCAGGTATATGACTCAGCAGGTATATCATGGTATTATGGTTAGATTGCTTTTATATTTATTCTTATAGCATGTCTTAGCACTTAGTGTCATGATCTGGCGATCATATAGATATTTGGACCTGGTTGACCTATTATATATATATATTACTGTCCCTACTCAGACTTAGAAGTTCATTATTCATACTCATTGGTACATACCCTCCTTAGGGAGAATAGAGGTGATCATTACACCATACTCTGGCTTGCTAGTGTTGGCTCCATCATTTCATAGTCTTCATCCATCCATGGCCTACCTTTTAGATTATTACCTTGATTTGCTACTTGACTAGTGACATGGAGGACCTTTCCCCACTGTAGCCTCTGTAGTGGATGAGCTTCCCTGTTTATTGTGTCTCGGCTCTGAGTTGGTGACAAAACTTACCTATGGTGAGTTGGAGTTCCTTGAGAATTCCCCATAGTCACTAAAGTTGTGTTGGCTAAACCTGAAACTTTTAGTGCTGCCATCAATACAAAATCTGGAAAAATCAAATGCTATATCTTGTATATGAAAGAAATGCCAAATGAAAATGGCCATGAAAAATAAAATGTTATATCTTTTGGAAAAATAAATACCTAGGTAAACAAGCTGTCCATGACACACCTAGAAGTGCTCAGGTAAACAAGTGCCTTAAAAACACACCTGCAGCAGAAAGCCTAAAAATAAATGTAAATCTATGCAATGTGTTTGTAAACACACATAGATCAAGGCTATGGAAAACTCAGGCCCAAAAAGCAATGGAACTTAAATGTTATATCTAAACAATTGCTGGCCTTGCTTGTATTATGGATTGTGCGCATCTGTGAAGGTGAATAAACCCTCTTTAAACAACTCATCCATTTGTGAGACACCGCCATTCCCTGTGTTATTGCTCATTCAGTATATACTATGGTGTGTATTCCCTTTCCCTTGCCAAAGTGTCACAAAGTCAAGATAGTCAAGTCATCCCTTAGCCTAGCCATTTATTTCAGCCTTCACCCTTCACTAGCAAATTGATCACAACTATGAAGTGAGTATGATCCTGAAAGTCTAGTCTGAGTAATAATAATAACTAACGACACTATATATTTGGATTTAGATCGCCAGTCATGATTACTCTGTGTTATAGAAGCTATTTGAATAAATTGTAAAGCATGTATTAACCTTGACACCTTGCAGCAGCTATTGATGATAGTCTGAGTTGTATTTGGTCTTGGTTGGACCTAGTTTGACCATGGAGGACCATGGGACATGAGATGTTGGACCTTATGATGATATGGATAGATGATATATGGTCTATGTACACATACAGGATGATTCTATGCAGCAGCTACAGGGTATGATGATGATTCTGGGGTTACAGCAGTGTTTGTATACATACAGCGCATTATTATTGGCCCTGTTCCGGTATATTGGATATTTATTTTGATCATGCAGAGACTCATATGGTGTATGAGTACACATCTTGGATAGATTTGGACCTTCTGAGTCCAATGAGACAGTTTGTTTTCAGTTCCGGGCACTTACAGTGATGATTTAGCCTCAGTAGGCTGTCCTAGTGCAGTTTTGGTCTGTTGGAGGCCCTGTCAGAGCAGAGATGACTTTTATCCGGTTGACCTAGGGCGCTGATGATGGAGGGGGTGGTCCAGCCACTTGTTTTTACCATATTACCCCCCTCCCGGACACATTGGTGCCCTCACCTTGACAGCGCCATCACTCCAGGAGGCAGTTTGGGCAGTTTCACGTTTCCCGAGGCATTTCAGGATTGGTAGAAATGGCTATTGAGGAAATCGATTTGGGCTACTGAGGCAAAGTTATGGCATGGGATGATCAGTGATGATAGATCGGGACCTTCCACACCTCCTCCTGCAGTTTCAGCTTCATCGGGGCCCGCATCCATCACTTATGGCACTTTCTGTGGATTTTTTGAGGTCTTTGAGGACCACGACTTCACCTTGGAGATACACTACTTCACCTTGGAGGCACGATTTGGTACTTTCATGATTGTTTATTGGTTATTGTGCCATGGGGATTGACCAAGGAGGGATAAAATTACCCCTTGGACCCACCATGAGCCTCTTATGATATTTTGTCATCATGATTTGGTGGGATTCCCCTCTCCTAGGGCGACTTTGTCCACTTATGTTATATTTCATGTGTGATCCATGTATTATGTTGTTGAGCTCATCTCAACCATTGATTAGACATTTGTATCTTTTAATCTTAGCCACTCATTCAAAAAGTGGTTAGGGTTTTGGTGCCTCTCCTTCCTATTTAAAGGAGAGAGCCTCTCATTGTAAAGGGTCTTTGGCTCTTGGATTATTGGTATAGAAAAATATTCTTGTGGAAATTCTTGTGGTCTCCTTTGCATCTGGTGTTCTTAGATGGTGATTGGAAAGTCTATTGCAACCTAGCATTCGGAAATTGTGGTAAGATCTATCTATTTTTTGGAAATCATTGTTTGTCTACAGGAGGGCGACTTCAACAAGGGCGATTTTGCAAGGCTTCTTCAAATCGACTTTCTTGGCATTCGCTTGTATCAGGGGGTTATCATTAGTATCATTGTGATCTATGCTATCTTTCTGTTACTTCTTTTGTGGCATTAGTCTTATCTCTTGATGCATCAAATCTGATATTGTTGACGTTTGTTGTGCAGGAGAGAGGGCGCATTGGCTTCTTGGACAAAATCGATTTGCATAGAGACTACCTCAAAGCTTCCAAATTGATCGGGTTTGCATAGATCATCATCATCAAGGCATCTACAAGGTTATCCAGGTAAGATCCACAGGTTTGTTTCTCTTTCCTTTATCCAATCCATTGACATTATTCATAAATTGTTAAAACCCTAAATACTACAAAACCCTCATTTTACATTTTGTCAGATCTACCAAGATCTAGTGGGTTGTTGGGCATGATATTGAAAACCCACCTCTATAGCATCCACGGCATCCCGGATCTATAGTTTGGTGTGGATTGGCTCCCGTTTGATCCCTCTCCCAAGCCAACCTAGCTTCTCCCAAGGAAGGCGCACTTCACCATTTGAGCAGGTTGACCTAGATCTAAGCGATGGGTGTTTGAGATTTCACTTAATTTGACATCTACACATCAAATAACATACACCCAGGTTGTCCCTTTCTTGAAAATCACCTTGTGGGCCCCATTCCACATTTTAAGGGTTTTAATCCCCATTTTGGACCACTTGGAACACTAAAACTCAGATCTACAAAGATCTAGCCGGTGGATTGCCACGAAACTATAGATCCATATCCCTACTTGACTGATCTACCTGGATCTAAAGTTTGGATGCCATCCGACATGATTTGACCCACCTAAACCCCGATTCAAGCCTCCTTAGGGAAAGTCGCACCACCTTGGAGAAGTGAGTTCACTCACTTCGAGGAACTGGGTACTTGAGATTTTTGCAGATCCGGATTCAGAATAATTCAAAACCTAGGTCTAGACTGTCACTTTGTCAAATCTTGCCTTGGGGATTGCATTCCTTGTTTTTAGGGATTGTGGTCCACTTGGGTCAAACCTAGATCTAGACACATTTATCCATCAAGGCCTATACTGTCCACTTATCTCATGTTGTAGGAGTCCTAAACCATAAAGTCAACCCTACTTTGACTCCACTTCCCAATTCCCAAGGCACTGGTTTATCTCCAAGTCAACCCACTCTCCTAGATTGTTGGATTGACTTGTGGTTTGACTTTTGCATGGTGAACTATACCTTTGAAGACATCATGGACTATGGTCAAGATTGTCTCATGTACTAGTTAGCCCCAGTCTGACCCCTAAACAACCCTGCATTGGACACGGTTCCCAAGGCAGTGGATCTTTTGACATTGACCTAGTACACTAGCCCTAGATCTCACTTTAAACATTGTAAGTCACTCTCACATCAACTACAAACCAAAGATACATCTATTGAACCCCTCACTTGACTTGTGACTTCATCCTTAGGTCTAGGATAAACCATACACCTAACTTCACTTGGAAATACCCTGATTTGGTGTCTTGGTTTTGATCTCTCCTGTCGGGAGTAGATCGGGTCTCCCCCTTTGTTGTCTGGGCTAGACAACATAAAGTGAAGGTTGCCTCGACTGGCGTGACAACCATATACATTGGAGGTCGAGGTGATCGTGGTTGCACCTTTCAAGTTGCCCTTCCCTATTGCCATCCATGACTGGATCCTTCCATAGGGGTAACTACAGTTTAGGTGATAACATTTTGGCGCCGCTGCCGGGGAAGGCATAGGCTTACCCTGGTTCGATATATTATTTTAAAGCTCTCCTCCCCTTCTCTTTGCCATAACATTTTGGCGCCGTTGCCGGGGAGGCAATAGCTTGCCCTAGTCCTTCCCGCATATACAAACGACACATATCTTGGTAGAAGAGTTAAATCTACCTGGCGACTCCCAATCGTGACTCCGCTGAGGAGCGAGCTCATTTACATCCTTACAACACAAGAAGTAAAGTAAACTTAGATCAAGTTGAAGGAACCCCAATCACCTATCGTAAAAGAGATCCTAAAGCACAACCATCAAACTTCCTTTGGAAATTGATTAACGATTCTCCAAGCAGAACTTTAGGATCCCCTTTGATCAAGTCGGTTCCTCCCTCATCACCTAGTTCAAACTTAAACACAAACTTACCAAATCCAATGGCCGGAACAAACCCGGGAAACCAGAATGCTCCTCCACCACAAGCTCCTAGGATTTTTGGAAGAAAAGCAAAACCATCTCCTTTAGACTTTTCCCAAATCCAGGGTGCACCCCATGACATGCCTGAAAAGTATTTTGAAAAGGTTCCCAGATTTGATGGAGTATCCGCTATATCAATTGAAGACCACATTGATAAAGTTTGGGAACACATGGAAGCATATGGAGCATCTGAGGAAGATGTTTTCATGAGGGGTCTCCTGGCATCCTTGGAAGGAGATGTTAGGAAGTGGTTTGACAGGTTGCCTGCCTCATCCATTGATGGGTATGATAACTTTGTCAACAAGCTAAACAGTGAGTGGTCCCGAAAGTTAGATGGGAAGTTTCTCTTACACCAACTTTTCGACATCAAGAAAAGAGAAAATGAAACAGTCCATGAGTTTAACATAAGATTTGACAAGACTGTAGCTGTTATCCCTGAAGAAATTAGACCAAAAGATCAAGCAGTTGTCATTCACTACTTGAATGCTTTTGAGGGATGGGTTGGTTATCAGCTAAAGGATAAAAACCCAAATGACTTAAAGACCGCTCAATCAAATGCTAAGATGGCTGAACAAAATGTAGCATCTATGGGGAAACAAAACTTTTTCGATCAATTCACCCCATCCACTTCTAGATCTGACCCAAGACTTCGAAAACCAAAGGAACCTGTGAGTGTGCCAAAGGAATCCAAGGACACTTTAGAAGTCATGCAAGAAATGATGAAACAATTAACTGTCCTGACTAAGAATGTGGCAAATTTGAATGACCCTGAGAGACATAGAAATCCTTATGGCCCTAAACCTTACTGGAACAATAATAGAAGGCCTGATGGGGATAGGGATAGGCGACGACCTGAGTATCCAGAAAACTCTGAAAAGAAGGAAGTCAATTGGTGTGATGAAGAAGAAGAGATACCCTCTGACACCATTGACCATGATGACCAACCAGAAAACATCAACTTTATAAATGACTTATCTTATGATGAAGACTTTGGAAGAATCCTTTTAGAAGAAGAGCCATGGGAGCAAGAAGATGATATTATTGAAGAACCTAGCTCCACATGTTGTGCCTTAGAACTCCCAAAATCTAAAGAGCAACCAAAGTATCAAATCTACAAACGAGGAACTACTTCCCAACCTTCTTTCCTTGATAAACATAAAAAGATTGATGAAGATAAAAAGGAAGAAGAAGATCTTGCCATAGATGATTATGATCTTAAGATTGATATGAAGAAAGAGCTAAGCAAGATAATGTGTAACATCCCTGTCACTGAATTAATGAAGGTGCCCTCTGTTAGATGCCAAGTAGAGGAATTTTTCAATGGTATTGGCCAAGAGAAAAATCCTGAACCTGTCCTAGAATCATGTCATATCCAAAAGCTTAGTGGAACACAACCTAGTGAAACAGAGAAGGATCCACCAATAAACATCCATTCAGCCATTTATGAAAGAAAAAGCGGTGGTCACTCCCCCTTTTACCTTACCTTGCACATTCAAAACATGCTCCTTCATAATTGTATGTTGGATTCTGGAGCAGCAATGAATGTTATGCCTTTACAAGTTATGAAGGAAATGGGACTCGAAGTGACTAGACCTTATGGAAATGTCTGTGGTATAGATTCCCGACGAGTACCGTCTTATGGCTTGATTAAAAACCTTAGGGCTGACCTTTTCGCATGTTCAGACATTTCTACTATGATGGATGTAGTTGTCATTGATTTACCCCCAGCATATGGAATGCTTTTATCTAGAAAATGGGCAGCTGGCCTAGGTGGATATCTCATGATGGATTTATCATTTATTTGTGTTCCCAACCCTGATGGAGCCTTGATTCGAGTTAACAGAGAACCTTGTTATAATGAGCATGTTGAGTCTTTTGATGAAGGGTTAAAAAACACATACGGGGATGAATTATTAAATAATGCCAAAACTAACCTTGTTGAAGATGAGGATGAATTGTATGAAGTTGATCAAAATATGTGTATGGTCATGGAAGATTCTGATTCTTTTTGGGAAGACAAGCAAATGATTGAAATAATTAGAAATGATGTTTTTGAGGAAATAGATGAATTGAGAGGACATGAAAATCAACCCCAAGATCACGAACAAAACAATGAAACCATTCAAGAACCTGCTATAGAAAATCACACACTTGAAGGGGTTGAGGAAAATATTGAAAACCCAATGCGTGAAGATGAGTTTGATGATATTAGGAGGGGAGAAAGAATTCCTTTCACTGTTAGGGAGTGGTTTGCCTTGACCGATCACAATAGAGAGAGAGAAAGACAAGGTCTTGTACCTATTTACCCATGGGAAAACAATCTTGCAACATCTTCTAGGGTTGAAACAAATGAAGAGCCTGAAGCCACTTATTATTCCGATACAGAAGATTCTTTATCTCATCTATCTCTAGAAGACGGTAATCTTATTCAAATCCATGATAACTCTCTAAGTTGGGAAGAGGATGCCCTGATTAATGATGCTCCTGAAGGAGACTATAATCTAAATAACTTTGCTATTTTTCAAACTCCTTCAGAGCCTCAAAGCCATGCTTTATCTACTTATCCGCATATCCCTAGTTTCCTCCTACCATCTGAGTCATCTAGTCATCATACTCATGATCTTTCTCACATTCCTACTTTCTCTACATTTCATTCTGAGTCAGTTTCTCCCAGACTGGAAAACATGGTTGTACCTGTCCCTTCAGGGGAAGGTTCTAGTCATAACACTGTCATATCTAAAGAGCCACTTCCCTTGGAAGAACATAGAGACTTCTTGACTGTAGGTGAGGTTGTTAAAAGAATTGTGTCTCCCCATGGGGAAGAGCCAAATGAGGAAATCCAAGAAACAAGAAGGGAAGTTAGGGAAATCCTTGTTGGCACAGTTGCTATTTCTTTAGATGGTGGTCCACCCAGAATAGAGGCAGTTCCTTCTAGAAGAAACTCGAGGATTGTCACACCTCAACCGCAAAACCCTGCTGAAATCCATCCCATACCTATTCGTAACATTGGAGTTATTCCTGAGTCAGTTAATAGAAATAATTTTCATACAGGAAGTCAAGTCATCATTCCCAACCATTTATTGCATATAAGATCGGGACAAGCTGATGACATATGGGTTGGACCTTTCACAGTAGAGCGATGCATTGATGGCATGTGCTTTCTGACCACTGGTAGTGGACGACGTATCTTATATCCTGTCCATCAGAGGGACTTAAGGGATCACATCCCTGATCCCACATAGTTGGGATTTCTCCGCTTGCATTGCCTGGTAGAGTAGGGTAGGTAGGAAACCAAATAAGCCTACTTAGGCAGTAGTTAGTCTTTTCAGCCATTGAGTCTGGCACCTTTTTTTTAGTCTCTAAGCTCCTTTGTAAGCTCCTAGTTTAACTGAGTACCTGTCACTTTTTCTTTTCCTGCACAATAAAACTCAAATTTTGCAAATTATGTTAATTTACTTTCTGCATTTATATTTTATGTATTTATATTTCTGACATAGAGTAGATTTTATTTCAGTTGATTTTATTATTTTTCCCACACATGCGGCATGAGGTATTTTGTTTAGATGTTTGTGAATGCAGAAAATAGGTTGCAAGAATAAAAAGCTGGAAATAAAATGGTAGAGTGCTGGATCATGGATTCGAGTAGCAGAGTTCGAGGACCAGAGATTCTGAGGTTCTCAAGCGCTCACTTCAGCCGAGCACTTGTCCCAGCCGGAGCCAGATGTTATCACATATATAGTAGCCGGGCTACCATACATTATTTTTCTGATGCCAGTGCACTATTCAGCCAGTTCCCTTGCATTTGAGACGCCGAGATGAGCATTTATATGGGATCACTATCAGATTGTGGACAGCAGTTATATTCCCCATGCCATGACTGAGTTTCAGGACACTCAGAGAGATGCCCGATATAGCCATTATGCCATTGGTACAGAGCAGACAGTAGTGCCCAGTATTACAGCAGCAGTCTCAGAGGACAGATGATGGTACAGGTTGATGAGCTTTCAGGTATATGACTCAGCAGGTATATCATGGTATTATGGTTAGATTGCTTTTATATTTATTCTTATAGCATGTCTTAGCACTTAGTGTCATGATCTGGCGATCATATAGATATTTGGACCTGGTTGACCTATTATATATATATATTACTGTCCCTACTCAGACTTAGAAGTTCATTATTCATACTCATTGGTACATACCCTCCTTAGGGAGAATAGAGGTGATCATTACACCATACTCTGGCTTGCTAGTGTTGGCTCCATCATTTCATAGTCTTCATCCATCCATGGCCTACCTTTTAGATTATTACCTTGATTTGCTACTTGACTAGTGACATGGAGGACCTTTCCCCACTGTAGCCTCTGTAGTGGATGAGCTTCCCTGTTTATTGTGTCTCGGCTCTGAGTTGGTGACAAAACTTACCTATGGTGAGTTGGAGTTCCTTGAGAATTCCCCATAGTCACTAAAGTTGTGTTGGCTAAACCTGAAACTTTTAGTGCTGCCATCAATACAAAATCTGGAAAAATCAAATGCTATATCTTGTATATGAAAGAAATGCCAAATGAAAATGGCCATGAAAAATAAAATGTTATATCTTTTGGAAAAATAAATACCTAGGTAAACAAGCTGTCCATGACACACCTAGAAGTGCTCAGGTAAACAAGTGCCTTAAAAACACACCTGCAGCAGAAAGCCTAAAAATAAATGTAAATCTATGCAATGTGTTTGTAAACACACATAGATCAAGGCTATGGAAAACTCAGGCCCAAAAAGCAATGGAACTTAAATGTTATATCTAAACAATTGCTTGCCTTGCTTGTATTATGGATTGTGCGCATCTGTGAAGGTGAATAAACCCTCTTTAAACAACTCATCCATTTGTGAGACACCGCCATTCCCTGTGTTATTGCTCATTCAGTATATACTATGGTGTGTATTCCCTTTCCCTTGCCAAAGTGTCACAAAGTCAAGATAGTCAAGTCATCCCTTAGCCTAGCCATTTATTTCAGCCTTCACCCTTCACTAGCAAATTGATCACAACTATGAAGTGAGTATGATCCTGAAAGTCTAGTCTGAGTAATAATAATAACTAACGACACTATATATTTGGATTTAGATCGCCAGTCATGATTACTCTGTGTTATAGAAGCTATTTGAATAAATTGTAAAGCATGTATTAACCTTGACACCTTGCAGCAGCTATTGATGATAGTCTGAGTTGTATTTGGTCTTGGTTGGACCTAGTTTGACCATGGAGGACCATGGGACATGAGATGTTGGACCTTATGATGATATGGATAGATGATATATGGTCTATGTACACATACAGGATGATTCTATGCAGCAGCTACAGGGTATGATGATGATTCTGGGGTTACAGCAGTGTTTGTATACATACAGCGCATTATTATTGGCCCTGTTCCGGTATATTGGATATTTATTTTGATCATGCAGAGACTCATATGGTGTATGAGTACACATCTTGGATAGATTTGGACCTTCTGAGTCCAATGAGACAGTTTGTTTTCAGTTCCGGGCACTTACAGTGATGATTTAGCCTCAGTAGGCTGTCCTAGTGCAGTTTTGGTCTGTTGGAGGCCCTGTCAGAGCAGAGATGACTTTTATCCGGTTGACCTAGGGCGCTGATGATGGAGGGGGTGGTCCAGCCACTTGTTTTTACCATATTACCCCCCTCCCGGACACATTGGTGCCCTCACCTTGACAGCGCCATCACTCCAGGAGGCAGTTTGGGCAGTTTCACGTTTCCCGAGGCATTTCAGGATTGGTAGAAATGGCTATTGAGGAAATCGATTTGGGCTACTGAGGCAAAGTTATGGCATGGGATGATCAGTGATGATAGATCGGGACCTTCCACACCTCCTCCTGCAGTTTCAGCTTCATCGGGGCCCGCATCCATCACTTATGGCACTTTCTGTGGATTTTTTGAGGTCTTTGAGGACCACGACTTCACCTTGGAGATACACTACTTCACCTTGGAGGCACGATTTGGTACTTTCATGATTGTTTATTGGTTATTGTGCCATGGGGATTGACCAAGGAGGGATAAAATTACCCCTTGGACCCACCATGAGCCTCTTATGATATTTTGTCATCATGATTTGGTGGGATTCCCCTCTCCTAGGGCGACTTTGTCCACTTATGTTATATTTCATGTGTGATCCATGTATTATGTTGTTGAGCTCATCTCAACCATTGATTAGACATTTGTATCTTTTAATCTTAGCCACTCATTCAAAAAGTGGTTAGGGTTTTGGTGCCTCTCCTTCCTATTTAAAGGAGAGAGCCTCTCATTGTAAAGGGTCTTTGGCTCTTGGATTATTGGTATAGAAAAATATTCTTGTGGAAATTCTTGTGGTCTCCTTTGCATCTGGTGTTCTTAGATGGTGATTGGAAAGTCTATTGCAACCTAGCATTCGGAAATTGTGGTAAGATCTATCTATTTTTTGGAAATCATTGTTTGTCTACAGGAGGGCGACTTCAACAAGGGCGATTTTGCAAGGCTTCTTCAAATCGACTTTCTTGGCATTCGCTTGTATCAGGGGGTTATCATTAGTATCATTGTGATCTATGCTATCTTTCTGTTACTTCTTTTGTGGCATTAGTCTTATCTCTTGATGCATCAAATCTGATATTGTTGACGTTTGTTGTGCAGGAGAGAGGGCGCATTGGCTTCTTGGACAAAATCGATTTGCATAGAGACTACCTCAAAGCTTCCAAATTGATCGGGTTTGCATAGATCATCATCATCAAGGCATCTACAAGGTTATCCAGGTAAGATCCACAGGTTTGTTTCTCTTTCCTTTATCCAATCCATTGACATTATTCATAAATTGTTAAAACCCTAAATACTACAAAACCCTCATTTTACATTTTGTCAGATCTACCAAGATCTAGTGGGTTGTTGGGCATGATATTGAAAACCCACCTCTATAGCATCCACGGCATCCCGGATCTATAGTTTGGTGTGGATTGGCTCCCGTTTGATCCCTCTCCCAAGCCAACCTAGCTTCTCCCAAGGAAGGCGCACTTCACCATTTGAGCAGGTTGACCTAGATCTAAGCGATGGGTGTTTGAGATTTCACTTAATTTGACATCTACACATCAAATAACATACACCCAGGTTGTCCCTTTCTTGAAAATCACCTTGTGGGCCCCATTCCACATTTTAAGGGTTTTAATCCCCATTTTGGACCACTTGGAACACTAAAACTCAGATCTACAAAGATCTAGCCGGTGGATTGCCACGAAACTATAGATCCATATCCCTACTTGACTGATCTACCTGGATCTAAAGTTTGGATGCCATCCGACATGATTTGACCCACCTAAACCCCGATTCAAGCCTCCTTAGGGAAAGTCGCACCACCTTGGAGAAGTGAGTTCACTCACTTCGAGGAACTGGGTACTTGAGATTTTTGCAGATCCGGATTCAGAATAATTCAAAACCTAGGTCTAGACTGTCACTTTGTCAAATCTTGCCTTGGGGATTGCATTCCTTGTTTTTAGGGATTGTGGTCCACTTGGGTCAAACCTAGATCTAGACACATTTATCCATCAAGGCCTATACTGTCCACTTATCTCATGTTGTAGGAGTCCTAAACCATAAAGTCAACCCTACTTTGACTCCACTTCCCAATTCCCAAGGCACTGGTTTATCTCCAAGTCAACCCACTCTCCTAGATTGTTGGATTGACTTGTGGTTTGACTTTTGCATGGTGAACTATACCTTTGAAGACATCATGGACTATGGTCAAGATTGTCTCATGTACTAGTTAGCCCCAGTCTGACCCCTAAACAACCCTGCATTGGACACGGTTCCCAAGGCAGTGGATCTTTTGACATTGACCTAGTACACTAGCCCTAGATCTCACTTTAAACATTGTAAGTCACTCTCACATCAACTACAAACCAAAGATACATCTATTGAACCCCTCACTTGACTTGTGACTTCATCCTTAGGTCTAGGATAAACCATACACCTAACTTCACTTGGAAATACCCTGATTTGGTGTCTTGGTTTTGATCTCTCCTGTCGGGAGTAGATCGGGTCTCCCCCTTTGTTGTCTGGGCTAGACAACATAAAGTGAAGGTTGCCTCGACTGGCGTGACAACCATATACATTGGAGGTCGAGGTGATCGTGGTTGCACCTTTCAAGTTGCCCTTCCCTATTGCCATCCATGACTGGATCCTTCCATAGGGGTAACTACAGTTTAGGTGATAACAAGTTCTTTAATAGTTAGATCTCTTTTTTGCATTAGTATAGTTTGCACTTGTTAAATTTCTTTTCACTTAAAAGATAGGTAAAAAATTTTCAAAAAATATTTCAAAAATTATCATGTTTTAGATCTCATTCCTAGCATATTCTAGACATCTTTTGTTTGCTGGTCCGTTTTGCAATTTTAACAATTTTGAATCAAATCTCATGCTCTTTCATGGTTTAGACCTTATTTCGCAAACCTAGACTTGATAAGTTCAAAGTTTGTTTTATTTTTCTAACACTAATGGGTACATGAGTTTGTTGGTTCATCATTTCTTGTAGGTATTTGAAAGAGCTAAGAGGATCCAAATTGAAAGAGGAAAAGCAGGAGAAGAGCAAGAAGCTTAAAAGCAAGGAGAAAATCAAATCTAAAGCACCATAGAACCAAAATGATTCTCCTTTGTAATAGCTCTTAAGAGCTTGTTTCAAGTATACTTTTCAATTTATTTCCCTTAAAGACCTTTCAAGGATTTCTTCTAAAGGCATTTGTAAGAGTTTAATAAAAGCGAGTTAGTGGAGGAGTCCTCCACTTTTTTGGGTTTCTTCCCCATTTGGGGAAGAGTGTTGTGTCTTGTTAGTTTAGATCTCTTTGCTTCGTGATTTAGATTAGTCATTTCATTTCTGTAACTCTCTTCCAAGTTTTGACCAGAGCAAGCTAACTTTGGGATTGTATCCCAAAGGCCACATAGTTTTGTGGTAGCTTCTCGTTCCCCCGTTAGCCTCCTTGCCGAAGTTTCAGCTAGCTGGAAAGTCTCAAGGAATAGCGGTTTTAAGTGATTGACCTTGTTCGGAGGTTGATCCCACCTTAGAATAAATCTTGTTTGGTAGAACATTAGATCTTTTCAGTTATCTTCAAGCATTTTGTTGTTCTTGTTGTTATCATCTTTTACTTTCAGTCCCTTATAAAGTTTCATTCTATTTCTTCAAGTATCATAATTGCTTCTATTTTCATAAAATAAACAAAGCCTCTTCAACTTGGCCAAATCCAATTCAAGAGCACTCTCTGTCGGAGAGCATATTAGTTATTTGCATCCCCTTGCATTAGGCATTTTAGATTAATTAAAGTCTCTTGAACTTTGGTCTTAAGACTAATTCAAGAGCGCTTTCTATCGGAGAGTTGAATTGTGCTCTTTAATAATGAAATATTTCAACCCACATCTCCCTTTTAATTAATTTACTTTGGTCAATTATCCAACACCCGTATGCTCTGCCAACCTGAAAGGGTTGGGCTAGTACTCAGAACGGTGTTGGATTTGCTAAGCTTACAAGTGATAATCTAATTAAAACTTTACCCCAATCCAAACCGGCGTTAAATATTGAGGTTGCTTCCTGAAACAGGTGGTGCCGAGAATCCACTGGTCAGACTTGAGGGCAGTTCAAACATTGGACACCTATCCTCTAAATCTGGGTGCTCTCGACCTATAATCTAAGAGGTTGCCAGTATTTTTCCCGTTTGGTTTAACTCTTTTGATATCCTTGGTCTTAGCCTAATAAACAAGATCATTAAAATATTCAATAAACCAAGATAATTTGCACAATGATCTCACAAACAGTACTTTTTCAAAGACCCACACATTCAACATCACATTTTTTTTATTTTTTGACTCCATAAGGCACTGGTTATTTAAAGTTTGTATTTTGATCAGGACCATTTGTCCTTGTGGTTATTTTATCTTGTGAATGCTTCATTTGAGTATCAAATCTTGAAACGTACTGTAATCTTGTTATCTCATTTAGCAACATGGATTGCATTCTTATCTTGTGTTTATCTCATTTATAAATTGGTCTCATCATAATAACTCCTAAGCAACACTCATCCGCATCATACCATACACTTAAAACTTATAAAACATAAGAGCCTTAGTGAAACTCTTTGTAGGGACTACCCCCCTTGGCTTCGTTAGGAGTTAGACTAAACGGAGGAGCTGGGATTCAGGTGACAGTACCTGACTCATTGCTTGCCCCCAAGGCCACACTTCTCCCCACTTCCAGTGAGGGAGACAAATTTCGAAAGATTTCTGTTGCTGGTGTGCGATCTGGCGGACAACAGAGTCCAAATTATGCCAAAATGTAGATCGGGTAGATTAGGCAATTATCAAAGTGGGTTTGAAGTGGCATGCCCCAACATGAACTAGATCTCCATAGATCTAAGATTTAAAATGCATCACCCAATACCCAAGTGGGGCACAACCCTCAAAATGAGGAATGGTGCCCACAAGGAAAAAATCAAAGAGGTGAAGCACTAGGGGTAGGTTATCAAGATGGATCTATGCAAATCAAGTGGGATCTCACCTACCCACAACTTGGAACTAGCCCAACTAGCCTCCCTCAAGCAGTGCGATTTACTTCAAAGAGGGCTAGGTGCCTTGGAAAGTGTGTAAAATGAAGCCCAATCACCACCAAACTATAGATCCGAATTGCCGTGGATGCTATATAGGTGGATTTTAAAGATTATCCCCAAAGCCAAGCTAGATCCAAGTAGATCTAGAAAAAAGTGAAAAATAAGGGTTTTGATTTTAATGACATGCGTGACCTGTTATCACCTATTTTGTACAAATAGTTGAAACCTCATCGAGCCGCCAGTGTTGGAACACATCAGTGTTCACTTCCAGAGTATCTGGGTTTCAGATATTTGGGTCTAGCCAGTTTTGGCTAGCCAGTTTTGTTTTTTGAGTCGACATGACCATGGCCCCATGGGGGTTTGTAATAAAGTGTGCTAGTAGGGTCTGAGTGGCTCGGTTCCCCATGACTGGATTAAACAACTAAGGTATTCCAGGGAGTTTTTTCACCGTCAGATTATACTTTGCTTCAGGCGAGATATAATCTTTTGGTTTTTCTCCCGCTTCCTCCAAAGCTGGAATGCCCAATTTTGGAAATTTTTGCCATGGGGGGTTATTAGAGTCCAACTATAATGTATAAACCTACCAAACACTATTAGAATAGGTTCTGGTCATGTCCTAAGTCTCTAGGACCCCCAGAAAAAATTTCGAAAAAATTTTACCGGACGTGTCGGATTTGGGGTTTTTAATTTTTTAATTATTTTTAAATTTTAATTAAATTTCTCTATAGTTTAAATAGAGAAATTTGAGTCTGTAATATGTCAGTCATCCTGGGTCCGAATTTAGTGTTTGATGGCTCGTTTCATAAGCCAAAAATCACACATGACCCATGGACCAGCTAAACCCAACTTTCAGATGTCAATTCAGCCTCATAATTAATATTTTCTCTAAAAAGTCATTTACAGAGAAATTATTAATTAAAATAATAAAATTGAATATTTTGGAGATAATCCAAATCTCTCCAAAATTAATCAATTTGAATAAAATAAAAGGCTAAATGACATGGCAATAGACATTTATGAAGATTCCAATCAACTCCAAGTAATTCCAGTCAACTATCCAGTCACCAGAAGATTATCCACTCAAGCTAATTCACCCTTCTTCATGCAAGAGTCGATTTGGTGAGTTGTCAATTGATAAATGGGTTGGTGGTTTTGCATTTAAGACTAAGGTGGGCGCCCTCATGACTCACCCAATCCCATAGCTTGGCTCCCTTTGCAAGTCACGAGTTAGTACCTACCACACTCCACTTGTCATCCTACCAACCAACTCGCCATCCTCTTGAAGCTCACGTCATTCTTCATTAGCCTCACGTGTATCCTAGTTGGAGTTTGATTATTGGATAGTGATACTTCCCATACCTACCACCAAAGTCGAGCTTGCCACCTATCCATTCAACCTACCAACAAGTCGAGTTGTCCATTGTATAGCTCTCCAAGCTTGGATTGGATTGGAATTCGAACTACATGTCTATTTTCATTGGCTCTCACTCAAGCCAATTCGACCTAGGGTTTTAGCCATTAGTTTTATTATAAAGAGAGGCCCTTTGGGGTTATTATCTCATGGAATTTTTGATGTAAAGTTACTCCGCCATTTTTGTAATTGCAAAGCCATTGGCTTAAAGAAATAAAGCGACTTTGGAGGTCTATATGTTGTCAAATACTTTTCATGGAAATGTCTTCATAATATCAAGGTGAATTTGTTCTTGTTATTTGCTTGTAATTTCATATATTGATCTATAATTTGCTTAGAAGGCTTTCTTAAGCCCATAGGATGGGCATTTGAATACAAGTTGTCCATTTATGTTTGGTTCAAGTGTGATTTAGAAGGAGTAGACTGTAGTTGGAAATACCTATACTATTCTAATCCCACTTTTATTATGCATACTATTATGATCGAGATGTGTTTATGAGTGATTGCTTGTGTAGATCCCACAGGTTTGAAGAGAGATTTGAGCTAGGTTGCATCTTTCATCTCTTCAAAAGGCCTACATTTTTCTAACAATTTGTGTGTGCTTCAGGATCTTCCCAAAAGTCAATCTCACAACATCAAAAATTTGGTTAGAAGTGTTAGATTCAAAGATCCATCAATTTATTCAAAAAACACTCTATTTTTACCTTGGTTTCCTTAGGCTATCTTCTTCAAGCCATCTTGTCTTCTCCTTGAATCCTTTTTGATTTGCTTGCTAACCCATTCCTCCTTGCCCTAGTCTATCCCTAGCCATCCCCTCTCTTTCCTCTCGTCCCACATTATTATTCCCCTCTCCCATTCGTTTTTTACCGTCTCTTTTGTCTTCCATCTTGCTCTCGTCTTACCCTACTTTGAGTCCTTTTTGCCTCTCGTTTTTTGTCCCTCCATCTTTACCCTAGTATCCCTTATGTCCACCCTAGTTTCTCCCTTCACTAGCTCCTTCACCTCTTCGTTTTTTCCCTTAGGTTACTCCTTCTCCCCTTCTCGTCCATCCTCTCTTTGGCCCTAAAACACAACAAAAACAACAAATAGATTGTTAGTGATAGTTAGTGGCATTGTTTCAAGGTTACTAGTGTAGATCTTATGCTTTGTCATTATCTAGTTTCACTTTGCAAATATTAGATCTAGTTTAAATTTCAAATTTTGTTTTATTTTCTAACATCTAATGGGTATTGGAGTTGCTTGTTTGTGATAGCTTTTTCTTTGAGAAAAAATAGCATTGAGAAGAGTTGAAGCAAAGTGAAAGAAAGAGACTTCTAATACAAGAAGCCATCAAGAAACCAAAGGAACGATCCAAACCAAGAGATTAGTATTTATCCTTTTGTAATAGATCTTAAGAGTTTGTTTTAATATTTCCCAATTTATTTCTCTCAAAGTCCCTACAAGGGTTTCATTCCCAAGGGCAATTGTACTCTCATAATAAAGTTGCAAGTGGGGTTTTTAAGCCCCCACATTCACTTCCCCCATTTGGGGAAGTCTTGTAGTCTTCATTGAGTGGTTTGATTTTCTAGTTTAGATCCATTATATGCTCTTAGATTAGTTTTCATTTCAATAAGTTATTTTTGGTTATCTTTTTCGATTCACTTACCCCCATGCTCTCCCGAGTACGGTTTTTGACCTGAAAGAGATTCTTGGGTAGATTAGAGTTCACTTTCTGTTTAGTACTTTACTTTTCATCTTGTATTTTCTCTTCCAAACCTTGACCAGAGTAGAGCTAACTTTGGGATCGTATGCCAAAGGCCACATAACTTTGTGGTAGCTGCTCGTTCCCCCATCGGCTTCTTGTGGACATCCAGCTAGCTGGAAGGTTTCCAAGACTGGTGGCTTCTAGTGGTCGATCTTGTTCGGAGATTGATCCCACTTCTAGATTAAAACTTGTGTGGTAGAACACTAGATTTTTCAAGTTTTCATTTTATTTTGCAAGTAGTAGTATTGGCAGTATTTCAAATCTATCATATTGTTTAGTCATTTCAAAGTTGATTTATCTTGCTACTACAAACTACTTTTTGCTTCTTAAAACGAACCAAAGTCTCTTGAACTTGGCCAAATCCAAGTCAAGAGCACCCTCTATCGGAGGGCATTTTTAGTCTTGCATCTTTCCTTGCATTAGGCATTTGTTAATTAGCAAATCTCTTGAACTATGGTCATAAGATCAAGTCAAGAGCGCTCTCTGTCAGAGAGTTGAACAAAGTGCTCTAATAATAAAACTTTTCAATCCATATTTCCCTTTAATTAATTTATTTTGATTTTTGTCCTACACCCGTATGCTCTGCCAACCAGAAACGGTTGGGCTAGTACTCAGAAAAGTGTAAGACTTGTTAATTGCATAAGTGATAACGTTAATTAAAATTTTACCCAAAACCCCAACCAAGACAAAATTACTGAGTTCTTCTTGAAGAGGTGGTGCCGGGAATCCACTGTCAGACTCGAGGGTGGTCAAGCCGCAAACACACTTGCCCTCTTTGCAATCTGGGTGCTCCCGACCTATCACCTAAAAGGTTGCCAGTGTTTTTATTGGTTAAGGTTCCACTCCTTTTGAATATCCTTGTTCTTAGCCATAATAATCAAGACCACTAAAATCTTTAATTTACCAAGATAAGCTGCAAAACATTCTCAAAAACTTTTATCTCAAACACTTGTATCAAGCATTTTACAATCACTTTTACATTTTGACTCCATAAGGCAATGGTCCTTCATCACAATATTTTATTTGCTTAATATCAATATTGGAGTACTTGTTTTGATTTGCATAAAGAGTGATTTATTTCTTATCCAAGTGTATCTCTCATCTTCTATTTTGCAACGTGGATTGCGTTATCTTGTTTTTATTTAAAGTATTTTTGTGTCTCTCACTTTCAAAAAACTCCTAAACAACACCCATCCGCATCACAACACCAAAAACATTTTTAAACACACAAAAGCCTTAGACAACTCTTTTTTAGGGACTACCCCCCTTGGCTTCGTTAGGAGTTTGCCTAAACGGAGGAGCTGGGATTCAGGTGACAGTATCTGGCTCATTGCTTGCCCCCAAGGCCACACCTCTCTCACTTGTAGTGAAGAGACAACTTTCGAAATATTTCCGCTGCTGGTGTGCAATCTGGCGGACAACATGACCAATAGGATGGAGAACAAGCGAAATCAATACGTACCTTGTAGATCTTACCTCAAAAGCTTGCGGCCTCTTAGCATATGGATGATTCTTTCCCTAGTTACAATTCCAAGCTTAATCCAAGTGTCTTCAACCCAAATCGTCCAAGCCCTAGGAGGAGAGATGTCCCATGAAACCTGTAAATCAAACTACATCAAGTTAGATTTGATCCACAAATCAATGAGATCTAAGCATGTCATATCAAAGAAGCAATCAATGGACAAAGCAAAATTGAAAAATTCCCTCACGATGAAGACGTTTTGCCCATGGGGGATGTGAGCAACCCCTACAATCTTCCCATCAAGCAAAACGTGCCCTAGCTCCAAGCAATTCGGCTTCCTTCTCTTGATGTCGATTTCACCCGAAAAGCAAACAATGTCTAGAAACAAGAGATGCAAGAACATATACAAGAGTAACCCAATCAAAGCCAAGAAGTAGATCTCCAAAATAATATTTTCATTCCAAGTTTTCCAGAGCCCAAAGGTGCTTTTACAATAAGGGGGTCTCCTCCTTATATAGGATAATAAATACCAAAACCCTAAACCTCAAAAACCACTTTTTGAAATGAGTGGTTGAGATTAAAAGATCTCAAAATCTAATCAATGGCTAAGATGAGCCAATACATAATATCACATGGATCACTCAAAAGAGGGATGACGTCATAGCTAAAAGTGACTAAGTGAGGGTGACGTCATCCTCCAAAAGGGGCTAAAATAAATGGGCCCACCAAATATGACATGGACATGACTCAAGAAGCTCATGGTGGGGCTAGGAGGCATCAATCCTTACTAGCTCATCCCCATGGCACAATGATATATAAAATAATAGGACCATGACATGTCCAAGTAACATAAATGATCAAATCCTGTCCTCAAAATCTGTGAGAGACATACAGTAAAAGGCCTCTTGTGGCGATTGTGGACCCCACTGACTGGAAGATGGGGGGTTCACCCTGGAAGACCTATGTGAAGACCAAGTGCCAAAACCTTGCCTCAATTTCCCAAATCGAATTCCTCAGTGACCCTTTTATTCCATTTTTAATCCTCCTAAAAAACCCTAAAACTGCTCAAACTGCTACCCAGGGTGCCTACGCTGTCAAACTGAGGGCACCAGGGTGTCTGGAAGGGGGGTATAATGGTCAAATCAAATGGCTAGACCACCCCCTTCAAACATAGCACCCTAGGAAACAACTGGCCTCCAAGCCTCTGCTGGACAGGCTAGGTCAACATGCCCAAAACTGGTCAACAAGTGGATAACTGCATCTATCATCATCAGAAGTGCCCGAAACTGAAAGATAAGTGTCTCAATGGATCCAAAAGACCCAAATCTACTGAAAATGTATACTCATACACCATGGGTTGACCTGAAGGGTCAACAGTAGGGTCCACCATATCCGTACAGTGTAAAATATGATGATCTGGAAATAATAATAAAACTGATCAATTGTATCAACCATCATCTGAAGCATATGTCCACTATATGGAGTCATCAACAAGAGCATGTGGGACCATCAATCATCATCCATAAGCATACATGGTCCACATCATCACGGATCCCAAGAATGACCATGGTCAAACTATGTTTGACTAGGTCAAAATATAACCAAGGACAATATTATGACAAAGACTAAGACATGTTCCTTTAGATCATATTCACAGCTTAACTTAAATTCTAAACGTCATTTCATGGCATTTAATACATGTATATATTTAATGTTATTTATATTTTACTTGTAGAAAATCTTTAATGACAGACTCACCCATTGGACATGGTCTAACTGCTAGCTAAGGGTGAAGGCTAAGACAAGGTTGGGCAAAGGGGATGACTTGACCAAACTCAACTATGTGACACTTTCGACGGGGAGAGGGCGAGCTACACTCTGTGCTAGACAAAATAACAAAGGGAAGGGCTGTGCCTCACAAATGGATAAGTTGTTTAGAGAGTGCTTATTCAACTTAGGCATCATGTCTACATCAAGCTGATCCAGGTTCATTAGGATCATTCATTTCATTTCCATGGCATTTTTGGTCTATATGACCCCTCTGGAATTTCACATGTGCTAAGAAGCACAACTAATCGCAGCTTGCATCCGGGGCATATTCACATATACAAGGTCAACAATAATAGATATAACTTTTGAGTAACATTTGCTTTTTGGACCTTTTCTATACTCTTCGAGGAGTATTTTAGCAGTTCATCGCTATAACCTTTATTCACGTGTGTTAAGAAACACATTCTAGAATTTTAAGTTCACAGGCTTTCAAAACACATTTCCAATCTAAGTAGTACATGAGCTTTCAGTTTTAGCCAACAACATCTCAAGTGACTAGGGGGACTTCTGCGCAGTGCCAAACATCGGGACAACCGAACAGAATGATTTAGGCATACAATCCAACTCACCAAAGGCAAGTTTTGTCACCAACTCAGAGCCGAGACACAAAACAAACATGGATGCGGTCCTGTTATCACACCATAGTAGCAGGGCTACTATTTTTGTACAGCAGATATCTGCACATTCCAGAGCTTCCATTATTCCAGAGCATGGCTATATATTTTGGATCACTCATGATCAGAGCAGTACATTATTCAGATTTGTATATGACCTTGTGTCAACGCTGAGCCTTGAGAGTTCAGATTTGATGACTGATGTGACCACTTATCCCATTACAGTTTCAGTTCAGTGCCTAGAGATGTATTACAGCAGTGTTTCAGATGATACTTGATGATTATTATTATGATGATGTTGTATGATCTATGGATATGTTCTCACTGACTGTGGATTATTATCTTGTTGATTTAGTCATGATCATAGCATGTGCTTGGTATATTATTCCTGATGTGGCAAACTATTTAAAATGAACTGTAAGTCATAAAATGGACAATTGCTTGCACATTTAGGTCATTTAACAAAACTCACTGGTTTTTCACCTTACATAGATATGGTCTTTCCCGACACCAGTTGTCTGCTAGTGTAGGCTCCATATTCACTTATCTCCATCCATACATGACCTTCCTGTTTGACTTTAAACCCTGACTTGTCTCATTTGACTTTCTGATATCGAGGACTTCCCCATTTTTCTACCTCTGTGTTTGGACCGCATCCCTGTTTATTCAGTGTCTCGGCTTTGAGTTGGTGACAGAACTTGCCTTTGGTGAGTTGGATTGTAGGCCTAAATCATTCTGGTCGGTTGTCCCGATGTTTGGCATTGGCTCGAACTCCCCCTAGTCACTTGAGATGTTGTTGGCTAAAACTGAAAGCTCATGTTCTACCTATGGAAAATTATAAATTCGCCCATGGAAACAAAAAAAGGGCAAGAGCGATGAACAGCTAAAAATACTCCTCGAAGAGTATAAGAAAGGTCCAAAACGCAATGGCTCTTAAAAGTTATATCTAAACAATTGCTGACCTTATATAAATTTGGAAAAACATGCCCTGGATGCAAGCTGCAACTAGTTGTGCTTCTCAGCACATCTGAAATCCGAAGGGTTATGTAGGCCAAAAAGGCCATGGAATAAAATTGAATGATCCTAATGAACCTGGATCAACTTGATGTAGACATGATGCCTAAGTTGAATAAGCACTCTCTAAACAACTTATCCATTTGTGAGGCACAGCCATTCCTCGTGTTCTTTTGTCCAGCACAGAGTTTGTAGCTTCCCCATTTCTCCCAGTCCAAAGTATTTTTGAGTTAAGTTAGACAAGTCAACCCCTTGGCCCAACCTTGTTCCTACCCTTCATCCTTCACTAGCAGTTTGACCATGTCCAATGGGTGAGTTTGTCATTTGAACTATTGTGCAAGTAATTTTATATAACAACGGAATATGCTAACTTAATTAATGCCACTGAAGGGATGTTATACTTTGAGCTTAGCTGTGAGAATGATTAGAGAAGCATTGTCTTAGTCTACTGATGTGATTTATCCTTGGTTGTATATTCTTGGGATCCGTGATGATGTGGACCATGTATGGATGATTATTGATGATGATTGATGGGCCCACATGTTTGATGATGATATCATATGATGGACATATGATGCAGATGATGTTTGATCCAGTTCAGCAGGTTTATTACTACTTCAGATCAGCAGATTATACATTGTCCATATATGGTGGACCCTACAACTGGCCCATTAGGGCAACCCATGGTGTATGAGTACACATTTCTAGTGGATTTGGGTCTTCTGGATCCAATGAGACACTTATCTTTCAGTTCCGGGCACTTCTGACAGTGATTGATGCAGTTTTACACTTGTTGACCAGATTTGGGGCTGATTTCCCAGCCTGAGCAGCAGGGGCCCCGAGAGGCCAGTTCACCTAGGGCGCTGATGATGGAGGGGGTGGTACAGCCACTTGTTTTTACCATTTACCCCCCCTTCTGGAGAGCCTGGTGGGCTCAGATGGACAGCGCTAGCACCCTAGGAGGCAGTTTTGGCACTTTCACAGTTCCCGAGGCAGTTAAAAAATGGGATAAAGTGGTCACTGAGGAAATCGATTTGGGAAATTGAGGCAAGGTTTTGGCATTTGGTCTTCACAGAGGTCTTCCAGGGTGGCATCACTATCTTCCAGTCAGTTTTCACCATGTGGGTATGCCCAGATTGATCACAGGAGGTCATTTACTGCTTGACTGTCATGGATTCTGAGGACAGTTTTGGTCATTTGCATTATATTGGATATATTTTATTATTTTATTGTGCCTTGGGGATGAGCTAGTAAGGATTGATGCCTCCTAGCCCCACCATGAGCTTATATTGTCATGTCCTAGTCACCATGAGGTGGATTTTGGTACTTATGTGTCTCTAGTGGATGACGTCACCCTCTTATTGTACTATTTAGTGGGGGCGCTATTGTTATATTGAGTGATCCATGTGATATATTGTTATGGGTCATCTTAGCCATTGATTGTATGATGAGATCTTTTAATCTCAACCACTCATTTGATGTAGTATTATGAAGTGGTATAGGGTTTTGGTCTTTATTATCCTATATAAGGAGGAGACCCCCCATTGTAAAGCTCACCTTTGGAGCTCTGGAATATTGGAATAGAAGATTTTTTGTGGAGCACATCTCTCTTGCATTGTGGATTCTCTTGCATATTGAATATACAGTATCTCTTCTATGTATCATTGTGGATTTTGGTGCTTCTTCTAATCTTTTGACAGGAAAGTCGAATTGGTGGAGAGGAGGGCGACTTCATGAGGGTTATTGTTGGAGGGATCCACATATTCTCTCTTGGGTTGATCTTGTGACAGGGAGTATCATTATTGTATCTTCGTGACATAGTTGATGCTTTCTATTACATCTTTCTACCATTTTCATAATCATCTTGCTTGACTTGTTTCTTTGATCTTGTCTTGTAGGAGGAGGACGATTTGGCTATCTTGGAGAAGGACGTTTTGGTTGGAGCTCTTGGATCTCACTCTTGAATATACACATAGGAGAATGCTATCAATTTGCAAGGTGGCCATAAGCAATTGAGGTAAGATCTACAAGGTATGTGCCTCTTTCATCCATTCTATCTTCATTGGTCATAAAACCCTTATTCATTAAAACCCCAATTTTTGTATTTCTTAGATCTACTTAGATCTAGCCTTGCTCTTGAGAAGATATTGAAAACCCACCTCTATAGCATCCACCCCTAGTTGGATCTATATTTTGGTGGTGATTGGATTAAAATTAACCCACTTTTCAAGGCAAAAAGCCCTCCTTGACCCAAATCGCACTTCCTAGTGAGAGGCTTGTTTGGTTAGATCTAGCACACGGGTAGGTGAGATCCCACTTGATTTGCAATCTAGACACTTGATAACCTACCCCCAGATCCTTGCTTTGGTGAAATCTACCTTGTGGACATCTCTCCATGTTTTAAGGGGTTAAAACCCCCCTTTGAATTTATTGGCACCTCAAAACTCAGAACTACTAAGATCTAGACCTTGGATTGACTTGATTTTTTGGACATGCATAGATCGGGGTACTAGCATCTTGGATCTAAAGTTTGGTGGCCATTGGACTTGATTTGGTCCACTTAACTCTTGTTTTAGCCCTCTTTGAGCAAGTCGCACTCCCTTGGGGTAGGTGAGTTTGCCCACTTTGAGGAAGTGGGTAGTTGAGATTCTTGTGGATTTGAAACGGCCATACCTTGAAACCTAGGTCTAGACTGTCTTTTTGTCACGATCCGCCTTGGGGGTAGCATTCCTTGTTTCAAGGGATTGTGGTCCACTCAAGGTTATTACTTGAAAAACCTAGATCTAGCAAGATCCAACTATTAAAACTCATCTAACCCACTTGACTTGGCTTCTAGGTGTCCCGATCTACACTTTGACATACTTCTTGACCCCATTAGCCCATCTAACAAGGCACTAGTCCTTCTCTAAGCAAGTCGCACTCCTTGGGAATAGTTTCAAACCCTAGATCTAGTATGTGGGTACTCCTAGAATCAACTTAGATTCATAGATCTAGTCTTCATCCAACCTATAGTACCAACTTCACACCTAGCTTCATCTTGTGGGCCTACCTAGAACCATTTCACACTTCCCAAGAAAATAAGACCCACTTGTGCAAACATATGGTACTACACCTAGTCATCATACCCCATCATGTGGCCTAAACCATACATAGGTTGAAACACTAACAATCTCTTACACCACCTTCAACCATACCTTAACTCTTAGGTCCACTTAGCCGTGCATTGGTTTCCGTAACTCTTCACTTACTTACCTTTAGAAACCTTTGTTTGGGTCCAATCAACTGTGATTGGTTATAGGGTCTCCCCCTAGGTCTCACTACACCTTGACCTAAAGCGAAGAGTGCCTCGGTTGACGTGACTCCCACCTTGCATTGGGAATCGTGGCATCTCTTGGGTCACCTCTTTAGTTTCCTATCTCCTCTACCGTCCCGGATGGGATACCACTAGGGGCAACTACAAGTTGTGTGATAACATTTTTGGCGCCGTTGCCGGGGAGGTAGAGGCCTACCTTGGTTCCACATACCTGTTTTGTCTCACTCTCTCCCTGCACTTTAAACGACATACATCTTGGTAGAAGAGTTTAAAAATCTACCTGGCGACTCCAATTTGTGACTCCGCTGAGGATCGGCCCCATTCCCATCTTTCAATTTTGTAATTTGTAAATCATAAATGAATTCAGACATTTTCTTCCAAATGACAAGGTGTATGAATGAAATATATGAAAATCTATCTCGCTATAGAGGGCAGTTGGAAGAAAGTAATGAAAGTCAGTCAACACATCAATATGGGAGTGATTATAATTCTTATGACTCTCGTCATTCTTTTCATTCTTCAAGTAAAAATATTAACCCAATTAATTCAAACAAAATTCAATCTCAACCAAGGCCTTACAACCAAAGCATTCGGTCAAATGACTCTAGCATTCCAGTTAGGCATCCAAAACTAATCCCTAGTAGAATGGCCAAAGTTATTAGAAATCCAGCTAAGCCATCTCCTTTTGACTTTTCTGAAATTCACGGGGCACCTCATCTTATGCCAAATAATTACTCTGAATGGTTGCCTCGTTTCTATGGAAATTATTTTGAGTCAATTGAAAATCATTTACAAAGATTTTGGGATTATATGGAAGTTAGTTGTGCTGATGATGAAGATGTTTATATGCGGGCCCTGGGTGAGACATTAGGTGGAAATGCTGGATTATGGTTTGATAATTTAGCCCCAGGATCCATCACTGGATATGATATGTTTGTTGGGTTATTAAAGAATAAATGGGGTAGTAATATTGAAGAATCCTTAACAGAGACATCAAGCAATAACTGTGTTGTTGAGGATCAGTTTGATAAGGACCATGATAATAATAATGACACTTCAAATCAGTCCTTGAGTAGCCCTACTTTTGATCTTGAAGAAATTTCTGATTTTGTGTTTGTTGAGGATCATTCAGAAAAAGATTGCCTTAATCATTCTATCATTAACAATCATTCAATTCCTTATCACCTTATTGAAGAAGAAGAAAGTGGAAACATTGACCAAGACCCTTTAGTAGTACTTTCACTTGATCATTGTGCAAATAATCAGGATGTTCTAAATAAATTTGTTAATTTTATCCCTGATCAATTTAATGAAAATGATCAAGTATCCTCTTGTGATTTTAATGATGAATCAATAGAAGGAGAGGATGAGCCAATAGATCACACTAGATGCTCTAATTTGTGTTCCACTTCTTATAATGAGTCCTTAATTTTTTCCATCCTTAATCAAGACAACTTAGAGTTAGGTAGCTATGGTCAATCTTGTCCTCAGATTGTAAATATTAAACCTGATCAAAAGATTAAAATCATTCCTACAGTAAAGAGTGCTTTCTTTTGTCAAAATCCAAAGTCATACTTGTTTATTCATTTGGGAGAATTTTCATATTTGCAGTCCACCCTCCCTTCCCAACTCTTTCAATCATTTTTGGGTTGGTGCTCTAGTCAAATTTTTGCCTTGGAATTTTTCAATAGGAAGTATATGCACGATTACATAATTGGAGAAAAGGCACTTCATTTCCCTTTTCAGTCACCTTGGAACAATAATGCTTGTTGTCAAATTATCAATCATTTTTGGCGGCTAGAAAAGGTGTTTAAAGATCAATTTCATCTTTTCTCCATTTTTGAGCATCAAGTGGGCCTAACTTTGATTTTTCATCTTTTAAGCTTTAATTTGTCCCCACTTGGTTTCTATTTGATCATCAGTCCCAAGGAGAATCAAATTGAATATGTGAGAGAAATAAATGAAGAAGTTAATTTGTGTGAAAATGAATCGAATCACATGTCTTATGTTTTCCCTCCATCAATTTTAAACAATCATTTGCATAAATTTTATGATCCTATCAGTTCTTTGATGGAGGATGTCTGCTTCATTCAATATTCTCCTTGGCATGATTTCACTTTGCTCCATTCAAATCCTTCTTCAATTTCTGAACAAGTCAGGAAGATTGTGCTCTCAATTTCATTAATCTTTAATCCAATCTTGACTTGTTTTATCAACAAAAATCAAAGAAGAATCATTAACCTGTTTGATGAATGGTTACACTGGATTTATGATTTTACCTAACATTTGTGCTAATTGGTTAGAGTAGGGTAGGTAGGTCTTGAATAAGCTCACTTGAGCAGTAGGATTTGTGTGACTTTTCTTTTTCTGTGTGCTGAGTATTGTCCCTTTTTTTTTTTGCCTGGAGTGTCTGCTTGTTTTTCTTCTTTATTGAGTTGAGCCTTGCTCCTTCCTAAGCTTGTCTCTTCTCCTGCATGCATTTAAGAAATTGTAGTTGGTATTTCTATTTTTTTTGTTTTTTTTTGTTTTGGCTGCCTGTGCAAGTTGAGATTGCCTGCTTGAAGAAGTGCTCTTTTCCTCCTGCACAAGTAATAAAAATGATTAATCAATAATATATGCCATGTAAGTTTATATTTATATTTTGGCACATTTTAGTTTATGCTTTAGATTAGATTTCAATTTAGTTTTATTTTATATTTGTCCCATACATGCTCCATGATGGTATTCTAGTGTTTGTGAGAGCAGGAACAGGTGCAAGATAAAAGCTGAAAGCAAGGATGGTGCAGTGCTGGATTGAAGATTGATGCAGAGCAGTTCGAGACCAGAGATTCTGAGGTTCTCAAGCGCTCTCTCCCTTAGAGCACTTGTCCCAGCTGGAGCCAGATGTTATCACACCATAGTAGCAGGGCTACTATTTTTGTACAGCAGATATCTGCACATTCCAGAGCTTCCATTATTCCAGAGCATGGCTATATATTTTGGATCACTCATGATCAGAGCAGTACATTATTCAGATTTGTATATGACCTTGTGTCAACGCTGAGCCTTGAGAGTTCAGATTTGATGACTGATGTGACCACTTATCCCATTACAGTTTCAGTTCAGTGCCTAGAGATGTATTACAGCAGTGTTTCAGATGATACTTGATGATTATTATTATGATGATGTTGTATGATCTATGGATATGTTCTCACTGACTGTGGATTATTATCTTGTTGATTTAGTCATGATCATAGCATGTGCTTGGTATATTATTCCTGATGTGGCAAACTATTTAAAATGAACTGTAAGTCATAAAATGGACAATTGCTTGCACATTTAGGTCATTTAACAAAACTCACTGGTTTTTCACCTTACATAGATATGGTCTTTCCCGACACCAGTTGTCTGCTAGTGTAGGCTCCATATTCACTTATCTCCATCCATACATGACCTTCCTGTTTGACTTTAAACCCTGACTTGTCTCATTTGACTTTCTGATATCGAGGACTTCCCCATTTTTCTACCTCTGTGTTTGGACCGCATCCCTATTTATTCAGTGTCTCGGCTTTGAGTTGGTGACAGAACTTGCCTTTGGTGAGTTGGATTGTAGGCCTAAATCATTCTGGTCGGTTGTCCCGATGTTTGGCATTGGCTCGAACTCCCCCTAGTCACTTGAGATGTTGTTGGCTAAAACTGAAAGCTCATGTTCTACCTATGGAAAATTATAAATTCGCCCATGGAAACAAAAAAAGGGCAAGAGCGATGAACAGCTAAAAATACTCCTCGAAGAGTATAAGAAAGGTCCAAAAAGCAATGGCTCTTAAAAGTTATATCTAAACAATTGCTGACCTTATATAAATTTGGAAAAACATGCCCTGGATGCAAGCTGCAACTAGTTGTGCTTCTCAGCACATCTGAAATCCGAAGGGTTATGTAGGCCAAAAAGGCCATGGAATAAAATTGAATGATCCTAATGAACCTGGATCAACTTGATGTAGACATGATGCCTAAGTTGAATAAGCACTCTCTAAACAACTTATCCATTTGTGAGGCACATCCATTCCCCGTGTTCTTTTGTCCAGCACAGAGTTTGTAGCTTCCCCATTTCTCCCAGTCCAAAGTATTTTTGAGTTAAGTTAGACAAGTCAACCCCTTGGCCCAACGTTGTTCCTAGCCTTCATCCTTCACTAGCAGTTTGACCATGTCCAATGGGTGAGTTTGTCATTTGAACTATTGTGCAAGTAATTTTATATAACAACGGAATATGCTAACTTAATTAATGCCACTGAAGGGATGTTATACTTTGAGCTTAGCTGTGAGAATGATTAGAGAAGCATTATCTTAGTCTACTGATGTGATTTATCCTTGGTTGTATATTCTTGGGATCCGTGATGATGTGGACCATGTATGGATGATTATTGATGATGATTGATGGGCCCACATGTTTGATGATGATATCATATGATGGACATATGATGCAGATGATGTTTGATCCAGTTCAGCAGGTTTATTACTACTTCAGATCAGCAGATTATACATTGTCCATATATGGTGGACCCTACAACTGGCCCATTAGGGAAACCCATGGTGTATGAGTACACATTTCTAGTGGATTTGGGTCTTCTGGATCCAATGAGACACTTATCTTTCAATTCCGGGCACTTCTGACAGTGATTGATGCAGTTTTACACTTGTTGACCAGATTTGGGGCTGATTTCCCAGCCTGAGCAGCAGGGGCCCCGAGAGGCCAGTTCACCTAGGGCGCTGATGATGGAGGGGGTGGTCCAGCCACTTGTTTTTACCATTTACCCCCCCTTCTGGAGAGCCTAGTGGGCTCATATGGACAGCGCTAGCGCCCTAGGAGGCAGTTTTGGCACTTTCACAGTTCCCGAGGCAGTTAAAAAATGGGATAAAGTGGTCACTGAGGAAATCGATTTGGGAAATTGAGGCAAGGTTTTGGCATTTGGTCTTCACAGAGGTCTTCCAGGGTGGCATCACTATCTTCCAGTCAGTTTTCACCATGTGGGTATGCCCAGATTGATCACAGGAGGACATTTACTGCTTGACTGTCATGGATTCTGAGGACAGTTTTGGTCATTTGCATTATATTGGATATATTTTATTATTTTATTGTGCCTTGGGGATGAGCTAGTAAGGATTGATGCCTCCTAGCCCCACCATGAGCTTATATTGTCATGTCCTAGTCACCATGAGGTGGATTTTGGTACTTATGTGTCTCTAGTGGATGACGTCACCCTCTTATTGTACTATTTAGTGGGGGCGCTATTGTTATATTGAGTGATCCATGTGATATATTGTTATGGGTCATCTTAGCCATTGATTGTATGATGAGATCTTTTAATCTCAACCACTCATTTGATGTAGTATTGAGGAGTGGTATAGGGTTTTGGTCTTTATTATCCTATATAAGGAGGAGACCCCCCATTGTAAAGCTCACCTTTGGAGCTCTGGAATATTGGAATAGAAGATTTTTTGTGGAGCACATCTCTCTTGCATTGTGGATTCTCTTGCATATTGAATATACAGTATCTCTTCTATGTATCATTGTGGATTTTGGTGCTTCTTCTAATCTTTTGACAGGAAAGTCGAATTGGTGGAGAGGAGGGCGACTTCATGAGGGTTATTGTTGGAGGGATCCACATATTCTCTCTTGGGTTGATCTTGTGACAGGGAGTATCATTATTGTATCTTCGTGACATAGTTGATGCTTTCTATTACATCTTTCTACCATTTTCATAATCATCTTGCTTGACTTGTTTCTTTGATCTTGTCTTGTAGGAGGAGGACGATTTGGCTATCTTGGAGAAGGACGTTTTGGTTGGAGCTCTTGGATCTCACTCTTGAATATACACATAGGAGAATGCTATCAATTTGCAAGGTGGCCATAAGCAATTGAGGTAAGATCTACAAGGTATGTGCCTCTTTCATCCATTCTATCTTCTTTGGTCATAAAACCCTTATTCATTAAAACCCCAATTTTTGTATTTCTTAGATCTACTTAGATCTAGCCTTGCTCTTGAGAAGATATTGAAAACCCACCTCTATAGAATCCACCCCTAGTTGGATCTATAGTTTGGTGGTGATTGGCTTAAAATTAACCCACTTTTCAAGGCAAAAAGCCCTCCTTGACCCAAATCGCACTTCCTAGTGAGAGGCTTGTTTTGTTAGATCTAGCACATGGGTAGGTGAGATCCCACTTGATTTGCAATCTAGACACTTGATAACCTACCCCCAGATCCTTGCTTTGGTGAAATCTACCTTGTGGACATCTCTCCATGTTTTAAGGGGTTAAAACCCCCCTTTGAATTTATTGGCACCTCAAAACTCAGATCTACTAAGATCTAGCCCTTGGATTGACTTGATTTTTTGGACATGCATAGATCGGGGTACTAGCATCTTGGATCTAAAGTTTGGTGGCCATTGGACTTGATTTGTCCACTTAACCCTTGTTTTAGCCCTCTTTGAGCAAGTCGCACTCCCTTAGGGAAGGTGAGTTTGCCCACTTTGAGGAAGTGGGTAGTTGAGATTCTTGTGGATTTGAAACGGCCATACCTTGAAACCTAGGTCTAGACTGTCTTTTTGTCACGATCCGCCTTGGGGGTAGCATTCCTTGTTTCAAGGGATTGTGGTCCACTCAAGGTTATTACTTGAAAAACCTAGATCTAGCAAGATCCAACTATTAAAACTCATCTAACCCACTTGACTTGGCTTCTAGGTGTCCCGATCTACACTTTGACATACTTCTTGACCCCATTAGCCCATCTAACAAGGCACTAGTCCTTCTCTAAGCAAGTCGCACTCCTTGGGAATAGTGTCAAACCCTAGATCTAGTATGTGGGTACTCCTAGAATCAACTTAGATTCATAGATCTAGTCTTCATCCAACCTATAGTACCAACTTCACACCTAGCTTCATCTTGTGGGCCTACCTAGAACCATTTCACACTTCCCAAGAAAATAAGACCCACTTGTGCAAACATATGGTACTACACCTAGTCATCATACCCCATCATGTGGCCTAAACCATACATAGGTTGAAACACTAACAATCTCTTACACCACCTTCAACCATACCTTAACTCTTAGGTCCACTTAGCCGTGCATTGGTTTCCGTAACTCTTCACTTACTTACCTTTAGAAACCTTTGTTTGGGTCCAATCAACTGTGATTGGTTATAGGGTCTCCCCCTAGGTCTCACTACACCTTGACCTAAAGCGAAGAGTGCCTCGGTTGACGTGACTCCCACCTTGCATTGGGAATCATGGCATCTCTTGGGTCACCTCTTTAGTTGCCTATCTCCTCTACCGTCCCGGATGGGATACCACTAGGGGCAACTACAAGTTGTGTGATAACAGGTCCAACATAG
This sequence comes from Larix kaempferi, assembly GCA_027924585.1. Lineage (NCBI taxonomy): Eukaryota > Viridiplantae > Streptophyta > Pinopsida > Pinales > Pinaceae > Larix > Larix kaempferi. The sequence continues at coordinate 12,885,587 of BSBM01000444.1, read as the reverse complement.
AGGTAGTAATGGGGAAGTCCTCAGTATCAAGAAGTCAAGAAGGCAAGTCAAAGGTAAAATCCAATTTAGGAAGGTCATGGATGGATGGAGTCAAATGAATGTGGTGCCTAAGCTAGCGGACAAGAATGCCAAGGAAGACCATATCTATGCTCACAGGAGGGTAATGAAACCGGTGAGTATTGTCAGAAAACCTAAGTGTGCAAATAATACATCCATTTTATATTTATAACATCATCCAAGATATTTCATTTTATTTTAAATAGTACTGCCATATCTTGAATCATATACCAAGTCAATGCTATGAAGATGACTAAAACAACAAGATAATAATCCAAAGTCAATAATCATAAGTCCACAGGTCGCATCACATCATAACAATTATCAATATATATTTGAAACACTGCTGCAATAACATCACTGGGCACTGAATTGAAACTGTATGGAACAAAAGGTCACATTGGTCATCAAATCTGAGCTCTCAAGGCTCAGCCTTGGCACAAGGTCTAATAAAATTCTGATACAATGTACTGCTCTGATCCATGAGTGATCTCAAATAACAAGCTCATCATAGCCGATCTCTGTAAAAGCAAAGCTCTGAAAAGTGTAGATATCTGCTGAGCAAGAATAGTAGCCCAACTACTATGGTGTGCTAACAGGTCCAACACATGCTTAAGTGTGTAACACCTTTTCCCTTATCCAAAGTATCACTATGACAAGTTGTTCAAGTCATCCCTTCTACCTAGCCTTGTCCTTAGCCTTCACCCTATTCTAGTAGTTAGGCCATGTCCATTGGATGAAGTATGTCTTTAAAGCTTTGGTGCAAGTAAGTTATAAATAACATTGAATATCTATGTATTAACTGCCACTTGATTGATGTTTATACTTTGAGCTAAGCTATGAATATGGTCAAAGGAACATGTCTTAGTCATTTGTTATAATCTAGTCTTTGGTTGTATTTTGACCCAGTCAAACATAGTTTGACCATGGTCATCCTTGGGATCCGTGATGAGATGGACCACTTATGTTATATGATGTGATATATGGTCCTCCATATGCCTATTGATGATTCCATATGTTGGGCACATGCTTCAGATGATGATTGATGTAGTTTGCATGGATTATTATTGCTTATAGATCATCATATTTTTACTTGTCCGGGTATGGTGGACCCTACAGATGATCCTATAGGTTATCGTGAGGTGTATGAGTACTCATCTCTAGTGGATTTGGGTCTTCTGGATCCATTGAGACACTTATCTTTCAGTTTCAGGCACTCCCTGACATGATACTAGCAGTTTTCCACCTGTTGACCATATTGGCCATGCTGATGTGGCTTGTCCACCAGTATCTTTGGAGGCTAGTCGTTTCCTAGGGCACTATAGAGGAAGGGGGTTGCCCAACCACATGTTTTTACCATATTACCTCCCTTCCGGACATGATGGTGCACTCAGTTTGACAGTGCAGGCACCCCAGAGTTAGTTTTGGGCATTTTCAGTGATTTTTCATGAGATTAAAAAATGGAATAAAAAGGTCACTGAGGAATTCGATTTGGGCAATTGAGGCAAGGTTTTGGCACTTGGTCTTCTCAGAGGTCATCCATGGTTTATCCCCCTTCTTCCAGATCAGTTGGCACCAGTCAGTGGGGTCCACATGGGCTACAGGAGGACTTTTATTGCATATCTCTCTCTTATTATGGGGACAGAATTTGATCATTTGTATACTTGGACATGTCATTGAGTCATATTTTGTATTATTGTGCCATGGGGACATGCTAGTGAAGAGAAATAATACCTCTTAGCCCCACCATGTGCTCCTAGTCACTTGTCTGTGTCATTATGTTGTGGCACACATGTTTTAGGCCACCCCCATGTATGATGCCATCCCCTTAGGGCTCTCTTAGCCATGATGTCATCCCTTATTTGAGTGATCCATGTCTATTGTTATGTTAGCTTATCGTAGCCATTGATTATATTGTTATATCTTTTGATCTCAACCACTAGTTTTCAAAAGTGGTTGAGGGTTTTGGTCTTCCTCTCCTATAAAAGGAAGAGACCCTCTCATTGTAAAGGCACCTTTGGAGCTCTTGAAGATTGGAATAGAATAATATTTTGTGGATCTAATTCTCTTGTCTTGATGGATTCTTTTGCAAGTTGAATATACAACCTTTTCTCTATGTATCACTTGTGGTTCGTGGGCTTCAAGTTGTTTTCTGCAGGGAGGCCGAATTGATGAGGAGGAGGACGATTTCAAGGAGGTTATTGTTGGGGGGACCCTCATATCTTGCTTTGGATTGACCTTTATGACAGGGAGTATCATTATTGTATCTTAGTGACATAGTTGATGCTTTCTTTTACATCTTTTCATCATTTTCATCATTCTTTTGCTAGGCTTGTTTCTAACTAGATCTTGTCTTGCAAGAGGAGGGCGATTTGGTCATCTTTGAGGGAGGACGATTTGGCTTGGAGCACTATATCTCACTCTTGAATATACAAATAGGGGTAAAGTTATCAATTTTCAAAGTGGCCACAAGCATTAGAGGTATGTTCTACAAGGTTTGTACGTAGATCCATTCATTCTTCTTCATTGGTCATAAAACCCTCATAATTAAAACCCTCATTTTTACATTATTTTAGATCTACTTGGATCTAGCATGCTCTTGGGTATAAAACTTAAAACCCACCTTAATAATAATCACGGCAATCCCGATCTATAGTTTGGTGGTAATTGGACTCCATTTGGCCCATTTCCCAAGGCACATTGGTCTCTCCAAGGGAAGTCGCATTCCTTGAGGGAGGCTAGTTTGCTAGTTCCAAGTCGTGGGTAGGTGAGATTCTTGCTTCATTGGATAGATCAACCCCTAAAACCTACCTCTAGTGCTTCACCTTGTGGGCCCCACTCCTCATTTTGAGGGTTGTGCCCCACTTGGGTCACTAGGTGATGCATTAGATCTATGGAGATCTAGCCATGGCTTGGGCTTGATAATTTAAACCCACCTTGATAATCATCTTAACTATCCCGCTCTATAATTTGGTGGACATCCGACTCCATTTTCCCTTCCAACTAAGGCACTAGTCTTCCTTGAGGCAAGTCGCACTCCTTGGGTAGGTGGCCATTTGCTAGATCCCATATGTGGGTATTGCTAATTCTTTGTCAAATCCATAGATCCGTGCTATAGCATACCCCTTAGTGCCACTTCACTTTAACTTTGACCTTGTGGGTCCTATTTGGATCATTTTCCACTTTTTAAGGGGTGGGCCCCACATGGGTAATTTTCATGGCATTAGGTCCTCTTTAGATCTACTTGCTTAACTTCATAAGTGACCTTAATCAAACACTTGGTTGACTCATTTGTCCTTTGCTTAAGCCTCTCAACCAAGCCCTACTTAACTTGGGTCCACTTACATTTCTAGATCTAAAATCTTATACCATTGATCTTGTTGTCCGCCAGATTGCACACCAGCAGCGGATATCTTTCGAAAGCTGTCTCTTCACTACAAGTGAAAGAGGTGTGGCCTTGGGGGCAAGCAATGAGCCAGGTACTGTCACCTGAATCCCAGCTCCTCCGTTTAGGCTAACTCCTAACGAAGCCAAGGGGGGTAGTCCCTACAAAGAGTTGTCTATGGCTCAATGTTTCAAGTGTTAAAAATGTATGGTGATGCGGATTGGTGTTGTTTAGGAGCTTTTAGTGATGAAAGACACACGAATTACTTTTAAATAAAACACAAGATAAGATGCAATCCACGTTGCGAAACAGTATATAAAGACTTGAGATAATTAAGAAGCATCCACAGATAAAAATTAAATGATAAAAGGACCAGTGCCTTATCCAATGGGTAATGGAGTCAAGATAATTGAATTGTAGTGCTGGGGGATGTTGAAAAGTAAGTATTGATAGTAACTGTTCGTGAGATCATTGTGCAAATTATCTTGGTAAATTTCAAAGTTTTAATGGTCTTGATTATTATGGCTAAAACCAAGGATATTCAAGAGAAAGTCCAGAAAGATATTCTAAGCAGCTCCTTTAAGAGACATCTCGGAACCTGTTATCACATATATAGTAGCCGGGCTACCATACATTATTTTTCTCATACCAGTACACTATTCAACCAGTTCCCTTACATTTGAGATGCTGAGATGAGCATCTAGATTGGATCACTATCAGATTGTGGACAGCAGTTGTATTCCCCATGCCATGACTGAGTCTCAGGACACTCAGAGAGATGACCGATATAGCCATTATACCATTTGTACAGAGCAGTCAGTAGTGTTCAGAGTTGCAGCAGCAGTTCCAGAGGACAGGTGATGGTACAGGTTGATGAGCTTTCAGGTATATGACTCAGCAGGTATATCATGGTGTTATGGTTAGATTGCTTTTATACTTATTCTTATAGCATGTCTTAGCACTTAGTATCATGATCTGGCGATCATATAGATATTTGGACCTGGTTGATCTATATATATATTATATTGTCCCTACTCAGACTTAGAAGTTCACTATTCATACTCATTGGTATGTACCCTCCTTAGGGAGAATAGAGGTGATCATTCCACCATACCTTGGCTTGCTAGTGTTGGCTCCATCATTTCATTGTCTTCATCCATCCATTGCCTACCTTTTAGTTTATCACCCTGACTTACTACTTGACTAGTGACATGGAGGATCTTTTCCCCGCTGTAGCCTCTGTATTGGATGAGCTTCCCTGTTTATTGTGTCTCGGCTCTGAGTTGGTGACAAAACTTACCTATGGTAAGTTGGAGTTCCTTGTGAATTCCCCCTAGTCACTAAAGTTGTGTTGACTAAACCTGAAACTTTTAGTGCTGCCATGAATACAAAATCTGGAAAAATGAAATGCTATATCTTGTATGAAAAGCCCATTCATGCAATGTGTTTCTAAACACACATGAATGAGAGGCATGCCAAATGAACATGGCAATGAAAATAAAATGTTATATCTTTTGGAAAATAAATACCTAGGTAAACAAGCTGTTCATGACACACCTAGAAGTGCTCAGGTAAACAAGTGCCTTAAAAACACACCTGCAGCAGAAAGCCTAAAGAAAAAATGTAAATCTATGCAATGTGTTTATAAACACACATAGATCAAGGCTATGGAAACTTCAGGCCCAAAAGCAATAGAACTTAAATGCTAGATCTAAACAATTGCTGGCCTTATTTGTATTATGGATTGTGCGCATCTGTGAAGGTGAATAAACTCTCTTTAAACAACTCATCCATTTGTGAGACACCGCCATTCCCTGTGTTATTGCTCATTCAGTATATACTATGGTGAATTCCCTTTCCCTTGCCAAAGTGTCACAAAGTCAAGTCAGTCAAGTCATCCCTTAGCCTAGCCAGTTAATTTAGCCTTCACCCTGCACTAGCAAATTGATCACAACTATGAAGTGAGTATGATCCTGAAAGTCTAGTCTGAGTAATAATAATAATTAACGACACTATATATTTGGATTTAGATCGCCAGTTATGATTACTCTGTGTTATAATTGTTATTTGAATAAGTTGTAGAGCATGTATTAACCTTGACACTTTGCAGCAGCCTTGGATGATGGTCTGAGTTATATTTGGTCTTGGTTAGACCCAGTTTGACCATGGAGGATCATGTGACATGAGATGTTAGACCTTATGATGATATGGATAGATGATATATGGTCTATGTATACATACATGATGATTCTATGCAGCAGCTACAGGGTTATGATGATGATTCTTGGGTCACAGCAGTGTTTGGTCATTTACAGATCATTATTATTGGCCTTGTTCCGGTATATTGGATATTTATTTTGATCATGCAGAGACTCATATGGTGTATGAGTACACATCTTGGATGGATTTGGACCTTCTGAGTCCAATGGGACAGTTTGTTTTCAGTTCCGGGCACTTACAGTGATGATTGAGCCTCAGTAGGCTGTCCCAGTGCAGTTTTGGTATGTCGGAGGCCGTGTCGGAGCAGATGTGATTTTTATCCGGTTGACCTAGGGCGCTGATGATGGAGGGGGTGGTCCAGCCACTTGTTTTTACCATATTACCCCCCTCCCGGACACACTGGTGCCCTCACCTTGACAGCGCAGGCACTCCAGGAGGCTGTTTGGGGCAGTTTCACGCTTCCCGAGGCATTTCAGGATTGGTAGAAATGGCTATTGAGGAAATCGATTTGGGCTATTGAGGCAATGTTATGGCATGGGATGATCAGTGATGATAGATCGGGGTCTTCCACACCTTCTCCAGCAGTTTCAGCTTCATAGGGGCCCGCATCCATCACTTATGGCACTTTCTGTGGATTTTTGAGGTCTTTTGAGGACCATGACTTGACTATGGAGGCACGATTTGGTACATTCATGATTATTTATTGGTTATTGTGCTATGGGGATTGACCAAGGAGGGATAAAATTACCCCTTGGACCCACCATAAGCCTCCTATGATATTATGTCATCATGATTTGGTGGGATTCCCCTCTTCTAGGGCGATTTTGTCCACTTACATTATATTTTATTTGTGATCCATGTATTTTATTGTTGAGCTCATCTCAACCATTGATTAGACATTTGTATCTTTTAATCTTAGCCACTCATTCAAAAAGTGGTTAGGGTTTTAGTGCCTCTCCTTCCTATTTAAAGGAGAGAGCCTCTCATTGTAAGGGTCTTTGGCTCTTGGATTATTGGTATAGAAAAATATTCTTGTGGAAATTCTTGTGGTCTCCTTTGCATCTGGTGTTCTTAGATGGTGATTGGAAAGTCTATTGCAACCTAGCATTTGGAAATTGTGGTAAGATCTATCTTTTTGGAAATCATTGTTTGTCTACAGGAGGGCGACTTCAACAAGGGCGATTTTGCAAGGCTTCTTCAAATCGACTTTCTTGGCATTCGCTTGTATCAGGGGGTTATCATTAGCTTCATTGTGATCTATGCTATCTTTCTGTTACTTCTCTTGTGGCATTAGTCTTATTTCTTGATGCATCAAATCTGATATTGTTGACGTTTGTTGTGCAGGAGAGAGGGCGCATTGGCTTCTTGGATCAAATCGACTTGCATAGAAAACTACCTCAAAGCTTCTCAAATTGATCGGGTTTGCATAGATCATCATCATCAAGGCATCTACAAGGTTACCCAGGTAAGATCCACAGGTTTGTTTCTCTTTCCTTTATCCAATCCATTGACATAGCTCATAAATTGTTAAAACCCTAAATATTTCAAAACCCCTGTTTTACATTTTCTCAAATCTACTTAGATCTAGTGGGTTGTCGGGCATAATATTGAAAACCCACCTCTATAGCATCCACGGCATCCCGGATCTATAGTTTGGTGAGGATTGGCTTCCATTTGATCCCCTTCCCAAGCCAACTTAGCCTCTCTCAAGCAAAGCGCACTTCCTAGTTTGAGCAAGTTGACCTAGATCTAGTACATGGGTGTTTGAGATCCCGCTTGATCCATAATCTACACATCAAATAACATACACCCAGATTGTTACTTTTCTGAAATTCACCTTGTGGGCCCTATTCCACATTTTAAGGGATTTAATGCCCTTTTTGGACCACTTGGGGCATTCAAACTCAGATCTAGTAAGATCTAGCCGTCGGATTACCGTGAAATTATAGATCCACACTCCTACTTGACCAACCTACCCGGATCTAAAGTTTGGATGCCATCCGACTTGTCTTGACCCACCTAACCCCACTTTTAGGCCTCCTTGGGCAAAGTCGCACCACCTTGGAGAAGTGAGTTGACTCACTTCTAGGACGTGGGTACTTAAGATTTTTGGAGATTTGGAACCGGAATAATTCAAAACCTAGGTCTAGTGTGTCACTTTGTCAGATCTTGCCTTGGGGATAGCATTCCTTGTTTTAAGGGATTGTGGTCCACTTGGGTTAAACCTAGATCTAGACCTACTTATCCATCAAGACTTTAATTGCCCACTTGTCTCAAGTATTAGGAGTCCTCAACCACAAGTCAACCCTACTTTGACTCCATTACCCCAATTCCCAAGGCACTGGTTACTCTCCAAGTCAATTCGATTTTCCTAGATTGTTGGATTAACTTGTGGTTTGACCTTAGTGTGGTGAACCAAACCCTTGATGCCATCATGTATCATGGTCAAACTTGTCACTTGTACTAGTTAGCCCTAATCAACCCCTATACTACCCTGCATTGGACACGGCTCCCAAGGCAGTGGGTCTTCCAACATTGAACTAGTACACTAATCCTAGATCTCACTTCAAACATTATAAGTCACTCTCATATCAACTATGAACCAAAGCTATACTCATTAAACCCCTCACTTGGCTTGTGACTTCATCCTTAGGTCTAGGATAAACCATACACCTAACTTCACTTAGAAATACCCTGATTTGGTGTCTTGGTTTTGATCTCTCCTGTCGAGAGTAGATCGGGTCTCCCCCTTTGTTGTCTGGGCTAGATAACATAAAGCGAAGGTTGCCTCGACTGGCGTGACAACCATATATTGGAGGTCGAGGTGATCGTGGTTGCACCTTTTGAGTTGCCCTTCCCTATTGCCATCCATGACTGGATACATCCATAGGGGTAACTACAGTTTAGGTGATAACATTTTGGCGCCGTTGCCGGGGAAGGCATAGGCTTACCCTGGTTCGATATATTTTTTTTGTTAAAACTCTCCTCCCCTCTCCCTTTGCCAACATTTTGGCGCCGTTGCCGGGGACGCAATAGGCTTACCTTGGTCCGATATATTATTTCCTAAAAGCCCTCCCATTACTCTTTGCCTAACATTTGGACATAGGGTTTACCTCGGAAAAGCTAGTAGTCCTTCCTGCATATACAACGACACATATCTTGGTAGAAGAGTTAAAATCTACCTGGCGACTCCCAATCGTGACTCCGCTGAGGAGCGAGCTCATTTACATCCTTACAACACAAGAAGTAAAGTAAACTTAAATCAAGTTGAAGGAACCCCAATTACATATCGTAAAAGAGATCCTAAAGCACAACCATCTAACTTCCTTTGGAAATTGGTTAACGATTCTCCAAACAGAGCTTCAGGATCCCCTTTGATTAACTCGGTTCCTCCCTCATCTCCTAGTTCAAACTTAAACACAAACTTACCAAATCCAATGGCCGGAACAAACCCGGGAAACCAGAATGTTCCTCCACCACAAGCTCCTAGGATCTTTGGAAGAAAGGCAAAACCATCTCCTTTAGACTTTTCCCAAATCCAAGGTGCACCCTGTTATCAACTGATTTGTACAATAGTTGAAACCTTATTGAGCCGCCAGTGTTGGAACACATCAGTGTTCACTTCCAGAGTATCTGGGTTTCATTATATTTGGGTCTAGCCAGTTTTGTTTTTGAGTCGACATGACCATGGCCCCATGGGGGTTTGTATCAAAGTGTGCTAGTAGGGTCTGAGTGGCTCGGTTTCCCATGACTGGATTAAACAACTAAGGTATTCCAGGGAGTTTTTTCACCGTCAGATTATACTTTGCTTCAGGCGAAATATAATCTCTTGGTTTTTCTCCCGCTTCCTCCAAAGCTGGAATGCCCGATTTTGGAAATTTGGCCATGGGGGGTTATTAGGGTCCAACTATAATGTATAAACCTACTAGACACTATTAGAATAGGTTTTGGTCATGTCCTAGGTCTCTAGGACCCCTAGAAAAAATTTCGAAAAAATTTTACCGGACGCGTCGAAATTGGGGTTTTTAATTTTTTTAATTATTTTTAAATTTTAATTAAATTTCTCTATAGTTTAAATAGAGAAATTTGAGTCTGTAATATGTCAGTCATCCGGGGTCCGAATTCAGTGTTTGATGGCTCGTTTCGTAAGCCAAAAATCACACATGACCCATGGAGCAGCTAAACCCAACTTTCGGATGTCAATTCCGCCCCGTAATTAATATTTTCTCTGAAAAGTCATTTACAGAGAAATTATTAATTAAAATAATAAAATTGATTATTTTGGAGATAATCCAAATCTCTCCAAAATTAATCAATTTGATTAAAATAAAGGGCTAAATGACATGGCAATGAGCATTTAGGAAGATTCCAATCAACTCCAAGCCCATCCAGTCACCCATCCAGTCACCAGCAAAGAATCTCCTCAAGCTAATTCGCCCTCTTCCATGCAAAAATCGATTTTATGATGTGGCATTGATTGAATGGGTTGTTGGATGGCATTAAAAGCCAATGGTGGGCGCCTCCTCTAAACTAGCAATCATTCCAAGCTTGGCTCCTTGATGATTCGAGCTCATACCTACAATCTACCACGTGTTCATGCATCAACTAGCTCGCAATCCTTACCTAGCTCACGTCAATCTCATTTAGATCCACGCCTTGCCTTGTTGTAACTCGTTTTGTGGTTGGTTGATGTATGGATTAGCTTGGCTTTTGATTGAAGTTAAGTTAGTGCCCACCTCTACCATGTGTCATCCACTAAACTAGCTTCAACCTACCACATCCAAGCTCGCCCTCCCACATGGCTCACGCTTTGCTCACCCTAGCTCACGTCAATCTCCATGCTAGCTCGTTTTTCCTTGTTGTAGTTTGGCTATTGGTTAATGCCCTCACCTCACACTTACCTCAATTCGAGTTTTGCCACATAATGCCAATCTCACCAAACACCAACTCGACTTTGGCCATGTCTATTGCTCCAAGCCACCTCATGATTGGAATTCGACTTCATTGCTCACCACCAATTCGATTTAGGGTTTTAGTGTTTAGTTTTAGTATAAAGAGAGGCCCATTTGGGTTATTATCTCATGGAGACTTTGATGCAAGATTACTCTGCAAAAATTTGTAACATGCTTTTGGCTTAATATTTTCAATAAAGATTTCGACTTTGGAGGTCCATGAGCTTTCAATCTTTGGTGTGAATTCATCTCTTGTTGAGGTGACATCTTCTCTAAACCCATCTCTTGATTATGCATGGTATTTGATCAATGGCTAGCTTGTGAGGACTACTTTTAGTACAATAGAGTAACCATTTATAATTTAAGTTGGTTATTTATGCATAGTTTATCAAGATCTAAATGGACATGAGTAGTTGGTTATACAAATTGTTGATTTAATCTTGATTTTTCTACCATTCTAGCATTGTTGATCTCACTTGTTGGTTGAGTGTTTGGGTTTGTGATTAGGTGTTGCTTAAAGTGAAGAGGGGTAAGAGCTCGGTTGCATCAAACCCTTGTTCATCTTCAAGTTTTGGCCTAACACTTTGTGGTTGCAGGATCTACAATAATCTCAAGATATTTTCATCTTAAGAAGGCTAGGAAGAGCTCTTCTCAGGTTTCTCATCAACCAAAAATTCTATTTTTAAAAACCTTGTCACTAAAGGCTCTCTCTTCAAGCCTTGTCTTTTGCTCCTTGATCTCCTTTTCCCATTGATTTGCTAAGCCTATTCCTCCTTGCCCTAGTTTCATTCTACCTCCTTTAGCCCCACTCTTTTGCTCTCATCCCCTCTCCTCATTTGTCTCCTCCCCCTTTCGTTTTGGTCTTCTTTTGCCTTCTCGTCCATCCTAGAAGGGTCATCCTTCTCCTCTCGTCTTAGCCTTTTAGTGCCTCCTCCCCTTCCTTTTAGTCTCTACCCTTCACCCCATTCGTCCTAGCCATCTTTCTTCTAGTTCTTGTCCTTGTCCACTCCCATTTAAGCCTTAAGTCACATCAAAACAACGAAACAAAGGAGTTAGTAGTAGTTAGTGTTAGATCTCATACTTGGTTATTTGGTAGATGTTTTTTGCATAGTTAGATCTCATTAAAAATAAATCTCATGCATTGAAAAGATAGTCTTAAAATCATACTAGATCTCATTCTTGCACTTGTTAAGTTTGCATTTAGTTTCCCTTTTAAGATAGAAAAATTTTCATAAAATTTTCCTTAAAATTTTTAAGTCTTAGATCTCTTTTCTAGCATATTTAGAGCAACTTTTGTTCGCTGGTCCGTTTTCCCATACAAACTTTTTCGAACAAAATTTTCATGACTTTTATGTTTTAGGCTTTATTTTTCAAGTTTGGACTTGGTAGATTCAAATTCCATTTTGATTTCTGACGTTTAATGGGTGCATGTTGAGTATCTTTTTCAAGCTTGTGTAGGTGCTTTGAAAGAAAGAGATTTGAAAAGCTTTGAAGAAGTAAGATCCAAGCAAAGGATCAAAGAGAAGAAACCATGAAAATGAGCAAAATTTGACATAATTATCCTTTGTAAAAGCAAGCAAAAAATTGCTTCTTTCTTAGATTTTTCCAAGTATCATCTTTCTCAAAGACCTTGCAAGGTTTTAAACCCAAGGCATCTGTAACAGTTTAATAAAAAGTTTTCAAGTGGAGGGGTCCTCCACCTTTGGTTCTTCTTCCCCATTTGGGGAAGAGTGTTGGGTCTTGTGGTGTGGTTTAACTTAGTTTATGTTTCCATGCTCTTAGATTAGTTTCTATTTCGCTAAGTAACTTGTTTATTTATCTCCCATATTTTACTTACCCCCATGCTTTCCCGAGTAGGGTCTGTTGTCCGCCAAACTGCACACCAGCAGCAGAAACCTTTTAAAAGCTGTCTCCCTCACTGGAAAGTGGGGAGAGGTGTGGCCTTGGGGGCAAGCAATGAGCCAGGTACTGTCACCTGAATCCCAGCTCCTCCGTTTAGGCAAAACTCCTAACGAAGCCAAGGGGGGTAGTCCCTACTAAAGAGTTGTCTAAGGCTCTTTATGTGTTTTTTAATGTGTTTTGGATGTAGTGATGCGGATGGATGTTGTTTAGGAGTTTTCTTTGAATGATAGACAATTATGAAAATTCAAAAAATGAGACAAGATAACGCAATCCACGTTGCACATACAAGATGAAATATACACTTGGGCAATAAACAGATCACTTCATGTAAATATAAGCAAAATACTCCAATGTTTGATATTTAGGCAAACAAAATATAAGATAAAGGACCAGTGCCTTATGGAGTCAGAAAATAAAAGCGATTGTAAACTTGACACAAGTGCTTGAAATGGAAAATTTGTGAGAACGTTATGCAGCTTATCTTGGTAAATTAAAAGTTTTAATTGTCTTGTTATTAAGGCTAAAACCAAAGGTATCAAGAGAGATGGTAGAACCCTACCCAAGAAAAATACTGGCAACCCTGAATGACATGTCGAAAGCACCCAGATTCGATAAGGATTGGTGTCCAATGTTTGAACCGCCCCTGAGTCTGACAGTGGGAATCCGGCGCCACCCCTCGCGGGAAGAACAGTATCTTGCCTTGGTTGAGGTTGTGGGTAAAATTTTAGTTAAATTTATCGATCGTTATTATCAAGTCTTCCACCTTTCTGAGTACTAGCCCAACCGTTTCCGGTTGGCAGAGCATACGGGTGTAGGACAAACCAAGATAAATTAATTAGGGGAGTGTGAGTGGAAAATTTTATTATTAAGAGAACCTTGTTCAACTCTCCGACAGAGAGCGCTCTTGACTCGGTCTTATGACCACAGTTCAAGAGACTTGCTAAAATTAAAATGCCTAATGCAGGGGATGATGCAAGATTAAAATGCCCTCCGATAGAGGGTGCTCTTGACTTGGATTTGGCCAAGTTCAAGAGACTTTGGTTTATTTTAAGAAGAACAAGAGCAGTTGTGTTGTGAAAGCAGTAAAATAACTTTAAAAAGATGAAACCACTTGATAACTTGAAAGATATAAATTAATGCTTCAACAATAACTACTTTGCCAAATAATGTGAAATAAAAATCAAACTAGTGTTCTACCATACAAATTTTAATCTACTGGGTGGGATTGATCTCCGAACAAGAACAACCACTAGAAGCCACCAATCCTGGAAACCTTCCAGCTAGCTGGATGTCCACAAGAAGTTGATGGGGGAGCGAGAAGCTACCACAAGACTATGTGGCCTTTGGGATACGATCCCAAAGTTAGCTATTCTCAGGTCAAGGATTGGAAGAGAAACAATAAAATGATAAAATTTAAACTAGGCTACCCAAGAATCTCTTTCAGGTTCAAGACCCTACTCGGGAAAGCATGGGGGTAAGTAAAATATGAGATATAATCAAGATAAACTTATTGAAGCAAAATTTAAACTAAGGACATAAAAATGTAAATCTAAGCTAACAACAACCACAAGACCCAACACCCTTCCCCTAATGGGGAAGAAGACCCAAAAAAGTGGAGGCCTCCTCCACTTAAAAGTTTTATTAGATAATTACAAGTGCCTCAAGGGAAAATCCTTGAAAGGTCTTTTAATGACTACTTAGAAACAACTTATAAAAATTTAATGGATCGAAGCCCTTGATGGCTTTTACAAAGGATAAGAAGAAATATTTTGGAATGTCTTATGATACTTAATCTCCTCCTCTCTCTTCGATTTGATCTTTGGATTTAAGGGATCTTTCTCTTCCCACAATCCTACCACAAGGATAAGCCAATAACTCATGCACCCATTAGCGTTAGAAATCTAATCAAACTTTGAACAATAAAGTCTAAGTTTGCAAAGTGGGACTAAAACATGAAAAAGCATGAGATTTTGTCTTAAAATGTTTAATATGGTAAAACGGACCAGCAAGCTAAAATGCCCCAAAATATGGTGGGAATGAGAATGCAACCATAAAATTTTACACTATCCTATATGCCAACTTTCCTACTTTGAAATGGAACTACAAAACTTAAAGGGAAAAGACTAAATGCAAGCCCTAAATGACCCCTTGATATGCCTAACTTGAACTTTCAATGCATAAATTTTGATTTTTATAAGAGAAGTCTAACCAATCACCTTTTCAAAAGAAGAACAACTAGTCAACTACTAACTTTAAATAAATAACTAACAACTAACTAAGCATGAAAATTGTACTAACCACTTACTAACACTAACACTTATTTGTTTTTTGTTGTTGTTTTATGTTGTAGGGCAAGTGGGGATGGATGATAGGAAGAGAGGCAAAAAACCAAGAAGGAAAAGAATGGAAGGAGGAGATGAAGAAGAGAGGGACGAGAGGAGGAAGGTAAGGTAGGACGAAGGGCAAAGATGTTGAGAGGGACGCATGCAAGAGGGAGAAAGGGAAAAAATGAAGTGGGACGAAAAGGGGGGATGAAGACAAAACTATGGGGAAGCAGATCTAGGGCAAGGGCTTCAAGTGGAACACTTGGGATGGTAAAACACCGCCTTGGAAATCCTCCGGTTAACCGGTGATACGCCGACAACGAGTGTTGAAGAGAGCACAAGGGAACAAATCCCAAGTTATTCCCCAAGGTTGAAGGAACTTCAACCTTATGGCAAACTAATCTATGGCTTGAAAAACAAGGACAATCCTGGATCAAGGCTAGAGGGGCTAGAAATGGCTTAGCAAATTCAAAACAAAAAACTCAAGGAGCAAAGTAGAAGGCTAGAAGAGAGGAAGCCTATAGTAACAAGTAACCAAAATTGTATTTTAGAAGTTTGATGGAGAAGATCTAGCTCTCTTTGTTTCTCAAATCATAAAAGTTAAAGCTCCTTTGGTCTCGTTTATGGAGTGAAGAAATACCTGCAATAACCTTAAGCATGAATAATATAATTGAAACAAAACATTCAAGTGAAAAGATCTAGATACATGCTACTTGTGCTAGATTGTTAGCCTTCATGAACATGTTCTACAACTTAAGAGCCTCAAATGAAATGTAAAACAATATCACCTCAATATCAAGTGAAGCAAGCACATCAAAAGCCTCCACGGTTTTGACCTCCAAAGTCCCAACTTTATTCCAATTAAAAGCGTTTACAATTTTATCAGAGCTTCGATGCACAAAAATCCATGAGATAATAACCCAACATGGGCCTCTCTTTATACTAAAACTAATAAGCTAAACCCTAGGTCGAAATTGGCAATAGCAAGGAGGTCGAATTCCAATCAACCAAGGCTTGGAGTAATAGACAATAGACAAAGTCGAGTTTGTGTGGTAGGTGTGACCAGATATGTGGCAAACTCGACTTGGGTGGTAAGTTTAGACATATCAACAACCAATAAAAACCCTCCAACAAGGATCCACGTGAGTCATGGTAGGTAGACGTGAGGATGAAGGCAGGCGCGAGTTGGTGATGTGTGGAGGGGCGTGAGCTATGTGGAGGCATGCGAGTTGGTTAATGGATGACAAGTGGAAAAAGATAGGTGCTAATTCGCATGGGTGAGAGCCAAGCCAAACCACTAACCAATGAGCGCATTCCAACAGGCTAGAACTCGGCTTTGACAGAGATTGACGTGAGCTTGGTGAGGATTGCGAACTAGCTGTGGGGAGAACACGTGGGGAATGGTAGGTGCAAACTCGAACCATGAAAGGAGCTGATTGCAAATCAACTAATCCACGAATTTCATCAAGTGAAACACGAGCCAATAGAAAAAGCGTGAGGGTTTTGAGGGATGCGAATTAGCTGTGGGGAGAACACGTGGGGAATGGTAGGTGCAAACTCGAATTATGAAGAGAGCCAAGCTTGGATTGAATGCTGGTTTAAAGGAGGCGCCCACCATTGGCTTTTAATGCCATCCAACAAACCAATCAATCTATGCCATGTCACAAAATCGAATTTCTCATGAAGGAGGGCGAATTAGCTTGAGGAGATTCTTTGCTGGTGACTGGATAGTTGACTGGATGGGCTTGGAGGTGATTGGAATCTTCCTAAATGCTCATTGCCATGTCATTTAGCCCTTTATTTTAATCAAATTGATTAATTTTGGAGAGATTTGGATTATCTCCAAAATAATCAATTTTATTATTTTAATTAATAATTTCTCTGTAAATGACTTTTCAGAGAAAATATTAATTATGGGGCGGAATTGACATCCGAAAGTTGGGTTTAGCTGCTCCATGGGTCATGTGTGATTTTTGGCTTATGAAACGAGCCATCAAACACTGAAAACGGACCCCGGATGACTGACATATTACAGACTCAAATTTCTCTATTTAAACTATAGAGAAATTTAATTAAAATTTAAAAATAATTAAATAATTAAAAAAAAACCCCAATTTCGACGCGTCCGGTAAAATTTTTTCGAAATTTTTTCTGGGGGTCCTAGAGACCTAGGACATGACCAAAACCTATTCTAATAGTGTCTAGTAGGTTTATACATTATAGTTGGACCCTAATAACCCTCCATGGCCAAATTTCCAAAATCGGGCATTCCAGCTTTGGAGGAAGCGGGAGAAAAACCAAGAGATTATATTTCGCCTGAAGCAAAGTATAATCTGACGGTGAAAAAACTCCCTGGAATACCTTAGTTGTTTAATCCAGTCATGGGAGACCGAGCCACTCAGACCCTACTAGCACACTGATACAAACCCCCATGGGGCCATGGTCATGTCGACTCAAAAACAAAAACTAGCCAAAACTGGCTAGACCCAAATACAATGAAACCCAGATACTCTGGAAGTGAACACTGATGTGTTCCAACACTGGCGGCTCAATAAGGTTTCAACTATTGTACAAATCAGTTGATAACATCTGGCTCCAACTGCGGGACGGACACTTGCTTGATCTAGGAGTCAAAGAAGGTGTTCGAGAATCCCAGAATATCATTTTCCTGCACAGAAAGAGAAGTGTCTTAGTTTCCCATGTATATGATAAATAATGCCAAAATGAAATAACAACTATGAAACTATTTTTTGCTTTTTCTTTTCAAATTCAAAGTACAAAAATAGAAATCTTTTCTTTTTTCAGCATATATATGAACTATAGTACAAAAATACACTATGATACAAAAATAATGATACATAAAGTACAAAGATAAGAGTTTAGGGAGATCCTGAGATGGCCTCTTGGTCGTCTTGAATGTTGTTCCGATAAAAGGGCTTCAAATGTTGCCCATTTATAGGAAGAGGCAATATTTCTCCTTCCATAGTATTGAGGCCGAAAGAATTATCTCCAACTGTGCAGCGTATAATAAAGGGGCCTTTCCAAAGGCTGTCGAACTTCCCATGCTTCCCAGGTTTTTCCCTTCTTTTGATGTTTGTTAGAGCAGCCAGTTGATGACGGGGCTCTTTTCTTTCACCATACTTGTTGGTGAAAGCAGTTGAAAACTCAGCTAAGGTGGAAAAGGAGTTGGCTGGCAAGCCGATGAACCAGTCACCAGCATCTCCTTCTAAGGATAAGGCAAATAACTTCATGTACACATCTTCATGCCTATGAGCAGGTTCTCTGACATATCCACTTTTTATTCTTGAGAAAGCAGTGAGATGTTGTGCGGCAGTAACAGTATCAGTGCCGGTAAAGGTTGGGAGTTTGTCGATGGCCTTATCTGGAAGATCATGTGGTTGACCTGCAATCTGAGTAATGTTGAGGGGGGCGAAAAAATCACCCATTGTATCGGAAAAACAATTATTACTGTTTTCAAAATTTTCAAAAATTTCTAAGCTATCTTCCTGAAAGAGACTATGGATGTCAGAAATAGACTGAGACCTAAGTTCTTCAAGGATTTTACGAGAAGCAAGCTTGTTTAGTCTCCTCCTATAAACCTTTTCAGGTTCTGGGATAAAACTAAGCAAGCCTTCAGAGTTTCTTCTGGTTGAATACCTTGAGGTGTTAGTTGACAGTGGAGTCGCCAGGTGGTTTCAAGTCTAATTTCTGAGAGTGATTGAACTAAAAAACTACCAAAAAGAAAAAAGGGGGAGTGGAGTCGCCAGAAAGATTTGAGAATCTATCAAAAGGTAAACAAACTAGAAAAAACTAAGGTCGTCCAGGAACAAAAAGATTTGTCCCCGGCAACGGCGCCAAAGATGTTGTCCGCCAAACTGCACACCAGCAGCAGAAACCTTTTAAAAGCTGTCTCCCTCACTGGAAAGTGGGGAGAGGTGTGGCCTTGGGGGCAAGCAATGAGCCAGGTACTGTCACCTGAATCCCAGCTCCTCCGTTTAGGCAAAACTCCTAACGAAGCCAAGGGGGGTAGTCCCTACTAAAGAGTTGTCTAAGGCTCTTTATGTGTTTTTTAATGTGTTTTGGATGTAGTGATGCGGATGGATGTTGTTTAGGAGTTTTCTTTGAATGATAGACAATTATGAAAATTCAAAAAATGAGACAAGATAACGCAATCCACGTTGCACATACAAGATGAAATATACACTTGGGCAATAAACAGATCACTTCATGTAAATATAAGCAAAATACTCCAATGTTTGATATTTAGGCAAACAAAATATAAGATAAAGGACCAGTGCCTTATGGAGTCAGAAAATAAAAGCGATTGTAAACTTGACACAAGTGCTTGAAATGGAAAATTTGTGAGAACGTTATGCAGCTTATCTTGGTAAATTAAAAGTTTTAATTGTCTTGTTATTAAGGCTAAAACCAAAGGTATCAAGAGAGATGGTAGAACCCTACCCAAGAAAAATACTGGCAACCCTGAATGACATGTCGAAAGCACCCAGATTCGATAAGGATTGGTGTCCAATGTTTGAACCGCCCCTGAGTCTGACAGTGGGAATCCGGCGCCACCCCTCGCGGGAAGAACAGTATCTTGCCTTGGTTGAGGTTGTGGGTAAAATTTTAGTTAAATTTATCGATCGTTATTATCAAGTCTTCCACCTTTCTGAGTACTAGCCCAACCGTTTCCGGTTGGCAGAGCATACGGGTGTAGGACAAACCAAGATAAATTAATTAGGGGAGTGTGAGTGGAAAATTTTATTATTAAGAGAACCTTGTTCAACTCTCCGACAGAGAGCGCTCTTGACTCGGTCTTATGACCACAGTTCAAGAGACTTGCTAAAATTAAAATGCCTAATGCAGGGGATGATGCAAGATTAAAATGCCCTCCGATAGAGGGTGCTCTTGACTTGGATTTGGCCAAGTTCAAGAGACTTTGGTTTATTTTAAGAAGAACAAGAGCAGTTGTGTTGTGAAAGCAGTAAAATAACTTTAAAAAGATGAAACCACTTGATAACTTGAAAGATATAAATTAATGCTTCAACAATAACTACTTTGCCAAATAATGTGAAATAAAAATCAAACTAGTGTTCTACCATACAAATTTTAATCTACTGGGTGGGATTGATCTCCGAACAAGAACAACCACTAGAAGCCACCAATCCTGGAAACCTTCCAGCTAGCTGGATGTCCACAAGAAGTTGATGGGGGAGCGAGAAGCTACCACAAGACTATGTGGCCTTTGGGATACGATCCCAAAGTTAGCTATTCTCAGGTCAAGGATTGGAAGAGAAACAATAAAATGATAAAATTTAAACTAGGCTACCCAAGAATCTCTTTCAGGTTCAAGACCCTACTCGGGAAAGCATGGGGGTAAGTAAAATATGAGATATAATCAAGATAAACTTATTGAAGCAAAATTTAAACTAAGGACATAAAAATGTAAATCTAAGCTAACAACAACCACAAGACCCAACACCCTTCCCCTAATGGGGAAGAAGACCCAAAAAAGTGGAGGCCTCCTCCACTTAAAAGTTTTATTAGATAATTACAAGTGCCTCAAGGGAAAATCCTTGAAAGGTCTTTTAATGACTACTTAGAAACAACTTATAAAAATTTAATGGATCGAAGCCCTTGATGGCTTTTACAAAGGATAAGAAGAAATATTTTGGAATGTCTTATGATACTTAATCTCCTCCTCTCTCTTCGATTTGATCTTTGGATTTAAGGGATCTTTCTCTTCCCACAATCCTACCACAAGGATAAGCCAATAACTCATGCACCCATTAGCGTTAGAAATCTAATCAAACTTTGAACAATAAAGTCTAAGTTTGCAAAGTGGGACTAAAACATGAAAAAGCATGAGATTTTGTCTTAAAATGTTTAATATGGTAAAACGGACCAGCAAGCTAAAATGCCCCAAAATATGGTGGGAATGAGAATGCAACCATAAAATTTTACACTATCCTATATGCCAACTTTCCTACTTTGAAATGGAACTACAAAACTTAAAGGGAAAAGACTAAATGCAAGCCCTAAATGACCCCTTGATATGCCTAACTTGAACTTTCAATGCATAAATTTTGATTTTTATAAGAGAAGTCTAACCAATCACCTTTTCAAAAGAAGAACAACTAGTCAACTACTAACTTTAAATAAATAACTAACAACTAACTAAGCATGAAAATTGTACTAACCACTTACTAACACTAACACTTATTTGTTTTTTGTTGTTGTTTTATGTTGTAGGGCAAGTGGGGATGGATGATAGGAAGAGAGGCAAAAAACCAAGAAGGAAAAGAATGGAAGGAGGAGATGAAGAAGAGAGGGACGAGAGGAGGAAGGTAAGGTAGGACGAAGGGCAAAGATGTTGAGAGGGACGCATGCAAGAGGGAGAAAGGGAAAAAATGAAGTGGGACGAAAAGGGGGGATGAAGACAAAACTATGGGGAAGCAGATCTAGGGCAAGGGCTTCAAGTGGAACACTTGGGATGGTAAAACACCGCCTTGGAAATCCTCCGGTTAACCGGTGATACGCCGACAACGAGTGTTGAAGAGAGCACAAGGGAACAAATCCCAAGTTATTCCCCAAGGTTGAAGGAACTTCAACCTTATGGCAAACTAATCTATGGCTTGAAAAACAAGGACAATCCTGGATCAAGGCTAGAGGGGCTAGAAATGGCTTAGCAAATTCAAAACAAAAAACTCAAGGAGCAAAGTAGAAGGCTAGAAGAGAGGAAGCCTATAGTAACAAGTAACCAAAATTGTATTTTAGAAGTTTGATGGAGAAGATCTAGCTCTCTTTGTTTCTCAAATCATAAAAGTTAAAGCTCCTTTGGTCTCGTTTATGGAGTGAAGAAATACCTGCAATAACCTTAAGCATGAATAATATAATTGAAACAAAACATTCAAGTGAAAAGATCTAGATACATGCTACTTGTGCTAGATTGTTAGCCTTCATGAACATGTTCTACAACTTAAGAGCCTCAAATGAAATGTAAAACAATATCACCTCAATATCAAGTGAAGCAAGCACATCAAAAGCCTCCACGGTTTTGACCTCCAAAGTCCCAACTTTATTCCAATTAAAAGCGTTTACAATTTTATCAGAGCTTCGATGCACAAAAATCCATGAGATAATAACCCAACATGGGCCTCTCTTTATACTAAAACTAATAAGCTAAACCCTAGGTCGAAATTGGCAATAGCAAGGAGGTCGAATTCCAATCAACCAAGGCTTGGAGTAATAGACAATAGACAAAGTCGAGTTTGTGTGGTAGGTGTGACCAGATATGTGGCAAACTCGACTTGGGTGGTAAGTTTAGACATATCAACAACCAATAAAAACCCTCCAACAAGGATCCACGTGAGTCATGGTAGGTAGACGTGAGGATGAAGGCAGGCGCGAGTTGGTGATGTGTGGAGGGGCGTGAGCTATGTGGAGGCATGCGAGTTGGTTAATGGATGACAAGTGGAAAAAGATAGGTGCTAATTCGCATGGGTGAGAGCCAAGCCAAACCACTAACCAATGAGCGCATTCCAACAGGCTAGAACTCGGCTTTGACAGAGATTGACGTGAGCTTGGTGAGGATTGCGAACTAGCTGTGGGGAGAACACGTGGGGAATGGTAGGTGCAAACTCGAACCATGAAAGGAGCTGATTGCAAATCAACTAATCCACGAATTTCATCAAGTGAAACACGAGCCAATAGAAAAAGCGTGAGGGTTTTGAGGGATGCGAATTAGCTGTGGGGAGAACACGTGGGGAATGGTAGGTGCAAACTCGAATTATGAAGAGAGCCAAGCTTGGATTGAATGCTGGTTTAAAG
Source organism: Larix kaempferi (assembly GCA_027924585.1). Lineage (NCBI taxonomy): Eukaryota > Viridiplantae > Streptophyta > Pinopsida > Pinales > Pinaceae > Larix > Larix kaempferi. The sequence continues at coordinate 12,862,917 of BSBM01000444.1, read as the reverse complement.
GAGGCGCCCACCATTGGCTTTTAATGCCATCCAACAAACCAATCAATCTATGCCATGTCACAAAATCGAATTTCTCATGAAGGAGGGCGAATTAGCTTGAGGAGATTCTTTGCTGGTGACTGGATAGTTGACTGGATGGGCTTGGAGGTGATTGGAATCTTCCTAAATGCTCATTGCCATGTCATTTAGCCCTTTATTTTAATCAAATTGATTAATTTTGGAGAGATTTGGATTATCTCCAAAATAATCAATTTTATTATTTTAATTAATAATTTCTCTGTAAATGACTTTTCAGAGAAAATATTAATTATGGGGCGGAATTGACATCCGAAAGTTGGGTTTAGCTGCTCCATGGGTCATGTGTGATTTTTGGCTTATGAAACGAGCCATCAAACACTGAAAACGGACCCCGGATGACTGACATATTACAGACTCAAATTTCTCTATTTAAACTATAGAGAAATTTAATTAAAATTTAAAAATAATTAAATAATTAAAAAAAAAACCCCAATTTCGACGCGTCCGGTAAAAATTTTTCGAAATTTTTTCTGGGGGTCCTAGAGACCTAGGACATGACCAAAACCTATTCTAATAGTGTCTAGTAGGTTTATACATTATAGTTGGACCCTAATAACCCTCCATGGCCAAATTTCCAAAATCGGGCATTCCAGCTTTGGAGGAAGCGGGAGAAAAACCAAGAGATTATATTTCGCCTGAAGCAAAGTATAATCTGACGGTGAAAAAACTCCCTGGAATACCTTAGTTGTTTAATCCAGTCATGGGAGACCGAGCCACTCAGACCCTACTAGCACACTGATACAAACCCCCATGGGGCCATGGTCATGTCGACTCAAAAACAAAAACTAGCCAAAACTGGCTAGACCCAAATACAATGAAACCCAGATACTCTGGAAGTGAACACTGATGTGTTCCAACACTGGCGGCTCAATAAGGTTTCAACTATTGTACAAATCAGTTGATAACAGGGTCTTGAACCTGAAAGAGATTCTTGGGTAGTTTAGTTAAATTTTTATCATTTATCTTGTTTCTCTTCCAAAGCCCTCAGCCGGAAGTTGTATCCTTGAGACGGGACCACATAGTTTGTGGTTACTCTTCCATCCCCGTCGGTTTCCTTGGTAGAGCTTTCAGCTAGCTGGAAGTTCTCAAGTGCAGGCGGTTCTAGTGGTTGATCCTGTTTCGGGGATCAATCCCACCTAGTAGATTAAAATTTGTATGGTAGAACACTAGATTTGTTTATCTTGCAAGCTTTATTGCTAGTAGTATTTTTATCTTGCTGATCAACACTGTGGTTAATTTTTTGTTTCAAGTAAAAGTATACTGCTACTGCTTTTTATCTTGTTTTCTTAAAATAAACCAAAGTCTCTTGAACTTGGCCAAATCCAAGTCAAGAGCACCCTCTATCGGAGGGCATATTAGTCTTGCATTTCCCTGCATTAGGCATTGTTAATTTAGCAAGTCTCTTGAACTGTGGTCATAAGACCGAGTCAAGAGCGCTCTCTGTCGGAGAGTTGAACAAGGTTCTTTTAATAATAAAAATTTCCACTCACACACCCCTAATTAATTTATCTTGGTTTGTCCTACACCCGTATGCTCTGCCAACCGGAAACGGTTGGGCTAGTACTCAGAAAGGTGTAAGACTTGGTAATTACGATCGATAAACTTAATTAAAAATTTTACCCAAAACCTCAACCAAGGCAAAATACTGTTCTTCCCACGAGAGGTGACGCCGGATTCCCACTGTCAGACTCAGGGGCGGTTCAAACATTGGACACCAATCCTTATTGAATCTGGGTGCTTCCGACAGGTCACTTAGGGTTGCCAGTATCTTTCTTGGGTAGGGTTCTACCATCTTTTGATACCTTTGCTCTTAGCCCTAATAATCAAGACAACTAAAACTTTGAAATTTACCAAGTTAATTTGCACAACGATCTCACGAACAATTACTATCAAGACTACTTTTCAACATCCCCCAGCACTACATTTGTTATTTTGACTCCATTGGATAAGGCACTGGTCCTTTTGTCATTTAATTTTTATCTGTGGATGCTTCTTAATTATCTCAAGTCTTTATATACTGTTTCGCAACGTGGATTGCATCTTATCTTGTGTTTTATTTTTCAAGCTTTATATTGTCTCTCATTCCACAAAAAACTCCTAAACAACACCCATCCGCATCACTACATAAGAAAACACTATAACAACAAGAGCCTTAGTGAAACTCTCTTTTAGGGACTACCCCCCTTGGCTTCGTTAGGAGTTTTCCAAAACGGAGGAGCTGGGATTCAGGTGACAGTACCTGGCTCATTGCTTGCCCCCAAGGCCACACCTCTCTCACTTGTAGTGAAGAGACAGCTTTCGAAAGATTTTCGCTGCTGGTGTGCATATTGGCGGACAACATCTTTGGCGCCGTTAGGAGTTTTCCTAAACGGAGGAGCTGGGATTCAGGTGACAGTACCTGGCTCATTGCTTGCCCCCAAGGCCACACCTCTCTCACTTGTAGTGAAGAGACAGCTTTCGAAAGATTTCCGCTGCTGGTGTGCATATTGGCGGACAACACACCCCATGACATGCCTGAAAAGTATTTTGAAAAGGTTCCCAGATTTGATGGAGTATCTGCTATATCAATTGAAGACCACATTGATAAAGTTTGGTAACACATGGAAGCATATGGAGCATCTGAGGAAGATGTGTTCATGAGGGGTCTCCTGGCATCTTTAGAAGGAGATGTTAGGAAGTGGTTTGATAGGTTGCCTGCCTCATCCATTGATGGGTATGACAACTTTGTCAGCAAACTAAATAGTGAGTGGTCCCGAAAGTTAGATGGGAAATTTCTCTTACATCAACTGTTTGACATTAAGAAAAGAGAAAATGAAATAGTCCATGAATTTAACATAAGATTTGACAAGACTGTAGCTGTTATCCCTGAATAAATTAGACCAAAAGACCAAGCAGTTGTTATTCACTACTAGAATGCTTTTGAGGGATGGGTTGGTTATCAGCTAAAGGATAAGAACCCAAATGACTTAAAGACCGCTCAAGCAAATGCTAAGATGGCTGAGCAAAATATAGCATCCATGGGGAAACAAAACTTTTTTGATCAATTTACCCCATCCACTTCCAGATCTGACCCTAGACTCCAAAAACCAAAGGAACCTGTGAGTGTGCCAAAAGAATCCAAGGACACTTTAGAAGTCATGCAAGAAATGATGAAACAATTAACTGTCCTAACAAAGAATGTGGCAAGTTTGAATGACCCTGAGAGACATAGAAATCCTTATGGCCCTAAACCTTACTGGAATAATAATAGAAGGCCTGATGGGGATAGGGATAGGCGACGACCTGAGTATCCAGAAAACTCTGAGAAGAAGGAAGTAAATTGGTGTGATGAAGAAGAAGAAGAACCCTCTAACACCATTGACCATGATGACCAACCAAAAAACATCAACTTTATAAATGACTTATCTTATGATGAAAAATTTGGAAGAATCCTTTTAGAAGAAGAGCCATGGGAGCAAGAAGATGATATAGTTGAAGAACCTAGCTCCTCATGTTGTGCCTTAGAGCTCCCAAAACCTAAAGAGCAACCAAAGTATCAAATCTACAAACGAGGAAGTACTTCCCAGCCTTCTTTCCTTGACAAACATAGAAAGATTGATGAAGATAAAAAGGAAGAAGAAGATCTTGCTATGGATGATTATGATCTTAAGATTGATATGAAGAAAGAGTTAAGCAAGATAATGTGTAATATCCCTGTCACTGAGTTAATGAAGGTGCCCTCTGTTAGATGCCAAGTAGAGGAATTTTTCAATGGTATTGGCCAAGAGAAAACTCCTGAACCGGTCCTAGAGTCATGTCATATCCAAAAGCTTAGTGGAACACAACCTAGTGAAACAGAGAAGGATCCACCAATAAACATCCATTCAGCCATTTATGAAAGAAAGAGCGGTGGTCACTCTCCCTTTTACCTTACCTTGCACATTCAAAACATGCTCCTTCATAACTGTATGTTGGATTCTGGAGCAGCAATGAATGTTATGCCTTTACAAGTTATGAAGGAAATGGGACTTGAAGTGACTAGGCCTTATGGAAATGTCTGTGGTATAGATTCTCGACGAGTGCCATCTTATGGTTTGATCAAAAACCTTAGAGCTGATCTTTTCGCATGTTCAGACATTTCTACCATGATGGATGTAGTTGTCATTGACTTACCCCCAGCATATGGAATGCTTTTATCTAGAAAGTGGGCAGCTAGTCTAGGTGGATACCTTATGATGGATTTATTATTTATTTGTGTTCCTAACCCTGATGGAGCGTTGATTCGGGTTAACAGAGAACCTTGTTATAATGAACATGTTGAATCATTTGATGAAGGGTTAAAAAACACATATGGGGATGAATTGTTAAATAATGCCAAAACTAACCTTGGTGAAGATGAGGGAGAATTATATGAAGTTGATCAAAATATGTGTATGGTCATGGAAGATTCTGATTCCTTTTGGGAAGACAAGCAAATAGTTGAAATAACAAGAACAATCAGAAATGAATTTGTTGAGGAAATAGATGAATTGAGAAGATATGAAAATCAACCTCAAGGTCATGAACAAAACAATGAAATCATTCAAGAACCTTCTATAGAAAATCACACACTTGAGGAGGTTGATGATGGCATAAGAAATATAAGAGGAGATGAGAGTTTGCTTAATGATCAAAGCATGGAACAAACTCCCCCAATAGAAAACCTTCATGATCAAATAAATAATGAGGAGAATATTGAGAATCCAATGCATGAAGATGAATTTGATGATATTAGGAGGGGAGAAAGAATTCCTTTCACTGTTAGGGAATGGTTTGCCTTGACTGATCACAACAGAGAGAGAGAAAGCCAAGGGATTGCACCTATCTACCCATGGGAAAACAATCTTGCAACATCTACTAGGGTTGAAACAAATGAAGAGTGTGAAGCCTCTTATTATTCTGATAGAGAAGATTCTCTATCTCATTTATCTCTAGAAGATGGTTGCCTAATTCAAGTCCATGATAACTCTCTAGGTTGGGAAGAGGATGCCCTAATTAATGATGCACCTGAAGGAGACTATAATCTAAATAACCTTGCTATTTTTCAAACTCCTTCAGAACCTCAAAGCCATGCTTTATCTGCATATCCTCATATCCCTAGTTTCCTCCTACCATCTGAGTCATCTAGTCATCATACTCGTGAGCTTTCTCACATTCCTAGTTCTTCTACATTTCATCCTGAGTCAGTTTCTACCAGATTGGAAAACATGGTTATTCCTGTTCCTTCAGGGGAAGGTTCTAGTCATAACACTGTCGTATCTCATGAGCCATCTCCCTTGGAAGAACATAGAGATTTCTGGACTGTAGGTGAAGTTGTTAAAAGAGTTGTGTCTCCCCATGAGGAAGAGCCAAATGAGGTAATCCAAGAAACAAGAAGGGAAGTTAGGGAAGTCCTTGTTGGCAGAGTTGCTATTTCCTTAGACGGTGGTCCACCCAGAGTTGATGCAGTTCCTTCTAGGAGGAGCTCGAGGATTGTTACACCTCAACCGCAAAACCCTGCTGAAATCCATCCCATACCTATTCGTAACATTGGAGTTATTCCCGAGTCAGTCAATAGAAACATGTTTCCTATAGGAAGTCAAGTCATCATTCCCAATCATTTATTGCATATAAGATCGGGACAAGCTGATGACTTATGGGTTGGACCTTTCACAGTGGAGCGATGCATTGATGGCATGTGCTTTCTAACCACTGGTAGTGGACAACGTATTTTATATCCTGTCAATCAAAGGGACTTAAGGGATCACATCCCTGATCCCACCTAGTTGGGATCTGTCCGCTTGCATTGCCTGGTAGATTAGGGTAGGTAGGAAACCGAATAAGCCTACTTAGGCAGTAGTTAGTCTTTTTAGCCATTGAGTCTGGCACCTTCTTTGTTTCTAAGCTCCTTTGTAAGCTCCTAGTTTAATTGAGTACATGTCACTTTTCTTTTCCTGCACAATAAATTTAAAATTTTGCAAATTATGTTAGAAGTTTAATTTACTTTCTGCATTTATATTTCATGCATTTATATTTCTGACATAGAATAGATTTTATTTCAGTTGGTTTTATATTTTTCCCACACATGCGGCATGAGGTATTTTTGATGTTTGTGAATGCAGAAAATAGGTTGCAAGAATAAAAGCTGAAAATAAAATGGTAGAGTGCTGGATCGTGGATTCGAGTAGCAGAGTTCGAGGACCAGAGATTCTGAGGTTCTCAAGCGCTCATTTCAGCAGAGCACTTGTCCCAGCCGAAGCCAAATGTTATCACATATATAGTAGCCGGGCTACCATACATTATTTTTCTCATTCCAGTACACTATTCAGCCAATTCCCTTACATTTGAGATGCTGAGATGAGCATCTAGATTGGATCACTATCAGATTGTGGACAGCAGTTGTATTCCCCATGCCATGACTGAGTCTCAGGACACTCAGAGAGATGACCGATATAGCCATTATACCATTTGTACAGAGCAGTCAGTAGTGTTCAGAGTTGCAGCAGCAGTTCCAGAGGACAGGTGATGGTACAGGTTGATGAGCTTTCAGGTATATGACTCAGCAGGTATATCATGGTGTTATGGTTAGATTGCTTTTATACTTATTCTTATAGCATGTCTTAGCACTTAGTATCATGATCTGGCGATCATATAGATATTTGGACCTGGTTGATCTATATATATATTATATTGTCCCTACTCAGACTTAGAAGTTCACTATTCATACTCATTGGTATGTACCCTCCTTAGGGAGAATAGAGGTGATCATTCCACCATACCTTGGCTTGCTAGTGTTGGCTCCATCATTTCATTGTCTTCATCCATCCATTGCCTACCTTTTAGTTTATCACCCTGACTTACTTGACTAGTGACATGGAGGATCTTTTCCCCGCTGTAGCCTCTGTATTGGATGAGCTTCCCTGTTTATTGTGTCTCGGCTCTGAGTTGGTGACAAAACTTACCTATGGTAAGTTGGAGTTCCTTGTGAATTCCCCCTAGTCACTAAAGTTGTGTTGACTAAACCTGAAACTTTTAGTGCTGCCATGAATACAAAATCTGGAAAAATGAAATGCTATATCTTGTATGAAAAGCCCATTCATGCAATGTGTTTCTAAACACACATGAATGAGAGGCATGCCAAATGAACATGGCAATGAAAATAAAATGTTATATCTTTTGGAAAATAAATACCTAGGTAAACAAGCTGTCCATGACACACCTAGAAGTGCTCAGGTAAACAAGTGCCTTAAAAACACACCTGCAGCAGAAAGCCTAAAGAAAAAATGTAAATCTATGCAATGTGTTTATAAACACACATAGATCAAGGCTATGGAAACTTCAGGCCCAAAAGCAATAGAACTTAAATGCTAGATCTAAACAATTGTTGGCCTTATTTGTATTATGGATTGTGCGCATCTGTGAAGGTGAATAAACCCTCTTTAAACAACTCATCCATTTGTGAGACACCGCCATTCCCTGTGTTATTGCTCATTCAGTATATACTATGGTGTATTCCCTTTCCCTTGCCAAAGTGTCACAAAGTCAAGTCAGTCAAGTCATCCCTTAGCCTAGCCAGTTAATTTAGCCTTCACCCTGCACTAGCAAATTGATCACAACTATGAAGTGAGTATGATCCTGAAAGTCTAGTCTGAGTAATAATAATAATTAACGACACTATATATTTGGATTTAGATCGCCAGTTATGATTACTCTGTGTTATAATTGTTATTTGAATAAGTTGTAGAGCATGTATTAACCTTGACACTTTGTAGCAGCCTTGGATGATGGTCTGAGTTATATTTGGTCTTGGTTAGACCCAGTTTGACCATGGAGGATCATGTGACATGAGATGTTAGACCTTATGATGATATGGATAGATGATATATGGTCTGTGTATACATACATGATGATTCTATGCAGCAGCTACAGGGTTATGATGATGATTCTTGGGTCACAGCAGTGTTTGGTCATTTACAGATCATTATTATTGGCCTTGTTCCGGTATATTGGATATTTATTTTGATCATGCAGAGACTCATATGGTGTATGAGTACACATCTTGGATGGATTTGGACCTTCTGAGTCCAATGGGACAGTTTGTTTTCAGTTCCGGGCACTTACAATGATGATTGAGCCTCAGTAGGCTGTCCCAGTGCAGTTTTGGTATGTCGGAGGCCCTGTCGGAGGAGATGTGATTTTTATCCGGTTGACCTAGGGCGCTGATGATGGAGGGGGTGGTCCAGCCACTTGTTTTTACCATATTACCCCCCTCCCGGACACATTGGTGCCCTCACCTTGACAGCGCAGGCACTCCAGGAGGCTGTTTGGGGCAGTTTCACGCTTCCCGAGGCATTTTAGGATTGGTAGAAATGGCTATTGAGGAAATCGATTTGGGCTACTGAGGCAATGTTATGGCATGGGATGATCAGTGATGATAGATCGGGGTCTTCCACACCTTCTCCAGCAGTTTCAGCTTCATAGGGGCCCGCATCCATCACTTATGGCACTTTCTGTGGATTTCTGAGGTATTATGAGGACCACGACTTGACTATGGAGGCACGATTTGGTACATTCATGATTATTTATTGGTTATTGTGCTATGGGGATTGACCAAGGAGGGATAAAATTACCCCTTGGACCCACCATAAGCCTCCTATGATATTATGTCATCATGATTTGGTGGGATTCCCCTCTTCTAGGGCGATTTTGTCCACTTACATTATATTTTATTTGTGATCCATGTATTTTATTGTTGAGCTCATCTCAACCATTGATTAGACATTTGTATCTTTTAATCTTAGCCACTCATTCAAAAAGTGGTTAGGGTTTTAGTGCCTCTCCTTCCTATTTAAAGGAGAGAGCCTCTCATTGTAAGGGTCTTTGGCTCTTGGATTATTGGTATAGAAAAATATTCTTGTGGAAATTCTTGTGGTCTCCTTTGCATCTGGTGTTCTTAGATGGTGATTGGAAAGTCTATTGCAACCTAGCATTTGGAAATTGTGGTAAGATCTATCTTTTTTGGAAATCATTGTTTGTCTACAGGAGGGCGACTTCAACAAGGGCGATTTTGCAAGGCTTCTTCAAATCGACTTTCTTGGCATTCGCTTGTATCAGGGGGTTATCATTAGCTTCATTGTGATCTATGCTATCTTTCTGTTACTTCTCTTGTGGCATTAGTCTTATCTCTTGATGCATCAAATCTGATATTGTTGACGTTTGTTGTGCAGGAGAGAGGGCGCATTGGCTTCTTGGATCAAATCGACTTGCATAGAAAACTACCTCAAAGCTTCTCAAATTGATCGGGTTTGCATAGATCATCATCATCAAGGCATCTACAAGGTTACCCAGGTAAGATCCATAGGTTTGTTTCTCTTTCCTTTATCCAATCCATTGACATAGCTCATAAATTGTTAAAACCCTAAATATTTCAAAACCCCCCTTTTACATTTTCTCAGATCTACTTAGATCTAGTGGGTTGTCGGGCATAATATTGAAAACCCACCTCTATAGCATCCACGGCATCCCGGATCTATAGTTTGGTGAGGATTGGCTTCCATTTGATCCCCTTCCCAAGCCAACTTAGCCTCTCTCAAGCAAAGCGCACTTCCTAGTTTGAGCAAGTTGACCTAGATCTAGTACATGGGTGTTTGAGATCCCGCTTGATCCATAATCTACACATCAAATAACATACACCCAGATTGTTACTTTTCTGAAATTCACCTTGTGGGCCCTATTCCACATTTTAAGGGATTTAATGCCCTTTTTGGACCACTTGGGGCATTCAAACTCAGATCTAGTAAGATCTAGCCGTCGGATTACCGTGAAATTATAGATCCACACTCCTACTTGACCAACCTACCCGGATCTAAAGTTTGGATGCCATCCGACTTGTCTTGACCCACCTAACCCCACTTTTAGGCCTCCTTGGGCAAAGTCGCACCACCTTGGAGAAGTGAGTTGACTCACTTCTAGGACGTGGGTACTTAAGATTTTTGGAGATTTGGAACCGGAATAATTCAAAACCTAGGTCTAGTGTGTCACTTTGTCAGATCTTGCCTTGGGGATAGCATTCCTTGTTTTAAGGGATTGTGGTCCACTTGGGTTAAACCTAGATCTAGACCTACTTATCCATCAAGACTTTAATTTCCCACTTGTCTCAAGTATTAGGAGTCCTCAACCACAAGTCAACCCTACTTTGACTCCATTACCCCAATTCCCAAGGCACTGGTTACTCTCCAAGTCAATTCGACTTTCCTAGATTGTTGGATTAACTTGTGGTTTGACCTTAGTGTGGTGAACCAAACCCTTGATGCCATCATGTATCATGGTCAAACTTGTCACTTGTACTAGTTAGCCCCAATCAACCCCTAAACTACCCTGCATTGGACACGGCTCCCAAGGCAGTGGGTCTTCCAACATTGAACTAGTACACTAATCCTAGATCTCACTTCAAACATTATAAGTCACTCTCATATCAACTATGAACCAAAGCTATACTCATTAAACCCCTCACTTGGCTTGTGACTTCATCCTTAGGTCTAGGATAAACCATACACCTAACTTCACTTAGAAATACCCTGATTTGGTGTCTTGGTTTTGAGCTCTCCTGTCGGGAGTAGATCGGGTCTCCCCCTTTGTTGTCTGGGCTAGATAACATAAAGCGAAGGTTGCCTCGACTGGCGTGACAACCATATATTGGAGGTCGAGGTGATCGTGGTTGCACCTTTTGAGTTGCCCTTCCCTATTGCCATCCATGACTGGATACATCCATAGGGGTAACTACAGTTTAGGTGATAACAGAACCTGTCTGGAATCACAGCGCGGCGCGCAATGCTAACCAACCACCGTGTCGCAGATTGGGCACTCCGGCGCCTCCCCTGAGAACTGATTAAAATACTTTTGAACAACGTCGGTTCGTTGATTATGGGGGTGAAAATTTTAATTAGTTATCACTTATGAGATTATCAAATCCTTCACCTTTCTGAGTACTAGCCCAACCGTTTCCGGTTGGCAGAGCATACGGGTGTAGGACAAAAGACCAAGATAAATTAATTAAGGGGAAGTGTGGGTTTAAAAGTTTTATTATTAGAGCACTTGTTCAACTCTCCGACAGAGAGCGCTCTTGACTTGATCTTATGACCACAGTTCAGGAGACTTCCTAATTTAAAAAATGCCTAATGCAGGGGGAACATGCAAGTCTATATGCTCTCCGACAGAGAGTGATCTTGACTTGGATTTGGCCAAGTTCAAGAGACTTTGTTCGTTTTAAGAAACAAGTAGCAGTTGTGATAACAAGATACTTCAACTTTGTAATACATAAATCATGTGAAAGCTCAAATAGATGTCAAATATTGCTAACATGCTACTTGCAAAATAAAATGAAACTTTACTTAGTGTTCTACCAAACAAATTTATTCTAAAGGTGGGATCAACCTCCGAACAAGGTCAACCACTAGAACTGTCAGTCTTGGAAACCTTCCAGCTAGCTGGATGTCCACAAGAAGCTGATGGGGAAACGAGAAGCTACCACAAAGTTATGTGGCCTTTGGGATACAATCCCAAAGTTAGCTTACTCTAGTCAAGACTTGGAAGAGAAATTAATCTAAGTACGAAAATGAAGACTAATCTATGAACTTGAAAAAAGATGAGATCTAAACTAAGCATGCACAACACTCTTCCCCAAATGGGGAAGAAACCCAAAAAGTGGAGGCCTCCTCCACTTGAAATTTTTATTAAGCTTTACAAGTGCCTTGGGAATGAGATCCTTGCAAGGTCTTTCAAAGCAAATAAACAAAATATGGAAACAAGACTTATAGCCCTTAAATGGCTTTTACAAAGGAGATTGTAGTTGTTTCTTTGATTTTGATTTAAGTCTTCTCTTTGAGTGTAACTTTGAGCCTCTTTAGATCTTGTCTTCACAATTGGTTTCCTCCTTGAAAAACCTACACAAGCTTAGCAAATGCTCAACAATGTACCCATTAACATTAGAAAAATAACACCAATTTGAAACTAGTTAAGTCTAGATTTAAAAATTTAACTCTAAAATGTGAAATGCATGAGATTTTAACATAAAATCTTAACTATGATGAAATGGACCAGCGAACAACAAACTCTTGAAATGTGCTAGAAATGAGATCTAAATCATAAAAAATTTCGAAATATTTTATGTGAAAAATTCTATCTTTTAAATGGAAAAAATAATCCAACAAGTATGAGCTATGCTAAAGCCAAACAATGAGATCTAGCTAGTAAAAGAATGACTAACTTTAACAAATGCTAACTTCTTCAATTCGTTTTGTGTGATTTTGTCTTTTTAGGTCTTTTTGAAGGTGGACAAGAGCAAGGTGGAGAGGCTAAAAAAGGTAGGGGCAAAAGAGGAAAACGAATGGGAGAAGGAGAGACAAAAGTAAAGGAGGAGCGAATGGAAGAGAAGAGGAAACTTGAAATGGAGATGGGTTTCAAGTGGAACACTCGAGGGTTTGAAACACTGCTATGGAAATCCTCCGGTTAACCGGTGATATGCCAAAAACAAGTGTTGAAGAGAGCACATGGGAACAAATCCCAAGTTATTCCCCAAGGTTGAAGGAGCTTCAACCTTATGGCAAATCCTAAGCTAGGCTTAACAAGAGAAATAAAAGAGAAGGGGATAAGAGATAAATGGGTGGAAAAAGGTAAGGGGAATGGACTAGAAGAGGGAAGTTTTAGAACCAAGTAACCAGTTTGAAGTTTTGAATAATGGATGGATTTCAAACTCAACACTTCTTTACCAAAATTCCAATGCTTAAGATTGACTTTGGGAGATCCTGAAATGCACACAAATGTTAGGAAAAAGGTCCTTGAAGAGATGAGAGATGCACCCAAGCTCAAGCCTCTCTTCAACCTATGAGATCTGCACAAGAAATTACTCACAAACACACCTTGATCAAATATTGTATGTAAAGCAAAATGAGATTAGAAGAGTATAAATATTTCCAACTACAGTCTACTCTTTCCAAATCACATAGAACTCCAACATCAATGGACAAGTTGAACCCAAATGCCCACCCTATGGGCTTAAGAAAGCCTTCTAAGCTAAATAATTGATCAAAGTAATGAAATATGAGCAATAAACAAATACAATATCACCTTAGAATAGATGAAGCATTTCCATAACAAGCATCAACACCATGTCGACCTCCAAAGTCGCTTTTATTTCCAAATAGAAATAGCTAGAACACGATTACAAATTGGCAGAGTAAGTTTGCCCAAAAGATCCATGAAGAGAAAGCCCAAATGGCCTCTCTTATATAACAAAACTCAATTCTAAAACCCTAATTCGAATTGGTGATGAAGAGAGCCAAAAACTCCATCAAAAACCAATCAAATCCATGTCAACACCAACCAAATCGAGCTTGGAGTCTTAACTCATCTTTAAACTTGAGTTTGGAGCCCATAATTTGAGGAAAGAGCCCCACATGCATTGATTTCAAGATCCAACAACCCATTAATCAATTGCCAAATCACAAAAACGAATTTGCATGAAGGTGGGCGAATTTCTCAACTGTAGATCACTCCCAGTGCTCTGAAACTGATCTGAATCAGGTGGGTGAAGATTCCAATCATCATAAATGCTTTTTGCCATGTCATTTTGACTTTTACTTTATTCAATTTGGCCTTTTTTGGAGAGATTTAAATTATCTCCAATTTATTATTTTTTGAATATTTTAATTAATATTTCCCATTTTTTGGTTTTTTGAGAAAATATTAATTATGAGGCCAAATAATTGTCTGAAACCTAGGGTTAGCTGGTCCGGGGATCATGAATGATTTTTGGCTTAAGTCTGGAGCCTTCAATCACTGAAATCGGATCCCAGATGACTGACATATTACAAATTGAAATTTCTCTATTTAAACTATAGAGAAATTTATTAAAAATTAAAAAATAATTAAAAACCCAAATTCGACGGACTTGGTAAAATTTTTTCGAAATTTTTTCTGAGGGTCCTAGAGACTTGGGACATGACCAAAACCTATTCTAATAGTGTCTAGTAGGCTTATATACATTAGTTGGACTCTAATAACCCCCCATGGCTAAAATTTTCAAAATCAGGCATTCCAGCTTTGGAGGAGCGGGAGAAAACCTCATCGATTATAGCTCGGCTATAGGCAAAGTATAATTGACAAGGGAAAAAACTCCCTGGAATACCTTAGTTGCTTAATCAAGTCATGGGGAACCGAGACACTCAGATCCTACTAGCACACTTTATTACAAACCCCCATGGGGCCATGGTCATGTCGACTCAAAAATAAAACTGGCTAATTGCTGCATTCTGAAACCCAGATACTCTAGAAGTGAACACTGATGTGTTCCAACACTGGCGGCTCAATAAGGTTTCAACTATTTGTACAAAATAGGTGATAACAGATCTCCTTGCATAACTTCACACATTTCCCTAGGAGTCTTTGGGTTAGCTAGTCTTCATAGATTGGCTAGGGTCTCCCCCTTGATCTTGACTTATCTTGATATAAAGTGAAGGTTGCCTCGGTTGACGTGACTCCCACTTGCATTGGGAACCGTGGAAAGCCTTGGGTCACCTCTTTAGTTGTCCGACACCTCTACCGTCCTGGATAGGATATATTTTGGGGACAATTACAAGTGTGATAACACAACCATTAACTAGTTTCAAGGATGGGGAACTTGTTTCAAGTCTAGGGAGCACACTTCTGGAAACTATGCTGGCCTTAGCTTGCACCCAATCTATAGGGGTCTACAAGCAGAAAGGGATCAACAGGGTTGAATGGCGGTAATCTTAGATTCATAGTCCAACATTAGGGGTAACTGACCAAAAAAGCATAAGGCTTCGGGAAACCAATTCTCCTAGGAAATCATAGTCAATCAAGCATATTTCTAAGAAGAAAAACATAAGGCTTTAGAGAATTTTGTCACACACATCGGAGTCGAGACACGATGGGAGAACATGGAGGCCTTCATGGTGAAAGAGTCACCTAGAGGAGATCAAGAGCTCAATTTCATGGCCAAGGTTGCAGACCAGTTTTAATGGAGTGAATCGGATGGATGGATGGCCAAAATATGGACCTAGAGAAGGGGGTACATGTCCTTGCAAGACACATAAAAATTATCTAGGTCCAATGGTACATAAGTAAAACACAGATCTACTACCCTCATCAACTTGAAAGTGTGATAATTCTAGCTATACTCATCAGACGATTAATACATCAACTAAACCGTACAAATATCTAGTACATCATTATATCATCATCATTACTTGGCAATGGCATAGCATCACAATACTGGCATATTCTGATCATCACACACGTCTGTTCCCTGAAAAAGGAGGCCTAAGAGCAACAAAGATAGGCCTCATGAATTTTTGGCTAGCATCGTGCCTAAAAAAGCAAATATTTTTTTGAAAAAGGGGTGCCCCACAAAGTGTGGCACAACAGTACTACTAACTATACTCATCAAATAATCAATACATCTATTGGAGCAATAATAATATAAATTATAACATCACATAATATATCATCAAGACATGGCATAGCAGTAGGAGAATGGGGTATATCACATGATCATCACATCATCTCATCAAAAGAAGGCCCAATAGTAGTAGGATGGGCCTCAATACTCTGGAGTGCATAATGCTCTAAAGCAAAAATAAGTGTGAAAAAGTATGCCTGCAGAATGTGGCATAACAATGCCCAGATTGAACAAAAATGAAGCAAGAATGATGTTCTAGTGCTGAACTTGGCTGTTGTTCATGACATCTCCATGCACAGGAAGGTCCAAAACTTCTCAGCTCTGAACATGACATGGTTTTGCTGCTGTTTTATGGTGTTTTCTTGCTGATATACCTTCACAAACTGCCCAGAACACCTTCTAATGTGTGCAACATTCTAAGATGGAGAGCTATGATGCTGTTCATCATTGTTTTAGGGCTGCAATATGCCCAGAATGCTGATAAGCCCTTTTATTGTCTGATTAAGGTCTGAAGGTGCCCAGAACTCTTTCACTGCTTGTATGGGGTAGAATGAAACCCAGATCAACTTGGACATGCTTCAAACAGCCATGAGTACCCTCAGCCTCATCAATGTACTGAAATATGAACCAAGGAATCCTCATGATGGCATGTCACCCCCTCAAGAGTGTGATTAGAATCACATGTGGACACCCTTACAAAATGGGAGGTAACATACTCAATAATGTAATGTGGCCTCATTAAATAAGACCTACTAGGTAGTTGGCATTCAATATTGTAATATGGGCCACGTATTATTGTAGGTTCCATTAGTGGTGATCGTTATGGTTTGCTAGCAGCTATTTATAGGGGTAAATAACCATGTAAGAGATGTGAAGTATTTTACATTGTATTAGAGCTCTTTTGGAGGTTGTCTCTTCAAAGTGGTGCTATGAGCATTGCTATTAGTTCCAATATCAATATCAGGTTTTCCATTTCACATGTTCGATTACCATCATTCCTTTCTTCTTAGCTATTGCATATGTTATTTCTTTGATATTGTTCATTTTGCATATTAAGAATCTTGCAAAACTATTGAAAACTTTTGTGTTTGTGACCTATAGGGGATGCATGCAAGATTCAAGACTAGCATGTACTTTTATTCTTCACCATTGACCTGTATGTGTCGCATGCAGGATTCTGTTCCTGAATCAGACCGTGGTGTTGTGGGAGGTGTTCAAAATTCTCTTCAATCATGCATGGACTTGCTGAGTTATGTCATGGGAATGATTGTCTCAAATCCTAAGGTAATTTTCATACTAAGTGAATATTTTCTCTGTGCAAATAGCCACCTCCAAACATACACGCATAAATAATTAATAAAGGGTTTCATAAAATATTAATTTTTATCTTTAACTATTCTCTCTTAGTCTTAACTAAACATGGATTCATCTTAATCCTCAATCTTTCAAGTGCTGAGAGGGATCAAATCACTCGTGGTACAAATTTTTTATGGTGCAAAAATCGAGGGAAAATTTGCACCTTAAGGGATTTGATCCTTTTGGGTGCTTAATAAATCCGGGATTAAGATGGATCTACGTTAATGTTATTTCTTTTTGTTTTCAAGAAAGAATATGGTGTTTTATAGGATAATGTTAATCAATCCATAGATGAGCATAAGATGAGAAATTAAGTGTGGAGTATATGAAGTATTTATTTTATTGATATATTGTTTAATGTTATTGTTTCATAATTCATTATATTTCGTCTGCTTCATATATGCATTTAATGTAGTTTACTTTCTAAAATATCATATGGGCTGATGTATGCTAATGTCAGCATTAAACGCATTACATATCTACCCAATACTGCGCTATAGAATGCATCTCTTGGCACAATATTATTACAATCTTATTATGCCATTAATTACTAGATTTTTTATGAGTACTTAATTTTTGTTTAGAGTTATAATTGTGGTGCTTGTAGCTTTTTTACTCTTCATTTCAACATCAATTTTACGAAGATATGTATGAACTTCCAACCTAAAATTTAAATGAATATCAACTCTACAATATGCTTCTTGATATTATAATCAACCAACCATAAAAAAATGTATATAGTTGTTATACTTGAGTTAGAAAATTGTCCTATGATTCTTAGATTGATTGGGTTTATTAGATTCTTTTAAAATGTCATAAGACCTACTAGGGCTCATACCTAAGTTGCCAGGAAACTTGGGTACGGGGCGGGGACGGGTACGGGGACAGGGACGCCACTTTTTGAAACAGGGTACTTGGGTACGTCGAGGGTACTGTGTGTGTGTATATATATATATATATATATGTCACAGTCACATCAAATTTCAGATTTCTCCATAAATTATGAATCATGATTCATAATTTTAAATTCAATGATTCATTGAACAATGAACATTCACATTGAAAATTTAAAACATAAAATTTGATAAATCATAGACTCAGTAGATATCAATTCAAATACTGGAAGTTACATAAAATTTGATAAATCATTGTACCTGTTATCACCTAAACTGTAGTTACCCCTATGGATGTATCCACTCATGGATGGCAATAGGGAAGGGCAACTCAAAAGGTGCAACCACGATCACCTCGACCTCCAATATATGGTTGTCACGCCAGTCGAGGCAACCTTCACTTTATGTTATCTAGCCCAGACAACAAAGGGGGAGACCCGATCTACTCCCGACAGGAGAGATCAAAACCAAGACACCAAATCAAGCTATTTCTAATTGAAGTAAGGTGTATGGTTTATCCTAGACCTTAGGATGAAGTCACAAGACAAGTGAGGGGTTCAATGAGTGTAGATTTGGTTTATTATTGATGTGAGAGTGACTTATGATTTGTGAAATAGGATCCAGGATTAAAGTACTAGTTCAATGTGAGAAAATCCACTGCCTTGGGAACCATGTCCAATGCAGGGTGGTTTAGGGTTGAATTGGGGCTAACTAGTACAAGTGACAAGCTCAATCATGAAGTATGATGGCATCAAAGGGTTTAGTTTACCACACAAGGGTCAAACCACAAGTTAATCCAACAATCTAGGAAAGTTGAATTGACTTGGAGAGAGACCAGTGCCTTGGGAATTGGGATAATGGAGTCAAAGTAAAGTTAACATGTGGTTAAGGACTCCTATTGCATGAGACAAGTGGGCAATTAAAGTCTTGATGGATGAATAGGTCTAGATCTAGGTTTGACTTAAGTGGACCACAATCCCTTAAAACAAGGAATGCTATCCCCAAGGCAAGATTTGACAAGGTGACCTACTAGACCTAGGTTTTGAATTACTCCCGTTCCAAATCCACAAAAATCTCATGTACCCATGTCCTGGAAGTGGGACAACTCACTTCTCCAAGGTGGTGCGACTTTACCCAAGGAGGCTAAAAAGTGGGATAAGTGGGGTCAAGACAAGTCCAATGGCACCCAAACTTTAGATCCAAGTAGCTTAAGCAAGTGAGAGTGTGGATCTATAATTTCATGGCAATCCAATGGCTAGATCTTACTAGATCTAAGTTTGAAGATACCAAGTGGTTCAAAATGGGGATTCAATCCCTTAAAATGTGGAATAGGGCCCGCAAGGTAGAAATCAGAAAAGTGACAATCTGGGGGTAGGTTATTGGATGTGTCGATCATGAATCAAGCGGGATCTCAACTACCCACATACTAGGTCTAGGTCAACCCACCAAACTAGGAAGTGCGCCTTTGCTTGGAGAGGCTAAATGCCTTGGGAAGAGGGTCAAATGGAGGTCAATCCTCACCAAACTATAGATCCGGGATGCCGTGGACACTATAGAGGTGGGTTTTAAATATCTTACCCAAGAAGCCACTAGATCTTAGTAGATCTGAAAAAATGTAAAAATGAGGGTTTGAAGAAATAAGGGTTTTATCAATTTATGAGCTATGTCAATGGATTTGATCAAGATAAGAGAAACAAACATGTGGATCTTACCTGGGTAACCTTGTAGATGCCTTGATGATGATGATCTATGCAAACCCGATCAATTTGAGAAGCTTTGAGGTAGTTTTCTATGCAATCGATTTAGTCCAAGAAGCCAGTGCGTCCTCTCTCCTGCACAACAAACGTCAACAATATCAGATTTGATGTAATCAAGAGATAAGACTAATGCCACAAGAGAAGTAACAGAAAGATAGCATAGATCACAATGATACTAATGATAACCCCCTGATACAAGCAAATGCCAAGAAAGTCGATTTGAAGAAGCCTTGCAAAATCGCCCTTGTTGAAGTCGCCCTCCTGTAGACAAGACAATGATTTGCAAAATAGATAGATCTTACCACAAATTCCAAATGCTAGGTTGCAATAGACTTTCCAATCACCATCTAAGAACACCAGATGCAAAGGAGACCACAAGAATTTCCACAATAAAGTTTTTCTATACCAATAATCCAAGAGCCAAAGACCCCTTACAATGAGAAGCTCTCTCCTTTAAATAGGAAGGAGAGGCATCAAAATCCTAACCACTTTTTGAATGAGTGGCTAAGATTAAAAGATACAAATGTCTAATCAATGGTTGAGATGAGCTCAACAATAAAATACATGGATCACTAATAAAATATAATATAAGTGGACAAAATCGCCCTAGAAGAGGGGAATCCCACCAAATCATGATGACAAAATATAATAGGAAGCTTATGGTGGGTCCAAGGGGTAATTTTAGCCACCCTTGGTCAATCCCCATGGCACAATAATAATAAAATAGTCATCAATATACCAAATCGTGCCTCCATGGTCAAATCATAGGCCTCAAAAGACCTCAGAAATGATAAGAAAGTGCCATAAGTGATGGATGCGGGCCCCGATGAAGCTGAAACTGCTGGAGGAGGTGTGGAAGACATCAATCCATCATCACTGATCATCCCATGCCAAAACATTGCCTCAGTAGCCCAAATCGAATTCCTCAATAGCCATTTCTACCAATCCTGAAATGCCTTGGGAAGCGTGAAACTACCCCAAATTGCCTCCTGGAGTGCCTGCGCTGTCAAGGTGAGGGCACCAGTGTGTCCGAGAAGGGTGTAATATGGTAAAAACAAGTGGCTGGACCACCCCCTCCAAGCACAGCTCCCTAGGTCAAGCGGATAAAAATCACATCTGCTCTGACAGGGTCTCCGATAGACCAAAACTGCACTGGGATAGCCTACTGAGGCTTAATCATCACTGTAAGTGCCCGAAACTGAAAACAAACTATCTCATTGGACTCAGAAGGTCCAAATCCATCAAAGATGTGTACTCATACACCATATGAGTCTCTGCATGATCAAAATATATATCCAATATACCGGAACAGGGCAAATAATAATAATCTGTAAATGATCAAATACTGCTGTAAACCATGAATCATCATCATCACCCTGTAGCTGCTGCATAGAATCATCATATACATGTACATAGACCATATATCATTTATCCATATCATCACAAGGTCCAACCATCTCATGTCCTATGGTTGACCTTGGTCAAACTAGGTCTAACCAAGTCAACATGACCAAATATAACTCAGACCATCATCGGAAGCTGCTGCAAAGTGTCAAAGGTTAATGCATGCTCTACAACTTATTCAAATAACAATTATAACAGAAAGTAATCATTACTGGCGATCTAAATCCAAATATATAATGTCATTACTTTTTATTATTACTCAGACCAGACATTCAAGACCATACTCACTTCATAGCTGTGATCAATTTGCTAGTGAAGGGTGAAGGCTAAAATAACTAGCTAGGCTAAGGGATGACTTGACCGACTTAACTTTGTGACACTTTGGCAATGGGAAAGGGAATACACACCATAGTATATACTGAATGAGCAACAACACAGGGAATGGCGGTGTCTCACAAATGGATAAGTTGTTTAGAGAGTGCTTATTCAACTTAGGCATCATGTCTATATCAAGTTGATCCAGGTTCATTAGGATCATTCAATTTCATTTCATGGCCTTTTTGGCCTACATAACCCTTCGGATCTCAGGTGTGCTGATAAGCACAACTAGTTGCAGCTTGCATCCAGGGCATGTTTTTATACATGTATAAGGTCAGCAATTATTTAGATATAGCATTTAAGAATCATTGCTTTTTGGACCTTTCTTATACTCTTCAAGGAGTATTTTTCAGCAGTTCATCGCTCTTGCCCTTTTTAGTTTCCATGGGCGAATTTATCAGTTTCCATAAATAGTACATGAGCTTTCAGTTTTAGCTAACAACATCTCAAGTGACTAGGTGGAGTTCGAGCCAATGCCAAACATCGGGACAACCGACCAGAATGATTTAGGCCTACAATCCAACTCACCAAAGGTAAGTTTTGTCACCAACTCAGAGCCGAGACACAGTAAACAGGGAAGCTCATCCAATACAGAGGCTACAGTGGGGAAAAGCCCTCCATGCCACTTGTCAAGTAGTAAGTCGCGGAGATAAACTAAAAGGTAGGCAATGGATGGATGAAGACAATGAATAATGGAGCCAACACTAGCAAGCCAAGGTATGGTGGAATGATCACCTCTATTCTCCCTAAGGAGGGTAAAACCAATGAGTATGAATAGTGAATTTCTAAGTCTGAGTAGGGACAATATAATATATATAATAAGATCAACTAGGTCCACATATCTATATGATCGCCAGATCATGACACTAAGTACTAAGACATGCTATAAGAATAAGTATAAAAGCAATATAACCATAACACAATGATATACCTGCTGAGTCATAATACCTGAATGCTCATCAACCTATACCATCATCTGTCCTCTGAAACTGCTGCTGTAACTTTGGGCACTACTGACTGCTCTGTACCAATGGTATAATGGCTACATCGGTCATCTCTCTGAGTGTCCTGAGACTCAGTCATGGCGTGGGGAATACAACTGTTGTCCAAAATCTGATAGTGATCCAATATAGATGCTCATCTCAGCATCTCAATGTAAGGGAACTGGCTAAATAGTGTACTAGAATCAAAAAAATAATGTATGGTAGCCCGACTACTATATATGTGATAACATCTGGCTCCGGCTGGGACAAGTGCTCTGCTGAAATGAGCGCTTGAGAACCTCAGAATCTCTGGTCTTCGAACTCCGCTACTCGAATCCACAATCCAACACTCTACCATTTTGCTTCTAGCTTTTTATTTTTGCAACCTATTTCTGCATTCACAAACATCAAAATACTTCATGCCGCATGTGTGGGAAAAATATAAAACCAATTGAAATAAATTCTATTCTATGTCAGAAATATGCAGCCAGAAAATTAAACTACTAACATAATTTGCAAAATTTGAAATTTATTGTGCAGGAAAAAGAAAAGTGACAGGTACTCAATTAAACTAGGAGCTTAGAAATAAACAAGGTGCCAGACTCAATGGCTGAAAAGACTAACTACTGCCCAAGTGGGCTTATTTGGTTTCCTACCTACTCTAATCTACCAGGCAATGCAAGCGGAGAGATCCCAACTATGTGGGATCAGGGATGTGATCCATTAAGTCCCTCTGATTAACAGGATATAAAATACGTCGTCCACTACCAGTGGTCAGAAAGCACATGCCATCAATGCATTGCTCTACTGTGAAAGGTCCAACCCACAAGTCATCAGCCTGTCCCGATCTTATATGCAATAAATTGTTGGGAATGATGACTTGACTTCCTGTATGAAACCTATTTCTATTGACAAACTCAGGAATTACTCCAATATTACAAATAGGCATTAGATGGATTTCAGCAGGGTTTTGCGGTTGAGGTGTGGCAATCCTTGAGCTCCTCCTAGAAGGAACTGCATCAACTCTGGGTGAACCACCATCTAAAGAAATAGCAACTCTGCCAACAAGGACTTCCCTAACTTCTCTTCTTGTTTCTTGGACTACTTCATTTGATTCTTCCTCATGGGGAGACACAACTCTTTTTAACAACTTCTCCTACAGTCTAGAAATCTCTCTGTTCTTCCAAGGGAGGTGGCTCATGAGATATGACAGTGTTATGACTAGAACCTTCCCCTGAAGGAAAAGGACTGACCATGCTTTCCAATCTAGTAGAAACTGACTCAGGATGAAATGTAGAGGAACTAGGAATGTGAGAAAGATCATGAGTATGATGACTAGATGACTTAGATGGTAGGAGAAAATAAGGGATATGAGGATATGCAGATAAAGCATGGTTTTGAGGTTCTGAAGGAGTTTGAACAATAGCAAGGTTATTTAGATTGTATTCTCCTTCAGGTGCATCATTAATTAAGGCATCCTCTTCCCATCTTAGAGAGTTATCATGAACTTGAATTAGGCTACCATCTTCTAGAGATAAATGAGATAGAGAATCTTCTACATCAAAATAATGGGAGGCTTCAGACTCTTCATTTGTTTCAACCCTAGTAGATGTTGCAAGATTGTTTTCCCATGGGTAAATAGGTGCAAGCCCTTGGCTTTCTCTTTCTCTATTATGATCAGTCAAGTCAAACCACTCCCTAACAATAAAAGGAATTCTTTCTCCCCTCCTAATATCATCAACTTCATCTTCATGTATTGGATTCTCAATATTTTCTTCATCATTTGTTTGATCATGAAGGCTTTCTATTGGGGGATTTGGTTCCAAACTTTGATCATTAGGCAAATATTCATCTCTTCCTATATCTCTTATGCCATCATCAACTTCCTCAAGTGCTTGATTTTCAATAGAAGGTTCTTGAATGATTTCATTGTTTTGTTCATGACCTTGAGGTTGATTTTCATGTCTTTTCAATTCACTTATTTCCTCAGCAAATTCATTTCTAAGTAACTCCAAATTGATTGTTCTTGCAATTTCAGCTGCTTGCTCTTCTTCCCAAGAGGAATCAGAGTCTTCCATGACCATACACATATTTTGATCAACTTCATATAATTCATCCTCATCTTCAACAAGGTTAGTTTTGGCAGTATTTAACAATTCATCCCCATATGTGTTTTTTAGCCCTTCATCAAATGATTCAACATGCTCATTATAACAAGGTTCTCTGTTAACCCGAATCAAAGCTCCATCAGGGTTGGGAACACAAATAAATGATAAATCCATCATAAGGTATCCACCTAGACCAGCCGCCCATTTTCTAGATAACAACATTCCATATGCTGGGGGTAAGTCAGTGACAACTACATCCATCATGGTAGAAATGTCTGAACATGCAAAAAGATCAGCTCTAAGGTTTTTGATCATACCATAAGATGGCACTCGTCGAGAATCTATACCACAAACATTTCCATAAGGTCTAGTCACCTCTAATCCCATTTCCTTCATAACTTGTAAAGGCATAACATTCATTGCTGCTCCAGAATCCAACATACAATTGTGAAGGAGCATGTTTTGAATGTGTAAGGTAAGGTAAAAGGGAGAGTGACCACCACTCTTTCTCTCATAAATTGCTGAATGGATGTTTATCGGTGGATCTTTCTCTGTTTCACTAGGTTGTGTTCCACTAAGCTTTTGGATATGACATGATTCTAGGACCGGTTCAGTATTTTTCTCTTGGCCAATACCATCGAAAAATTCCTCTACTTGGCATCTAACAGAAGGCACCTTCATTAATTCAATGACAGGGATATTACACATTATCTTTCTTAACTCTTTCTTCATATCAATATTCAAATCATAATCACCCATAGCAAGATCTTCTTCTTCCTTTTTATCTTCATTAGTCTTCTTATGTTTATCAAGGAAAGAAGGTTGGGAAGTACTTCCTCGTTTATAAATCTGATACTTAGGTTGCTCTTTAGGTTTTGGGAGCTCTATGGCACAACATGAGGAACTAGGTTCTTCAATTGTGTCTTCTTCTTGCTCCCAAAGCTTTTCTTCTAACAAAATTCTTCCAAAGTTTTCATCATAAGACAAGTCATTTATAAAGTTGATGTTTTCTGGTTGGTCATCATGGTCAATGGTGTCAGAGGGTTCTTCTTCTTTTTCATCACACCAATTGACTTTCTTCTTCTCAGAGTTTTCTGGATACTCAGGTCGTCGCCTATCCCTATCCCCATCAGGCCTCCTATTATTATTCCAGTAAGGTTTAGGGCCATAAGGATTTTTATGTCTCTCAGGGTCATTCAAACTTGCCACATTCTTTGTTAGGACAGTTAATTGCTTCATCATTTCTTGCATGACTTCTAAAGTGTCCTTTGATTCCTTTGGCACACTCACAGGTTCCTTTGGTTTTCGAAGTCTAGGGTCAGATCTGGAAGTGGATGGGGTAAATTGATCGAAAAAGTTTTGTTTTCCCATGGATGCTACATTTTGTTCAGCCATCTTAGCATTTGATTGAGCGGTCTTTAAGTCATTTGGGTTTTTATCCTTTAGCTGATAACCAACCCATCCCTCGAAAGCATTGAAGTAGTGAATAACAACTGCTTGGTCTTTTGGTCTAATTTCTTTAGGGATAACAGCTACAGTCTTGTCGAATCTTATGTTAAACTCATGGACTGTTTCATTTTCTCTTTTCTTAATGTCAAAAAGTTGATGTAAGAGAAATTTCCCATCTAACTTTCGGGACCACTCACTATTTAGCTTGTTGACAAAGTTATCATATCCATCAATGGATGAGGCAGGCAACCTATCAAACCACTTCCTAACATCTCCTTCTAAAGATGCCAGGAGACCCCTCATGAACACATCTTCCTCAGATGCTCCATATGTTTCCATGTGTTCCCATACTTTATCAATGTGGTCTTCAATTGATATAGCAGATACTCCATCAAATCTGGGAACCTTTTCAAAATACTTTTCAGGCATGTCATGGGGTGCACTGTGGATTTGGGAAAAGTCCAAAGGAGATGGTTTTGCCTTCCTTCCAAAAATCCTAGGAGCTTGTGGAGGAGGAACATTCTGGTTTCCCGAGTTTGTTCTGGCCATTGGATTTAGTAAATTTGTGTTTAAGTTTGAACTAGGAGATGAGGGAGGAACCGAACTAATCAAAGGGGATCCTGAAGCTCTGTTTGGAGAATCGTTAACCAATTTCCAAAAGAAGTTAGATGATTGTGCTTTAGGATCTCTTTTACAATATGTAATTGGGGTTCCTTCAACTTGATCCAAGTTTGTTTTACTTCTCGTGTTATAAGGATGTAAATGAGCTCGCTCCTCAGCAGAGTCACGGTTGGGAGTCGCCAGGTAGATTTAAACTCTTCTACCAAGATATGTGTCGTTGTATATGCAGGAGAGAGTGAATAATGACTACTAGTTTGTCCGAGGTAAGCCCTATGCCTTTCAATACCAAAATGTTAGGCAAAGAGAACGGGAGGGCTTTAAGAAAGGTATGTCGAACCAGGGTAAGCTACTGCCTTCCCCGGCAACGGCGCCAAAATGTTAGGCAAAGAGAACGGGAGGAGAGCTTTAAAAAAATAATATATCGAACCAAGGTAAACCTATGCCTTCCCCGGCAACGGCGCCAAAATGTTATCACCTAAACTGTAGTTACCCCTATGGATGTATCCACTCATGGATGGCAATAGGGAAGGGAAACTCAAAAGGTGCAACCACGATCACCTCGACCTCCAATATATGGTTGTCACGCCAGTCGAGGCAACCTTCACTTTATGTTATCTAGCCCAGACAACAAAGGGGGAGACCCGATCTACTCCCGATAGGAGAGATCAAAACCAAGACACCAAATCAAGCTATTTCTAAGTGAAGTAAGGTGTATGGTTTATCCTAGACCTTAGGATGAAGTCACAAGACAAGTGAGGGGTTCAATGAGTATAGCTTTGGTTTATTATTGATGTGAGAGTGACTTATGATTTGTGAAATAGGATCCAGGATTAAAGTACTAGTTCAATGTGAGAAAATCCACTGCCTTGGGAACCATGTCCAATGCAGGGTGGTTTAGGGTTGAATTGGGGCTAACTAGTACAAGTGACAAGCTCGATCATGAAGTATGATGGCATCAAAGGGTTTAGTTTACCACACAAGGGTCAAACCACAAGTTAATCCAACAATCTAGGAAAGTTGAATTGACTTGGAGAGAGACCAGTGCCTTGGGAATTGGGATAATGGAGTCAAAGTAAAGTTAACTTGTGGTTAAGGACTCCTATTGCATGAGACAAGTGGGCAATTAAAGTCTTGATGGATGAATAGGTCTAGATCTAGGTTTGACTTAAGTGGACCACAATCCCTTAAAACAAGCAATGCTATCCCCAAGGCAAGATTTGACAAGGTGACCTACTAGACCTAGGTTTTGAATTACTCCCGTTCCAAATCCACAAAAATCTCATGTACCCATGTCTTGGAAGTGGGACAACTCACTTCTCCAAGGTGGTGCGACTTTACCCAAGGAGGCTAAAAAGTGGGATAAGTGGGGTCAAGACAAGTCCAATGGCACCCAAACTTTAGATCCAAGTAGCTTAAGCAAGTGAGAGTGTGGATCTATAATTTCATGGCAATCCAATGGCTAGATCTTACTAGATCTAAGTTTGAAGATACCAAGTGGTCCAAAATGGGGATTCAATCCCTTAAAATGTGGAATAGGGCCCACAAGGTAGAAATCAGAAAAGTGACAATCTGGGGATAGGTTATTAGATGTGTAGATCATGAATCAAGCGGGATCTCAACTACCCACATACTAGATCTAGGTCAACCCACCAAACTAGGAAGTGCGCCCTTGCTTGGAGAGGCTAAATGCCTTGGGAAGAGGGTCAAATGGAGGTCAATCCTCACCAAACTATAGATCCGGGATGTCGTGGATACTATAGAGGTGGGTTTTAAATATCTTACCCAAGAAGCCACTAGATCTTAGTAGATGTGAAAAAATGTAAAAATGAGGGTTTGAATAAATAAGGGTTTTATCAATTTATGAGCTATGTCAATGGATTGGATCAAGATAAGAGAAACAAACCTGTGGATCTTACGTGGGTAACCTTGTAGATGCCTTGATGATGATGATTTATGCAAACCCGATCAATTTGAGAAGCTTTGAGGTAGTTTTCTATGCAATCGATTTAGTCCAAGAAGCCAATGCGCCCTCTCTCCTGCACAACAAACGTCAACAATATCAGATTTGATGTAATCAAGAGATAATATTAATGCCACAAGAGAAGTAACAGAAAGATAGCATAGATCACAATGATACTAATGATAACCCCCTGATACAAGCAAATGCCAAGAAAGTCGATTTGAAGAAGCCTTGCAAAATCACCCTTGTTGAAGTCGCCCTCCTGTAGACAAGACAATGATTTGCAAAATAGATAGATCTTACCACAAATTCCAAATGCTAGGTTGCAATAGACTTTCCAATCACCATCTAAGAACACCAGATGCAAAGGAGACCACAAGAATTTCCATAAGAAAGTTTTTCTATACCAATAATCCAAGAGCCAAAGACCCCTTACAATGAGAAGCTCTCTCCTTTAAATAGGAAGGAGAGGCATCAAAATCCTAACCACTTTTTGAATGAGTGGCTAAGATTAAAAGATACAAATGTCTAATCAATGGTTGAGATGAGCTCAACAATAAAATACATGGATCACTAATAAAATATAATATAAGTGGACAAAATCGCCCTAGAAGAGGGGAATCCCACCAAATCATGATGACAAAATATAATAGGAATCTTATGGTGGGTCAAAGGGGTAATTTTAGCCACCCTTGGTCAATACCCATAGCACAATAATAATAAAATAGTCATCAATATACCAAATCGTGCCTCCATGGTCAAATCGTAGGCCTCAAAAGACCTCAGAAATCATCAGAAAGTGCCATAAGTGATGGATGCGGGCCCCGATGAAGCTGAAACTGTTGGAGGAGGTGTGGAAGACATCAATCCATCATCACTGATCATCCCATGCCAAAACATTGCCTCAGTAGCCCAAATCGAATTCCTCAATAGCCATTTCTACCAATCCTGAAATGCCTCGGGAAGCGTGAAACTGCCCCAAACTGCCTCCTGGAGTGCCTGCGCTATCAAGGTGAGGGCACCAGTGTGTCCGAGAGGGGGGTAATATGGTAAAAACAAGTGGCTGGACCACCCCCTCCAAGCACAGCGCCCTAGGTCAACCGGATAAAAATCACATCTGCTCTGACAGGGTCTCCGACAGACCAAAACTGCACTGGGATAGCCTACTGAGGCTCAATCATCACTGTAAGTGCCCGAAACTGAAAAAAAACTATCTCATTGGACTCAGAAGGTCCAAATCCATCCAAGATGTGTACTCATACACCACATGAGTCTCTGCATGATCAAAATATATATCCAATATACCGGAACAGGGCAAATAATAATAATCTGTAAATGATCAAATACTGTTGTAAACCATGAATCATCATCATAACCCTGTAGCTGCTGCATAGAATCATCATATACATGTACATAGACCATATATCATCTATCCATATCATCACAAGGTCCAACCATCTCATGTCCTATGGTTGACCTTGGTCAAACTAGGTCTAACCAAGTCAACATGACCAAATATAACTCAGACCATCATCGGAAGCTGCTGCAAAGTGTCAAAAGTTAATGCATGCTCTACAACTTATTCAAATAACAATTATAACACAAAGTAATCATTACTGGCGATCTAAATCCAAATATATAATGTCATTACTTTTTATTATTACTAAGACCAGACTTTCAAGACCATACTCACTTCATAGCTATGATCAATTTGCTAGTGAAGGGTGAAGGCTAAAATAACTGGCTAGGCTAAGGGATGACTTGACCGACTTAACTTTGTGACACTTTGGCAATGGGAAAGGGAATACACACCATAGTATATACTGAATGAGCAACAACACAGGGAATGGCGGTGTCTCACAAATGGATAAGTTGTTTAGAGAGTGCTTATTCAACTTAGGCATCATGTCTATATCAAGTTGATCCAGGTTCATTAGGATCATTCAATTTCATTTCATGGCCTTTTTGGCCTACATAACCCTTCGGATCTCAGGTGTGCTGATAAGCACAACTAGTTGCAGCTTTCATCCAGGGCATGTTTTTATACATGTAAAAGGTCAGCAATTATTTAGATATAGCATTTAAGAATCATTGCTTTTTGGACCTTTCTTATACTCTTCGAGGAGTATTTTTCAGCAGTTTATCGCTCTTGCCCTTTTTAGTTTCCATGGGCGAATTTATCAGTTTCCATAAATAGTACATGAGCTTTCAGTTTTGGCTAACAACATCTCAAGTGACTAGGGGGA
Source organism: Larix kaempferi (assembly GCA_027924585.1). Classification (NCBI taxonomy): domain Eukaryota; kingdom Viridiplantae; phylum Streptophyta; class Pinopsida; order Pinales; family Pinaceae; genus Larix; species Larix kaempferi. Next base: position 12,832,209 of record BSBM01000444.1, on the reverse strand, counting down.
GTGCGAGCCAATGCCAAACATCGGGACAACCGACCAGAATGATTTAGGCCTACAATCCAACTCACCAACGGTAAGTTTTGTCACCAACTCAGAGCCGAGACACAGTAAACAGGGAAGCTCATCCAATACAGAGGCTACAGTGGGGAAAAGTCCTCCATGCCACTAGTCAAGTAGTAAGTCAGGGAGATAAACTAAAAGGTAGGCAATGGATGGATGAAGACAATGAATAATGGAGCCAACACTAGCAAGCCAAGGTATGGTGAAATGATCACCTCTATTCTCCCTAAGGAGGGTAAAACCAATGAGTATGAATAGTGAATTTCTAAGTCTGAGTAGGGACAATATAATATATATAATAAGATCAACCAGGTCCACATATCTATATGATCACCAGATCATGACACTAAGTACTAAGACATGCTATAAGAATAAGTATAAAAGCAATATAACCATAACACAATGATATACCTGCTGAGTCATAATACCTGAATGCTCATCAACCTGTACCATCATCTGTCCTCTGAAACTGCTGCTGTAACTCTGGTGTACCAATGGGATAATGGCTACATCGGTCATCTCTCTGAGTGTCCTAAGACTCAGTCATGGCATGGGGAATACAACTGCTGTCCAAAATCTGATAGTGATCCAATATAGATGCTCATCTCAGCATCTCAATGTAAGGGAACTGGCTGAATAGTGTACTAGAATCAGAAAAATAATGTATGGTAGCCCGGCTACTATATATGTGATAACAGTACCAAGCAGCTGTAACAAACACTCGAACTCAGACCTGAAAGTACACTTGAAATCTTATTTTAAACACCTATTTGTACTGCTGTTACAGGCAATTAAAAATTGCAAATATATTCCTCGATTGATGTGAGTGTATTTCTCACTATTAAATACAGATGTATAATTTTTATGTGCACATTTGGTAGTTAAATTATGTTCCTTGAGTGCTGCTGAACATAAAACCATAAAAACATTCATTGTAAATCAATGCAAAATCAGTCTACCAGACATGGACAATATTCAGTGGAATTTGAACAGTGTTGCAAAGTGTTTGACATAATTCTTGAACCAAACTCCATACGCAGTTAGCAAAAAATTAGTTCAGATTTGGTTGGGGGTCATTACATTTTCCCCAGCGGATTTCCTTTTATTGATTCGGCCATACCCCCGGAGTACCCAAACATGGGGTACGGAGTACCGAAACACGGGGTACGGGGTACCATTTTGCCTATAAGTACCCCTTTTTTTATAATGGAGTCTCGGGTACATGGAGCCAGTATGGGGTATGGCAGGGTACGGTAGGAGAGGTACCTTAAGAGTACCCAAGTAACCAGTACGGGTACGTGTACCCTACCCTCGGGGACGGGTACCCTGGCAACTTAGGCTCATACATATGCTTATTGTTGCCACCGAAACGCAACGCATAATTCCTAAGGAAAAAACATTCTAGAGTATCCCCTTGACAGCTAAATCTAAGGTAGGCCAAGCCTTTTTCAAAAATATCATGCTTAGAACAACTTATTACAATTCCCCCAAGGGGGTCTGGACATGCAAACTTTACAAAGGGCCAAAAATTGGCCTGATGAACTTCTTAACGCCGATGATGAACGTTATAAATGTTCACAACCCTGGAAGCTCGCAAGAAATCCACCTAATGTACAAATTAAGAGGTAACATCTAGCTCCAGCTGTGGGACGTATGCTCGATCTGGCCTTCAGGCAAGGAGAGGATACGAGAACACCAGAATATCCAGTTTCTATAACCTGTAAAAACATCTCATCCTTACAAGGAAATCCCTTTAGTATAGCAAGTTTTATAAAAAACCAATGAACCACAAGTTGTATTTATTTGAAAAATGAAACTAAGAAAAATTCCTAAGTACACAAAGGAAAATACTGGAAATGAAATGCAAAAAGTAAATGCTCACTTTGAGGAGCTTATTTTCCTACTCTAAGCACAACATAATGAAATTTCTAAGTTAAATGAAAAGTCCAATGTAACTGTTATCACACCATAGTAGCAGGGCTACTATTCTTTCTTAGCAGATATCTGCACATTCCAGAGCTTCCATTATTCAGAGCTTGGCTATGATGATTGTATATTTTGAGGTCACTCATGATCAGAGCAGTGTATTATTCAGACTTATGTTAGACCTTGTGTCAAGGATGAGCCTTGAGAGTTCAGATTTGATGACCAATGTGACCCTTTATCCCATGCAGTTTCAGTTCAGTGCCTAGAGTTTTATTGCAGCAAAGTTTCAGATGATTATTCTTGTGATGATATTGCATGACCTATGGATGTTTTATCATTAACTGTGGATTATTATCTTGTTGCTTTAGTCTTGTTCATAGCATTGGCTTGGTATATAATTCATGATGTGGCAAACTGTATAAAATAAACTATAAAATGAACTTTTACTTGCACATTTAGGTTGTTTGACAAAACTCACTGGTTTACCACTTCACATAGATATGGTCTTCCTTGACACCAGTTATCTGCTAGCTAGGATCCACCTTCACTTGACTCCATCCATACATGACTTTCCTTATTTGACTTTAAACCTTGACTTGTCTTACTTGACTTTATGGTACTGAAGACTTCCCCTTTTTCTACCTCTGTGTTTGGACCGCATCCCTGTATGTTTAGTGTCTCGGCTCTGAGTTGGTGATAGAAGTTGCCTTTGGTAAGTTGGATTGTAGGCCTAAATCATTCTGGTCGGTTGTCTCGATGTTTGGCACTGGTCCGAACTCCCCTTAGTCACTTGAGATGTTGTTGGATAAAATTGAAAGCTCATGTACTACTTATGGAAACTTATGTAAATTCGCCCATGGAAACTAAAAAGGGAAAGAGCGATGAACTGCTAAAAATACTCCTCGAAGAGTATAAGAAAGGTCCAAAAAAAGCAATAGTTCTTAAAATTTATATCTAAACAATTGCTGAACTTATATATGTAAACATGCCTTGGATGCAAGATGCAATTAGTTGTGCTTATCAGCACACTTGAGATCCGAAGGGTTATGTAGGCCAAAAAGGCCATGAAATGAAATTGAATGATCCTGATGAACTTGGATCAACTTGATGTAGACATGATGCCTAAGTTGAATAAGCACTCTCTAAACAACTTACCCATTTGTGAAGCATAGCCATTCCCCGTGTTATTTTGTCTAGCACAAAGTTTGTAGTTTCCCCTTTCTCCCAGTCCAAAGTATCTTTCAGTTGAGTTTGGACAAGTCACCCCTTTGCCCTACATTGTTCCTAGCCTTCATCCTTCGCTAGCAGTTTGACCATGTCCAATGGGTGAGTTTGTCATTTAAACCATTGTGCAAGTAATTACAAATAACAAAGGAATATGCTAACATGATTAATGCCACTGAATGGATGTTATACTTTAAGTTAAGCTGTGAGTATGATTAGAGGAACATGTCTTAGTCTACTGATATGATTTATCCTTGGTTGTATATGGACCTAGTCAAACCTAGTTTGACTGTGGTCCTAAGAAACCGGATTCGCTCTAACCCCCCCTCGTGTCCTGAATCGGACACGATTCGATCTCAGTTCGTGTCCGATTCGATCTTCAGGCGAATCCGAAATCGGGACACGATGCAAAAGCGAATGGGACACGATGCAAAATCGAATCCCCGACTGTCGGACACGAATCCCGAAAACAGGACACATAAAGTGCGCTACAGTCCGGAAAAGTGCGGCTGGTTTTGTTTTAAAAGCAAAATTTGAGTTTCTTTTTGTCATTTGCAAGGAAGGAGTTGGCTGAGAGTGAGTTGTATGTGCAGGTGAAGGAGATTTGAAGGCTATCCATTGTTTCCAAGTGATTCCAAGTGCATTCCGGTGGATTTGTGGAGAGGATTGCAAGCTCAACCATCACACAAGAAAAGGAATGTCTCAATCAGCTAGGGCAGGAGGTAGGGGGCAAAGGAGAGGGAGAAATGCACCATCTAGTGCCTCTCCTCATATTCCACCAAGCACAAGCGGTTCTCCTCCTCCGTCAAGGGCTCCATCGGCTGCTAGTGGAGCTCATTCTATGGCTCCATTTAACCTTGTTTTAGCAAGACAGCAAGCCCAAGAAAAAAAATACCCTTTGTGGAAGTATGTGACAAGAAAAGATGGGCCCGGGGCAAAGCTTGGTGGGGGAGGCAATGTGTCTTGGAGATGCAATTTTTGCAAGCATGAGTTCAAGAGCACATATTTCCGGGTTAAGGGCCATTTGTTGGCCCTTCCTTCTTGTGGAATTTCTTCATGCAAAGCGGTGACTGTTCACCAAAGGAGGGATATGGAAAGAGAGGATCATGTTGGCTTAGGGAAGGTGGCAGCAACAAGCAAGAAAAAAGAGGATGATCCTCTTCCATTTTTGAGGAAGTCCTCTAGCACCAAGCCTCCATTTCCACCTAGCATTCATGGGCGTGGGCGTGGGGATACTTATCAAACAAGAAAGAGGCAATCTACAGGTGGTCCTATTATCACACCATAGTAGCAGGGCTACTATTCTTGTAGAGCAGATATCTGCACATTCCAGAGCTTCCATTATTCCAGAGCATGGCTATATATTTTGGATCACTCATGATCAGAGCAGTACATTATTCAGATTTGTATATGACCTTATGTCAAGGCTGAGCCTTGAGAGTTCAGATTTGATGACTGATGTGACCACTTATCCCATACAGTTTTAGTTCAGTGCCTAGAGATGTATTACAGCAGTGTTTCAGATGATACTGGATGATTATTATTATGATGATGTTGTATGATCTATGGATATGTTCTCACTGACTGTGGATTATTATCTTGTTGATTTAGTCATGATCATAGCACGTGCTTGGTATATTATTCCTGATGTGGCAAACTATATAAAATGAACTGTAAATCTTAAAATGGACAATTGCTTGCACATTTAGGTCATTTAACAAAACTCACTAGTTTTTCACCTTACATAGATATGGTCTTTCCCGACACCAGTTGTCTGCTAGTGTAGGCTCCATATTCACTTGTCTCCATCCATACGTGACCTTCCTGTTTGACTTTAAACCCTGACTTGTCTCATTTGACTTTCTGATACCGAGGACTTCCCCATTTTTCTACCTCTGTGTTTGGACCGCATCCCTGTTTATTCAGTGTCTCGGCTCTGAGTTGGTGACAAAACTTGCCTTTGGTGAGTTGGATTGTAGGCCTAAATCATTCTGGTCGGTTGTCCCGATGTTTGGCATTGGCTCGAACTCCCCCTAGTCACTTGAGATGTTGTTGGCTAAAACTGAAAGCTCATGTTCTACCTATGGAAACTTAAATTCGCCCATGGAAACAAAAAAAAAGGGCAAGAGCGATGAACAGCTAAAAATACTCCTCGAAGAGTATAAGAAAGGTCCAAAAAGCAATGGTTCTTAAAAGCTATATCTAAACAATTGCTGACCTTATAAATATTTGAAAAACATGCCCTGGATGCAAGCTGCAACTAGTTGTGCTTCTCAACACATCTGAAATCCGAAGGGTTATGTAGGCCAAAAAGGCCATGGAATAAAATGGAATGATCCTAATGAACCTGGATCAACTTGATGTAGACATGATGCCTAAGTTGAATAAGCACTCTCTAAACAACTTATCCATTTGTGAGACACAGCCATCCCCCGTGTTCTTTTGTCGAGCACAGAGTTTGTAGCTTTCCCCTTTCTCCCAGTCCAAAGTATTTTTGAGTTAAGTTAGACAGGTCAACCCCTTGACCCAACCTTGCTCCTAGCCTTCATCCTTCGCTAGTAGTTTGACCATGTCCAATGGGTGAGTTTGTCATTTGAACTATTGTGCAAGTAATTTTATATAACAACGGAATATGCTAACTTAATTCATGCCACTGAATGGATGTTATACTTTGAGCTTAGCTGTGAGAATGATTAGAGAAGCATTGTCTTAGTCTACTGATGTGATTTATCCTTGGTTGTATATTCTTGGGATCCGTGATGATGTGGACCATGTATGGATGATTATTGATGATGATTGATGAGCCCACATGTTTGATGATGATATCATATGATGGACATATGATGCAGATGATGTTTGATCCAGTTCAGCAGGTTTATTACTACTTCAGATCAGCAGATTATACATTGTCCATATATGGTGGACCCTACAGCTGGCCCATTAGGGCAACCCATGGTGTATGAGTACACATTTCTAGTGGAATTGGGTCTTCTGGATCCATTGAGACACTTATCTTTCAGTTCCGGGCACTTCTGACAGTGATTGATGCAGTTTTACACTTGTTGACCAGATTTGGGGCTGATTTCCCAGCCTGAGCAGCAGGGGCCCCGAGAGGCCAGTTCACCTAGGGCGCTGATGATGGAGGGGGTGGTCCAGCCACTTGTTTTTACCATTTACCGGTCCTTCTGGAGAGCCTGGTGGGCTCAGATGGACAGCGCTAGCACCCTAGGAGGCAGTTTTGGCACTGTCACAGTTCCCGAGGCAGTTAAAAAATGGGATAAAGTGGTCACTGAGGAAATCGATTTGGACAATTGAGGCAAGGTTTTGGCATTTGGTTTTCACAGAGGTCTTCCAGGGTGACATCACTACCTTCCAGTCAGTTTTCACCATGTGGGTATGCCCAGATTGATCACAGGAGGACATTTACTGCTTGACTGTCATGGATTCTGAGGACAGTTTTGGTCATTTATATTATATTGGACATATTTTATTATTTTATTGTGCCTTGGGGATGAGCTAGTAAGGATTGATACCTCCTAGCCCCACCATGAGCTTATATTGTCATGTCCTAGTCACCATGAGGTGGATTTTGGTGCTTATGTTTCTCTAGTGGATGACGTCACCCTCTTATTGTACCACTTAGTGGGGGCGCTATCATGATATTGGGTGATCCATGTGATGTATTGTTATGATTTATTATTAGCCATTGATTAGATCTTAAGATCTTTTAATCTTAGCCACTCATGTAAAAAGTGGTTAGGATTGTACTCTCTCCCCATCCTATTTAAGGAGGGAGCCTCTCATTGTAAAATCATCTAGAGATTTTTGGCTCTTGGCTCTTGGAATAAAATTTCTATCTTTTGGAGTACATGCTTGGATTGGAGTGGATGTTGGTTGTTTCGATTGTAAATGCTATTGTCCATTGCACTGGAGGATCTATTGTAGTTATCTTGCATATTTGCCATATTTCATTTACAGGTTAAGAGGGCGATTTTGGACAAGGGCGAATTGGTGGGGAGGCTTGCCCTTCAATCTTGGAAGAAATCGTTTTGGTGTAACAGGGAGTGGTTTTGCCTTTGTGTCAACTATTCTATGTTTCTCTCTCTCTCTTGCTTGTATCTACCTTCAATTTGTTAAACTAATTGATGCTTTGCTCCTTGGTTTTGACAGGTTAGAAGGAATCACATGTGGCTTGGGAAAATCGATTTGGCAAGAGGGCTTCAACAATTCTCCATTTGATCTTTGGCAAAGTAATCCTCGTCTCAACTACCATTCATCTCTTCATCCAGGTATGTTCCAAGAGGTATGATCTTCTACTTCCTTGAGTCTTCCATGATTTCTAGATCATAAAAAAACCCTAATCAATTAAAACCCTTGTTTTGGTATTTCTTAGATCTACTTAGATCTAGCCTTGCTCTTGAAGAGATATTGGAAACCCACCTCTATAGCATCCACCCCTAGTTGGATCTATAGTTTGGTGGTGATTGGCTAAGAATTGACCCACTTTTCAAGGCAAAAAGCCCTCCTTGACCCAAATCGCACTTCCTAGTGAGAGGCTTGTTTGGTTAGATCTAGCACATGGGTAGGTGAGATCCCACTTGATTTGCAATCTAGACACTTGATAACCTACCCCCAGATTCTTACTTTGGTGAAATCTACCTTGTGGACATCTCTCCATGTTTTAAGGGGTTAAAACCCCCTTTTAAATTTCTTGGCACCTCAAAACTCAGATCTACTAAGATCTAGCCCTTGGATTGACTTGATTTTTGGGACACGCATAGATCGGGGTACTAGCCACTTGGATCTATAGTTTGGTGGCCATTGGACTTGATTTGGTCCACCAAACCCACCTTTTAACCCTCCTTGAGCAAAGTCGCACCACCTAGGGAAGGAGAGTTTGTCCACTTTGAGGAAGTGGGTGTTTGAGATTCTTGTGGATTTGAAACGGCCATACCTTGAAACCTAGGTCTAGAGTATCTCTTTGTCACGATCCGCCTTGGGGGTAGCATTCCTTGTTTCAAGGGATTATGGTCCACTTAGGGTCATTACTTGAAAACCTAGATCTAGCAAGATCCAACCATTAGATCTCATTTAGCCCACTTGAATTGGCTTCTAGGTGTCCCGATCTACACTTTGACATACTTTTTGACCCCATTAGCCCACTTAACAAGGCACTAGTCCTCCTCAAAGCAAGTCGCACTCCTTGGGAATTGAGTCAAACCCTAGATCTAGTACATGGGTACTCCTAGAATCAACCTAGATTCATAGATCTAGCCTTTATCCAACCTATAGTACCAACTTCACACCTAACTTCACCTTGTGGGCCTACCTAGAACCATTTCACACTTCCTAAGAAAACAAGACCCACTTGTGTAAACACATGGTACTATACCTAGTCATCATACCCCATCATGTGGCCTAAACCATACATAGGTTGAAACACTAACAATCTCTTACACCACCTTCAACCATACCTTAACTCTTAGGTCCGCTTAGCCTTGCATTGGTTTCCGTAACTCATCATTACTTACCTTTAGAAACCTTTGTGTAGGTCCAATCAACTGTGATTGGGTATAGGGTCTCCCCCTTGGTCTAGTTACACCTTGACCTAAAGCGAAGAGTGCCTCGGTTGACGTGACTCCCACCTTGCCTTGGGAACCATGGCATCTCTTGGGTCACCTCTTTAGTTGCCTGTCTCCTCTACCGTCCCGGATGGGATACCTCTAGGGGCAACTACAAGTTGTGTGATAACAGGTCCAATGGATAGGATTTTCCAACAAGAGGCGCGAGAAAAGGTAGACCTTACCATTGCATTTTTCTTCTACCTCAACTTCATCTCATTCAATGTTGCACAGTCACCATTGTATTTTGAGACGGTTAAAACTATCTTGGAACGAGCTCCAAATGGTTATGTGCCTCCTGGTTCAGAGAAGCTTAGAACCACATTGTTGGTTAAAGCAAAGAAGGAGGTAGATAAAATGATTGAGCCAATTAGATCAACATGGCCCTCATCCGGTGTGAGTATTGTTTCTGATGGATGGACGGATCCCGCACGCCATCCACTCATCAATTTCATGGTATCTTACCAAAATGGAGCATTGTTCTTGAAAGCGGTGGATGCTCTTGGGAAATACAAGGATGCACAATTTATGGATGATTTATTCATCAAAACCATTGAAGAAGTAGGTGTTGAGTCGTGTGTACAAATCATCACGGACAATGCACGTGTTTGCAAGGCTGCTAGCATGATTGTGGAAGGTAAATATCCACAGGTATGTTCAGTTTGGACACCTTTCATTTCTAATTTGCTCATTGCAATGTTAGTGTTGTAGAGCCATTGATACATGCTTTGATTGCTCTTACAGGTTTTTTGGACACCTTGCATTGCCCATTCCTTGAATTTAGCACTGAAAGCCATTGCTTCGGATGTGGCATGGATTGACAACCTTATTGAGGATGCACGCCATATCCGTAACTTTGTACAAAACCACACAAATGGCCTCACCATCTACAAACAGTACACACAGCTTTCATTGCTGAAGATTGCAGATACTCGGTTTGCTTCCTCATTCATCATGCTCAAGAGGTTGAGGGAGGTCAAAACCACTCTTGGGTCCATGGTGATTTCAGAGTTTTGGGCTTTTTGGAGAAAGACGAATCAGGCTGCTTCACAAAAGGTGAAGGACATGGTGTTAAATGATGGTTGGTGGGACACGGTGGATCTTACCATTAAGATCATGGAGCCAATCATTTCTTTGTTGCGGTTTGCAGACATGGACCAGCCCATCCTAGCAGAGGTTTATGAGGGGTGGGATTCCATGATTGAGTCCATGAGGTCCATTATCATGGAGAATGAGTGTCCCGAGTATGGGACATCGGCAGAGAACTTATGGACCATTATTCGGGATATTCTTATCTCCAGGTGGGATAAGAATTGCACACCTTTGCATTGCTTGGCCTACTCCTTGAACCCCAAGTTCTACACTCAGGAGTGGCTCACTGGTGGATCGGGGGCCTCACATAGAGTCCCTCCTCACATGGATGTAGAGATTGCAAATGGGAGGAAGATAGCACTTAGACGGCTATTTCAGGATAGAGACATGCTTGAGGAGGTGGAGGATGGCTTTGTAGATTTTTCCACTGGCACTGGGAGATTTGGAGGCTATGATGTGCTTAGAGATAGGGAGGGTAAGAAACCCTATGCTTGGTGGGCAACTCATGGGGCAACATCCCCTATTCTACAGAAGTTAGCCTTCAGGGTCATCTCTCAAGTTACATCATCCTCTTGTTGTGAGAGGAATTGGAGCACATATGGAAACTTGTACAGTGTGAAGAAGAGCAGGCTTGAGCAGTCCAGGGCAGAGTCGATGGTGTATGTGCACTCCAACCTTCGTCTTATTTACAAGAAGAAGGAGGAGTGGGTGAAGGGAAAGACAAAGATGTGGGATGTCTTTCTTGATGATATGGGTTTGGACAGTAGTACTAAGTTGGCATTAGCCAACATGGATCTTAATGATCCAGTGCTAGAGCTGGTCACTTTTGATGATAGTGATCGTATAGAGCAATGTTTTAATAACCGGAACTGGGAATCAAACCGGTCTGGGGTCAACTCGGACCGGAACCGGAACCGGTAATGAACCGGAGCGGTTTGATTTCAATGAACCGGACTATTAAAAAATACAAAAAAAATTACAATTTTAATCATAAAAATTATATTTAACATTCCAAGCTATATTTCGAAGCATTAGACACATAATATGCATATTTGAAAGTGAAACCATTAGACTAGTAGACACATAATATGTAAAGTCTACTCATATATATAAATCGGAAATCCATCAACCATGTATGGGTCACAAAATGGCACCAAGTGCACTACATACTCATAGTAAAGTCTCATAGCATATATCTCAAATTCTGAAACAAAATACAATATAAATGAGGCTCTATATCCTCTAGAGTCTACAGTCCAAAATGAAAAAACATGATCAATGATGAGTCATGACTCATAACTAATCAATTATCAAACTCAGCACCACTGCTAGAAATGGAATGCTCAACATCAACATATGGCTCAGACTCCTCACGGACATCTACGACCCTAGCAGTAGCACTAGTAGAAGCACGGGCTGTATGGCTAGGTCGGATACTGCCAGTGCCAATGCCACCATCATTGTCCGCCATGCCTGGATCCTGCTCTGCACCTGCATCTCCTACTCCCAATGGATCAGCATCCAAAGCCAAGTCATCTGTGACTGCATCAATATCAAAATTGGGACCAAACTATGGCTGTTGGGTCTCCTCTACCCATTCTAAGGTTGGATCAATATCATCCAACACAATGGGATCTATATCAGGTCTTTTGTTTAGCAATTGGTTGCGCCTTAGTCGAAGGCTGTACTGCACGAAGACAAGATCATTCAACCGTTTTTGTTCCAAACGGTTTCTTTTCTTCGTGTGAATCCTCTCAAAGACGGACCAATTGCGCTCACACCCGGAAGCACTGCAAGTCTGACTAAGGATACGAATTGCAAACTTTTGCAATAGACCACAATGGCTGCCAAATGAATCCCACCAATTTGCTGCATGGACAAATTAGATTGTGAATTGAACATAAACAACTTAAAGTTAAAAGTTAAAGCTTAAACAATTGAACTTAAAGTCTTAAGCAATAAAACTTGAAATTGTTTACCTGGTTGGTCGCAATCTCTCATCTTTATTGCTACGCTTTTTCCAAAAGTGCCCGTGGCTCTTTTGAAAGAGGTAAGCTGTCGATGTACTTCCATCTGGTCATTCTCATCAGGGATCATGCGCTCTATGCAATCATACAAACCGTCTTTCACCTCCCCTGTTAGATCATCTCCTAGCCGAGTTCTATAATGATACTTTAGGTTCAAGAAAAACCCAGCTGCATGTATAGGGCGATGGAGTTGATTGTTCCATCTGTTATCAATGATCTCCCAAATAGGCCCATACTTGGCTACTCTATCTTTGTATGCTGCCCTTATCTGCTCCTTTTCCTGATCCATAGCCTCATAAATGTAACCCATTGCCAATTTTTCCCCATCCACCAACCGCAACACCTTAACAAGGGGCTCAGCAATTTTCACAACCTTTGCTCCTTTTTTCCAAAATGCACTATCATTAACACTTTTTTTGGTGTCTTTTACATCTTGCTTACAGGCCCACTTAGATGAATTCCATTCATCACATGAAAACATCTTCTGCAAGTTTTGTTCTTGGGAAATGAGAGATTGCAATGTGAGGAAGTGTGTTGCAAATCTCGTGATGGTAGGCCTAACAAGTTCCCTGTTCCCAGTGCTTTTCCTCATTAGGTTCAAGACCCATGCATGGTTGTAGATGTATTTTGTAATGTTCTTTCCATGCTCTACAACATTCTTGACCCAATCTAGTTTGCCTATATCCTCAAGCATGAGGTCTATGCAGTGTGCAGCACATGGGGTCCAAAATATGGTTTTGTGTTTATTCTCTAACATCTTACCAGCAAGAACATAATTAGATGCATTATCTGTGATGATTTGAACAACATTTTCCACCCCCACCTCCATCACAACTTCATCCAAGAGTTGAAATAATAGGGTTGCATCTTTCACCCTCTCAGATGCATCAACTGATTTCAAAAACATGGTTCCTTGTGGGCAAGAGACAAGGAAATTGATGATAGTACGGTTCCTTATATCAGTCCATCCATCTGACATGATGGTACATCTCGTAGTGGCCCATGACTCTTTAAAACCCTCCAAGTATTCATGTATGGACATAACTTCCTTATGCAAAAGTGATCCCCTCAACTCATGCATACTAGGGCCTTTGAAGCCCTTACCGGCTGCAAGAACAGAATCCCACATGGGTTGATAATAAGCTGAGCGAGAAGCATTGAAGGGAATATCTGAATCATACCACCATCTAGCTATGTACTCATGAGCAACTACTTTCCATTGCTTCTTCCAATGCTCATCTAAGGTGGGTTGAATGTGGGTTGGTTGAGATTGAGAAGCATTGCCACTTGGAAAGGAGGGGGAAGGTGAAGAATAATAGTGTTGAAGGGTCTTCTTCTTTTTAGGCTGATTTTCTCCAATGTTTTGGGTCTTTTGACGAGAGGGAGGAACATACTGGAAGGGGTCCCTAGCAACGTTAGAAGGGGCAGAGGAAGAGCCTTCAAAATCCTGTAAACCAGATGCCCTCCTGGCAGCATTTGCAAGTTCCCTCTTCCTCCCAATTTCAGCTTCTATTTCTTTATGCCTAGCCTTCTCTTCTTGATATTTTTTAAGTTGATTTAATATCTCAACTCTAATCTCCCCAATCACATCATCCGGTGCATCACATGGGAGAACTTGGCCTCTTATCCCAGCCAAGTGTTGCTTCACCCTATGAATGCCCCCCCCACCCATGTGTTTGTGGCAATATTTGCAAAAAATTTCCCCCTCAACACACTCAACATGGACCTGTTATCACCTAAACTGTAGTTACCCCTATGGAAGGATCCAGTCATGGATGGCAATAGGGAAGGGCAACTTGAAAGGTGCAACCACGATCACCTCGACCTCCAATGTATATGGTTGTCACGCCAGTCGAGGCAACCTTCACTTTATGTTGTCTAGCCCAGACAACAAAGGGGGAGACCCGATCTACTCCCGACAGGAGAGATCAAAACCAAGACACCAAATCAGGGTATTTCCAAGTGAAGTTAGGTGTATGGTTTATCCTAGACCTAAGGATGAAGTCACAAGTCAAGTGAGGGGTTCAATAGATGTATCTTTGGTTTGTAGTTGATGTGAGAGTGACTTACAATGTTTAAAGTGAGATCTAGGGCTAGTGTACTAGGTCAATGTCAAAAGATCCACTGCCTTGGGAACCGTGTCCAATGCAGGGTTGTTTAGGGGTCAGACTGGGGCTAACTAGTACATGAGACAATCTTGACCATAGTCCATGATGTCTTCAAAGGTATAGTTCACCATGCAAAAGTCAAACCACAAGTCAATCCAACAATCTAGGAGAGTGGGTTGACTTGGAGATAAACCAGTGCCTTGGGAATTGGGAAGTGGAGTCAAAGTAGGGTTGACTTTATGGTTTAGGACTCCTACAACATGAGATAAGTGGACAGTATAGGCCTTGATGGATAAATGTGTCTAGATCTAGGTTTGACCCAAGTGGACCACAATCCCTAAAAACAAGGAATGCAATCCCCAAGGCAAGATTTGACAAAGTGACAGTCTAGACCTAGGTTTTGAATTATTCTGAATCCGGATCTGCAAAAATCTCAAGTACCCAGTTCCTCGAAGTGAGTGAACTCACTTCTCCAAGGTGGTGCGACTTTCCCTAAGGAGGCTTGAATCGGGGTTTAGGTGGGTCAAATCATGTCGGATGGCATCCAAACTTTAGATCCAGGTAGATCAGTCAAGTAGGGATATGGATCTATAGTTTCGTGGCAATCCACCGGCTAGATCTTTGTAGATCTGAGTTTTAGTGTTCCAAGTGGTCCAAAATGGGGATTAAAACCCTTAAAATGTGGAATGGGGCCCACAAGGTGATTTTCAAGAAAGGGACAACCTGGGTGTATGTTATTTGATGTGTAGATGTCAAATTAAGTGAAATCTCAAACACCCATCGCTTAGATCTAGGTCAACCTGCTCAAATGGTGAAGTGCGCCTTCCTTGGGAGAAGCTAGGTTGGCTTGGGAGAGGGATCAAACGGGAGCCAATCCACACCAAACTATAGATCCGGGATGCCGTGGATGCTATAGAGGTGGGTTTTCAATATCATGCCCAACAACCCACTAGATCTTGGTAGATCTGACAAAATGTAAAATGAGGGTTTTGTAGTATTTAGGGTTTTAACAATTTATGAATAATGTCAATGGATTGGATAAAGGAAAGAGAAACAAACCTGTGGATCTTACCTGGATAACCTTGTAGATGCCTTGATGATGATGATCTATGCAAACCCGATCAATTTGGAAGCTTTGAGGTAGTCTCTATGCAAATCGATTTTGTCCAAGAAGCCAATGCGCCCTCTCTCCTGCACAACAAACGTCAACAATATCAGATTTGATGCATCAAGAGATAAGACTAATGCCACAAAAGAAGTAACAGAAAGATAGCATAGATCACAATGATACTAATGATAACCCCCTGATACAAGCGAATGCCAAGAAAGTCGATTTGAAGAAGCCTTGCAAAATCGCCCTTGTTGAAGTCGCCCTCCTGTAGACAAACAATGATTTCCAAAAAATAGATAGATCTTACCACAATTTCCGAATGCTAGGTTGCAATAGACTTTCCAATCACCATCTAAGAACACCAGATGCAAAGGAGACCACAAGAATTTCCACAAGAATATTTTTCTATACCAATAATCCAAGAGCCAAAGACCCTTTACAATGAGAGGCTCTCTCCTTTAAATAGGAAGGAGAGGCACCAAAACCCTAACCACTTTTTGAATGAGTGGCTAAGATTAAAAGATACAAATGTCTAATCAATGGTTGAGATGAGCTCAACAACATAATACATGGATCACACATGAAATATAACATAAGTGGACAAAGTCGCCCTAGGAGAGGGGAATCCCACCAAATCATGATGACAAAATATCATAAGAGGCTCATGGTGGGTCCAAGGGGTAATTTTATCCCTCCTTGGTCAATCCCCATGGCACAATAACCAATAAACAATCATGAAAGTACCAAATCGTGCCTCCAAGGTGAAGTAGTGTATCTCCAAGGTGAAGTCGTGGTCCTCAAAGACCTCAAAAAATCCACAGAAAGTGCCATAAGTGATGGATGCGGGCCCCGATGAAGCTGAAACTGCAGGAGGAGGTGTGGAAGGTCCCGATCTATCATCACTGATCATCCCATGCCATAACTTTGCCTCAGTAGCCCAAATCGATTTCCTCAATAGCCATTTCTACCAATCCTGAAATGCCTCGGGAAACGTGAAACTGCCCAAACTGCCTCCTGGAGTGATGGCGCTGTCAAGGTGAGGGCACCAATGTGTCCGGGAGGGGGGTAATATGGTAAAAACAAGTGGCTGGACCACCCCCTCCATCATCAGCGCCCTAGGTCAACCGGATAAAAGTCATCTCTGCTCTGACAGGGCCTCCAACAGACCAAAACTGCACTAGGACAGCCTACTGAGGCTAAATCATCACTGTAAGTGCCCGGAACTGAAAACAAACTGTCTCATTGGACTCAGAGGGTCCAAATCTATCCAAGATGTGTACTCATACACCATATGAGTCTCTGCATGATCAAAATAAATATCCAATATACCGGAACAGGGCCAATAATAATGCGCTGTATGTATACAAACACTGCTGTAACCCCAGAATCATCATCATACCCTGTAGCTGCTGCATAGAATCATCCTGTATGTGTACATAGACCATATATCATCTATCCATATCATCATAAGGTCCAACATCTCATGTCCCATGGTCCTCCATGGTCAAACTAGGTCCAACCAAGACCAAATACAACTCAGACTATCATCAATAGCTGCTGCAAGGTGTCAAGGTTAATACATGCTTTACAATTTATTCAAATAGCTTCTATAACACAGAGTAATCATGACTGGCGATCTAAATCCAAATATATAGTGTCGTTAGTTATTATTATTACTCAGACTAGACTTTCAGGATCATACTCACTTCATAGTTGTGATCAATTTGCTAGTGAAGGGTGAAGGCTGAAATAAATGGCTAGGCTAAGGGATGACTTGACTTTGTGACACTTTGGCAAGGGAAAGGGAATACACACCATAGTATATACTGAATGAGCAATAACACAGGGAATGGCGGTGTCTCACAAATGGATGAGTTGTTTAAAGAGGGTTTATTCACCTTCACAGATGCGCACAATCCATAATACAAGCAAGGCCAGCAATTGTTTAGATATAACATTTAAGTTCCATTGCTTTTTGGGCCTGAGTTTTCCATAGCCTTGATCTATGTGTGTTTACAAACACATTGCATAGATTTACATTTATTTTTAGGCTTTCTGCTGCAGGTGTGTTTTTAAGGCACTTGTTTACCTGAGCACTTCTAGGTGTGTCATGGACAGCTTGTTTACCTAGGTATTTATTTTTCCAAAAGATATAACATTTTATTTTTCATGGCCATTTTCATTTGGCATTTCTTTCATATACAAGATATAGCATTTGATTTTTCCAGATTTTGTATTGATGGCAGCACTAAAAGTTTCAGGTTTAGCCAACACAACTTTAGTGACTATGGGGAATTCTCAAGGAACTCCAACTCACCATAGGTAAGTTTTGTCACCAACTCAGAGCCGAGACACAATAAACAGGGAAGCTCATCCACTACAGAGGCTACAGTGGGGAAAGGTCCTCCATGTCACTAGTCAAGTAGCAAATCAAGGTAATAATCTAAAAGGTAGGCCATGGATGGATGAAGACTATGAAATGATGGAGCCAACACTAGCAAGCCAGAGTATGGTGTAATGATCACCTCTATTCTCCCTAAGGAGGGTATGTACCAATGAGTATGAATAATGAACTTCTAAGTCTGAGTAGGGACAGTAATATATATATATAATAGGTCAATCAGGTCCAAATATCTATATGATCGCCAGATCATGACACTAAGTGCTAAGACATGCTATAAGAATAAATATAAAAGCAATCTAACCATAATACCATGATATACCTGCTGAGTCATATACCTGAAAGCTCATCAACCTGTACCATCATCTGTCCTCTGAGACTGCTGCTGTAACACTGGGCACTACTGTCTGCTCTGTACCAATGGCATAATGGCTATATCGGGCATCTCTCTGAGTGTCCTGAAACTCAGTCATGGCATGGGGAATATAACTGCTGTCCACAATCTGATAGTGATCCCATATAAATGCTCATCTCGGCGTCTCAAATGCAAGGGAACTGGCTGAATAGTGCACTGGCATCAGAAAAATAATGTATGGTAGCCCGGCTACTATATATGTGATAACAGGACCCATGCAGCATCTTTCACTCTAGGAGCCATTGGGAAATTTGAAAATAGATTCTGCAAGTGCAAAATAATGGAAAAAAAAATGAAAATGTGCAAAACAGATTTAAATTTTAAATTTAAAAAAAAAAACAATTATGAGTTTGCAATGTGCATTTGCTTACAAATTTAAAAAAGCAGTGCCATAAACAGGCTAACATCAAGCATACTCAAACAGAAACTTGGAGTTTGGACTTTGGACAGCATACTCAACAATCAACATAATCAAAATTAAAAAAAACATTGACTGCCAACAGCAATCAGCATACTCAAAATTCAAAAAAACAACAAGCATACCTTGAACTTTGAAGTTGAAATCTGCAGCTGGATTGAAGGATTGAAGATGATTGAAGTTTGATGCTGAGCGGCCCCCTCCACAGTCCACAGTCAGCTGGCTTCACACTTCACAGTTCACTCCTTGCCAAAACTTGAACACTCAAGTTCTCAACACACTCAAACTTGTTACTTGATTGCAGCAATGAGAGTCGAGACAAATCACTCTTGGCGGCAGCAATGAGACAATGAGCTCTTGAATCGTGAGTGAATGAGAAGGTGGGGGCTGGGCACTTATTTATTGACTTTTGGAGGGCGAATTAGGGTTAGGTTGTATGTTTTTTTTATTAAAAAAACAAAAAATAAATAAAAACCGTGATTTCTGGGCCCGCGGACGTGGTTGCTTGCTGGTCGGCCGGTTTATTACAAGACCGGACTGGTTAGTTCTGGCTAGGCTGGTTTGGTATTGAACCGGTCCTGTTAGGGCCGGTTCAATACCAAACCGGGCCCCCGGTCCGGTTTAAACACCGGTTTGGTGCTCATCTTAAGCTAACCGGTCAAACCGGCCGGTTCCGGTTCGGACCAGACCGGTTTTTAAAACTTTGGTATAGAGGGGTCATCCTCCACAGCAGCAGATGCAGGTCGTCAGATGGGTAGAGATGAGGAGGAGGGGGAGGAGTATGAGGATGAGGAGGATGAGGATCAGGGCAGTGGCAGTGGCAGTGATGAGTATGTTGATTCAGGCATGGTGGAGGACTACTGACATATGGGATTCTCCCATCTTGATCCACCCGTTTTTGTATTTACTATTAGTCTATTTGGCATTTGCCAGTGCCTAGTGGCATTCCGACATATATGTATACATTTTGATTTTGATGGCTTAATGAGAAATATGGTTCCGACATGCATCTATGTGTCTCTGTCTCATAATTCATTGTGATTTGTGAATGACAAATGTGAAATGTGTTGTGATTCATGAATAGTGAATACTGAATACTGAATCGTGATTTGTGAATGACAATGTGTAATCTACTAATCATTAATGTGTTTTCATTCTAATTTTTATTGAATATTTCATATTTGTAAATTGTAAATGTTCTAGTTTCTAAAGATTTTTGGATCTATATGTCTATATTTTTAAATATTAATATATTTAAAAATATATATATATATATATATGTATATAAAACGTGTCCTACGTGTCCTAATTCCGGGGGTCACCGTGTCCGTGTCGGACTCTCGTATTTTCGTGTCCTGTGTGTCTCGTGTCCCCGTGTGAGGTGACTTAGCTGTGGTCATTTCTTGGGATCCATGATGATGTGGGCCATAAAGGCTTATTGATGATGATGTATGGGCCCACATACTCCTATTTATGATACTATATGATGGACATATGATTCAAATGGTGATTGATACAGTTCAACAGGTTTTATTATTACTTCAGATCATTAGATTATGCATTGTCCATATATGGTGGACCCTACAGCTAGCCCATCAGGGCAACCCATGGTGTATGAGTACACATTCTTAGTAGATTTGGGTATTTTGGATCCAATGAGACACTTATCTTTCAGTTCCGGGCACTTCTGACAGTGATAGATGCAGTTTTACACTTGTTGACCAGATTTGGGGTTGATTTCCCAGCCTGAGCAGCAGGGGCCATGAGAGGCCAGTTCACCAAGGGCGTTGTATGAGGAGAGGGTGGTCCAGCGACTTGTTATTACCATTTACCCCCCCTTCTGGAGAGCCTGGTAGGCTCAGTTTGACAACGCAGGTGCCTGTTATCACCTAAGATGTAGTTACCCCTATGGATGGATCCAGTCATGGATGGCAATAGGGAAGGGCAACTCAAAAGGTGCAACCACGATCACCTCGACCTCCAATATATATGGTTGTCACGCCAGTCGAGGCAACCTTCGCTTTATGTTATCTAGCCCAGACAACAAAGGGGGAGACCCGATCTACTCCCGACAGGAGAGATCAAAACCAGGACACCAAATCAGGGTATTTCTAAGTGAAGTTAGGTGTATGGTTTTTCCTAGACCTAAAGATGAAGTCACAAGCCAAGTGAGGGGTTCAATAGGTATAGCTTTGGTTCATGGTTGATGTAAGAGTGACTTATAATGTTTGTAGTAAGATCTAGGGCTAGTGTACTAGTTCAATGTCAGAAGATCCACTGCCTTGGGAACTGTGTCCAATGCAGGGTAGTTAAGGGTTGTATTGGGGCTAACTAGTACAAGTGACAAGCTTGACCATGACAGCTTCAAGGGTTTGGTTCACCATGCATAGGTCAAACCACAAGTCAATCCAACAATCTAAGAAAGTTGAATTAACTTGGAGAGAAACCAGTGCCTTGGGAATTGGGAAGTGGAGTCAAAGTAGGGTTGACTTGTGGTTTAGGACTCCTAGGACTTGGGACAAGTGGGCAATAGAGGTCTTGATGGATGAATGTGTCTAGATCTAGGTTTGACCAAAGTGGACCACAATCCCTTAAAACAAGGAATGCAATCCCCAAGGCAAGATTTGACAAAGTGATAGTCTAGACCTAGGTTTTGAATTATTCCGGTTTCAAATCTCCAAAAATCTCAAGTACCCAGTTCCTAGAAGTGAGTGAACTCACTTCTCCAAGGTGGTGCGACTTTGCCCAAGGAGGCTAAAAAGTGGGATTAGGTGGGTCAAAACAAGTCGGATGGCATCCAAACTTTAGATCCGGGTAGATCGGTCAGGTAGGAGTATGGATCTGCAATTTCGTGGTAATCCAACGGTTAGATCTTAGTAGATCTGAGTTTAAGTGTTCCAAGTGGTCCAAAATGGGGATTAAATCCCTTAAAATGTGGAATGGGGCCCACAAGGTAAATTTCAGGAAAGTGACAACCTGGGTGTATGTTATTTGATGTGTAGATGACAAATCAAGTGGAATCTCAAACACCCACCACCTAGATCTAGGTCAACTTGCTCAACTAGTGAAGTGCGCCTTGCTTGGGAGAAGCTAAGTTGGCGTGGGAGAGGGGTCAAACGGAAGCCAATCCTCACCAAACTATAGATCCGGGATGCAGTGGATGCTATAGAGGTGGGTTTTCGATATTATGCCCAACAACCCACTAGATCTAAGTAGATCTGAGAAAATGCAAAAATGGGGTTTTGATTAATTAGGGTTTTAAATGTTTGTGACAATTGGATAGATCATGGAGATAGAACTTACCTTGAGATCATACCTGAGTGATGTGGATGAGATGCCTTGATGTTGAGGAAGATTCCCGCAGAGATCAAATGAGAGATTGTTGATTTGCTTGCCAATTTGATGCCCTAGCCCACAAGTGCGCCTTCCTCTACCTGTCAAACCAAGGAATGAAGATTCAATCAGTAAGATCAAGTATGGAAGAAATACAAAAGAAATGCAAATAGTAACATGAAATAGAAGGTCCTGGGACAGTAATACTCCCTGTTACCAACGAAGAGCTCCAAAGAAGAAGTAGGGAGAGTCTTCCCCTACCAATACCTCCTCCTCCAAGCAAATCGGCCTCCACCTGTAGATGCAAAATCGTGGTACAAAATATATGGCAAACAAGATCTCCAATAACTCAGTGCAAAGGAAGAACCAACGAACGAACACCAAAAACATTCACCACAACACTGGAGATAGATGCAATAATAGTTTTCTATTCCAATAATCCAGAGCCAAAAGTCCCTTTACAATGAGAAGCTCTCTCCTTTAAATAGGAAGGAGAGGCACCAAAACCCTAACCACTTTTTGAATGAGTGGCTAAGATTAAAAGATACAAATGTCTAATCAATGGTTGAGATGAGCTCAACAATAAAATACATGGATCACTAATGAAATATAATGTAAGTGGACAAAATCGCCCTATAAGAGGGGAATCCCACCAAATCATGATGACAAAATATCATAAGAGGCTTATGGTGGGTCCAAGGGGTAATTTTATCCCTCCTTGGTCAATCCCCATAGCACAATAACCAAAAAATAATCATGAATGTACCAAATCGTGCCTCCATAGTGAAGTCGTGGTCCTCAAAAGACCTCAAAAATCCACAGAAAGTGCCATAAGTGATGGATGCGGGCCCCGATGAAGTTGAAACTGCTGGAGAAGGTGTGGAAGGTCCCGATCTATCATCACTGATCATCCCATGCCATAACTTTGCCTCAGTATCCCAAATCGATTTCCTCAATAGCCATTTCTACCAATCCTGAAATGCCTCGGGAAGCATGAAATTGCCCCAAACAGCCTCCTGGAGTGCTGGCGTTGTCAAGGTGAGGGCACCAGTGTGTCCGGAAGGGGGTTAATATGGTAAAAACAAGTGGCTGGACCACCCCCTCCATCATCAGCGCCCTAGGTCAACCGGATAAAAATCACATCTGCTCCGACAGGGCCTCCGACAGACCAAAACTGCACTAGGACAGCCTACTGAGGCTAAATCATCACTGTAAGTGCCCGGAACTGAAAACAAATTGTCCCATTGGACTCAGAAGGTCCAAATCCATCCAAGATGTGTGTTTACAAACACATTGCATAGATTTACATTTTTCTTTTAGGCTTTCTGCTGCAGGTGTGTTTTTAAGGCACTTGTTTACCTGAGCACTTCTAGGTGTGTCATGGACAGCTTGTTTACCTAGGTATTTATTTTCCACGAGATATAACATTTCATTTTCATTGCCATGTTCATTTGGCATGCCTCTCATTCATGTGTGTTTAGAAACACATTGCATGAATGGGCTTTTCATACAAGATATAGCATTTCATTTTTCCAGATTTTGTATACATGGCAGCACTAAAAGTTTCAGGTTTAGCCAACACAACTTTAGTGACTAGGGGGAATTCACAAGGAACTCCAACTCACCATAGTTAAGTTTTGTCACCAACTCAGAGCCGAGACACAATCAACAGGGAAGCTCATCCAATACAGAGGCTACAGTGGGGAAAAGTCCTCCATGCCACTAGTCATGTAGTAAGTCAGGGTGATAATCTAAAAGGTAGGCCATGGATGGATGAAGACAATGAAATGATGGAGCCAACACTAGCAAGCCAAAATATGGTGTAATGATCACCTCTATTCTCCCTAAGGAGGGTATGTACCAATGAGTATGAATAGTGAACTTCTAAGTCTGAGTAGGGACAATATAATATATATAATAGATCAACCAGGTCCATATATCTATATGATCGCCAGATCATGACACTAAGTGCTAAGACATGCTATGAGAATAAGTATAAAAGCAATCTAACCATAACACTATGATATACCTGCTGAGTCATATACCTGAAAGCTCATCAACCTGTACCATCATCTGTCCTCTGAGACTGCTGCTGTAACTCTGGGCACTACTGTCTGCTCTGTACCAATGGTATAATGGCTACATCGGTCATCTCTCTGAGTGTCCTGAAACTCAGTAATGGCATGGGGAATACAACTGCTGTCCACAATCTGATAGTGATCCAATCTAGATGCTCATCTCAGCATCTCAAATGTAAGGGAACTGGCTGAATAGTGTACTGGAATGAGAAAAATAATGTATGGTAGCCCGGCTACTATATATGTGATAACATCTGGCTCCGGCTGGGACAAGTGCTCTGCTGAAATGAGCGCTTGAGAACCTCAGACTCTCTGGTCCTCGAACTCTGCTACTCGAATCCACGATCCAACACTCTACCATTTTATTTCTAGTTTTATTCTTGCAACCTATTCCTGCATTCACAGACATCAAAAATACCTCATGCCGCATGTGTGGGAAAAATATAAAACCAACTGAAATAAAAACTATTCTATGTCAGAAATATAAATGCATGAAATATATAAGTGCAGAAAGTAAATTAAACTACTAACATAATTTGCAAAATTTGAAATTTATTGTGCAGGAAAAAGAAAAGTGACAGGTACTCAACTAAACTAAGAGCTTACAAAGGAGATTAAAGATAAACTAGGTGCCAAACTCAATGGCTGAAAAACTAACTACTGCCCAAGTAGGCTTATTCAGTTCCTACCTACTCTAATCTAACCAGTCATCACAAATGCTAGGTAAAATCATAAATCCAGTGCAACCATTCATCGAACAAGTTAATAATTCTTCTTTGATTTTTGCTTAGAAAACGAGTCAGGATTAGATTAAGGATTAATGAAATTGATAGCACAACCTTCCTGACTTGTTCAAAAATTAAGAAAGGAGTTGAATGGTGCAAAATGAAATTATGCCAAGGGAAAGACTGATTACTGCAAACATCCTCCATCCAAGAATTGATAGGATCATAAAATTCATGCAGATGATTGTTTAAAATTGATGGAGGGAAAATACATGACATTTCATTTAATAAACAACTTTCCTCATTGACTTCTCTTATATATTCAATTTGATTCTCCTTGGGTTTGATGGTCAAAAATTCACGTGGGGATAAATTAAAGCTTAAAAAACGGAAAATCAAAGTCAGACCTACTTGATGCTCAAAAATGGAGAAAATATGGAATTGATCTTTAAACACCTTTTCTAGCCACCAAGAATGATTGATAACTTGACAACATACATTATGGTTCCAAAGTGACTGAAAATGGACATGAAGTGCTTTTTCTCCAAACATGTAATCATGCTTATACTTCCTATTAA
The DNA here is from genome assembly GCA_027924585.1 of Larix kaempferi. Lineage (NCBI taxonomy): Eukaryota > Viridiplantae > Streptophyta > Pinopsida > Pinales > Pinaceae > Larix > Larix kaempferi. Next base: position 12,807,095 of record BSBM01000444.1, on the reverse strand, counting down.
AAATTTCCAAGGCAAAAGATTGACCAGAGCCCCAATCCAAAGATGATTGAAAGAATTGGGAAAGGAGGGTGGATCGCAAATATGAAATTTCTCCCAAATGGATAGACAAGTTTGACCTTGGATTTTGATAATAGAAAATATTATTTATTCTAGGAATAATTTCAAACTTTTGATCAAATTCAATATTTACAATCTGAGGACAAGATTGACCATAACTATCTAACTCTAAGTTATCCTGATTAAAGATGAAAAAAGGAAAATTTAAATATTCATTGTAAGAAGTGGAACAAAGATTAGAACACCTAGTATGATTTACTAATTCTTCCTCATCTTGATATTGATCTTTTATTAATTCATCATTAAAATTATAAGAGGATAAGTGATCATTTTCATTTAATTGATCAGGGGTGAAATTAATAATTTCATTTAACATATCCTGATTATTTGCACAATGATCACCTGAAATCATCACTAGAGGATCTTGATCTATGTCCCTACTTTCTTCTTCTTCAGTAAGTTGATAAGGAATTGAATGATCATTAAAGACAGAATGACTAATGAGTTTCTCTGAGGGAGGAACTTCAGTAGACCTGTTAACTAAAAGCTCATTCTCAGAAATTCCCTTAGGATCAGGACTAGGGCTACCTAAAAAGCAATTTGAAAATTTATGGTTTGTACAATGATTAAAGATTTGACTTTCGATTGACTCAAAAGTAGAAGACTTATCATCAGAAGAAATTGGGCAAGAAAGGTCATCTCCGGATGTCGACAAATCACTTGATATTTGATTGTTAGATGATTCCACAATAAGATCGGAAAGGGGAAGGTTTTGGTCTTGGATTTGATTTGAAAGATACATATCATCGAATTCACTTCCCCATTCTTCTAGGAATTTATTTTCAAACATGTCATAACCAGAAAAGCTATTGGGTTTCAAATTCGAAAGCCAGAGACCAGCTCTTTCTTTGAAAGATGAAGCCAATAGTCTCATACACACATCCTCATGGGTTATGGATAACTCTTTAATCATTTCCCTAAAAAGTTCAAGGTGCCTTCTAGCAGAGATTTCATAACTTCCATCGAAAATAGGCAACCTTGCATATGCTTGATGAGGAATATGATGAGGATACCCAACAATTTTGGAAAAGTAAAAAACTTTCAATCGACCGAAAGTCCTAGGTCGCTCAGCAACAGCCATGGATAATTATTTTTTATTTTTTATTTTTTATTTTTTATTTTTTATTTTTTATTTTTTATTTTTTATTTTTTATTTTTTATTTTTTATTTTTTATATTTTTATATTTATTTTTAGATTCAAGAACCTGAAAACAAAATGATGCACCCCATAGGTTCTAGATAACGATAAGATCTGTCTAGATTCTAGTGTTATAGGGATGTAAATGAGCTCGCTCCTCAGAGGAGTCACGATTGGGAGTCGCCAGGTAGATTTAACTCTTCTACCAAGATATGTGTCGTTGTATATGCGGGAAGGACTAGTAGCTTTTCTAAGGTAAGCCTATTGCGTCCCTGGCGCCAAAATGTTATGGCAAAGAGAACGAGAATGCTTGAAGAAAAGTATGTCGAACTAGGGCAAGCTATTGCCTCCCCGACAACGGCGCCAAAATGTTATCACCTAAGATGTAGTTACCCCTATGGATGGATCCAGTCATGGATGGCAATAGGGAAGGGCAACTCAAAAGGTGCAACCACGATCACCTCGACCTCCAATATATATGGTTGTCACGCCAGTCGAGGCAACCTTCGCTTTATGTTATCTAGCCCAGACAACAAAGGGGGAGACCCGATCTACACCCGACAGGAGAGATCAAAACCAGGACACCAAATCAGGGTATTTCTAAGTGAAGTTAGGTGTATGGTTTTTCCTAGACCTAAAGATGAAGTCACAAGCCAAGTGAGGGGTTCAATAGGTATAGCTTTGGTTCATGGTTGATGTAAGAGTGACTTATAATGTTTGTAGTAAGATCTAGGGCTAGTGTACTAGTTCAATGTCAGAAGATCCACTGCCTTGGGAACTGTGTCCAATGCAGGGTAGTTAAGGGTTGTATTGGGGCTAACTAGTACAAGTGACAAGCTTGACCATGACAGCTTCAAGGGTTTGGTTCACCATGCATAGGTCAAACCACAAGTCAATCCAACAATCTAAGAAAGTTGAATTAACTTGGAGAGAAACCAGTGCCTTGGGAATTGGGAAGTGGAGTCAAAGTAGGGTTGACTTGTGGTTTAGGACTCCTAGGACTTGGGACAAGTGGGCAATAGAGGTCTTGATGGATGAATGTGTCTAGATCTAGGTTTGACCAAAGTGGACCACAATCCCTTAAAACAAGGAATGCAATCCCCAAGGCAAGATTTGACAAAGTGATAGTCTAGACCTAGGTTTTGAATTATTCCGGTTTCAAATCTCCAAAAATCTCAAGTACCCAGTTCCTAGAAGTGAGTGAACTCACTTCTCCAAGGTGGTGCGACTTTGCCCAAGGAGGCTAAAAAGTGGGATTAAGTGGGTCAAAACAAGTCGGATGGCATCCAAACTTTAGATCCGGGTAGATCGGTCAGGTAGGAGTATGGATCTGCAATTTCGTGGTAATCCAACGGTTAGATCTTAGTAGATCTGAGTTTAAGTGTTCCAAGTGGTCCAAAATGGGGATTAAATCCCTTAAAATGTGGAATGGGGCCCACAAGGTAAATTTCAGGAAAGTGACAACCTGGGTGTATGTTATTTGATGTGTAGATGACAAATCAAGTGGAATCTCAAACACCCACCACCTAGATCTAGGTCAACTTGCTCAACTAGTGAAGTGCGCCTTGCTTGGGAGAAGCTAAGTTGGCGTGGGAGAGGGGTCAAACGGAAGCCAATCCTCACCAAACTATAGATCCGGGATGCAGTGGATGCTATAGAGGTGGGTTTTCGATATTATGCCCAACAACCCACTAGATCTAAGTAGATCTGAGAAAATGCAAAAATGGGGTTTTGATTAATTAGGGTTTTAAATGTTTGTGACAATTGGATAGATCATGGAGATAGAACTTACCTTGAGATCATACCTGAGTGATGTGGATGAGATGCCTTGATGTTGAGGAAGATTCCCGCAGAGATCAAATGAGAGATTGTTGATTTGCTTGCCAATTTGATGCCCTAGCCCACAAGTGCGCCTTCCTCTACCTGTCAAACCAAGGAATGAAGATTCAATCAGTAAGATCAAGTATGGAAGAAATACAAAAGAAATGCAAATAGTAACATGAAATAGAAGGTCCTGGGACAGTAATACTCCCTGTTACCAACGAAGAGCTCCAAAGAAGAAGTAGGGAGAGTCTTCCCCTACCAATACCTCCTCCTCCAAGCAAATCGGCCTCCACCTGTAGATGCAAAATCGTGGTACAAAATATATGGCAAACAAGATCTCCAATAACTCAGTGCAAAGGAAGAACCAACGAACGAACACCAAAAACATTCACCACAACACTGGAGATAGATGCAATAATAGTTTTCTATTCCAATAATCCAGAGCCAAAAGTCCCTTTACAATGAGAGGCTCTCTCCTTTAAATAGGAAGGAGAGGCACCAAAACCCTAACCACTTTTTGAATGAGTGGCTAAGATTAAAAGATACAAATGTCTAATCAATGGTTGAGATGAGCTCAACAATAAAATACATGGATCACTAATGAAATATAATGTAAGTGGACAAAATCGCCCTATAAGAGGGGAATCCCACCAAATCATGATGACAAAATATCATAAGAGGCTTATGGTGGGTCCAAGGGGTAATTTTATCCCTCCTTGGTCAATCCCCATAGCACAATAACCAAAAAATAATCATGAATGTACCAAATCGTGCCTCCATAGTGAAGTCGTGGTCCTCAAAAGACCTCAAAAATCCACAGAAAGTGCCATAAGTGATGGATGCGGGCCCCGATGAAGCTGAAACTGCTGGAGAAGGTGTGGAAGGTCCCGATCTATCATCACTGATCATCCCATGCCATAACTTTGCCTCAGTATCCCAAATCGATTTCCTCAATAGCCATTTCTACCAATCCTGAAATGCCTCGGGAAGCATGAAACTGCCCCAAACAGCCTCCTGGAGTGCTAGCGCTGTTAAGGTGAGGGCACCAGTGTGTCCGGAAGGGGGGTAATATGGTAAAAACAAGTGGCTGGACCACCCCCTCCATCATCAGCGCCCTAGGTCAACCGGATAAAAATCACATCTGCTCCGACAGGGCCTCCGACAGACCAAAACTGCACTAGGACAGCCTACTGAGGCTAAATCATCACTGTAAGTGCCCGGAACTGAAAACAAATTGTCCCATTGGACTCAGAAGGTCCAAATCCATCCAAGATGTGTACTCATACACCATATGAATCTCTGCATGATCAAAATAAATATCCAATATACCGGATCAAGGCCAATAATAATGCGTTGTACATATACAAACACTGCTGTAACCCCAGAATCATCATCATAACCCTGTAGCTGCTGCATAGAGTCATCATGTATGTATACATAGACCATATATCATCTATCCATATCATCATAAGGTCCAACATCTCATGTCCCATGGTCCTCCATGGTCAAACTAGGTCTAACCAAGACCAAATATAACTTAGATCATCATTAATAGCTGCTGCAAAGTGTCAAGGTTAATATATGCTCTACAACTTATTCAAATAACAATTATAACACAGAGTAATCATGACTGGCGATCTAAATCCAAATATATAGTGTCGTTAGTTATTGTTATTACTCAGACTAGACTTTCAGGATCATACTCACTTCATAGTTGTGATCAATTTGCTAGTGAAGGGTGAAGGCTTTAATTAACTGGCTAGGCTAAGGGATGACTTAACTGTCTTGACTTTGTGACACTTTGGCAAGGGAAAGGGAATACACCATAGTATATACTGAATGAGCAATAACACAGGGAATGGCGGTGTCTCACAAATGGATGAGTTGTTTAAAGAGGGTTTATTCACCTTCACAGATGCGCACAATCCAAAATACAAATAAGGCCAGCAATTGTTTAGATATAGCATTTAAGTTCCATTGCTTTTTGGGCCTGAAGTTTCCATAGCCTTGATCTATGTGTGTTTACAAACACATTGCATAGATTTACATTTTTCTTTTAGGCTTTCTGCTGCAGGTGTGTTTTTAAGGCACTTGTTTACCTGAGCACTTCTAGGTGTGTCATGGACAGCTTGTTTACCTAGGTATTTATTTTCCACGAGATATAACATTTCATTTTCATTGCCATGTTCATTTGGCATGCCTCTCATTCATGTGTGTTTAGAAACACATTGCATGAATGGGCTTTTCATACAAGATATAGCATTTCATTTTTCCAGATTTTGTATACATGGCAGCACTAAAAGTTTCAGGTTTAGCCAACACAACTTTAGTGACTAGGGGGAATTCACAAGGAACTCCAACTCACCATAGTTAAGTTTTGTCACCAACTCAGAGTCGAGACACAATCAACAGGGAAGCTCATCCAATACAGAGGCTACAGTGGGGAAAAGTCCTCCATGCCACTAGTCATGTAGTAAGTCAGGGTGATAATCTAAAAGGTAGGCCATGGATGGATGAAGACAATGAAATGATGGAGCCAACACTAGCAAGCCAAAATATGGTGTAATGATCACCTCTATTCTCCCTAAGGAGGGTATGTACCAATGAGTATGAATAGTGAACTTCTAAGTCTGAGTAGGGACAATATAATATATATAATAGATCAACCAGGTCCATATATCTATATGATCGCCAGATCATGACACTAAGTGCTAAGACATGCTATGAGAATAAGTATAAAAGCAATCTAACCATAACACTATGATATACCTGCTGAGTCATATACCTGAAAGCTCATCAACCTGTACCATCATCTGTCCTCTGAGACTGCTGCTGTAACTCTGGGCACTACTGTCTGCTCTGTACCAATGGTATAATGGCTACATCGGTCATCTCTCTGAGTGTCCTGAAACTCAGTAATGGCATGGGGAATACAACTGCTGTCCACAATCTGATAGTGATCCAATCTAGATGCTCATCTCAGCATCTCAAATGTAAGGGAACTGGCTGAATAGTGTACTGGAATGAGAAAAATAATGTATGGTAGCCCGGCTACTATATATGTGATAACAGTGCCCTAGGAGGCAGTTTCAGCACTTTCATAATTACCGAGGCAGTCCAGAGGAATTCAATTTGGGCAATTGAGGCAAGGTTTTGGCACTTGGTTTTCATAGAGGTCTTCCAGGGCCAACCCCCTATCTTCCAGGCAGTTTTCACCACTTGGGTTGGTCCACAGAGGCTACAGGAGGCCTTTTATTGCTTGTCTGTCACATATTTTGAAGACAAATTTGATCATTTCTATTTATTTTGGACATATTTTATTATTTTATTGTGCCATGGGGATGAGCTAGTAAGGATTGATGCCTCCTAGCCCCACCATGAGCTCCATGTGTCATGTCCTAGTCATATGAGGTGGGCTTTTGTACTTTTACCCCCTCTAGTGGATGACGTCACCCTCCATGAGTACCTTTTAGCTATGACGTCATCATTATTTGAGTGATCCATGTGTTATATTGTTATGTTTTCATCTTAGCCATTGATCATGTATTGAGATCTTTTAATCTCAACCACTCATTTTGTTGTAAAGTGGTTTTGAGATCTAGGGTTTTGGTCTTTATTACCCTATATAAGGAGGAGGACCCCTATTGTATAGCTCACCTTTGGGCTCTGGAAAACTTGGAATGAAAAGAATATTTTGGAGATCTACTTCTTGGCTTTGATTGGGTTGCTCTTGCATGTGTTCTTGGATATCTTGCTTCGAGACATTGTTTGCTTTTTAGGTGAAATCGACTTCAAGAAAGGGAGGCCGAATTGCTCAAGCTAGCTCATCGAATTGCTTTGTGGGAAGATTGTAGGGGTTGCTCACATCCCCCATGGGCAAATCGAATTCATAGAGACAGAGTTTTTTTCAATTGTGCTTTGTCCATTGATTGCTTTCTTGATATGCCATGCTTAGATCTTATGGGTTTGTAGATCAAATCTAACTTGATGTAGTTTGATTTGCAGGTTTTCATGAGACATATTTCCTCCTAGGGTTTGAATGCTATTGGTTGAAGACACTTGGATCAAGCTTGGAATTGTAACTAGGGCAAGAATTCTCCATATGCTAAGAGGCCGCAAGCTTTTGAGGTAAGATCTACAAGGTACGTATTGATTTCGCTTTCTATCCATCCCATTGGTCAAAATTACATTAAAATCAAAACCCTCATTTTTGTTTTTCTTAGATCTAACACATGGGTAGGTGAGGTCCCACTTGATTCACACTCTCCTCACTTGATAACCTACCCCTAGTGCTTCACCTTGTTGATTTTTGCCTTGTAGGCCCCATTCCTCATTTTGAGGGTTGTGCCCCACTTGGGTCAATTTGGTGATGTAATTTCAATCTTAGATCTATGGAGATCTAGCCATTGGATCCCCTTGATTTTCAAGATCCACATTGATACTTGCCTAAACTACTTGGATCTACAATTTGGTGGCCATTAGACTTGAATTGACACACCTTTCCATGCTTCTAGCCCTCCTTGGGAAAAGTCGCACTCCTTGGGTGTTTGAGTTTGCCCACTTCTAGGACATGGGTGGTTGTGATCCCGCTTGATTTCAAAAGAGCATACCTTAAAACCCCTACCTAGTATCTCACTTTGTGAAGTTCTGCCTTGGGGGTATCATTCCTCATTTTGGGGATTGTTGTCCACTTGGGTCACATAGTGAAATATTAGATCTACTAAGATCCAACCATCACATCTTGAATATCCCACTTGATTTGCATCCTAGGTGTCCCGATCTACATTTTCACATCTCTTTTGACTCCATTAACCCATCCATCAAGGCACTAGTCCACCTAGGGTAATTTGCACTCCTTGGGAGTTGTGTCAAGTCCTAGATCCCATATGTGGGTATCTCTAATTTCATCTTAGATACTTAGATCTATCTCTTGCATACCCCTTGGTACCATTTGCACCCCTAACTCCACCTTGTGGGTCCCATTTGAGCTATTTCCATATCCCAAGGAAGTGGGTCCCACTTGTGTATTTAATGGTACTAGATCTTGTCATCTTACCTTATCATGTGGCCTAAATCATTCATTGGTTGAAACATAAGTCATTCCCTAAGCCTCTTTCAACTACTTTTAAACTTCTAGGTCCACCTAACCTTGCATTGGTTTCTGTAACTTGTCTTTTACATATCCCTAGGAACCTTTGTTTGGGTCCAATCATCTTTGATTGGTTATAGGGTCTCCCCCTAGGTCTTGATTCATCTTGATCTAAAGTGAAGAGTGCCTTGGTTGACGTGACTCCCAGCTTGCATTGGGAACCGTGGCATCTCTTGGGTCATCTCTTTAGTTGTCCATCTCCTCTACCATTCCGGATGGGATACCTCTAGGGACAACTACAAGTTGTGTGATAACAGTAACCAACTTAACATTTCATCAATTGTAAAGTTTTTGACCTTGCGTTTGGTTACCTGCCAAAGCAAGGAAAATTTACTTAAGAAACGCAAACCTGCATAACATTTATGGATGAGGGGGATGGATGGGAGATCATAGGAAAAAATATCATTGAACTGCTTCTCAAAATGGTCAGTCCTCCCGCAAGCTTCTTCTATCCATGACTGGATAGGACTTGTTGCCACCGGATCGCGCACCTAGTTAACATAGCAGAAATCTATGCTACTGCTCGGTGCGCCCTTGGGGGCAAGTCTCGAGTCAAAGCTGTCACTTGATCTTGAATCCTCTGTTTAGGCCAACTCCTAACCAAATCCAAGGGGGTTAGTGTTGCCAACTAAGTTGTACTTGGTTGGATTATCAAGTGAGCAGGCAAAGTTGAACATGTCAATGTTCATTTTCGATAATTTGATGTCCATCAGGCCTTTATAAAGGCCCCTTTTTTAATTTTTTAACCACATGTCCATGGCCCTGCGGGGTTTGTAATAAATGTACTAGCATGGTGTTTTGTAAAGGACTTGGTTCCCTAAGACATTTTTACTAAGTCAGGTATTCCAAGGAGTTTTTTCACCTATTAATTATGTCTTGCATTAGTACGTAACATAATTTTTGGGTTTTTCTCATGCTCCTTCAAAGCTGGAATGTTTGATGAGGTTAACGGGCCTTAAGGGGTTATTAAAGTCCATGGGTCAATGTATATGAACATGCTAGACATTGTTTTTGAGTCGTATGGATATGTGATAGGTCCCCCTAGGTTGTTTTTTATTTTTCGGCGAAAAGTTTTTTTTTCCGTAATTGGGCCATTTTTTAATGGTTCAATTAAAAAATTTGTAATCGGCATAAAAGTGTGGTCTAGGGGACTTTTTTGCCTTGGGGGTGCTCATTTTTTAACTCAGAGCACCCTCCTTACTCTTAAACCCATTTTCCATAGTCTCAGACCCATTTATTTTTCACTAATGGCTAAAAAATAAAATAAAAAAGTGAAAATTGGAGAGAAAAATGCAAAAAAGTCAAAAAGTCATTAAAAATCAACTCCATAATTATGGGGATTAGAAGTCGGAAATTTTCCAGCTATAAAAGACGAGTGTTTTAGGCTGACTTGTAAGAGATTTGGGCAGCCCAAATCATGGGCATGACTCCCCACTAAAGGGGGGCGCATTTGCCAAAATTGGGCCCCTTCAATCATGGAATTTGCAGCTATGTTTATGGACGGTCACATGGCTGATTTCTAGCTGATTTGGGGCTGATTTTGGCAATCCATTACATGGGAGTGGGCAGCCCCATTTGCTCCACGAGTTTTTCCATCAATTCCACCATCCTCTCCTCAACTAATGTTCTCTCCCTCTCATCTTTTTCTATTTAAGCATGGCTGTCCACTCCATTTTTCCCTAGTTGGAGATTGGATGACCTGATTTGTATCTTGTTTATCTTTTGTCAATGAATAAAGAAGACTTTGGAGGTCAGCTTGTGTTGTGCTTGTGATAAGTGGATGTACCATCTTGTGTTTTTTCCAAGGTAACTTGTGCATAAGCTTCATTTTTCATAGGTGTGGTGTACTCATTAGAAAGATTGGTATCGATTTGTGAGATAGGTTATTTCAATTTGTTTATTGCAATAGCTTATGGACGTATGCTTATTAGGAGGTTGTCATTGTGTGTTTCATTTGTTTATGGATATGCAATAATAATTTCTTTTGAGTATATGTTTGCACTTGATCTTTGTTAGTGAAGTTTGTGATGTACAGGTGATTTTTTGAGTTGGAAAGAGGGATGACCTTGCTTGCTTCTTCCCATTTCTAATCTTTGTTTTGCAGATGTAGTCCCTTGGTACATCACAAAGACAATCTCCAAAGCTTCTGATTTCAACAAAAGATTTGCTCCATCTCTCTCTCTCTCTCTCTCTCTCTCTCTTATTTAAAGTTTTTCTTGGTTATTGGTTACTTTGGAAAAGAGTAGATTGGATTTGCTCTTTGAAGTCTAATCTTGTTATTGACAAAGCTTCATTTTCTTTTAGATTAGATCTTTCATTTTCTAGCATTACTTTTTTAACTTGTTGAAAATTGTTAAAATATTAAAAAAGTTTAAATAGTGTTAGATCTGATTTAACAAGTTTTATTTGGCTGTCCAAGAGCTTAAAATTTGCATCTCACAAAGCTTGCAATGATCCCAAGTAAACACGCCTCACTGCTTGTCTTGGTTAATTTCTTGCAATTTTAACTAGTTTTAGACTTAGATTTTTTTTTTGGTTTTTAGGAGGTGTTCCAAAGACACTCTTAAAGTGTTTTTGGGCATCTTGTACTAAAGTTTGCTTGCTGGTTTGCAGCAGAATACGAACAGACAAGAGGAAGTGCTGGCCAAAAATCGAAGATCCAGGCCATCCAGAGTACCAAAACTTTATTTTTTTTAAACCGATTACTTTTCTCTTCAATATTGTAAGCCACCAAGTCATTCTAAAGAGACTGGGGCATTTCTCTATCTCATTGTAAAGAATATTAAACAAGAACAAGTGGGCTAACCAACGCCCACACCCCATCCCTCCAGGGGTGGACTGTGTCGTTTCAATTTTCATGGCGTGATTGTTAGATTAGTTTTATTTCTTTCATTTCGGCATTAAATAAAATTAACTAAGGATAAAATTTACCTCATTGGTCCATTCCATTGGTGGGCCACGAGTTCACTCAGGACTTAGATTTTCTCATTTTTTTTACAATTTCAAAACACCCCCTTGCTCTCCCGAAGTAAGGTTTCAGGATAAGGGATGCCCGATTACTGGCCCGAAAAGAGACTCTTGGGGCTCTAAAAAAGTAAAATACTGGTTCTTAAAAAACTTAAAATTTCCAAGGTCTTCTCCCGTATGCTCTATGGCCAACTTGCATCTTAGTTCGAACATGTTGGTACACATCAGAAAGGGGAAGATGACTAGTAATAGGTTTTAACATGCCCAAATAAACAAACCTACTTGTGAAAATCCGGCACAAAGTGAACATTCTTCTGTTGTGGGCAAATTTTTCAAAGGACGTGGGATAACACTATGTAGTGACCTCTTGGAAACCGTTAGGCTTGCCCTCATTGGTATAGCATCTGAACACCTCCTTGAGAGTCCGATCCAGCCCACCTGTCTAAGTGAGAAACCACACAATTGAATTCCGAACATATTCCCTGTACCTTTGTGTATATCGGGAATCCACCAGCTTTTAATAAAAAAGTATCATTACCACAGTAAAAATAAAATAAACCAAGAACAATCGCACAACACTTTCTTTTCAGTTCATGCATCTTTATTGACTCCATTTATCTGCATTGGTTTATCTTGCTATATTTCAAATTGATGATGAATGTTTTAAATGACAATGTGTTGGCCGAATTTTCTATCCTAAGGCCAACGAGGAGAGATAACCCACTCAGATTGCTTAAAACAGCTCCTTGAATGTTTGCATTAGCTATCTCTCGTAGGAACAAAGGCCTTGCTGCCTTATGAATTTGCTCTCAAAAAAGAATCTCTCAATCTGGTTATCTGAATTCCTAAAAATGAAATTAAAATCCTAACATGCAATCTAACTTAATCTATGATGCAATTTAGAATAGCTGAAACAGAAAATTTAGTAGCTCCTAAATTGTAAGCGACAGATTAGTAGCTCCTAAAAATCCTGTAGATTTTAACTACGAAATAAAATCAAAACTTCTAATTAATCCATTTCTAAAACTACCTATCCTGATCAGGAGCAGTTAAGATTGATATAAGTCTAATATACAAAGGAAAAATTATATTATTGTTTACTTAATAAAAATTAAACAAACAATAATATGTTGAAGCACATCAATATAACAGAGTCTAATAAACCTATTCGATTCTGCATATATGATTTATATATCAGATCATTCCAGGCAATTAAATACAACAAATCTATCATTCAAAAGAAATAAACAGATAGATTGTATCTAATTTATATCTAAATGGATCAACATAAAACATTATTGCAACAATCCAACGAATCTGAAACAAAAGCAAGAAGAATCTCTGGTTACAAAATAATTCTTGATAAGAAAACTTTATAAAATCATCTTGCATATCCAGAAACCATTTCTGGCAGCATCTCCCTTTCGTTTGTAAACCAAGTTACATACAAAATACACAAAAGACAGAATAGAAAAAAGAGAAATCCTTTCTGATCTGTGGAGACCCCCCCCCCCCATCTGATTGGCAATCGTAGCTTCTTTTATAGGTCAAGATCCAACAACAGTTTCCTTAACAACAGCTAAATTAATTAATTTCTCCCACGAACTGGGTCGTCGAATCGTAGGTTTCTGCATTTCTGTCCCTTTCTTTACGATAATCTGGATATGCTTGCGGTCAGGTGTAACCATATCTGGGTGCTGACAATTTAAACCATTGATTTTGTTTTTGCGCTTCAGACACTTAAAATTTCCATCCATATTCAACATCGTATTCTCCATCAAACCTGTACATTAAAATATATATTAGATTTCAAAACAAGTTCAACAAACGATGTTTAAGAAAAATAGAACGGTAATTCAGGAAAAGGAATATTTTAGAAAGGTAAAAGATTAAAGAATTTATGCCCTTTTACACTTGATGAATTCACCACTGAGTGCCTCTTCTTAATCCCGACACCTTTATTCCCTGCGATTTCTTCTGCGATCTGGTACGAGACTCACCTCAGACTAAGAGATCAGTGGACAAAGGCAATTTCCAGAAGTAATCTGGCAACCTCCATTTCTGGAATGAACTCGTGTTGACCTGTCTATATGAAGGCATGGGTTCCTCACATTCTTACACGATTTGCTGAAGTTTAGCCAAGCAAACTGGTAACCTCCGTCAACGAGCCAAGGAGCCGTTAAAATAATGAAGATAGGTTTAACGAATTCCTTCCATTCTGCTAGCTCATAAGTTTTATAAAAAAGTTGGCATCTAAGATATTTTAGTGCAAAACCTTTCATTCATTTATCTAGAATCGATGGCGTAGCCGAAAATCTGGGCAAATCCTAAAATCTAGTCTGATCTCATGCTTAAAACAGAACTCAATCTGACCCGTCATCAATAAAGAATAAAAACTATCTTCCATCTTTGATTGGCACGCATTCCACATTCAAATACTCTGTTTAATGCTATAGTTAGAATGTTGAACAGGTGGCAATATGCTTCAATGATTTGGAAATGCAATAATCCAAAGTTTCAAGTCCTTTGACAACTACATTGTATCTTTTTCGTTCATTAATTCGGTGAAATCCTGACTATAATCTTCTTTAATGAAATCTTGGGAGGCTGCGCCTATCATATTTACATTTTTCATTCCTTTTATAATTATTTGCTTTTGAAGATTGATGATGTGATAGATTTCTGATAGATTTCTGGTAAAAAACGGTAATCTCCAAAGTTTAGAGTCCGTTAAAAAATACTGCATGTAGTAAAACGTTCACCAATTTGAGAATTCACTGCACTAAGGAATCCAAAAGTTATCACATCATAAACTTTAAAATGCAATATAAATAATTGGATTATAATCCCAACGCGCAGGTTTAGTCCATTCCCGTAAAACAAATTAAGAGCTTGCCTTATTTAAGTAGATCATCATGCACGAAACTAGACAGCCAAGACCAAGTAAAGTTTAATATTAACATTGTTTTGTATTAACCTTACTTAAATATTTCATTGGATTGATCCCACTACCCATCTTTGAATAGCTCACGTGACTTATGTAATATGCATGAAGTATTGTTTTATCAAAACAAAAAACATGTGTCACTTTAGTTATGAATTAAATCAAGGAAGCTAGGGCATGGTGATAGCTTTTAATAAACAATATCTTAAACTTATCTCAATTACTTTAAGTGCATAATATTCCAAATGATAAATATAACAAAACTCAATCCATTTAAAACCACAAGCATTATACTCTCTAAAAAGATATATATATATATTTATTTCAAGTATAAAGTCACTTTAATTAAAAAGTATATTGATTTAAGTAATAAGATGAAGTTGCAAATACATAAGATGTAATGTCCCTTGTTAGGAATTTTATTAAAATGGCAATTTTCCACTTTTTTTCCCTAGTTCGACCTTTGACTAGTTTGATCTCTAGGTCCCAAATTTGCCCCAAATGATTTCAAATATTCTGAGAAGGTATATGAATGATATTAGAACATAAATATGTGTTTTAAGGATGCCTTTGGACCTTTAAAATACTTCTGCAAATACTCTTTCAATTCTGGCCAATGTAGGGAACTTTACTAGTAATTTGCCTTTGACTAGTATTGGTCTCTATGTCTCGAATTGACTCCAAATGACTTCAAATCTTCAAGGAAGGTGTATGAATGATATTAAGACTTGAATATGATGTTCAGGGATGATATATGGCCACCAAAATACCTCTGCAAACTCTCTTAAGATTCTGGACCAAGTATGCAATTTTACTAGTAATTTGGGGTTCAAATCCCCCTGGGTAAGTATTGAAAATGGCTTCCCAAATGCCTCCAAAGCCACTCAAATTTCTGAAAAAAGGTAGGGAATGTATTAAGGATGTTATTAAGGTCTCATGTGCACCATTAATTTATTATTATATCTGTTCCAACCCTCTCCCATTCAACTGCAAAAATCACCAATTCGACCCTTGGGGAAATGGCACTATTTCTTCTCCCAGTGCAATTAAACTAAGTAAAAATACTTCAAATGCTCAAGTACAGTACATGAAACTTGTAGAAGACATCCATGGAATTATATTGACCACAAATATATCAGAGAATCATCCATCCATTCGAAATCATCATCAATACATTGGCTCACAACAAGGTAGTGGGGAAATGGCATTGTTCTTCCATTAAAAATGAGATTTATACATTTCTACTTGGAATTTCGACCTGAAACTTTTTGTAGATGAAGAACAGAGTATTTACTTCATATTACAAAAGAAATGGGGCATTAAAAGCTTCCCCAAAGAGTACAATAGCTCACCAAAAACGCCCTCCCTCAAGGATCAAGAATATGCCATCAAAACCGGAAATGGTTGAAGGAGTGAGCTGCAATAGAAGAAACCATGAGCTGCCCTGTAGCTTACACCTGCAAATAAAGACTCCATTAAAGCTCCAAATGAAAGGTCTGAATGGCCTTTCCAATTACCAACTTGGATGGGAATCTTTCACCCTCGAAATTGGCTAAGGCAAGAAACTAGTCATCCACTAGCTCTCCCTCTTCACAAATGCAATTGCAAATTCTACAAATGATCAAAAGCCGGTTTCATTCTTTGTTATTGACATTTATAAAGTTCTAATGGCCTCCATGGGTCGAATTCCTTCCAAGAGACTCATGCCAACTCAAGTTGGGAAGAGATTCCAAAGAACGCCACTTGTACAACAATTCCTAGTCTCCCACTTCCACCAAATCACATGTGGAAGCATCTTAGCTGCCCTAACACCCTTGAGCGCCCTCTTGGAGTCTATTTTTAGCCCTGACATGTCATATATGTCATATGTCAGCCTTCAGGTCTGATTTGTGTCATAGGTGTCATAGCATCTTCATCATTGTTGTCATAGAGCTAGGGAATCTAGCCCAAGTGTCTCACTAGCTCCAAATTGCCTCTTCCTCTTCCATGGGAGTTACTCTTCCTCTATATTTCGACCTTGGATGAGTCATGCAATGAATAATACCTTTTGGACTCCCCCAAGTATGTTACCATTCACCTTGAATTCGAATTGGTGAGAGAATGATGCCAAGTGTAGTGGGGAAATCTAGCCATATGTGGGTCCCACTTCCTCCATGTGTCTTCATGATGAAATGCCACTTTGATTTTCACTTGTATATATTTATTTAGCTCCTTTATTAAATATTTATGCCATTCTAATGTTCAAACATCATTTATTATCCCCATTATTCCAAATCCCAAAGCTTCCACCCCAAACCTAGGAAACTAGTAATTTTCCTCCTTGGCAATTATTTGACCTTTAGCATCAATTTGACAAACTCTAATGAATAGGGCCAATGTGATTAGGCCATTGTGACCCAATACCAAATTTGGGACATGACAAATCCTCCCTTCCCAATATTGCTTGTCCTCAAGCAATTTTAAACATGGGTGTTGAAGAACCTGCTTTCTGTATAATTCTTTGAAGTTGCCATTGAATTGCCCAACCTTGAGTCTTTGAGTTTCCATGAAGATTTTAGAGAGGAACCACCATGCTTGCTGCTGCACTACTCTGATAAAAATCACTTTATTAACTGGGGAAATCCATATCCCATACTGCTTGTTTCCCCAAAAAATTTGAAACCAATGAGATAAAAATTATTCCAGGGTCCCATTGCTTGTATTGCACCCCAATAATTAAGAGTGCTCTCCAACCCACACCATTAGTTAAGAGGATTCCTGGATCCCATTTTCTTGTATGCATCCTTCCAAACATCATGAGTACCAAATATATATCATCAAAGTACATAACTACATAATGAAAATTAATATCAAGGAGGTGCTTCATCAAAGAATCATGAAAGTGCTTATACCTCCAAGCAAGTAGACCACCGTTTTCCAAGTGCATACAAGCTTCAAGTGACCAATCAAATCTGCTCCAATGACATAGGTGAGGATCCCATGTCCTATAAAGCTGCTCCAAAAGGATGTGATATGCATCAAAATATTCAGCCATGTATTCTTTCATCCAAGAAGTGAATGAAGAATCTCCACTAAAATCTGAACCAAATAATGAGCAGAAAAAACAAGGAGACTTCAAATGACTCAAAGAAGTCTCACCCATACATCCCTGAATGTGATTATCATAAAGATATAACAAAGTATGTGGCTTCCAACAAAAATTTTCTCCAATCATAAATCTATTCACCCAAGTGTTGGATGAAGTTCCTCCAACATCAAATGAATCAAGTGTTGAGCAAGAAAAACCATGAGTCTTCAAGTGACTCAAATCCATATCATAGGTACATCCATGTAGATGTGAATCATCATAAAGTGACAAATGATGCTGCTGCAAAGGTGAATAAGAATGTGCTCCAACCATGTCATCATAAAAGTTAAATCTAGGAGTTCCATGCTCCTCATGTGGCACCATCAAAAAGAACCCTTTCACCCATACTTCATTGAGACTAATGTTGCAAAACATGGAATTGTAGGAAGTAGGAGAATGAACTAACTCACCCAAATGATCAAAAAGTGCAGAAGTTTCATCATGGGAAGGATCCATATGGGTAGTATCATGCAGCTCCTTCAAAAGTGTGAACTCTTTGTCATAGTTTGGTTCCAATGTAGAGGAATCATGCTCTTCTTTAAAAATTGCATAACCTTCATCAAGAGGCAATTCAAATTCCTCTTCCACCACATCAAGTGTTTGGATCTCTTCAAGTTCATCTTCAAACACATCAAGAACATTCAAATTTTCACATTTCTCATGATCCACCATGTCATGAGAATCCTCCAAACAATCTACCATTTGACAATCTGAAACATAGGAGGAAAAACAAGTATCTTGCAACTTTTCAAGAAGTTGCTCATTTTGAATTGTGAGCTTATGAATATCCTCATTATTCTTCAAGTATGCATCATGTAACAATTCATTAAGCTCAAACAAATGGTTTCTATCAAAAAGCAAAGACATGAAATTACCTTTGATGTGGCACATTGCTCTTTGAATCTTCTCCATGTCTTCAAGGAAGGATGTTTCCTCCAATGAAGTAGCTCTCCAACAAGAATTTGACACCAATGCTTGAGTGTCATGGAGAATGCTGAGGGACTCTTGGATCTTCTTTTCATTCATCTTTAAGAACCCTTCAAGAAAATGAGGCTCTTGCAAATGAACCTCCTCATCTTCTTCATTTTTTCTTGGACCAACTTCATGAAGCTCAAGTGGTGATGGGGAAGTTGATCTTGGTTCTTCTTCAACTGCTGCAAGGTCTTCATTATCATGCTTAATGGAACTTGGGCTTGCAGCAACACTTTCAAAAGTGATCTCTATGTCACCAACATAGAGGTGTGAGCACCCATCAATAGGTACTCCTTCATAGTTTAAGCATCCATCAGTAGATGCTCTTTGGTTCATGTCTAAGCTAGAAGGTGTCTCGAAATGATCTTCCATATTTTCAATAGAATATTCTTCACTATCTTGTGATGTCTCTTCCTTTTGCTCCTTCAAGCAAGCTGTTGCATTTTGCCCCTTGGTTTCCTTAAAATCAATAATTTTTTCCACAAGTTCGATAGAAAACAATTCGAATCCTTCCTTAATTTGCTTGGTCATATCTTCAAATATTGTTTTCATAATTTTTATATGCTCCTCACCATCATATGAGGCTCCCTTTTCATCCCTAGTCATAGTTCCCTCAAAAAATTTGCTCTTCTTCTCCTACTTTTTCCTCTTCAACAAAAGCACTTTTGGTTTCAATATATAATGGTGGTACCTAAATTCTTTTCCTCATAGATATTATACCACATCAGGTGCCAAGATCATGCTCTGATACCACTGTAATGTCCCTTGTTAGGAATTTTATTAAAATGGCAATTTTCCACTTTTTTTCCCTAGTTCGACCTTTGACTAGTTTGATCTCTAGGTCCCAAATTTGCCCCAAATGATTTCAAATATTCTGAGAAGGTATATGAATGATATTAGAACATAAATATGTGTTTTAAGGATGCCTTTGGACCTTTAAAATACTTCTGCAAATACTCTTTCAATTCTGGCCAATGTAGGGAACTTTACTAGTAATTTGCCTTTGACTAGTATTGGTCTCTATGTCTCGAATTGACTCCAAATGACTTCAAATCTTCAAGGAAGGTGTATGAATGATATTAAGACTTGAATATGATGTTCAGGGATGATATATGGCCACCAAAATACCTCTGCAAACTCTCTTAAGATTCTGGACCAAGTATGCAATTTTACTAGTAATTTGGGGTTCAAATCCCCCTGGGTAAGTATTGAAAATGGCTTCCCAAATGCCTCCAAAGCCACTCAAATTTCTGAAAAAAGGTAGGGAATGTATTAAGGATGTTATTAAGGTCTTATGTGCACCATTAATTTATTATTATATCTGTTCCAACCCTCTCCCATTCAACTGCAAAAATCACCAATTCGACCCTTGGGGAAATGGCACTATTTCTTCTCCCAGTGCAATTAAACTAAGTAAAAATACTTCAAATGCTCAAGTACAGTACATGAAACTTGTAGAAGACATCCATGGAATTATATTGACCACAAATATATCAGAGAATCATCCATCCATTCGAAATCATCATCAATACATTGGCTCACAACAAGGTAGTGGGGAAATGGCATTGTTCTTCCATTAAAAATGAGATTTATACATTTCTACTTGGAATTTCGACCTGAAACTTTTTGTAGATGAAGAACAGAGTATTTACTTCATATTACAAAAGAAATGGGGCATTAAAAGCTTCCCCAAAGAGTACAATAGCTCACCAAAAACGCCCTCCCTCAAGGATCAAGAATATGCCATCAAAACCGGAAATGGTTGAAGGAGTGAGCTGCAATAGAAGAAACCATGAGCTGCCCTGTAGCTTACACCTGCAAATAAAGACTCCATTAAAGCTCCAAATGAAAGGTCTGAATGGCCTTTCCAATTACCAACTTGGATGGGAATCTTTCACCCTCGAAATTGGCTAAGGCAAGAAACTAGTCATCCACTAGCTCTCCCTCTTCACAAATGCAATTGCAAATTCTACAAATGATCAAAAGCCGGTTTCATTCTTTGTTATTGACATTTATAAAGTTCTAATGGCCTCCATGGGTCGAATTCCTTCCAAGAGACTCATGCCAACTCAAGTTGGGAAGAGATTCCAAAGAACGCCACTTGTACAACAATTCCTAGTCTCCCACTTCCACCAAATCACATGTGGAAGCATCTTAGCTGCCCTAACACCCTTGAGCGCCCTCTTGGAGTCTATTTTTAGCCCTGACATGTCATATATGTCATATGTCAGCCTTCAGGTCTGATTTGTGTCATAGGTGTCATAGCATCTTCATCATTGTTGTCATAGAGCTAGGGAATCTAGCCCAAGTGTCTCACTAGCTCCAAATTGCCTCTTCCTCTTCCATGGGAGTTACTCTTCCTCTATATTTCGACCTTGGATGAGTCATGCAATGAATAATACCTTTTGGACTCCCCCAAGTATGTTACCATTCACCTTGAATTCGAATTGGTGAGAGAATGATGCCAAGTGTAGTGGGGAAATCTAGCCATATGTGGGTCCCACTTCCTCCATGTGTCTTCATGATGAAATGCCACTTTGATTTTCACTTGTATATATTTATTTAGCTCCTTTATTAAATATTTATGCCATTCTAATGTTCAAACATCATTTATTATCCCCATTATTCCAAATCCCAAAGCTTCCACCCCAAACCTAGGAAACTAGTAATTTTCCTCCTTGGCAATTATTTGACCTTTAGCATCAATTTGACAAACTCTAATGAATAGGGCCAATGTGATTAGGCCATTGTGACCCAATACCAAATTTGGGACATGACATAAGATTATTAGATTTTGATAGATGTGGAAAAGACAAATAGAATTATTGATATAAAATAACTTCAATCATATTACTTTAGAAAAAATAAAATAAAAGTGATCTCAATTCTAAAAATAAAATAATCTCTTCATAGGTCAAATAATAAGAATACAGTTTTAAAATATTGATAAGGATTAGGATTATAGTTAATCATTTAATGAAGTTTCTAAAATTACGTAAGTGATTAAACATATGTTCCAATTAAGAAATTCCTTAACAAACTATCACCAAATTATCTTCCATGAAAACCAAGTCAAAGAAAAGGCAACGTTGAACGTCAAGGATCTGAAAAGAAACCATGGAATCACCTCTCAAACCAAGCAAGATAAAATGAAATAAAGGTAAAAGAAAAATATTTACAAAATTAACATGGGGGCCTTTTGATTTTGGAAAATCAAGGAGAGTTGTTGGGGTGCCAACACAATGATAATGATGGATGTTTGCAAATGAAACGATGATGAATGGTATTTGCTTTACTCATATATATGTTACATTGTCTTGGTTTACAAAAAATATTCTAACTCCTAGTTTAGATGCTTTGTCTTTTGTAGATTAGACACCATAGTTTATTTTCATTTTTAGAGTCCACCCCCCTTGGCTTCGCTAGGAAAATCTAGACAGAGGAGTTGAGTTTCAAGTGACAGCACTTGACTCTGACTTGCCCCCAAGGCTACACTAGTAGCTTGAAGACTCCTGCTGCGTTTTCCCAGGTGTGGAACCAGGCGGCAACAAGTAGTCTCTACGGAATGATTCTAGAAAAGTTAATTAAGGATGATTTTAGGAGATTTTATAGGGTATGGTTACTGTCCAAGTTTGTTGCAAAAAAGATTAGGAAATGCTTTCAACAGCAGATAACAAACAACCACTAGCATATAAATATTTAAACAACAACTTACTGATAATAAACAAATGTAAAATACTTGTTGTTGGAGAGCAATGCCAATGGAGTCAATATATAAAATAGATGTTGTTGAAAGGGAAATATTTTTCCAGTGTATCTTGGTTATGTTAGCACGCAACTCGTAGTTGCCCCAAAAGATGATCCTATACAATATGGAAGAGGGGACGTGCAACCAAAGAGGTGACACAAGAGGGCTTTGATCCCCAAGATGGATTGGTTGTCATGCCAATCGAGGCACTCTTCACTTTATACTATCCAAGCCACATATAGTTAATGGGGAGACCCTGCTCTACTCCCGACAAGAGAGACCTAACCCAATCACCAGATCAAGCTATGGAAATAGGGTATGTAAGATGAGGGGTGAAGAACCCTAGATTTAAGGAAACAAGGTCACTGTGGAGGCTTAGGAAAGGTAAGATTAGACTTTGAGTGTTTAGACACAGTTACTTGGAGATTAAGAATGAATCCAAGATTTCAGTGCTAGGGAAAATGATCAAATCCAACTGCCTTGGGAAACCTGAACCTTAAATCAGGGAAAATGGTCCCAAGCAGTAGATCTGAAGAGTTAGGGCTTTCTATTACAGCTTGCAAGTAGATCTGACAGTATCAAGTCACACAAGCTTAACAGACAAGGGTTTAACAACCCGATAGACAGGATAACCAAGGAGGTGTTATCACACAAACACTAGCTGCTACTAAGGGTATCCTATCCAGGACGGTAGAGGTAGGAAGCTAGGTGGGTGACACCTGCAAACACTAGGTCCACTGCTCGGTAGGGAAGTTGTCACTTCAGACAGGGTGTTTGTCACTTTGGACAGGGCACTTAGCCTAATCCAGGGGGAGACCCTGTTCAACCAATTATAGTTGAAAGACAAAATTAGACACTCCCAAAACCAAAATAAACAATGGAAAACAAAGAGGAGGTGTCTAGAGCATCTAAGACTCTTATCCAACCAATGGAATGAAATTAGGTGATGATTATAAGCAATGATTCGGGCAATTTCAGATCTAGTATGAAGATATAAGCAGTGAAATTTAAATAATATGTGGCTGGAAATTAAATAAGAACTGAAAATTGTACTAGAAGTGCCAATTAGACTTATGCCTATGGGGGAAATTAGCTTAATCCAATAGGGCATACAAGGCAGAAGTAAAATATCGTTTTTTGAGGCACTTCTAGTGATTTTTTTTATTGATAATAGATGTTATTTAACCAATACAAAGCGAAAACAAAAGTGCCCACAAACCCAAAATGACCCAACCAAGCAGAAGAGCAAAAACGCCCAAGGAGGGCGAAATTAGTGAATGGACCAGTGCTGGAAATAAGGGTAGATGGAGTCAAAAAGAGATGATATTTTGGATTTAAGGTTTTCTATGCAAAACATAAGCGGGTTTTAAAAAAAAAAAATTCCTATGGTTAAATTAAAAGATACAAATTTTGGGGGTTTTAATGAGTTTATGTGAATTTTATCTCTTGGTACTTAGAAAATTAAGCGAAGAGAAGAGCTAAAGTAGAACTTACTTGGTAGTGATGGTGTTGTTGCACCTTGTATGAAGACTACTCCCCGAAAGACCAAGTGCCAAGTTTGCAAAGATTTTCCCTTTGTTTTACTGTTGCCAATGTGCCCAACTGCGCCCTCCTTCACCTGCCACAACAAGATAACAATCATAAATTGAAATAAGTGGAGGAATCAACAACACATGACATGAGACAAATGATAAAAGAGGAGAATAACAATATGTAAATTTATTCCCTTTCGTTCATACTCCAAAGAAGAAGCAGAAATGGAGTTTCCTCCAAGTAAATGCGCCCTTCTCAAGATGGTCTCTACTGCTGCAAAACGAACCAGCAAGGAAATAATATGGAAAATGCTAAACAATCTCAGCAATTCATTCAGAAAACAGACACCAAACAGCCAAGAACAATAGCACCATGAACCACCAAGAATTCTTCCCAAGAATTTTCTCTCTATTAGCTTCAAGAGTTACAAAAAATGTGCAAGAGAGTCTTCAAATGAGAGAGTTTGCTCTCTTATAGAAATGGATTACAATTGAATACCCTTCCCCCCAAAACGAATGGTTGGGATCATCTCTCTCATTTTCCAAATCGAATGGATGAGATGAGCTCTAGAGGGGGGGGGGCGAGTTACCCTATTGCGTCCAAGGGAGAAGAGGGGGACCACATGGGGCCCTTACAGTGTGAATGGGGGTGTATAGGGGGTGGCTTTAGGCTGTTTAAACCCCCTAGACCCCACACCTTAAGTATCAACACTTAATTTTTTTAAAATTTTGATTTTTACATAGTGAAAAACGCCCAAGTATGGGCAAATTCGTCCCCCGTCAATAGCTGGGCTGAAATGGGGGCCCCACATCCAATAATACATGTCCAAACATAATCAAAATGATAATAGAAGACCCTTTTACCTTTGCCTACCATTGCATTTTCCATTTCAAAGGTTCACTTAGCCAAATTTGATCTTTTTCCATTAATTAATTGTTGGTTTTTATTTCTGAAGGTGAAATTTGCTCTTTTGACCCACTTATCTTGCCCTGATTGACGAACCGTTGTTGCACTGTGATCATAGACCCCAAATCTACTAGAAATGGTCACTGGAACGACCAAGATCCATCAATTGAGCACTGTTTGCCCAAATTCAAGGATTTTTAATTAAAACAATGCCCTACTGGCCAGTAATAATTAAAAATATCACCGATGCTTTAACATTTTTGCAATATGATACTTTGAGGCATGTATGGGACCCCAACGCATAATAAATAACCAAAATCGAAGTTTTGGTTGCAAATTTTTTCGGGACCCATTTTTGTCCTGGTCAAACTAGTTTGACCAAGTCAACTCTAGTCAAAATGGCAATGGCTGAAACCTACATGCAACATGGGATGCCAAGGCTTCCTTATTTATGTTATTACATGACTAAAAACATACAATGACGACATGGTGATCATAATAAATAATATTCCATGAAAAATAGGCCCCAGGTGAGGTGGGCCCACCACCTCCAACAAAGACTCAAAACTGCTATGCACACTTATAGATTTGGTCACTTAGCTAACATTGGGTGATGTGGACAAACAAGGTGAAAGCTGTGATTTAAAAATCGGTGAAATCGGTTTGTAAATCGGCCGATTCACCGATTTATCCCCTGCCTGGTTCAAATCGGCCTCCAAACCAGTTTGTTGGACCGATTTAACTGATTTAACCAATAAATCGGACCGATTCATCTGAAACCGGTTTGACCGATTCAAGTAAAAAATCGAACCGATTTTTTGTGTGTGGGTTTTTATTATTTTTTTAATTTTTATAAGTTAAATTTTAAACCTAAACTACCTCTAACCTACCCAACCTGACCCCTATTGCACCTATTGCACTTGGAAGAAGAATCGGCTGGCGTGAAAGGGAAAGATTCCTTGTACCTCTTCAATGAGAAGGTCATCTATATATATTTTAGGCTTAATTAAGGGTTTTACAAGAGCTTTGTTTACAAGTTGAAAATACTAGGATGATTACTGTTGTAATGGTAAAACTGATTCCAATCAATTTCTCATGAAGGTATTGGTTGTGTACTTAAATCAACTCTTGGATGGAGACTTGTTGATGCCTCGGATATTGTAGCATCAATCAGAAAGGGATTCTCCCCGAGAGATGGTCCCAATTAGACTTTCTCCCGTTTGGTGTAGGGAATCCGTCCGGTTAGCGGTTCCGGCAACCGTGGGTTTGGAGTTTAAATCTGAATGTATCGGTTATGGCCCGATCCACCTTTCTTTTGGATTTTATGTGTTTTTTAATGAGATGCAAGTGCCTAAATTATATTTGATCTAGATGCAACTAAAACAGATCTAAGTCTAGAAGCTGGAGTAAATCTACCTATCCTTGCAGGGAACACGTTTAAAAGATGAGCAATAAGCTGTAACAAATAACGCAAGGAAAGAACAGATAGCTGTTAATTCTCACAAGTAAAGCTACAGCAAGATAAAGATCTTTAGAAGATAGCTTCTAATTCAATATGGAACGCATCTATTACTCATAAAACAGAAAAAGCAAAATATTATTTAATCTACGTAGAAAGAATAAAGAAACAGAGCTAAATGTAAACAAACTGAAATAACTCTAAAGATCCCTGCAGGGAGCACATTTAAAGGCATGAACAACGAGCCATAGGAGTCATCTTGAAGAAAAAACAGTTAGCCATTTAATTTAAAAGAGAACTCTACAACAAGATAAGATATCAGCAGATAGCTCCTGATTTAGTCTGAAACACATTCACTGTTCATGAAATGGAGAAAATCGTTCACACAGAAATAAGCGAAATCATTTGTTGCCAAGAAATAGTTCAAATAGCAATGCAGATTTCACATTACAGTATAGATGTCATTGGAAGAGTCCAACACACATCCATCTTCCATCCCCCATGTAAAACGTCCATCTCCCTGGCTTTTATTAGAAAATTCTGTTTTACAGGCCCGATACAAGATAGCTCGTATGGGTTTCAAAATTTCATTCCCTGCCAAAAGTCCAGTTCTATTCTTCCTAGCTTCTATTTATAATTACAAATCTGCCCTTTGGGCTGCCACCTAGCACCTTCCACTTGTCATCTACAGAAAATTCTCTCCTAAAATAGACAAAAATGAGATTCCCTTTCATTTACAAAAATTATTTAAAAGAAAATAGGGACAGCTGTCCCACAGTTTATCCACTTTACACATTTGAGAGTCAAATACAAAATAACAGCAATAATGCTTTGAAATCAGCGATCTCAATCCTGTGCGTGAGCTTCTGCTGGCAGAGGATCGCCCAAGTTAATTGCTGCTGACGCTGCCTGGGAAGAGACACTCGAATCTACTGCTGATGCTGCTTCTAATTGGGAAGGAGGGATTGAGCTGGCCAGACTTTCTGCCACTGCTGGGGAAGAGGGAATCGAGCCCACTGCCGTAGCCGGAATGGCTGCTGGGAGAGAAGATCCTGGATCTGCTGATGCTCCTGCTGCTGCTGCAGCTTTCCTTTCCTCCTCTGCTATGTAACTGTACCACACACTTGTGTCCCTTATGACCATGTTTGCTGCAGCAGGGAACAAGATTTTCTGAGAAGTCACATTCTTCCCGAGCTCTGCTTTAATGCTTTGAACTTCTGCCACTGCAGCTTGATGCACTTCCTTCAGCAGATGGTTGTGGAGTGATGACGATCCAATATAATGTTGGAGGTCATCAATAGCCAGGACATCAATCCTCTTTACATACTCCGTTTGAACGCCCAATTCTTCCTTTAGTTAGGACAAACGCTGCTCCTTTTCCGGAAAGTCCTCCAGGGTCTGAGGGAAACTCAATGTGCATTTGTCATGTGCCTCTTGGAGCCTTTGGTAGAGACTGCTGATTTTATCTGTTGTTCTTTACACACTGGCCATCAGCTTACTGGCGCAGTTCCTGCCAAACTCCAACAGTGCTACGTCCTCATTAAAACTGTCCACAGATTTAAATGGGAGGTGCGCAGGGAAACCCCCTTTTCCTTCTCTCCATGCCATCTGACTGATGATATTTGCCTTAACACGGGTATTCTTCGCTTTGAGCCTATGGGCTTCCACATTGATTTCTTTTAACCTAACCACCATGGCCTTGAGCTTGCAAACCTCATCAGTGATTAGCTCCTGAGTGTCATACACTTGCTTCAGGATGTTGCATGACAGCTCATGGAAGGGAGACATGTCCATTGTTCTGCTCTCCGCTTGCTCTAACCGCTCAGCTAATGCCTGCTTGTCTGCTTCTAGCTGAGATGCCTTTTCTTATGCTCCATTCTTCTCCGCTTCTACAATCATTATTTGGAGTGTTAGCTGGTCTTTTTCCTCCTCCAGCTGGCTGTACTTGTTTGACAGCTCCTTATGCTCAGCGTACAAGCAATTATACTTGTTCACTACCAGATCTCTTTGGGCTTGCTCATTAGCCACAGTCTGTTGTAGCGTATGAGCTCTCTTCTTTGTCAATATATTTTCTTTAACTATAACCCCTACATTGGCAAATGATGCCTTTGCTGTTGCTAAAGCTGCGGATGCCATAGCAAAGGGATCTTGATCTGTGTTTTTCGTTACAGTGACCTCTCAGTGGGTAACGATGTCTTCATGGAAGGGACTTTTTATCCTCTCTTCTGATTTGAGGACCATAGCTTTCCTTTTCTTGTCGTAGACAAACTCATTCCACTTGGACACTGTACGCTTTCCCGATGGCGTGTATGGGACAATTGGTCGGTTTATGATGTCTATGTCTTCTTCAGGTGGGGTCCGGACTTCCTGAGCTGGGTCCACGCCCTTATTTTGGGTACCAGAGCCACCTGCTTGAGATGTGTCTATATCCATGTCTTGGACACCGGACCCACTGGCTTGGGCATCTTCCCTTGCTTTCAATTCTTCTTCCGCCTTCCTCTCTGCCTCAGCTTGCTCAGCTTCAGCCTCTTTCTGCTTTTGGGCTTCCTTAGCCTCTTTCCGCAGGCTTTCATTTTCAGCTTCCTGCTGCTTTCTCGCCATTTCAGCTTCCTGCTGCTTTCTTGCTTCCTCAGCATCCCGCTGTAACCTTGCTTCTTCTCTTAATCTGAGCTCTTCCTGAGCTCGGGCATCCTCAGCTTCTTTCTCCTTCTGCTGGCTGGTCTTCTGGGCCTTGGTTGAGCTAGAGCTTGATCCAGTGCTTTGGCGACAGACCCGTAGCTCAGCCATGTTGCTGATGCCTCTGAATGCCTCTTCCTCGGCATCAGGATAGTGAGAATACTTGAAGTGAGCATAAATCTCCTTACAGTGCTCAGCAACTCTTCCCTTTATGTCATTCCTGTGGAAGATTACCTCGCCGAAGTGGAAGGCTTTCAGCTCTTTAACAAATTCGTCGGCCGAGGCAACCCCTGAGAACTTGTAAGCACCTATGCAGAAAGGTAGAGGGGGAAATGAAGCTTTATGCTGTTTGTGGAGCATTGCTCCAATCCCATCCAGGAAGAGTTGTCTTACTGCTTCTTTGAGAACCACATAGTCTGTGGCATACTGCGGCAAGATATATGGGGGCTTAGTCCCTCCAAACATTCTTAGGTAGGTGCCTTGCTCTGAAAAGTAAAAATCCCCATAATCCTCAAGGACTTCCAAAGCATTCTCTGATAGGCAGTTTGGTTCTTCCTTGAACATTTTCTCATATAGGGGCATGATGAACCTGTTATCACACTATAGTAGCGGGGCTACTATCCTTGTTCAGCAAATATCTGCACATTCCAGAGCTTCCATTATTCCAGAGCATGGCTATATATTTTGGATCACTCATGATCAGAGCAGTACATTATTCAGATTTGTATATGACCTTGTGTCAAGGCTGAGCCTTGAGAGTTCAGATTTGATGACTAATGTGACTACTTATCCCATACAGTTTCAGTTCAGTGCCTAGAGATGTATTACAGCAGTGTTTCAGATGATACTGGATGATTATTATTATGATGATGTTGTATGATCTATGGATATGTTCTCACTGATTGTGGATTATTATCTTGTTGATTTAGTCATGATCATAGCATGTGCTTGGTATATTATCCCTGATGTGGCAAACTATTTAAAATGAACTGTAAATCATAAAATGGACAATTGCTTGCACATTTAGGTCATTTAACAAAACTCACTTGTTTTTCACCTTACATAGATATGGTCTTTCCCGACACCAGTTGTCTGCTAGTGTAGGCTCCATATCCACTTGTCTCCATCCATACATGACCTTCCTATTTGACTTTAAACCCTGACTTGTCTCATTTGACTTTCTGATACCGAGGACTTCCCCATTTTTCTACCTCTGTGTTTGGACCGCATCCCTGTTTATTCAGTGTCTTGGCTCTGAGTTGGTGACAAAACTTGCCTTTGGTGAGTTGGATTGTAGGCCTAAATCATTCTGGTCGGTTGTCCCGATGTTTGGCATTGGCTCGAACCCCCCCTAGTCACTTGAGATGTTGTTGGCTAAAACTGAAAGCTCATGTTCTATCTATGGAAACTTAATAAATTCGCCCATGGAAACAAAAAAAAGGGCAAGAGCGATGAAAAGCTAAAAATACTCCTCAAAGAGTATAAGAAAGGTCCAAAAAGCAATAGTTCTTAAAAGCTATATCTAAACAATTGCTGACCTTATAAATATTTGAAAAACATGCCCTGGATGCAAGCTGCAACTAGTTGTGCTTCTCAGCACATCTGAAATCCGAAGGGTTATGTAGGCCAAAAAGGCCATGGAATAAATTGAATGATCCTAATGAACCTGGATCAACTTGATGTAGACATGATGCCTAAGTTGAATAAGCACTCTCTAAACAACTTATCCATTTGTGAGGCACAGCCATTCCCCGTGTTCTTTTGTCCAGCACAGAGTTTGTAGCTTCCCCCTTTCTCCCAGTCCAGAGTATTTTTGAGTTAAGTTAGACAAGTCAACCCCTTGGCCCAACCTTGCTCCTAGCCTTCATCCTTCACTAGCAGTTTGACCATGTCCATTGGGTGAGTTTGTCATTTGAACTATTGTGCAGGTAATTTTATATAATAACGGAATATGCTAACTTAATTAGTGCCACTGAATGGATGTTATACTTTGAGCTAGGCTGTGAAAATGATTAGAGAAGCATGTCTTAGTTTACTGATGTGATTTATCCTGGGTTATATATAGCATGGAGATCTGTGATGATGTGGGCCATGTATAGATGCCTATTGATGATGATTGATGGTCCCACATGCTTTATGATGATATCATATGATGGACATATGATGCAGATGATGATTGATCCAGTTCAGCAGGTTTTATTACTACTTCAGATCAGCAGATCGTACATTGTCCATATATGGTGGACCCTACAGCTAGCCCATTAGGGCAACCCATGGTGTATGAGTACACATTTCTAGTGGATTTGGGTTTTCTGGATCCATTGAGACACTTATCTTTCACTTACAGGCACTTCTGATAGTGATTGATGCAGTTTACACTTGATGACCAGATTTGGGGCTGATTTCCCAGCCTGGGCAGCAGGGGCCATGATTGGCCAGTTCACCTAGGGAGCTGATGATGGAGGGGGTGGTCCAGCCACTTGTTTTTACCATTTACCCCCCCTTCTGGAGAGCCTGGTGGGCTCAGATGGACAGCGCTAGTGCCCTAGGAGGCAGTTTTGGCACTTTCACAGTTATCGAGGCAGTTAAAAAATGGGATAAAGTGGTCACTGAGGAAATCGATTTGGGCAATTGAGGCAAGGTTTTGGCATTTGGTCTTCACAGAGGTCTTCCAGGGTGGCATCACTACCTTCCAGTCAGTTTTCACCATGTGGGTAATCCCAGATTGATCACAGGAGGACATTTACTGCTTGACTTTCATGAATTCTGAGGACAGTTTTGGTCATTTATATTATAATGGACATATTTTATTATTTTATTGTGCCTTGGGGATGAGCTAGTAAGGATTGATACCTCCTAGCCCCACCATGTGCTTATGTTGTCATGTCCTAGTCATCATGAGGCGGATTTTGGAACCTATTCTTCTCTAGTGGATGACGTCACCCCCTTTTTGTACCTTTTAGTGGGGGCGCTATCATGATATTGGGTGATCCATGTGATGTATTGTTATGATTTATTGTTAGCCATTGATTAGATCTTGAGATCTTTTAATCTTAGCCACTCATGTAAAAAGTGGTTAGGATTGTACTCTCTCCCCATCCTATTTAAGGAGGGAGCCTCTCATTGTAAAATCATCTAGAGATTTTTGGCTCTTGGCTCTTGGAATAAAATTTCTATCTTTTGGAGTACATGCTTGGATTGGAGTGGATGTTGGTTGTTTCGATTGTAAATGCTTTTGTCCATTGCACTGGAGGATCTATTGTAGCTATCTTGCATATTTGCCATATTTTATTTACAGGTTAAGAGGGCGATTTTGGACAAGGGCGAATTGGTGGGGAGGCTTTCCCTTCAATCTTGGAAGAAGTCGCTTTGGTTTGACAGGGAGTAGTTTTGCCTTTGTGTCAACTATTCTATGTTTCTCTCTCTCTCTTGCTTGTATCTACCTTCAACATGTTAAACTGATTGATGCTTTGCTCCTTGGCTTGACAGGTTAGAAGGAATCACATGTGGCTTGGAAAAATCGATTTGGCAAGAGGGCTTCAACAATTCTCCATTTGATCTTTGGCAAAGTAATCCTCGTCTCAACTAGCATTCATCTCTTCATCCAGGTATGTTCCAAAATGTATGATCTTCTACTTCCTTGAATCTTCCATAATTTCTAGATCATTAAAACCCTAATCAATTAAAACCCTTGTTTTTGGTATTTCTTATATCTACATAGATCTAGCCTTGTTCTTGAAGAGATATTGAAAAACCACCTCTATAGCATCCACCCCTAGTTGGATCTATAGTTTGGTGGTGATTGGCTAAGAATTGACCCACTTTTCAAGGCAAAAAGCCCTCCTTGACCCAAATCGCACTTCCTAGAGAGAGGCTTGTTTGGTTAGATCTAGCACATGGGTAGGTGAGATCTCACTTGATTTGCATTCTAGACACTTGATAACCTAACCCCAGATTCTTACTTTGGTGAAAACTACCTTGTGGACATCTCTCCATGTTTTAAGGGGTTGAAACCCCCTTTTGATCTTCTTGGTACCTTAAAACTCAGATCTACATAGATCTAGCCCTTGGATTGACTTGATCTTTTGAACATACATAGATCGGGGTACTAGCATCTCGGATCTACAGTTTGGTGGCCATTGGACTTGATTTGGCCCACAAAACCCACTTTTTGGCCTTCCTTGAGCAAGTCGCACCCCCTTGAAAATTTGAGTTTGTCCACTTCTAGGAGGTGGGTGTTTGAGATTTTCGTGGATTTGGAATGCCCATGCCTTGAAACCTAGGTCTATACTGTCTTTTTGTCACGATCCGCCTTGGGGGTTGCATTCCTTGTTTCAAGGGATTGTGGTCCACTTAGGGTCATCACTTAAAAACCTAGATCTAGTAAGATCCAACCATTGGATCTCATTCAACCCACTTGACTTGGCTTCTAGGTGTCCCGATCTACACTTTGACATACTTTTTGACCCCATTAGCCCATCCAACAAGGCACTAGTCCTTCTCCAAGAAAGTCGCACTCCTTGGGATTTGTGTCAAACCCTAGATCTAATACATGGGTACTCCTAAAATCAACTTAGATTCATAGATCTAGCCTATATCTAACCTATAGTACCAACTTCACACCTAACTTCACCTTGTGGGCCCACCTAGAACCATTTCACACTTCCCAAGAAAACAAGACCCACTTGTGTAAGCACATGGTACTATACCTAGTCATCATACCCCATCATGTGGCCTAAACCATACATAGGTTGAAACACTAACAATCCATTACACCACCTTCAACCCTACCTCAACTCTTAGGTCCATTTAGCCTTGCATCGGTTTCCGCAACTCCTCATTTACTTACCCTTAGAAACCTTTGTTTGGGTACAATCAACTGTGATTGGGTATAGGGTCTCCCCCTTGGTCTAGTTACACCTTGACCTAAAGCGAAGAGTGCCTCGGTTGACGTGACTCCCACATTGCATTGGGAACCGTGGCATCTCTTGGGTCACCTCTTTAGTTGCCTGTCTCCTCTACCGTCCCGGATGGGATACCTCTAGGGGAAACTACAAGTTGCGTGATAACATTTTTGGCGTCGCTGCCGGGGAGGTAGAGGCCTACCTTGGTTCAACACCTGTTTTGTCTCACTTTATCCCTGCACTTTAAACGACATACATCTTGGTAGAAGAGTTTTAAAATCTACCTGGCGACTCCACATAAGCGACTCCACTGGTGATCGATCCTATCATTATCTAGAACCCATGGGGTGCATCTTTTTGTATTTAGGTTCTTGATTTAATAATAAAAAAATTAAAAATTAAAAAATTAAAAAAATTAAAAAATAAGAAAAAAATAATAATAATTTTTTGCCATCCATGGCTGCTTCTGAGCGGCCTAGGACTTTTGGTCGTTTGAAAGTTTTTGACTTCTCAAAAATTGTTGGGTATCCTCATCACATCCCTCATCAAGCCCGTGAAAGGTTGTCTAAATTTGATGGAAGTCATGAAGTATCTGCTAAAAGACACCTTGAACTTTTTAGGGAAATTATTAAAGATTTGTCCATAACCCATGAGGATGTGTGTATGAAACTTTTGGCTTCGTCCTTCAAAGAAAGAGCTGAGATCTGGTTCTTAAATTTGAAGTCCAATAGCATTTCCGGATATGACATGTTTGAGCAAAGTTTCTTAGAAAGATGGGGAAGTGAATCCGATGATATATATTTTTCAAATCAAAACCTTCCCCTTTTTGATCATATTGTTGAATCTATTAATAATCAAACATCAAGTGAATTGTCAACATCTGAAGATGACCCCTCCTGCTCAATTTCTTTTGAGGATAAGTCTTCCACTTTTGAATCGATTGAAAGTCAAACCCATAATCATTGTATAAATCATAATTTTTCAAGTTCCTTTTTAGGTAGCCCTAGTCCTGATCTTGAGGAAATTTCTGAGGATGAGCCTTTAGTCAACAAGTCTATTGAAGTTCCTCCTTCGGAGAAACTCATTAATCATTCTATCATTAACAATCCTTTAATTTCTCATCATCTTTTTGAAGAAGAAGAAAGTGGGGACATTGACCAAGATCCATTAGTGGTGGTTTCACATGATCATTGTGCAAATAATCAAGATGCTTTAAATGAACTTGTTGATTTTATCCCTGACAATTTAAATAAAAATGATCATTTATCCTCAAATGAATTTAATGATGAATCAATAGAAGGTCAAGATGAGGATGAATTAGTGAATCACACTAGATGCTCTAATCTTTGTTCCACTTCTTATAATGAGTCTTTAAAATTTTCCATCCTTAGTCAAAACAGCTTCATCCATTTATTAGAATTAAAATCTTGTCCTCGGTTTGTAAATATAAGACTTGATCAAAAGTTTATCATTCCCAGAATAAACAATATTGCTTTAAAATGCCTTTCCTTTTGTCAAATTCCAAGGCCAAATTTTTCTATCCATCTTGGAGAAATTGCTTCCACCCTCCCTACCCATCCTTTTCAATCTTTTTGGGGTTGGTGGCCTAGTCAATCTTTTGCTTTTGAAATTTTCAACAGAAAGTATAAGCATGATTACATGTGTGGAGAAAAAGCACTCCATTTCCCTTTTCAATCACTTTTGAACCATAATGCTTATTGTC
Source organism: Larix kaempferi (assembly GCA_027924585.1). Taxonomy (NCBI): domain Eukaryota; kingdom Viridiplantae; phylum Streptophyta; class Pinopsida; order Pinales; family Pinaceae; genus Larix; species Larix kaempferi. The sequence goes on along the minus strand of BSBM01000444.1, from coordinate 12,771,908 downwards.
AAGTTATTAATCATTCTTGGTGGCTAGAAAAGGTGTTTAAAGATCAATTCCATCTTTTCTGTATTTTTTAGCGTCAAGCGGGTTTAACTTTGATCTTTCATCTTTTAAGCTTTAATTTGTCCCCACTTGGTTTCTATTTGATCATCAATCCCAAGGAGAATCAAATTGAATATGTGAGAGAAGCAAATGAAGAAGTTAATTTGTGTGAAAATGAACCAAATCACATGTCTTATGTCTTCCCTCCATCCATCTCTGAGTTTAACTTGCATAAATTTTATGATCCTATCAGTTCTTTGATGGAGGATGTTTGCATCAGACAGTCTTCTCCTTGGCATAGTTTCATATTGCATCATTTAAACCATTCTTTAATGTTTCAACAAGTCAGGAAGATTGTGCCCTCAAATTTGTTAATCTTTAGCCCGATCTTGACTTGTTCTATTATCAAAAATCAAATAAGAATCATTAACCTGGTTGATGAATGGTTACACTAGATTTATGATTTTACCTAACATTTGTGCTAATTGGTTAGAGTAGGGTAGGTAGGTCTTGAATAAGCTCACTTGAGTAGTAGAATTTGTGTGATTTTTCTTTTTCTGTGTGCCGAGTATTGTCCCTTTTTCTTTTTCTGCCTGGAGTGTCTGCTTGTTTTTCTTCTTTATTGAGTAGAGCCTTGCTCCTTCCTAAGCTTGTCTTTTCTCCTGCATGCATTTAAGAAATTGTAGTTGGCATTTCTATTTTTGGCTGCCTGTGCAAGTTGAGATTGCCTGCTTGAAGAAGTGCTCTTTTCCTCCTGCACAGTAATAAAAATGATAAATGAATAATATATGCCATGTTATATTTTGGCGCATTTCAGTTTATGTTTTAGAATAGAAGTCATGTTCAGTTTTATTTTATATTTGTCCCATACATGCTCCATGATGGTATTCTAGTGTTTCTGAGAGCAGGAACAGGTGCAAAATAAAGCTAAAAGCAAGGATGGTGCAGTGCTGGATTGAAGATTGATGCAGAGCAGATCGAGACCAGAGATTCTGAGGTTCTCAAGCGCTCTCTCCCTTAGAGCACTTGTCCCAGCTAGAGCCAGATGTTATCACACTATAGTAGCGGGGCTACTATCCTTATTCAGCAGATATCTGCACATTCCAGAGCTTCCATTATTCCAGAGCATGGCTATATATTTTGGATCACTCATGATCAGAGCAGTACATTATTCAGATTTGTATATGACCTTGTGTCAAGGCTGAGCCTTGAGAGTTCAGATTTGATGACTGATGTGACTACTTATCCCATACAGTTTCAGTTCAGTGCCTAGAGATGTATTACAGCAGTGTTTCAGATGATACTGGATGATTATTATTATGATGATGTTGTATGATCTATGGATATGTTCTCACTAACTGTGGATTATTATCTTGTTGATTTAGTCATGATCATAGCATGTGCTTGGTATATTATCCCTGATGTGGCAAACTATTTAAAATGAACTGTAAATCATAAAATGGACAATTGCTTGCACATTTAGGTCATTTAACAAAACTCACTGGTTTTTCACCTTACATAGATATGGTCTTTCCCGACACTAGTTGTCTGCTAGTGTAGGCTCCATATCCACTTGTCTCCATCCATACATGACCTTCCTATTTGACTTTAAACCCTGACTTGTCTCATTTGACTTTCTGATACCGAGGACTTCCCCATTTTTCTACCTCTGTGTTTGGACCGCATCCCTGTTTATTCAGTGTCTCGGCTCTGAGTTGGTGACAAAACTTGCCTTTGGTGAGTTGGATTGTAGGCCTAAATCATTCTGGTCGGTTGTCCCGATGTTTGGCATTGGCTCGAACTCCCCCTAGTCACTTGAGATGTTGTTGGCTAAAACTGAAAGCTCATGTTCTACCTATGGAAACTTATTAAATTCGCCCATGGAAACAAAAAAAAGGGGCAAGAGCGATGAAAAGCTAAAAATACTCCTCGAAGAGTATAAGAAAGGTCCAAAAAGCAATAGTTCTTAAAAGCTATATCTAAACAATTGCTGACCTTATAAATATTTGAAAAACATGCCCTGGATGCAAGCTGCAACTAGTTGTGCTTCTCAGCACATCTGAAATCCGAAGGGTTATGTAGGCCAAAAAGGCCATGGAATAAATTGAATGATCCTAATGAACCTGGATCAACTTGATGTAGACATGATGCCTAAGTTGAATAAGCACTCTCTAAACAACTTATCCATTTGTGAGGCACAGCCATTCCCCGTGTTCTTTTGTCCAGCACAGAGTTTGTAGCTTCCCCCTTTCTCCCAGTCCAGAGTATTTTTGAGTTAAGTTAGACAAGTCAACCCCTTGGCCCAACCTTGCTCCTAGCCTTCATCCTTCACTAGTAGTTTGACCATGTCCATTGGGTGAGTTTGTCATTTGAACTATTGTGCAGGTAATTTTATATAATAACGGAATATGCTAACTTAATTAGTGCCACTGAATGGATGTTATACTTTGAGCTAGGCTGTGAAAATGATTAGAGAAGCATGTCTTAGTTTACTGATGTGATTTATCCTGGGTTATATATAGCATGGGGATCTGTGATGATTTGGGCCATGTATAGATGCCTATTGATGATGATTGATGGTCCCACATGCTTTATGATGATATCATATGATGGACATATGATGCAGATGATGATTGATCTAGTTCAGCAGGTTTTATTACTACTTCAGATCAGCAGATCGTACATTGTCCATATATGGTGGACCCTACAGCTAGCCCATTAGGGCAACCCATGGTGTATGAGTACACATTTCTAGTGGATTTGTGTCTTCTGGATCCATTGAGACACTTATCTTTCAGTTCCGGGCACTTCTGATAGTGATTGATGCAGTTTACACTTGATGACCAGATTTGGGGCTGATTTCCCAGCCTGGGCAGCAGGGGCCATGATTGGCCAGTTCACCTAGGGCGCTGATGATGGAGGGGGTGGTCCAGCCACTTGTTTTTACCATTTACCCCCCCTTCTGGAGAGCCTGGTGGGCTCAGATGGACAGTGCTAGTGCCCTAGGAGGCAGTTTTGGCACTTTCACAGTTATCGAGGCAGTTAAAAAATGGGATAAAGTGGTCACTGAGGAAATCGATTTGGGCAATTGAGGCAAGGTTTTGGCATTTGGTCTTCACAGAGGTCTTCCAGGGTGGAATCACTACCTTCCAGTCAGTTTTCACCATGTGGGTATTCCCAGATTGATCACAGGAGGACATTTACTGCTTGACTGTCATGAATTCTGAGGACAGTTTTGGTCATTTATATTATATTGGACATATTTTATTATTTTATTGTGCCTTGGGGATGAGCTAGTAAGGATTGATACCTCCTAGCCCCACCATGTGCTTATGTTGTCATGTCCTAGTCATCATGAGGCGGATTTTGGCACCTATTCTTCTCTAGTGGATGACGTCACCCCCTTTTTGTACCTTTTAGTGGGGGCGCTATCATGATATTAGGTGATCCATGTGATGTATTGTTATGATTTATTGTTAGCCATTGATTAGATCTTGAGATCTTTTAATCTTAGCCACTCATGTAAAAAGTGGTTAGGATTGTACTCTCTCCCCATCCTATTTAAGGAGGGAGCCTCTCATTGTAAAATGAATCTAGAGATTTTTGGCTCTTGGCTCTTGGAATAAAATTTCTATCTTTTGGAGTACATGCTTGGATTGGAGTGGATGTTGGTTGTTTCGATTGTAAATGCTTGTGTCCATTGCACTGGAGGATCTATTGTAGCTATCTTGCATATTTGCCATATTTTATTTACAGGTTAAGAGGGCGATTTTGGACAAGGGCGAATTGGTGGGGAGGCTTGCCCTTCAATCTTGGAAGAAGTCGCTTTGGTTTGACAGGGAGTAGTTTTGCCTTTGTGTCAACTATTCTATGTTTCTCTCTCTCTCTTGCTTGTATCTACCTTCAACATGTTAAACTGATTGATGCTTTGCTCCTTGGCTTGACAGGTTAGAAGGAATCACATGTGGCTTGGAAAAATCGATTTGGCAAGAGGGCTTCAACAATTCTCCATTTGATCTTTGGCAAAGTAATCCTCGTCTCAACTAGCATTCATCTCTTCATCTAGGTATGTTCCAAAAGGTATGATCTTCTACTTCCTTGAATCTTCCATAATTTCTAGATCATTAAAACCCTAATCAATTAAAACCCTTGTTTTTGGTATTTCTTAGATCTACATAGATCTAGCCTTGTTCTTGAAGAGATATTGAAAAACCACCTCTATAGCATCCACCCCTAGTTGGATCTATAGTTTGGTGGTGATTGGCTAAGAATTGACCCACTTTTCAAGGCAAAAAGCCCTCCTTGACCCAAATCGCACTTCCTAGAGAGAGGCTTGTTTGGTTAGATCTAGCACATGGGTAGGTGAGATCTCACTTGATTTGCATTCTAGACACTTGATAACCTAACCCCAGATTCTTACTTTGGTGAAAACTACCTTGTGGACATCTCTCCATGTTTTAAGGGGTTGAAACCCCCTTTTGATCTTCTTGGTACCTTAAAACTCAGATCTACATAGATCTAGCCCTTGGATTGGCTTGATCTTTTGAACATACATAGTTCGGGGTACTAGCATCTCGGATCTACAGTTTGGTGGCCATTGGACTTGATTTGGCCCACCAAACCCACTTTTTGGCCTTCCTTGAGCAAGTCGCACCCCCTTGAAAATTTGAGTTTGTCCACTTCTAGGAGGTGGGTGTTTGAGATTTTCGTGGATTTGGAATGCCCATGCCTTGAAACCTAGGTCTATACTATCTTTTTGTCACGATCCGCCTTGGGGGTTGCATTCCTTGTTTCAAGGGATTGTGGTCCACTTAGGGTCATCACTTAAAAACCTAGATCTAATAAGATCCAACCATTGGATCTCATTCAACCCACTTGACTTGGCTTCTAGGTGTCCCGATCTACACTTTGACGTACTTTTTGACCCCATTAGCCCATCCAACAAGGCACTAGTCCTTCTCCAAGCAAGTCGCACTCCTTGGGATTTGTGTCAAACCCTAGATCTAATACATGGGTACTCCTAGAATCAACTTAGATTCATAGATCTAGCCTATATCTAACCTATAGTACCAACTTCACACCTAACTTCACCTTGTGGGCCCACCTAGAACCATTTCACACTTCCCAAAAAAACAAGACCCACTTGTGTAAGCACATGGTACTATACCTAGTCATCATACCCCATCATGTGGCCTAAACCATACATAGGTTGAAACACTAACAATCCATTACACCACCTTCAACCATACCTCAACTCTTAGGTCCATTTAGCCTTGCATCGGTTTCCGCAACTCCTCATTTACTTACCCTTAGAAACCTTTGTTTGGGTACAATCAACTGTGATTGGGTATAGGGTCTCCCCCTTGGTCTAGTTACACCTTGACCTAAAGCGAAGAGTGCCTCGGTTGACGTGACTCCCACATTGCATTGGGAACCGTGGCATCTCTTGGGTCACCTCTTTAGTTGCCTGTCTCCTCTACCGTCCCGGATGGGATACCTCTAGGGGCAACTACAAGTTGCGTGATAACAGAACCCCTCACAGATGAGTTTGTAGCTGGGCTTGTAATTCTGAGCCCACAACATCTTGAACGCGATATAGACCGGGGCGGTGGCCTTATCCCATGTACAGCCCAATTTGGGGAAGTCTATCTTGGCCAAAATACAATCAATCAGATATGAGGACATGAAAAATTCAGCCTTCTTCAAGGCTAGTCCTTTAGCAGCAACTATCATCGAGGCCAGACTATCTGACAGGATAGTGGCCCAGTCAAACACAGTTCCCTTGAATGCCACGTAGTGGATGATAGGGATCCACTGAATCTTATACACCGTGCCATCGGGCATGCCGAAGATTCTGCACAGCATTAAAGCGATCAATCTGAAAGGAGCTCTCAGATTCTGTACGTCATATTCATCACTTCCTTTCTTTCTCAAATGTTTGCCTGCCATTAGCAGCTTCTTGGCCATCTCGACGTTGTTCATCTGGCTCAACCATTCATCAGTCAGAGCTTGTTGGACATGGGGAAATTTGTAGGCTGCCGCAAGATACGCGAGTTGAAATGAGGCAATAGCCACTTTCCCGCTATCATTTATCACTCTCCCTTCAGCATCAGCATGTTGGAGTATCCATCCGATCACTTCAGCATAGGGGAACAGTTCAGGGCGGGGTAGCGGCTCTAGTTATGCCTGAGGCTCTGATATTAAGATAAATCGGCCCTTCCTCTAGCAACATATCTGGGATCTCTTGGTCCCGGATCATTCTGTAGATGTCACCCCATCTGATTTCAGGAGGGACACCGGTGGTGCACCTAGTATCCTGGAGCGAAGTTTCAGTTTTAAGTGGCGCCGGTTTCTTTTCTGACATTTTAGCCTTCTTCTTACCAACTTTCGGCATTTTGATTTATCCCTGATAACACCCATATACAAGTCATCATGATATTGAGAAACATACTGTGAGGTTTCAACAGAGAGCACCATTGTTTTAATATGTCAATGAGATAAGTACAATGCAGCTGCATATTTCGGAAGTAAAAACACTATTTCAATATGAAACATAAGTTGAAACGTTAGAATCTTTTGAAGGGATGAGTTTTGAGATGCTCTTGAGAGGATAGGTTATGTCGCGGCAACAGTTTGCTCTCGGCCCGGCCCTAGGAGAAATGGTAATATTCGTTTCAACAGGGACATCATTATAAATCTCAGCCATCTTAATTCTTTAAAGGGGCAGGCTCAGAATGCTCCTGTGAGGATAAGCGCGCTGCGGAAGCAACCTGCTTTCGGTTTGGCTCTGGGGAAGAGGGTAATTTTCGTCATTGCTGCGGTTTGAAAGGCTAATGGCGGGGAAGCTCGGGTTAGAAAGACTCTGTGGCGAAATAAGGAAGCGTTTTGTATTTGTGACCCGGCGAGGGCTTCGAACGCTATTGTTATTTATGGCTCTTGCCGAGGATTCTATGGGAGGTTTGAACAGGGGCAATGGCGCCTGTCCTAGGATTTGAATTGGGTAGAGGTCACGTTAGGACTGAGGTTTACGAAAAGGCCCGGGGTTTTACGTCTTAAGCTTTCGGCCGGGGACATGAAAAGTCCATGGGGTTTCGGCAATTTTTTTAAATAACGAGGTACGCGGCCCGGGGAGGAAAATGGAACAAGTCTACCCGTCCAAACTAGCTGTCTCTACCCACAAACGTTTTATCCTGTCTCTGCTTTATATGACGAGAAGAACTCGATTCAAACGGTATTTGACGGGAAAAATCGCCCATGACGGGCATTTTGCCCGTCAAAACCCCACCAATGCCCATCATTTTCAAACAAAAGACAACCTAATAGCACTATGACGTGTAGAAGGGACAAATGTAAGGTTAAGATCCTACCTAGCACCGACGAGAAACGCTAACTGAGGTGGCCGCGAACGTGGTTGCGCAAGACGAGCTGGAACGGTCGCGCGGCATCCAATGGTTTTGTCAATAAAACAAAATGACAATGGGTTGGCTCGTACCCCGTCGATTATTTAAATGGGCCAGGCACGTGTGGGGCGTTAATACGGTTGGTGGCGTTTTAAAACCGGTTTTAAATGCATCGTACGCCGGCGTCAAATCGGGCCACCTCGGTTTGCGTGCGACCGCCTCTTGCGGGACAAACTGGCGAATCTCTTCCGCCGTTGCGGGAGGATATAGCGGAAGCTTCCGCGGTTTCGGGAGGCAACGGTGAAACTTTCCCGCAAAAAATAATCGTGAATGTGAAGCTTTTGAAAAGGGCTCCCGCGGTAGCGGAGAGAAAACTTTTAAAATATCCCGACATTTCGGAAGGTTTCGGTGAACGCTTCCGTAGAAGGCTTCCGAAAACTTCAAAAGTTTCCAAGTGATGGCCGGGCCTCGAGAGAGTTTCGGAAAGCCTTTGCCCTTAGCCTCCTCCGTTTCGAACGAGACTGGTGAATGCCTCCGCCGTTGCGGGTGGCTTTTTTGAAAGGTTCCGCAAAGATTTGGTGTTTTGGTGTTTCGGGAAGGATTTGCGACGATTTCCGCAACTGCGAAAGAAAAACCCAAAAGGCTTCTGCGAGCTTTAAAGAAAATTTCTGAGTTCCGTTTCGGAAGGTTTATGCGAACCAAAGTTTGAAAAATCGAAATCGGACTCGGAATCGGTCGAGGGTCAACTCGGAATCGGAATCGGAATCGGTAATGAATCGGTCATAAATCGGTCGATTTGAATTTAATGAATCGGTTTGCTCAAAAATACATAATTTTTTTTTTTTTTTAAGAAAAACAACATTTTCAATATTCTAAATTTCTAATTCATGATTCCATAGCATTAGAAACAAAATATCCAATCTCTGCTCATGTATATACCATATAAGGGTCAATATATCAAAATGGCACAAAGTGTATTGTGCAATACATATCTAGGAGACTGGAACTGGAACAAAATACATAATCCATGAGGCCTATAGGCTATATGGCCAGTAGAGTCCAAAAAATAACATCATATATAGTCAACTACAATGTACATCAATCGAACTGATCAAACTGATCAAACTCATCACCACTGCTACGGCGAGGAGTAGAAGTAGAAGTAGAACTAGAACCAAAAGAACCAGAAGCTGAAGGACTAGCAAAGGCATCAACATCTGGCTCAATCTCAGGCTCCTCAGGGGTAGGTGCACGGTCATCTACTACTGCAGTAGTAGTACTGGCTGAATGCCTACTCCTACGTCGTCGTCGCCTATAAGTAAGAGGTCCTGGCCCACTAGTGCCTGGAATATCAGGAGCCACACCTGTATGAACTGATGGCATCGACAATAGAGGATCTGCATCTAAATCATCCCGAGGCGCCAGCATTTCCTCCATCTCAAGGTCCATATCAAGACCAAACTCTGGCTCTACGGTCTGCACTACCCAATCTGAGGTTGGATCTATATCATCTAACATAATGGGATCCGTATCAGGTCTTTTGTTCATCAACTGGTTGCGTCTAAGTCGCAAGTTGTACTGCACGAAGACTAGATCATTTAACCGTTTCTGCTCTAAACGGTTTCTCTTCCTCGTGTGAATCCGCTCAAACAAAGACCAATTGCGCTCACACCCAGAAGCGCTGCAGGTTTGACTAAGGACCCGAACTGCAAACTTTTGCAATTGTTTTGTATGATTACCAAATGACTTCCACCAGTTTGCTGCAATTGCAAATGCGAAGAGTCAAGGCAGTTAATTCAACAAATTAGATTGTGAATTTGGCTAAGAAATTAAGAATCTAGGTATTAAATATTTACATTTTACAATTTAAACTTTAAACTTTAAAGTTAAACAACATAATTTAATAAAACAATGGAATTGTTTACCTGGTTGGCCATCCTCTACTGCAGCCTTAGCCACACTGCTGGCGAAGAGACCTGTGGCATCTCTGAAAGAGGTGATCTGTCGATGTATCTCCAATTGGGTCGCCACACTTGGGACCATGCGCTCAAGGCAAGTATACAATCCATCCGCTATCTCCCCACTCGGATCAGCATCAATGTCATCTCTGTATTGATACTTCGGGTTCAGGAAATACCCAGCTGCATGTATAGGGCGATGGAGTTGATTGTTCCATCTCCTATCAATGATCTCCCAAATAGGCCCATACTTGGCTACTCTATTTTTGTATGCTGCCCTTATTTGCTCCTTTGCCTGATCCATAGCTTCATAAATGTATCCCATGGCCAATTTTTCCCCATCCACCAACCGCAACACCTTAACAAGTGGCTCAGTAATTGCCACAACCTCTGCTGCTTTTTTCCAAAATGAAGAGCTTTTAATTTTCTTCTTAATGTCTCTTCCTTCTCGTGTGCTAGCCCAATTAGATGAATTCCATTCATCACTTGAAAACATCTTCTCCAAGTTTTGTTCTTGGGAAATGAGAGATTGCAACGTGAGGAAGTGAGTTGCAAATCTAGTAACTGCGGGCCTAACAAGCTCCCTGTCCCCTGTGTGTCTCCTCATCAAGCTCAATACCCAACCGTGGTTGTAAATGTACTTCGTGATGCTTTTGGCATAGTCCACAGTGAACTTGATCCAATCCTGTTTGCATATATCCTCAAGCATGAGGTCTATGCAATGTGCCGCACATGGAGTCCAGAATATGGTTTTATGCTTTTCCTCTAACATCCTACCAGCAAGAACATAGTTAGAGGCATTATCGGTGATGACTTGCACAACATTAGCAGGCCCCACCGCCTCAACAACCTCATCCAAAAGATGAAATAACAGTTTTGCATCTTTCACCCTATCGGATGCATCATGTGATGACAAAAACATGGTTCCCCGTGGGCAAGAGACAAGAAAGTTAATAAGGTGTCGGCCCCTTTGATCTTTCCATCCATCTGACATGATAGTGCATCCCGAGTTTACCCATGAAGCTTTGAAATCATTGAGGTATTCTTCTAAGGAAAGTTTCTCTCTTTGCAAAAGAGATCCCCTCAAGTCATGCATACTAGGGCCTTTGAAGCCCTTACCGGCAGCTACAACGGCATCCCACATAGGTTGGTAATAAGAAGAGCGGGCAGCATTGAATGGGAGATCAGCATCATACCACCATCTTGCAATGTACTCATGGGCAACATCTTTGTACTGTTTCTTCCAGTGCTCATCTAAGGTGGGCTGAATTTGTGTTGGACGCTGCATCTGAGAAGCTCCGACACTGGCAGAAGTGGTGGGAGGTGTGAAATAGTCTTCAATGCCACCCCTCTTTTTGGCTTTGCCCTTATCTTGTGTACTCTCGGAGGGCGGAACATACTGGAAAGGATCCCTAAGAGTGGTAGAAGGGATAGATGAAGAGCCTTCTTTTGAACCTGAACCAGGGGCATAGGTTCCACCCATCATTTCAGCAATCCTCCTCTTCCTCCCTACTTCTTCCTCTATCTCTTTTTGCATAGCCTTTCCCTCTTCAAACTTCTTGAATTGTGCTTGCAGCTCAGCTCTAATTTGCCCAATAACATCCAGTGGGGCTTCGCATGCCTTAACTTGGCCTTTGATGGCAGCCAAGTGTTGTTTAAGCCTATAAATGCCCCCACCCTTGATCAATTTTTTGCAATACTTGCAATAAATGTCCCCCTGAACAATATCGGCATGGATCCATGCAGGATCTTTTGCTTTTGGGGCCATGATTCTATACTGCACAGTGCAAAAATGTACTCTGAGAATCTGATCTGCAAACAAAACAAAAAAAAATTAAATGAATTTTTAATTTTTTAACTTATGCTAATAAGAAAAAAATTAATTTTTAATTTCTGTTTGAAATTATGACAAGATAACTATTACACAACTAGAAAGATAGGAATGAACTCTTAACACAATATACACAGTTGTCATGAATATTTAGGCATTATATCAAGTGTGAATTCTCATTGAATGAAGAAGTCTGTATGATAATGATATGAACAGCATGAAGCCAATACCAACCAACAACTACCTATCCACTAGCTCTACACCAGCCACCAAACTGATTACAATCAAAGGAAGGTGTATAAAATTTAAATAAATATACAGCCCAGGGGAACATGAACTGTTTCCCATTCTGTCTGTTCTGTTCATATGTCACAATATATTAGTGTGTGTCAAGAAGATGAGACAGAGAGAAGGAAAAGGTGATCCATTATGACTGCCGGACTGTCATCATAGATTCATAACAGTTTGCTGAATTATGGGCCCTAATATTCAGTCAATGTGAAATCCAGTTCGTATATGGGACCTGGACATACAGTTAGTTATACTGGAATTCTGGAGGCATCTAAATTGGAAAGTAAGTATTACCACACTTGTATGCAAATGCATTTATACGGTTAAATTTTAAAACTGTTTAAATTTAAAAATTAAAATTAAAAATTAAAAATAAGTGTAATCGGAAAAATTGTTACCTTCAGGACCCCGGTGTAAATTTCTGTTGGAAATTTGGATTCTGGAATGTGCAGTTGCAGTTTGCAGTTGCACACAGTGCACACACTCCACGAGTTGGAGTCCACGTGCACACTCGGGCTTGAGCACTCCACACTCCACTCCCTCCACGGCGACCTCACGGCTCCTTCGGCTTCAAGTTTCAACCACTCCGGCGGCACAAAGACCACGACCACTCCGGCACTCCTCCACTCGGCACTCCTCCACAGTCCACTCGGCACTCCTCCACTCGGCACTCCTTCACGACCACGACCACTCCGGCGGCTCCTTCAACAGTTCAAACTTCAACCACGACGACGGCTGCTCACTGCTCAGTGCTATCACGGGATAGTTAGGGCAACAAATGAGTTGGGTTGGGGGCTCGGGGTAGGGTAGTCACGTAGTGTAGGTTAGAACATTAAAAAACAAATTTTATTTTTATTTTTAAATCATTGTGTAATGCCCCGTGGGCCCAACCTCCAATCCGACCGATTTTTTACGTAAATCGGTCTAACCGGCCGATTTGGCTGGCCGGACCGATTTATGTAAAAAATCGGCCGGCTAAACCGATTTTTTGCCAGCGGTCCGATTCTGAGACCGGTTTGAACCGGCCACGCCATAAATCGGCAACTCGGCCGATTCCGATTCGGATTTTGCCGATTTTTAAAACTATGATGCGAACGGCTTCCGCAAGTGCGGGCGGCTCCGTAAAACTCTTCCGCCGTTTTGGGAGGGATGCACCATAAGCTTCCGCAATTTTAACGAAGACTTTTCAAAACTTTTCGGGAGGCTTGGGCGAACGATTCCCGCCGTTTCGGGAGCAAATCTTGAATTCTTCCGTTGTTTCGGAAAGAATTTGCCAATGCATCCCGCAACTTATGGGCAAAATTCTAAGTTCCTTTTCGAAAAGATATCGTGACGGCTTCCGCAAGTTTCGGGCGGTTTCGTTGAATTCTCCCGCCGTTTCGGGAGGGAAAACCGAATCTCTCCTCAAACAAAAAACCAAAAAAAAAAAAAATTCTAAGTCCCTTTTCGGGAGCTAAATGCGAATGATTTCCGCCGTTTCGGGAGAACAACCGGAATCTTTCCGCAAATTCTCTGTTTCGGGAAGGATTGCCCAATGGTTTCCGCGGTTTCGCTCGAAATTTTCTAAGTCTTCTTTCGGGAGCTTATGCGTTTGGTTTCCGCAACTGCGGGGAGATAGCCCAATGTTAGGAATTATGATCCAAAAATGTAATAAATAGAAGTTTAGTTTAATAAATGTAAAAGGGCATCTACACACTCACGTGATTATGTGAGGTGTCCCTTAGTTAGTTTTGGTAACGGTAAATTAGTTGTTACTCTTTGGATATTTAAATTCATCGAGTTTTCCATGTGAGGTAATCTTTCGGGATTTAGCCCTCACATCTCTGTGATGTAATTATTTTCCTTCTTCATTAATAAAGTTATGTGTCTGAGGACACTTTGTCAAGGTGGTATCAGAGCACGCGGTTGAAGCTTGGTCTGGTTGAAGCTTGGTCTGGTTGGAACCTGGTTGGAAGGTGCTAAAGGTTTTTTGAAGAAGGTGACTTTCAAGGTTTTGGAATAGCAAAATTTTAACTGTAAGTTAATGCTTCCTATTCTTTTGGGCTAAAAAGAATTTCTGCAGAAATTTTTTTTTTTTTAGAGTCTCAGTTTTTTTTTACTTGGAGAGAGTAAAATATTATTATTTTAAGGCACGGTTATTTAAAAATTTTGTGGAAGAGAATTTTTAAAAAAAAGGAAGAGCTTGCATAATCTTTTTCAAACAGCGATTCCACGGCTTCAAGCTCTCAGAGCCATAAACTCGAAACTTTGGTTTCCTTTTTTGGCCTCACGGATTTTTTGTTCTCCATGCATCAACAAGGCGTTACTTCGTGGATCTCTAACCTTGAGCTCTGCAACAGCAATATCACAAGGAAGGTAGTCGCCAGTCCATAACGACAACAGCATTTGAATCTCTGACCAGCTTAGGGTTTGACATCAAGCCCAGCAAGAAATCAGTGGAAACATATGTGGTGGAGTCCTTGACACCCACCTCGAATTTAATGTTTATGACGGGCTTGACAATGGGTTTCTCTAAAGGCTGAGCGTCCTCTTCCATGACCAGGGTTTCGACGCCCTCGCCATAGACTTCTTCTGCGGTGGGATAGTATTTATTTGTAGTTCTCTCCGACGGATTTGCTGAAACGTCCAAATAAATGCCGAGATCTAAATATACCCTAGCAATTCTCTCAATCAGATTCGTATACGCGCCAATTTCTCTTGGACAAGAGAGAAGATCGACGGATTCTCCAATATTTATCTTCTTGCTCACTGCCCTGTAAAGAGGAATTCAAGATAGTTGGGTTTTCTTCTCCTGCGTCATATCGTCATGTTATTTGAACCCAAAATAGACACAAATTCTGATAAATCTCCATAACAAGGTTGTCTCCGTCGTCTTCTTATTCTTTGTCTGATTACGATATATTTGTTTGCACTCTGAACGTTCCAGAGGCTGGATTTTCGCAGAGCAGGTTGTGGAGGAAGGACCGTTATCTGAGCCTGATCGAAGCCAGCGTGAAGCCTGTGTGAAGCCCATGAAAAAGATCCAGCCACCACCGAATCTGCAGGAGCCTGCGTGAACTGAAGGCAGGAAGCCATCGTGAAGGGAGGAAAGATCCAGCAAAACGTGTGTGAAATGAAGGCAGGAAGCCATCATGAAGGGAGGAAAGATCCAGCAAAACTCCAGCGTAGAAGAAGAGTTCACAATCTTGTATAATTTTTTCACTTTTCATTTAATTCAATATTTATGTAATATTTTGAAAAGTGAATAAGTTGTTTTGGAGAGATAAGGTATTTTATTATTAATTTTTATTTTTGGAGATTTTTTATACTAAGAAGAAAAAGGTTTTGAAGTTGATGGGACTGGATCTTGTGACCTCCCACTCAACAATATTGTATCTCTCCAATTCACCTATAAAGATTTGTTATTTTTTGGAGTGATAAGGTGTAATTTTTTTATTGGGCATTGGAGTAATAAGGAGCATTGTTGGTGTCATAAGGAGTACTTGTATTTTCACTCAAGGTTTGATTAGAGCAAAGTGAAGCTCTATCAAATTCTTTTCTTGAGGCTATAAGTGGGTCAAGGCCAAGCCCCTTGTTATCACACCATAGTAGCAGGACTACTATTCTTGTACAGCAGATATCTGCAGATTCCAGAGCTTACATTATTCCAGAGCATGGCTATATATTTTGTATCACTCATGATCAGAACAGTACTGTTATCACATATATAGTAGCCGGGCTACCATACATTATTTTTCTCATTCCAGTACACTATTCAGCCAGTTCCCTTGCATTTGAGATGCCGAGATGAGCATCTATATTGGATCACTATCAGATTGTAGACAGCAGTTATACTCCCCATGCCATGACTGAGTCTTGGGACACTCAGAGAGATGACCGATGTAGCCATTATACCATTGGTACAGAGCAGACAGTAGTGCCCACAGTTACAGCAGCAGTCTCAGAGGACAAAGGATGGTACAGGTTGATGTGCATTCAGGTATATGACTCAGCAGGTATATCATAGTGTTATGGTTAGATTGCTTTTATACTTATTCTCATAGCATGTCTTAGCACCTAGTGTCATGATCTGGCGATCATATAGATATATGGACCTGGTTGATCTATTATATATATTATATTGTCCCTACTCAGACTTAGAAGTTCACTATTCATACTCATTGGTACATACCCTCCTTAGGGAGAATAGAGGTGATCATTACACCATACTTTGGCTTGCTAGTGTTGGCTCCATCATTTCATTGTCTTCATCCATCCATGGCCTACCTTTTAGATTATCACCCTGACTTACTACTTGACTAGTGGCATGGAGGACTTTTCCCCACTGTAGCCTCTGTATTGGATGAGCTTCCCTGTTTATTGTGTCTCGGCTCTGAGTTGGTGACAAAACTTACCTATGGTGAGTTGGAGTTCCTTGTGAATTCCCCCTAGTCACTAAAGTTGTGTTGGCTAAACCTGAAACTTTTAGTGCTGCCATCAATACAAAATCTGGAAAATGAAATGCTATATCTTGTATGAAAAGCCCATTCATGCAATGTGTTTCTAAACACACATGAATGAAAGGCGTGCCAAATGAAAATGGCCATAAAAATAAAATGTTATATCTTGTGGAAAATAAATACCTAGGTAAACAAGCTGTCCATGACACACCTAGAAGTGCTCAGGTAAACAAGTGCCTTAAAAACACACCTGCAGCAGAAAGCCTAAAGAAAAAATGTGAATCTATGCAATGTGTTTATAAACACACATAGATCAAGGCTATGGAAACTTCAGGCCCAAAAGCAATAGAACTTAAATGCTATATCTAAACAATTGCTGGCCTTATTTGTATTATGGATTGTGCGCATCTGTGAAGGTGAATAAACCCTCTTTAAACAACTCATCCATTTGTGAGACACCGCCATTCCCTGTGTTATTGCTCATTCAGTATATACTATGGTGTATCCCCTTTCCCTTGCCAAAGTGTCACAAAGTCAAGTCAGTCAAGTCATCCCTTGGCCTAGCCAGTTAATTTAGCCTTCACCCTTCACTAGCAAATTGATCACAACTATGAAGTGAGTATGATCTTGAAAGTCTAGTCTGAGTAATAATAATAATTAACGACACTATACATTTGGATGTAGATCGCCAGTTATGATCATTATGTGTTATAATTGCTATTTGAATAAGTTGTAAAGCATGTATTAACCTTGATACTTTTCAGCAGCCTTGGATGATGGACTGAGTTATATTTGGTCTTGGTTGGACCTAGTTTGGCCATGGAGGACCATGGGACATGAGATGTTAGACCTTATGATGATATGGATAGATGATATATGGTCTATGTACACATACAGGATGATTCTATGCAGCAGCTACAGGGTTATGATGATGATTCTGGGGTTACAGCAGTGTTTGTATATGTACAGCACATTATTATTGGCCTTGTTCCGGTATATTGGATATTTATTTTGATCATGCAGAGACTCATATGGTGTATGAGTACACATCTTGGATAGATTTGGACCTTCTGAGTCCAATGGAACAGTTTGTTTTCAGTTCCGGGCACTTACAGTGATGATTGAGCCTCAGTAGGCTGTCCCAGTGCAGTTTTGGTCTGTTGGAGGCCCTGTCGGAGCAGAGATGACTTTTATTCGGTTGACCTAGGGCGCTGATGATGGAGGGGGTGGTCCAGCCACTTGTTTTTACCATATTACCCCCCTTCCGGACACATTGGTGCCCTCACCTTGACAGCGCCAGCACTCCAGGAGGCTGTTTGGGGCAGTTTCACGCTTCCCGAGGCATTTCAGGATTGGTAGAAATGGCTATTGAGGAAATCGATTTGGGCTACTGAGGCAAATTTATGGCATGGGATGATCAGTGATGATAGATCGGGGTCTTCCACACCTTCTCCAGCAGTTTCAGCTTCATCGGGGCCCGCATCCATCACTTATGGCATTTTCTGTGGATTTCTGAGGTCTTTTGAGGACCACGATCTGACTATGGAGGCACGATTTGGTACATTCATGATTATTTTATGGTTATTGTGCTATGGGGATTGACCAAGGAGGGATGAAATTACCCCTTGGACCCACCATAAGCCTCTTATGATATTATGTCATCATGATTTGGTGGGATTCCCCTATTATAGGGCGATTTTGTCCACTTACATAATATTTTATTAGTGATCCATGTATTTTATTGTTGAGCTCATCTCAACCATCGATTAGACATTTGTATCTTTTAATCTTAGCCACTCATTCAAAAAGTGGTTAGGGGTTTGGTGCCTCTCCTTCCTATTTAAAGGAGAGAGCCTCTCATTGTAAAGGGGTCTTTGGCTCTTGGATTATTGGTATAGAAAAATATTCTTGTGGAAATTCTTGTGGTCTCCTTTGCATCTGGTGTTCTTAGATGGTGATTGGAAAGTCTATTGCAACCTAGCATTTGGAAATTGTGGCAAGATCTATCTTTTTGGAAATCATTGTTTGTCTACAGGAGGGCGACTTCAACAAGGGCGATTTTGCAAGGCTTCTTCAAATCGACTTTCTTGGCATTCGCTTGTATCAGGGGGTTATCATTAGCATCATTGTGATCTATGCTATCTTTCTGTTACTTATTTTGTGGTATTGGTCTTATCTCTTGATGCATCAAATCTGATATTGTTGACGTTTGTTGTGCAGGAGAGAGGGCGCATTGGCTTCTTGGACCAAATCGACTTACATAGAAACTACCTCAAAGCTTCTCAAATTGATCGGGTTTGCATAGATCATCATCATCAAGGCATCTACAAGGTTACCCAAGTAAGATCCACAGGTTTGTTTCTCTTTCCTTTATCCAATCCATTGACATAGCTCATAAATTGTTGAAACCCTAAATATCTTAAAACCCTCATTTTACATTTTCTCAGATCTACTTAGATCTAGTGGGTTGTTGGGCATAATATTGAAAACCCACCTCTATAGCATCCACGGCATCCCGGATCTATAGTTTGGTGAGGATTGGCTTCCATTTGATCCCCTTCCCAGGCCAACTTAGCCTCTCCCAAGCAAGGCGCACTTCACTAGTTGGGCAAGTTAACCTAGATCTAGGTGGTGGGTGTTTGAGATTCCACTTGATTTGACATCTACACATCAAATAACATACACCCAGGTTGTTACTTTTCTGAAATTCACCTTGTGGGCCCTATTCCACATTTCAAGGGATTTAAACCCCATTTTGGACCACTTGGAACACTTAAACTCAGATCTACTAAGATCTAACCGTTGGATTACCACGAAATTACAGATCCATACTCCTACTTGACCGATCTACCCGGATCTAAAGTTTGGATGCCATCCGACTTGTTTTGACCCACCTAACCCCACTTTTTAGCCTCCTTGGGCAAAGTCGCACCACCTTGGAGAAGTGAGTTCACTCACTTCTAGGAACTGGGTACTTGAGATTCTTGGAGATTTGAAACCGGAATAATTCAAAACCTAGGTCTAGACTATCACTTTGTCAAATTTTGCCTTGGGGATTGCATTCCTTGTTTTAAGGGATTGTGGTCCACTTTGGTCAAACCTAGATCTAGACACATTTATCCATCAAGACTTCTATTGCCCACTTGTCCCAAGTACTAGGAGTCCTAAACCACAAGTCAACCATATTTTGACTCCACTTCCCAATTCCCAAGGCACTGGTTTTTCTCCAAGTTAATTCAACCTTCCTAGATTGTTGGATTGACTTGTGGTTTGACCTATGCATGGTGAACTAAACCCTTGAAGCTGTCATGTATCATGGTCAAGCTTGTCACTTGTACTAGTTAGCCCCAATACAACCCTTAACTAACCTGCATTGGACACAGTTCCCAAGGCAGTGGATTTCCCAACATTGAACTAGTACACTCATCCTAGATCTCACTTCAAACATTATAAGTCACTCTCACATCAACTATGAACCAAAGCTATACCTATTGAACCCCCACTTGGCTTGTGACTTCATCTTTAGGTCTAGGATAAACCATACACCTAACTTCACTTGGAAATACCCTGATTTGGTGTCTTAGTTTTGATCTCTCCTGTCGGGAGTAGATCGGGTCTCCCCCTTTGTTGTCTGGGCTAGATAACATAAAGTGAAGGTTGCCTCGACTGGCGTGACAACCATATATTGGAGGTCGAGGTGATCGTGGTTGCACCTTTTGAGTTGCCCTTCCCTATTGCCATCCATGACTGGATCCATCCATAGGGGTAACTACAGTTTAGGTGATAACAAGTACATTATTCAGATTTGTATATGACCTTGTGTCAGGGCTGAGCCTTGAGAGTTCAGATTTGATGACTGATGTGACCACTTATTCCATTACAGTTTCAGTTCAGTGCCTAGAGATGTATTACAACAGTGTTTCAGATGATACTTGATGATTATTATTATGATGATGTTGCATGATCTATGGATATGTTCTCACTAACTGTGGATTATTATCTTGTTGATTTAGTCACGATCATAGCATGTGCTTGGTATATCATTCCTGATGTGGCAAACTATTTAAAATGAACTGTAAATCATAAAATGGACAATTGCTTGCACTTTTAGGTCATTTAACAAAACTCACTGGTTTTTCACCTTACATAGATATGGTCTTTCCCGACACCAGTTGTCTGCTAGTGTAGGCTCCATATCCACTTATCTTCTTCCATACATGACCTTCCTGTTTGACTTTAAACCCTGACTTGTCTCGTTTGACTTTCTGATACTGAGGACTTCCCCATTTTTCTACCTCTGTGTTTGGACCGCATCCCTTTTTATTCAGTGTCTCGGCTCTGAGTTGGTGACAGAACTTGCCTTTGGTGAGTTGGATTGTAGGCCTAAATCATTCTGGTCGGTGTCCCGATGTTTGGCATTGGCTCGAACTCCCCCTAGTCACTTGAGATGTTGTTGGCTAAAACTGAAAGCTCATGTTCTACCTATGAAAACTTAATAAATTCGCCCATGGAAACAAAAAAAAGGGCAAGAGCGATGAAAAGCTAAAAATACTCCTCGAAGAGTATAAGAAAGGTCCAAAAAGCAATGGTTCTTAAAAGTTATATCTAAACAATTGTTGACCTTATATAAATTTGAAAAACATGCCCTGGATGCAAGCTGCAACTAGTTGTGCTTCTCAGCACATCTGAAATCCGAAGGGTTATGTAGGCCAAAAAGGCCATGGAATAAAATGGAATGATCCTAATGAACCTGGATCAACTTGATGTAGACATGATGCCTAAGTTGAATAAGCACTCTCTAAACAACTTATCCATTTGTGAGACACAGCCATCCCCCGTGTTCTTTTGTCCAGCACAGAGTTTGTAGCTTCCCCCTTTCTCGTAGTCCAAAGTATTGTTGAGTTAAGTTAGACAAGTCAACCCCTTGGCCCAACCTTGCTCCTAGCCTTCATCCTTCACTAGCAGTTTGACCATGTCCAATGGGTGAGTTTGTCATTTGAACTATTGTGCAAGTAACAACGGAATATGCTAAACTTAATTAATGCCACTGAAGGGATGTTATACTTTGAGCTTAGCTGTGAGAATGATTAGAGAAACATTGTCTTAGTCTACTGATGTGATTTATCTTTGGTTGTATATTCTTGGGATCCGTGATGATGTGGACCATGTATGGATGATTATGGATGATGACTGATGGGCCCACATGTTTGATGATGATATCATATGATGGAAATATGATACAGATGATGTTTGATCCAGTTCAGCAGGTTTATTATGTCTTCAGATCAGCAAATTATACATTGTCCATATATGGTGGACCCTACAGCTGGCCCATTAGGGCAACCCATGGTGTATGAGTACATATTTCTAGTGGATTTGGGTCTTCTGGATCCATTGAGACACTTATCTTTCAGTTCCGGGCACTTGTGACAGTGATTGACGCAGTTTTACACTTGTTGACCAGATTTGGGGCTGATTTCCCAGCCTGAGCAGCAGGGGCCCCGAGAGGCCAGTTCACCTAGGGCGCTGATGATGGAGGGGGTGGTCCAGCCACTTGTTTTTACCATTTACCCCCCCTTCTGGAGAGCCTGGTGGGCTCAGATGGACAGAGCTAGCACCCTAGGAGGCAGTTTTGGCACTTTCACAGTTACCGAGGCAGTTAAAAAATGGGATAAAGTGGTCACTGAGGAAATCGATTTGGGCAATTGAGGCAAGGTTTTGGCATTTGGTCTTCACAGAGGTCTTCCAGGGTGGCATCACTACCTTCCAGTCAGTTTTCACCATGTGGGTATGCCCAGATTGATCACAGGAGGACATTTACTGCTTGACTGTCATGGATTCTGAGGACAGTTTTGGTCATTTTTATTATATTGGACATATTTTATTATTTTATTGTGCCTTGGGGATGAGCTAGCAAGGATTGATACCTCCTAGCCCCACCATGTGCTTATGTTATCATGTCCTAGTCATCATGAGGTGGATTTTGGCACCTATATTTCTCTAGTGGATAACGTCACCCCCTTATTGTACCATTTAGTGGGGGCGCTATCATTATGTTGGGTGATCCATGTGATATATTGTTATGATTTATTGTTAGCCGTTGATTAGATCTTATGATCTTTTAATCTTAGCCACTCATGTAAAAAGTGGTTATGATTGTACTCTCTCCCCATCCTATTTAAGGAGGGAGCCTCTCATTGTAAAATGAATCTAGAGATTTTTGGCTCTTGGCTCTTGGAATAAAATTTCTATCTTTTGGAGTACATGCTTGGATTGGAGTGAATGTTGGTTGTTTCGATTGTAAATGCTATTGTCCATTGCACTGGAGGATCTATTGTAGCTATCTTGCATATTTGCCATATTTTATTTACAGGTTAAGAGGGCGATTTTGGACAAGGGCGAATTGGTGGGGAGGCTTTCCCTTCAATCTTGGAAGAAGTCGTTTTGGTTTGACAGGGAGTAGTTTTGTCTTTGTGTCAACTATTCTATGTTTCTCTCTCTCTCTTGCTTGCATCTACCTTCGATTTGTTAAACTGATTGATGCTTTGCTCCTTGGCTTGACAGGTTAGAAGGAATCACATGTGGCTTGGAAAAATCGATTTGGCAAGAGGGCTTCAACAATTCTCCATTTGATCTTTGGCAAAGTAATCCTCGTCTCAACTAGCATTCATCTCTTCATCCAGGTATGTTCCAAGAGGTATGATCTTCTCTTCCTTGAATCTTCCATAATTTCTAGATCATAAAAACCCTAATCAAATTAAAACCCTTGTTTTTGGTATTTTTCAGATCTACTTAGATCTAGCCTTGCAATTGAAAAGATATCAAAAACCCACCTCTATAGGATCCACCCCTAGTTGGATCTATAGTTTGGTGGTGATTGGCTAAGAATTGACCCACTTTTCAAGGCAAAAAGCCCTCCTTGACCCAAATCGCACTTCCTAGAGAGAGGCTTGTTTGGTTAGATCTAGCACATGGGTAGGTGAGATCCCACTTGATTTGGAATCTAGACGCTTTATAACCTATACCTACATCTTTACTTTGGTGAAAACTACCTTGTGGACATCTCTCCATGTTTTAAGGGGTTAAAACCCCCTTTTTGATTTTCTTGGCATCTTAAAACTCAGATCTACTAAGATCTAGCCCTTGGATTGACTTGATCTTTTGAACATACATAGATTGGGACACTAGCATCCCGGATCTACAATTTGGTGGCCATTGGACTTGATTTGGTCCACCAAACCCATTTTTTGGCCTTCCTTGAGCAAGTCGCACCCCCTTGAAGATTTGAGTTGGTCCACTTCTAGGAGGTGGGTGTTTGAGATTTTCGTGGATTTGGAATCCCCATGCCTTGAAACCTAGGTCCATACTGTCTTTTTGTCACGATCCGCCTTGGGGGTTGCATTCCTTGTTTCAAGGGATTGTGGTCCACTTAGGGTCATCACTTAAAAACCTAGATCTAGTAAGATCCAACCATTGGATCTCATTCAACCCACTTGACTTGGCTTCTAGGTGTCCCGATCTACACTTTGACATACTTTTTTGACCCCATTATCCCATCCAACAAGGCACTAGTCCTTCTCCAAGCAAGTCGCACTCCTTGGGATTTGTGTCAAACCCTAGATCTAGCACGTGGGTACTCCTAGAACCAACTCCAACTTATAGATCTAGCCTATACCTAACCTATAGTACCAACATCACACTTAACTTCACCTTGTGGGCCCACCTAGAACCATTTCACACTTCCCAAGAAAACAAGACCCACATGTGCAAACACATGGTACTATACCTAGTAATCATACCCCATCAAGTGGCCTAAACCATACATAGGTTGAAACACTAACTATCCATTACACCACCTTCAACCATTCCTTAACTCTTAGGCCCACTTAGCCTTGCATTGGTTTCCGTAACTCATCGTTTACCTACCCTTAGAAACCTTTGTTTGGGTCCAATCAACTGTGATTGGGGTATAGGGTCTCCCCCTTGGTCTAGTTACACCTTGACCTAAAGCGAAGAGTGCCTCGGTTGACGTGACTCCCACATTGCATTGGGAACCGTGGCATCTCTCGGGTCACCTCTTTAGTTGCCTGTCTCCTCTACCGTCCCGGATGGGATGCCTCTAGGGGCAACTACAAGTTGTGTGATAACATTTTTGGCGCCGTTGCCGGGGAAGGTAGAGGCCTACCCTGGTTCGACAATTATTTTCAAGCCTTACTCCCCTCTCTTTTCCAACATTAACATTTTTGGCGCCGTTGCCGGGGAAGGTAGAGGCCTACCCTGGTTCGACAATTATTTTCAAGCCTTACTCCCCTCTCTTTGCCAACATTAACATTTTTGGCGCCGTTGCCGGGGAGGTAGAGGCCTACCTTGGTTCATCATACCTGTTTTGTCTCACTCTATCCCTGCACTTTAAACGACATACATCTTGGTAGAAGAGTTTTAAAATCTACCTGGCGACTCCACATAAGCGACTCCACTGGTGATCGATCCTATCATTATCTAGAACCCATGGGGTGCATCTTTTTGTATTTAGATTCTTGATTTAATAATAAAAAAATTAAAAATTTAAAAATTTAAAAAAAAAATAAAAAAATTTGCCATCCATGGCTGCTTCCGAGCGGCCTAGGACTTTTGGTCGTTTGAAAGTTTTTGACTTCTGAAAAATTGTTGGGTATCCTCATCACATCCCTCATCAAGCCCGTGAAAGGTTGTCTAAATTTGATGGAAGTCATGAAGTATCTGCTAAAAGACACCTTGAACTTTTTAGGGAAATTATTAAAGATTTATCCATAACCCATGAGGATGTGTGTATGAAACTATTGGCTTCGTCCTTCAAAGAAAGAGCTGAGATCTGGTTTTTAAATTTGAAGTCCAATAGCATTTCCGGTTATGACATGTTTGAGCAAAGTTTCTTAGAAAGATGGGGAAGTGAATCCGATGATATATTTTTTTCAAATCAAAACCTTCCCCTTTTTGATCCTATTGTTGAATCTGTCAATAATCAAACATCAAGTGAATTGTCAACACCCGAAGATGACCCCTCCTGCTCAATTTCTTTTGAGGATAAGTCTTCCACTTTTGAATCGATTGAAAGTCAAACCCATAATCATTGTATAAATCATAATTTTTCAAGTTCCTTTTTAGGTAGCCCTAGTCTTGATCTTGAGGAAATTTCTGAGGATGAGCCTTTAGTCAACAAGTCCATTGAAGTTCCTAATCATTCTATCATTAACAATCCTTTAATTTCTCATCATCTTGTTGAAGAAGAAGAAAGTGGGGACATTGACCAAGATCCATTAGTGGTGGTTTCACATGATCATTGTGCAAATAATCAAGATGCTTTAAATGAACTTGTTGATTTTATCCCTGACAATTTAAATAAAAATGATCATTTATCCTCAAATGAATTTAATGATGAATCAATAGAAGGTCAAGATGAGGATGAATTAGTGAATCACACTAGATGCTCTAATCTTTGTTCCACTTCTTATAATGAGTCTTTAAAATTTTCCATCCTTAGTCAAAACAACTTCATCCATTTATTAGAATTGAAATCTTGTCCTCGGTTTGTAAATATAAGACTTGATCAAAAGTTTATCATTCCCAGAATAAACAATTTTGCTTTAAAATGCCTTTCCTTTTGTCAAATTCCAAGGCCAAATTTTTCTATCCATCTGAGAGAAATTGCTTCCACCCTCCCTACCCATCTTTTCCAATCTTTTTGGGGTTGGTGGCCTAGTCAAACTTTTGCTTTTGAAATTTTCAACAGAAAGTATAAGCATGATTACATGTTTGGAGAAAAAGCACTTCATTTCCCTTTTCAGTCACTTTTGAACCATAATGCTTGTTACCAAGTTATTAATCATTCTTGGTGGCTAGAAAAGGTGTTTAAAGATCAATTCCATCTTTTCTCCATTTTTGAGCATCAAGTTGGTCTAGTTTTGATTTTCCATCTTTCAAGCCTTGATTTGTCCCCACTTGGTTTTTATTTGATCATCAGTCCCAAGGAGAATCAAATTGGTTATGTGAGAAAAGCAAATGAAGAAGTTAATTTGTGTGAAAATGAACCGAATCACATGCCTTATGACTTCCCTCCATCCATCTCTGAGTTCAACTTGCATAAATTTTATGATCCTGTCAATTCTTGGATAGAGGACGTTTGCATCAATCATTTTTATTGGCATGATCTCATTTTGCCCCACTCAAATTTTTCTTCAATTTCTGAACAAGCTAAGAAGATTGGGCTCTCAAATTCAATAGTCTTTAATCCAATCTTGACTTGCTTTATCAACAAAAATCTAAGAAGAACCATTAACCTATTTGATGAATGGTTACACTGGATTTATGATTTTACCTAACATTTGTGCTGATTGGTTAGATTAGGGTAGGTAGGTCTTGAATAAGTTCACTTGAGCAGTAGGATTTGTGTGATTTTTCTTTTTCTGTGTGCTGAGTATTGCCATTTTCCTTTTTCTGCTTGGAGTGTCTGCTTGTTTTTCTTCTTTATTGAGTTGAGCCCTGCTCCTTCCTAAGCTTGTCTCTTCTCCTGCATGCATTTAAGAAATTGTAGTTGGCATTTCTATTTTTGGCTACCTGTGCAAGTTGAGTTTGCCTGCTTGAAGAAGTGCTCTTTTCCTCTTGCACAGTAATGAAAATAATAAATGAATAATATATGCCATGTTAGTTTACATTTATATTTTGGCGCATTTAGTTTATGCTTTAGATTAGATTTCAGTTCAGTTTTATTTTATATTTGTCCCATACATGCTCCATGATGGTATTCTAGTGTTTGTGAGAGCAGGAACAGGTGCAAGATAAAAGCTGAAAGCAAGGATGGTGCAGTGCTGGATTGAAGATTGATGCAGAGCAGTTCGAGACCAGAGATTCTGAGGTTCTCAAGCGCTCTCTCCCTTGGAGCACTTGTCCCAGCTGGAGCCAGATGTTATCACACCATAGTAGCAGGACTACTATTCTTGTACAGCAGATATCTGCAGATTCCACAGCTTACATTATTCCAGAGCATGGCTATATATTTTGGATCACTCATGATCAGAGTAGTACATTATTCAGATTTATATATGACCTTGTGTCAGGGCTGAGCCTTGAGAGTTCAGATTTGATGACTGATGTGACCACTTATTCCATTACAGTTTCAGTTCAGTGCCTAGAGATGTATTACAACAGTGTTTCAGATGATACTTGATGATTATTATTATGATGATGTTGCATGATCTATGGATATCTTCTCACTGACTGTGGATTATTATCTTGTTGATTTAGTCACGATCATAGCATGTGCTTGGTATATCATTCCTGATGTGGCAAACTATTTAAAATGAACTGTAAATCATAAAATGGACAATTGCTTGCACTTTTAGGTCATTTAACAAAACTCACTGGTTTTTCACCTTACATAGATATGGTCTTTCCCGACACCAATTGTCTGCTAGTGTAGGCTCCATATTCACTTATCTTCATCCATACATGACCTTCCTGTTTGACTTTAAACCCTGACTTGTCTCGTTTGACTTTCTGATACTGAGGACTTCCCCATTTTTCTACCTCTGTGTTTGGACCGCATCCCTGTTTATTCAGTGTCTCGGCTCTGAGTTGGTGACAGAACTTGCCTTTGGTGAGTTGGATTGTAGGCCTAAATCATTCTGGTCGGTTGTCCCTATGTTTGGCATTGGCTCGAACTCCCCCTAGTCACTTGAGATGTTGTTGGCTAAAACTGAAAGCTCATGTTCTACCTATGGAAACTTAATAAATTCGCCCATGGAAACAAAAAAAAGGGCAAGAGCGATGAAAAGCTAAAAATACTCCTCGAAGAGTATAAGAAAGGTCCAAAAAGCAATGGTTCTTAAAAGTTATATCTAAACAATTGCTGACCTTATATAAATTTGAAAAACATGCCCTGGATGCAAGCTGCAACTAGTTGTGCTTCTCAGCACATCCGAAATCCGAAGGGTTATGTAGGCCAAAAAGGCCATGGAATAAAATGGAATGATCCTAATGAACCTGGATCAACTTGATGTAGACATGATGCCTAAGTTGAATAAGCACTCTCTAAACAACTTATCCATTTGTGAGACACAGCCATCCCCCGTGTTCTTTTGTCCAGCACAGAGTTTGTAGCTTCCCCCTTTCTCCTAGTCCAAAGTATTGTTGAGTTAAGTTAGACAAGTCAACCCCTTGGCCCAACCTTGCTCCTAGCCTTCATCCTTCACTAGCAGTTTGACCATGTCCAATGGGTGAGTTTGTCATTTGAACTATTGTGCAAGTAACAACGGAATATGCTAAACTTAATTAATGCCACTGAAGGGATGTTATACTTTGAGCTTAGCTGTGAGAATGATTAGAGAAACATTGTCTTAGTCTACTGATGTGATTTATCCTTGGTTGTATATTCTTGGGATCCGTGATGATGTGGACCATGTATGGATGATTATGGATGATGACTGATGGGCCCACATGTTTGATGATGATATCATATGATGGACATATGATACATATGATGTTTGATCCAGTTCAGCAGGTTTATTACTACTTCAGATCAACAGATTATACATTGTCCATATATGGTGGACCCTACAGCTGGCCCATTAGGGCAACCCATGGTGTATGAGTACATATTTCTAGTGGATTTGGGTCTTTTGGATCCATTGAGACACTTATCTTTCAGTTCCGGGCACTTCTGACAGTGATTGACGCAGTTTTACACTTGTTGACCAGATTTGGGGCTGATTTCCCAGCCTGAGCAGCAGGGGCCCCGAGAGGCCAGTTCACCTAGGGCGCTGATGATGGAGGGCGTGGTCCAGCCACTTGTTTTTACCATTTACCCCCCCTTCTGGAGAGCCTGGTGGGCTCAGATGGACAGCGCTAGCACCCTAGGAGGCAGTTTTGGCACTTTCACAGTTACTGAGGCAGTTAAAAAATGGGATAAAGTGGTCACTGAGGAAATCGATTTGGGCAATTGAGGCAAGGTTTTGGCATTTGGTCTTCACAGAGGTCTTCCAGGGTGGCATCACTACCTTCCAGTCAGTTTTCACCATGTGGGTATGCCCAGATTGATCACAGGAGGACATTTACTGCTTGACTGTCATGGATTCTGAGGACAGTTTTGGTCATTTTTATTATATTGGACATATTTTATTATTTTATTGTGCCTTGGGGATGAGCTAGCAAGGATTGATACCTCCTAGCCCCACCATGTGCTTATGTTATCATGTCCTAGTCATCATGAGGTGGATTTTGGCACCTATATTTCTCTAGTGGATGACGTCACCCCCTTATTGTACCATTTAGTGGGGGCGCTATCATTATGTTGGGTGATCCATGTGATATATTGTTATGATTTATTGTTAGCCGTTGATTAGATCTTATGATCTTTTAATCTTAGCCACTCATGTAAAAAGTGGTTATGATTGTACTCTCTCCCCATCCTATTTAAGGAGGGAGCCTCTCATTGTAAAATGAATCTAGAGATTTTTGGCTCTTGGCTCTTGGAATAAAATTTCTATCTTTTGGAGTACATGCTTGGATTGGAGTGAATGTTGGTTGTTTCGATTGTAAATGCTATTGTCCATTGCACTGGAGGATCTATTGTAGCTATCTTGCATATTTGCCATATTTTATTTACAGGTTAAGAGGGCGATTTTGGACAAGGGCGAATTGGTGGGGAGGCTTGCCCTTCAATCTTGGAAGAAGTCGTTTTGGTTTGACAGGGAGTAATTTTGCCTTTGTGTCAACTATTCTATGTTTCTCTCTCTCTCTTGCTTGCATCTACCTTCGATTTGTTAAACTGATTGATGCTTTGCTCCTTGGCTTGACAAGTTAGAAGGAATCACATGTGGCTTGGACAAATCGATTTGGCAAGAGGGCTTCAACAATTATCCATTTGATCTTTGGCAAAGTAATCCTCGTCTCAACTAGCATTCATCTCTTCATCCAGGTATGTTCCAAGAGGTATGATCTTCTCTTCCTTGAATCTTCCATAATTTCTAGATCATAAAAACCCTAATCAAATTAAAACCCTTGTTTTTGGTATTTTTCAGATCTACTTAGATCTAGCCTTGCAATTGAAAAGATATCAAAAACCCACCTCTATAGGATCCACCCCTAGTTGGATCTATAGTTTGGTGGTGATTGGCTAAGAATTGACCCACTTTTCAAGGCAAAAAGCCCTCCTTGACCCAAATAAAACTTCCTAGAGAGAGGCTTGTTTGGTTAGATCTAGCACACGGGTAGGTGAGATCCCACTTGATTTGGAATCTAGACACTTGATAACCTATACCCACATCTTTACTTTGGTGAAAACTACCTTGTGGACATCTCTCCATGTTTTAAGGGGTTAAAACCCCCTTTTTTATTTTCTTGGCATCTTAAAACTCAGATCTACTAAGATCTAGCCCTTGGATTGACTTGATCTTTTGAACATACATAGATCGGGACACTAGCATCCCGGATCTACAATTTGGTGGCCATTGGACTTGATTTGGTCCACCAAACCCATTTTTTGGCCTTCCTTGAGCAAGTCGCACCCCCTTGAAGATTTGAGTTGGTCCACTTCTAGGAGGTGGGTGTTTGAGATTTTCGTGGATTTGGAATCCCCATGCCTTGAAACCTAGGTCCATACTGTCTTTTTGTCACGATCCGCCTTGGGGGTTGCATTCCTTGTTTCAAGGGATTGTGGTCCACTTAGGGTCATCACTTAAAAACCTAGATCTAGTAAGATCCAACCATTGGATCTCATTCAACCCACTTGACTTGGCTTCTAGGTGTCCCGATCTACACTTTGACATACTTTTTTGACCCCATTAGCCCATCCAACAAGGCACTAGTCCTTCTCCAAGCAAGTCGCACTCCTTGGGATTTGTGTCAAACCCTAGATCTAGCACGTGGGTACTCCTAGAACCAACTCCAACTTATAGATCTAGCCTATACCTAACCTATAGTACCAACATCACACTTAACTTCACCTTGTGGGCCCACCTAGAACCATTTCACACTCCCCAAGAAAACAAGACCCACATGTGCAAACACATGGTACTATACCTAGTAATCATACCCCATCAAGTGGCCTAAACCATACATAGGTTGAAACACTAACTATCCATTACACCACCTTCAACCATTCCTTAACTCTTAGGCCCACTTAGCCTTGTATTGGTTTCCGTAACTCATCATTTACCTACCCTTAGAAACCTTTGTTTGGGTCCAATCAACTGTGATTGGGGTATAGGGTCTCCCCCTTGGTCTAGTTACACCTTGACCTAAAGCGAAGAGTGCCTCAGTTGACGTGACTCCCACATTGCATTGGGAACCGTGGCATCTCTCGGGTCACCTCTTTAGTTGCCTGTCTCCTCTATCGTCCCGGATGGGATACCTCTAGGGGCAACTACAAGTTGTGTGATAACACCCCTATAGCTTTCTTTTGCATCGTGTGTGGTGTTTCTTGCAGCATTTCTTTCATGGTGACTCTTGTTGATGAGTAATTTTCTTTTCATGTTGGTGGTGATATTTTTGCATAAAATCTTCCATTGGTGATATAAGGTGATTTATTCTGGTGAAATAAGGTGCTTTCTTTTTTCTTGGAGCTATAAGATTTGCATAATACACATCTTCTGGAGTTACAAGGTGTTTATTATTTTTTTACAATGTCTAAAGTTATAAGTCTTTTTAATGAATCTGACAAGTTGGAAGGATCGAAAAATTATAAAGTTTGGAGTCGTCATATTCAAAGCACTCTTATTTACAATGAATTGTGGAAGGGTGTCTGTAATGCTAAGCCTACCAAACCAATTAATCATGATCAGCTTGCAAAGTGGGAACTAAAAGATGAAAAGGCCTTAGCATTGATTCACAGTACTGTTTCTGATGATATTTATGTGCATATTGAAAATAGTTCTGATGCGTGGTCAGCTTGGAAGACATTGAAAGATTTATTTGATTCTCAGAGTGAAGCTAAGAAAATTGATCTTCAATTAAAGTTGTTTCAACAAAAATTGTCGTCAGGAGGTGATGTCATGGAGTACATTTCTAGATTAAAAAATATCAAACAAGAAATTTCAAGAGCTGGTTTTGAGACATATAAGCATTTTTTGGAAACTTTACAAATTACAAATAAATTGGATAAAATTTCTTTTGATGAACTAAGTGAATTACTTGCCACACATGAAAAAACTTTTGGTAAAACAAAGCAAGCAGGAGAAGATGTTTTGGTTGCAAGTACTAGCAAACAGTCTCCAGGTAATCATCAAAAAGGCAATGATCAGAAAGCTTTTCAAAATTCAAATAGAGGTCGTGGTCAGGGTTTTGGAAGAGGAAGAGGCCGCGGAAGAGGAAGAGGAAGAAATCAAGGAAGAGGTTCTAAAGAATTTGAAAGTACACAGTCACAGTTTTCTGGAAGAGGAAGAGGTTCAGGAAATCAACAGGTCTCTGGAAGAGGAAGAGCTAATAAACAGGTCACATGTTTTCGTTGTAATAGAATTGGACATTATGCTTCAGACTGTAGAGTTTCATTTAAAAAAATTCTAAAAGGAAGAGAATCTAAAGAATCTTCATCAGCGGCACATTATGCTCATGCAGACGATAGTGAAAATTGTGAATATGTCTTTACAGCACTTGGACAATCAGAATCAATGGATTTTGTTCAAGTTCATCAATTGGAATCAGTGAATTTTGTTCAGTCTTCTTATTGTTTCAAAAATGATTTTGAAGATGCTTGGATTATGGATACAGGGGCTACTCAGCATATGACATATAGGAAAGATTTCTTTTGGAGTTATGAAGATTGTCATTTAAATTCAATTTTTCTTGCAGATGATTCTATTCATTTACCACAAGGAAAAGGAACAGTTAAGGTTGATTTTCCTGGAATTGGAGAAAGATTGATTTCTAATGTTTGGTATGTGCCTACATTTAAGAAAAATTTGTTGTCTTTAGTTGTCATTCGCCAATTAGGACATCAAATTGTAATGGAAGGTGGTATCCTTTTTGTTAATTCAACAAAGGATGCATACAAAACAGTTATGACAGGTTATGAAGACGGAAAGCTTCTTAGGATGAAGGGAACAGTCATTCCTAGATCAAAGGAAAGTTTGAAGGAATTTGCAGGTTTAGTTGAAACTGATGTTTCACCTATCCGATTGTGGCACATTCGTTTTGGGCACTTGAATGTTGATAGTCTTGTACAGCTTCAAAAACAAGGAATGGTAAAGGGGTTGCCTACTTTTCGGAAGGAAAATGCAAAGTGTGAAGCTTGCATTTATGGCAAACAGAGAAGGATAGCTTTTTCAAAAAGCACTTGGAGAGCAACAAGGAGATTACAGCTTATTCATAGTGATGTTTGTGGTCCTTTGGAAACTTCACTTGGTGGTTGTAAATATTTTTTGTTGTTTATTGATGATTTTAGCAGAATGGTCTGGGTGTATTTTTTGAAGGAAAAATCAGAAGTGTTTGAAAAGTTTCAGTCATTTCAAAATTTGGTTGAAACAGCAACAAAGGAAAAGATTGCTACTTTGAGAACTGATAATGGTGGTGAGTTTACATCAAATCATTTTTTGACTTATTGTCAGGAAAAAGGGATTAAAAGACAGTTGACCAATTTTTATACTCCACAGCAAAATGGAGTATCAGAAAGGATGAATCAGACTTTATTGGGCATGGCTAGAGCAATGTTATTTTTCAAAGGGTTGAAATCATGTTATTGGGCAGAAGCAGTTCATACAACATTTTATTTGAGGAATAGATCTCCTTCATCATCACTTGATGGAATAACTCCTTTTGAGGCTTGGTATGGATTCAAACCTATGGTCAAACATTTGAGAGTTTTTGGTTCAGTTTGTTATGCACTTGTCCCAAAAGAAAAACGAAAGAAGTTAGAGTCTAGAAGTGTTAAGTGCATGTTGATTGGTTATTCTCATGAGAAAAAGGGGTATAGGCTTCTGTCAGATGGAAAGTTTATTGTCAGCAGGGATGTGATTTTTGATGAAACAGAAAGTTTAAGTGTAGAAGAGGTTGAAAAACAACTTAGTCACTTAGAGGAAAAAGTAACTAAGGAACAATTAAGGATGCAACACTTAAATAAGACACGGAATGAACAATGGTTTGATCTCACTTCAGAAGTACAGGATGATGAACAGGTTGAAGATACTTTGAATTCTTCACAAGTTAACTTGGATGATTCTAATCAAGTTAACATTGAAAAGAAGAAACCAAAATGGGCAACTAAGTTACTTCAGGATGTTAAGTCTGATGAAAAAGGCAAAACAGGTACAAGGAGTTCTAATACAGGTTCAGAAAATTTTTCTCTTTCAGTTGTTGAACCAACTACTTTTAATGAAGCAGTTGAGTATGATGAATGGAAAATGGCCATGCAAAGTGAGTATGATGCAGCAATGAAGAATCAGACTTGGAAAATAGTTGATTGTCCACATGATGTTAAACCCATTGGTTGTAAGTGGGTTTACAGAATTAAGTACAAAGCAAACGGAGATATTGATAAATATAAGGCAAGATTGGTGGCAAAGGGTTTTGCTCAGAAAGAAGGGATTGATTATGAAGAAACTTTTGCTCCAACAGCGAAATGGAATACTATCAGGATTGTGCTAGCTTTAGCTGCACAAAATGGATGGAAAGTGCATCAAATGGATGTAAAAAGTGCATTTCTAAACGGTGATCTACAAGAGGATGTTTATATGACTCAACCTCCTGGTTTTGAGGTTCCAGGGAAAGAAAATCAAGTTTGTAAACTAGTTAAGGCATTGTATGGATTGAAACAGGCTCCCAGAGCTTGGTATGCAAAAATGGATGCCTACCTACAGAAAGTTGGTTTTCTTCGTAGTGAGTCAGATGATACTTTGTATGTTCGAATCCAGGAAAACAACTTAGTCATCTTGGTTATGTATGTTGATGATTTGCTCATAACAGGTAACAATAATGATCATATATTTCAGGTTAAGAAAGAACTTCAAACAGGTTTTGAAATGACAGACTTGGGTTTACTTCATTACTATCTTGGAGTTGAAGTAAAGCAGCAGGAAGGAAGTATATTTATTTCTCAAGCTAAGTACATATCTGGATTATTGAAGAAGTTTGGAATGGAGGAATGTAAACCAGCGATTACTCCCATGGAGCAAAATTTAAAACTTTCTAAGTTTGAAGGGGGGAAACTTGTAAATTGTACTGGATATAGACAGTTAATTGGATGTTTCATTTACTTGATGAATACTCGTCCTGATCTATCTTATGCAATCAGCATACTTTCTAGATATATGCAGGAACCTAGAGAAAGTCATTGGAATGCAGCAAAAAGGGTGTTAAGGTATCTTCAAGGAACAAAGGATTTTGGACTTGAGTTTAAAAGAAACAAAAATTTCAAGCTTGTTGGCTATTCAGATGCGGATTTTGCTAGAGATGTTGATGACAGGGCATCTACTTCAGGTTACTTAATGAATATGGGATCAGCTGCAGTGGCATGGAGTTGTAAAAAGCAGGATACAATTGCAAATTCTACAGCAGAAGCAGAATATATTTCAGCTTGGGAAGCTGCTTGTGAGATAGTTTGGTTAAGTAGGATTTTGCAAGACCTCAAAGTTGATCAGAAAGAAGCAACTTCATTATTTATTGATAATCAGTCAGCAATCAAGTTAGCCAAAAATCCTGTTTTTCATTCAAAAACTAAGCATGTGGATACTAAGTATCATTACATTCGGGCTCTCGTCGTCAAACAAATCATCAAGCCAAAGTATTGTCCATCAGAAGATCAAACTGCAGATATTTTTACAAAATCTCTTGGAAGGGTTAAATTTGATAAGTTTAGAAATGAACTTGGTATTTGTTCAAAAGAATTTTTGGATCAAAGGGGGGATTGTTAGGAATTATGATCCAAAAATGTAATAAATAGAAGTTTAGTTTAATAAATGTAAAAGGGCATCTACACACTCACGTGATTATGTGAGGTGTCCCTTAGTTAGTTTTGGTAACGGTAAATTAGTTGTTACTCTTTGGATATTTAAATTCATCGAGTTTTCCATGTGAGGTAATCTTTCGGGATTTAGCCCTCACATCTCTGTGATGTAATTATTTTCCTTCTTCATTAATAAAGTTATGTGTCTGAGGACACTTTGTCACCCAAGAGACTCCAAAACGTCGGAAAAAATTCTAAGTTCCCTTTTGGTTCCTTGGGGGAAAAATGGAAAGGTTTATGGAAAGATGTTCAGTTGGGAAACAAGATTTTATGTTGAACAACACAGATAACAGCTGGGATGGCTTCTTAAGGCAAACTTTCTACAAAAAATGAAAGGAGGGGCCCCAATATGTACAAAATTTTTTTGGGGGGGGGTGTTGCTGCAACAAAAAGATTGTTGTAGCTCACTTTAATTGTAAACTGGAACTAGAATGGACTGGGGTTGATATGTGGGTGAAGTCCTGTTAATTTTTACAAGTTTACTGTTGTGTGCTATGGTAGATGCTTGTGAAGATATTGCAAGTAATTATATCAGACCTTTGTATCAAGAGCACATAATATTGAAAAACTTTGCAAATCAATGAGAGAATACACTAGTTCTTTTGTAAACCACAGAGATCAAGCCATTTCTAAATCTGATATTTAAATGAGACAAATGAAGTTACATGCCTGGACTGGGTATGGAGCAGATCTAAATTTTTGCACACCTCTTGTCTCAATAAATTGTTCCCTTGAATGCTATAGCAGACACCACGAGTTCTGGAGATGTAGGCTATCAAATACTAAGGATATTTCAGTCATTCAACAGTCTGAAGCAGCTCAGAATCCAGATACAAACTGATATAAAATACAGTAACCCTCTGCCTGTAGGAAATTGTCTTCTCTGGATAAACGCAGCAACAGATAGGTGCATAAAATATTTCCACAAATATCTGTAGCTTGTGTTTGCTCCAGATGGGGGCTAAAACCAACTGATAAAACAACCAACACTTTTTTTTTCTTGACAGAGATGAAGGTTCAGTAAGTGGCTGCCTGTAGAATCTTACATATGGGTAGCTAAGACTAAGATAGTTAAGCTTAATGCCGCCAGCATATCCCCCCACCTCATGGCATGTGATAGCCCTACGGCATAAGAAAGACGTAGTAGATAATTTCCTAGGAAGGCATAAGAAAGATGTAGCAGATAATTTCCTAGAAAGGGTTATTATTTTACAATTCACGTCTTGGTGGAGATTTATATTCATTGTTTATACACCAATGCAAATGTAGCAGATAATTTCCTAGAAAGGGTTATTCTATTATAATTCACATCTCGATGGAGATTTGTGTTCATTGTTTACACACCAAAGCAACAGTTTATGAACAGATGCAATTGATTATATAGGTTCCAATCCTTTCTTCCAGTTTGATATGTCTAGGGGAATATTTTGTTTCTAATGCTATGGAATCATGAATTAGAATCTTGAAAATATTGTTTTTCTTAAAAAAATTAAATATTTTATGTATTTTTGAGCAAACCGATTCATTAAATTCAAATCGACCGATTTATTTCCGATTCCGATTCCGATTCCGAGTTGACCCTCGACCAATTCCGAGTCCGATTCCGATTTTTAAAACCTTGGGTGAAAGGACAGGGGGATGACAAAGACCATGACCATGTGACCCTTTTGATAGGCGGGGAAAACGGGACCTAATGACATAACCATACCATGATAACACACGGGAAGGGTGGTGCCTCGCAAATGGGTATAGTGCAAGGAAACCACCACTAGCCATCTAACACACACGTTGCAACTCACATCCGTGCCTTCAACAAACTCTGTGAGGATCTTTTCTAGATCCGCCATGACTGGGTGTCCGACAAAGCATAACTTGAGACTCTAGGGGACAGTTAGAATTAGTTGTCCCTAACTCCATCCCACCTCCTTGCCCTGCAGGACTAGGTGAGGAAATAACCAAAACAATGCTCTGATACATATGGCTAGCCTTTTCCCGTGTGTGTTGACAAACACATTCTTGGACTTTACATTTCACTTTGATACTGAGCCTTTTTGGCTTGATTTACATTCAGATAGCATTTTTGGCTTCATTTACATTTCATTACATTCCATAGCTCTTCTGGCTTCATACATATCTCATAAGATATAACAATGGCGCTTGTTGCCGTCGGATTACACACTGTCTTTGTTGCAGCAGAAATCTATGCTACTGCTCGATGTGCCCTTGGGGGCAAGTCTCGACTCTCGAGTCAAGTATGTCACTTGGTTCTTGACTCATCCGTTTAGGCAAAATTCCCAACGAAAGCCAAAGGGGGTAGTCCCTATGGAAAGTTACTAAGGTTGTTAGGGTCTTCTAGTTAAATGATGGGTTGTTTATTAATGTTTTGGGAGTTTTGTGATTAAAAGGTTCAAGATGTAATTGCAACAAGAGTTTAAAAAAAGCTTTCACCAACATAAGTTCAAAAGATCACTGTAATTTATAAAGATGTACAATAACTTGATATTGATAAAAAACAAATGAATAGTGCAAGGACCAGTGCTTTATGGAGTCAAACGCAGTGTGAAATTTGTAATGCTAGAAAAGTAAATGTTGTGCAATTGTCTCTTGGTTGATTTTAAATTATTAAAATGAATCTTGATTAGGGAAAAGAAGGGAAACTCTCGAGATACCGTAAAGGTACAGAGAGGAATGTCCGGAAATCTAAAGATTGGTGGCTCCGTACAAGGACATGTTGGACTGCCAATGCCCTGAGCGCATGTTCAACCCTACACCAACAAGGATGTAGTCTAACGATGCGCCAAGGTCAGAG
This sequence comes from Larix kaempferi, assembly GCA_027924585.1. Classification (NCBI taxonomy): domain Eukaryota; kingdom Viridiplantae; phylum Streptophyta; class Pinopsida; order Pinales; family Pinaceae; genus Larix; species Larix kaempferi. Next base: position 12,733,175 of record BSBM01000444.1, on the reverse strand, counting down.
TACAGCGACCCAGCGTCCCCAGGCAGAATTTGCCCACACAAAATCTAGTTTAGAAGTGTCGAATTTTCACTATCTTGTGGGTAGTTAATTTTATTAGGTGACTCATTAAGTTAAATGTGAGAATCAAAGAGTGCTTCCAACTGCTTTTGGTATCCCACAACTTAGACGAACTGCTGGTGGGTAGAGCATACGCAGTGTAGGCAAATGATTTATTCCAATTTGAAGCAAGTAACCATTGTATTCTCCGACAGAGAGCGCTCTTGACTTGCTTTTCAATGAAGTTCAAGAGACTTTGGGTTCTTTTCTTAACAGTTAAAATGTGAAAGTGAAAATACACTGCTTGAACTAAAGATATGAATGGCCAAATTTATGCATCACTTTTCTGATCAACCTCCAATAATCAGCAAATGCCTTTGGGTGGTCGTGAGAGCATACTTTGTGGCGACGAAGTTGGTTTTATTTCTAAGTTAAAAATGCAAAAATGAAGTGATTAAAATGTGAAACACAAGTTAAAAGTATACACCCTGTACTAAAATAGTGAGTGTGAAAAAATGTGAGTTAGAAAGATTTATCCACAAAAATTGAAAAAATGCAAATCCCCCCAGGGGGGATGGGTTGTGGGTGTTGGGTACCCCACTGCTCTCGTTTAATAAATTTACAAAGTGCTGAAAGTAAAGTGCTTCTTAGTCCATTAAAATTGGATCTAAGAGCTTACAATGCGAAAACTTGAAAGATAGAAGTTTATGGGTGTCCACCGAAAGGTTTTTTGCACTTTTAGGGCTCTTGATCACTCCAAAACTTCGATTTGATTTGCAGACCTGCTAAATACCAGAAAGCTAAATGTCTGCAAAAAAGTGATTAGAATGCACTAATTTACATAATAAATTACAACTTTCTACTTGCAAAATTTATGGGAAAATTTGAGAACATACAAGCATGAAAGTAAGATCTAGACTTAACTGTTTGATATGAAATAGATGCAACTTTCTAGATCCAAATATTGAAACAAACTTTAGAATGATTTAAATCTTTTAAAAGTACTAGTTTGTTCCAAAAGAAACTTAAAAGGAAAAGAGGTATTTTGATTTGAAATGAGGAGAATGGATCTATCCAAGCCAAAACTTGCTTGTTGGAATTGCTTCTTGGAGAAACCTGTAACAAAATGTAAGTAAAAAATTGCCCAAAGTATAGAATCTTCAACCGAGTTCTAGTCCTTATAGGTTTTGTGATTTGCAGCTTACAAAACAAACTCACCACACGAATTAATAGATCTAGTGTGTTAGAAATCAAAGAAATGAAGAAGAGCCTAAGTACAACCGAATACAGTTGGCTACTTCTCGACCTTTAAACTCATCCACAATTAAACAAATTGACAACTACAAATGTTTAATCAATATCAATATGCTAGATCTACTAAAGCATGAAAGTATGAAAGCAAATAAACACAATATCACCTCAATAAGCTCAATACACTTGCACAAGATGGACCTCCAAAGTCTTCAACAATATATTCAATGATCAACAGTTACAAATTGGCAGAGATTCTATGCATCCACACTACTATGAAAGATGGAGCATAGCCTTGCTTATATAGAAAAATGAGAGAGGGGGAGGTGCACTTCCCAAGATGGATCCTCTTTGACACTTGGAGAAATGCATTGATACACTTGGAAAAGGATTGTTGACACATGTGAGGGGTTTGGGGAGGTTAATGACACATTTCTCCAACTATTAGACACTTTTTAACCTCCACTTGACACCTCTCCAACCACAAATTCGCCCTCCCCTTTCGTGGATCTCCAATCTTCAAACAAATCATCATTTATTTGCTCAATATTCCCCCTGATTTGATTGCCAATCAAAGGAGATTTGATTCCAACAAATTTCCTTGATCCGTGGAATTGCGATTTTGCCTTTATTATGTCTGTGCCAACTCACCAGACCACCCACCATTATTTTAGGAGTTTGCATTTTCTCCAAATCCATTATTCTTGAATTAAATAATTCATTTTTATTATTTTGGAGAGAAAATGATTTAAGTGAATACTATTCACTCAAAACTTAAGAAAAGTGGGTTTAGGGGTTTTATGGTTGCTCTGGGTTAGAAAGAGAGCACCCCCATGTCCAATTTCACCTCCTAACCCATCTTTTATCACTTTTCTCATTTTTTAATTAATTTATTAAAAAACTCATAAACTGAGAAAAAATAATTTTCTCAGAATGACTCAAAAATCCTAGGGGACCTAGTGCATGCCCATATGACTCAATACTGATGGTTAGCATGTTACAAAAGTATATTCCAGTAGGTTTTAATAACCCCTCAAAATTCACTATCATGGAAACACTCCAGCTTTGGAGGTGTGAGTGAAAAACTCGGGAATTATACGTCACTTTCAGTAACACATAATCCCTAAGGAAAAAATAGTCTAGAGTATTCCCCTGATAACAAACGTTAAGGAAGGCCAAACCTTTCATAAAAGACTCATGCTAGACCAACTTATTACAATTCCCCCGCAGGGATCTGGACATGCAAAAAACAAAGGGCCAATTTTTTTTGGCCTGATGGATCTCGGAACACTGATAATGAACATTGAACATGTTCACAACTTCGACGGTTTTTCGAAAAGCATGCCCACTTTCAGCCATTTAGTCCACTGTTTTCTACTATTTTTCCATAATTTACAGTTATGGAAATTAGCTTAAAACAGTAAAAAAAATTCCAAAAAGAATTTCCAATTTTTTCTCGTTTTGCGTGCCATTTCCAACCTGTTTAGCTTGCTGATTTTGGTTAATTTACTGTTCTGGAAATTAGCCTAAAAACAGTAAAAAAGTTCCAAAAAATTTTCATAAATTTTTTCCAAGTATTACCTTGAAAAATGTGCCTAGTTTGCCTTGAAAATCGTGCATTTTCCAACCTTTTTAAAGTGCTGATTTTTGGTTTAAAATTTTTGTTTTGGGTCATTTTCCATCTCTTTGGCATTCCTCTTGTCCATCCATTCACATTTCCATTTTTTACTTTTTACTTAGTTTTCATTTTGGTTGACCATTTTTTACTTTTCTTTTTTTCTCTTTTCATTTGCTTCTTCAATTTCCAACTCATAAGTCAATTTGGTTTTATCTAACACTTTAATTAGCCTTTGTTGAGAGCTCTTATCCACGGGTGAACAAGAAGACGAACAACAAGCGAAGAGCCCAAAGGCTAGCAAGCAAACCATCTTTTTTGAAAAGTGAAAAACCCAAAAATATTGTAAAAAATTGAATAAAAGCAAGTGGGATAACGACTCCCACACCCCAACTTCCGCCATTTGGGGAAAGCCTATATCGCCCATTGCCTGATTTTCGTATTTTTATTTGCTTTATACATGCACAATAAACTGTTAGAGTACGATAGATTAGTTTTCATGCTTTGATAATGCTAGATTAGTCAAAGTTATTTTGCTAGTCTTGTTTCCATACTTGTCATTTTTTTGATATAAACTGTTGAAAATCATAAATCTCTTGAATCTCACTCAACAGTGGATCAAGAGTGCTCTCTGTCGGAGATTTCTTTTGCTTTGATTTGACTAACCCCCTTGCTCTCCCGAGTACGGTCTTTGACTTGAAAGAGACTCTTGGGTAGTTTAGATTTCATTTCTGTTATTTATTTCCGTGCATCATAAATCTCTTGAATCTCGCCATAAGGTGGATCAAGAGTGCTCTCTGTCGGCGAGTTTCTACAAAGGTTCTTTTTTTCACACATTCCCCCCAAAATTGGAATTTATCATTTTTATACTGCATATGCTCTACCCTACCCTGGATACACAGAAACAGTATAGACTTTAATTTCTCACATTTAATCTAATTTCAACCATAATAAAATTTATACCCCCATAACCAACGAAAATCCAGCATTGATCGCAATACTCAAAAGTGGGCAAATTCTGCCTGGGGGCACTGGATCACTATACTTAGATCTTGGGGGAACCGTTAGGCTACATCCTTGTTTGGTGTAGTGTTGAACACCCCCTTAGGACTTTGGCAGCCAACATGTCCCCGTACAGAACCACTTAGAGTATTTTTGGGACATATTTCTTGTACCTCGCATATATCTTGGAGATTTCCTCAGCCATAATAATCAAGATCATCACAAAATTTACAATAAAATTTACAAAGAGCACTTGCAAAATGATCTCAAGCACGAACTATTATATTCAGCATCCCAAGCACTCAGACATTTGACTCCATAAGGCACTGGTCCTTCCTATCATTTATTTGCTTAATATCTATCTGGAAGTACTTGTCTTGTCTTGTAATTCTTATATTATATTGTGGATGCTTCATACTTGAATCATATTATCATTGATTGTGTATCTTAATTATTTTTGCAAGTACATGCTTTGACTATTTAAATTGTTATTGTAAAACTCATAAAAAATCCTAAAACACCACCCATCTGCATCACATCACCTTAAACATTAAAATCAAGAGCCTTTGAAACTCTTTTGTAGGATCTACCCCCGTTAGCTTCGTTAGGAGTTAGCCTAAACGGAGGAGTCGGGATCAGGTGACAGCACATGACTCTTTGCTTGCCCCGAAGGCCACACCTTTCCCATTTGGGAAACAACATTTTGACAGATTTCTGCTAACGGTGTGCATTCGACAGACAACAATACCCATAATTATTTTGATAATTATCCTCATACCTAAATCTCGAATTTTTTTCAATATACTCTTTTAAATCTTTTAAATCCTGCTTAAGATCTCGAAGAAAATCTGTGTCCATTATGAATTAAAAAATTAAGATTCTCTAGTGGAGTTTATACATGGGTTCGCTTCCCAGCAAAGTCACGATTTAAGATTTTAAGATTTATGCGTTGGGTTCGTTCCTCAGTAGAGTCACGGGGTGGAGTCGCCAGGTGAACCACACAGGTAATTCACCGAAATGATAAATGTCGTAGGAGAGGTGAGATGAGTGAAATAAGATGGTGATTGAAATAATTATGAATTTGGAAATGCAATCACCAAAGCAAAATACCGGATGTGATAAGATATAGGATAACGCATGGACACTCGCAGACACTGAAGGTAAGCCTCTACCTCCCCGACAACGACGCCAAAATGTTATCACCAATCTTGTAGTTGCCCCTAAAGGTGGATCCAGAATGGATGGTAGAGGGGATAGTAAACCAAAGAGGTGAACCTCGAGAGCCTTGGTTCCCAAAAGGAATAGTTGTGACGCCAACCAAGGCACCCTTCGCTTTATGCTATGAAAGCCAAGATAACAAGGGGGAGACCCAGATCTACTCCCAGCAGGAGAGATCAAACCCAAACACCAGATCAAATCAGATAAGATGAAGTACGTAAGGTGATAGGTATAGAACCCTAGATTCAAGGAAATGAGACCATTATGGAGGCTTAGGGAAGATGTGACTTGGTAAAGATCGATAACACATAGTGATTCAATGATTAAGTATAATTCCAAGATTCAGGTGCTAGTTTAAAATAGTCAAATTCAGTTGCCTTGGGAAACCTGACCCTTAAAACAGGGAAAGTGACCCAAAGAGTGGATTTCTTGATTAGGGCTTTCTAGCACAGCTTGACAAGTGGATGCGACAGTATCAAAGGATGCAAGCTCAGCAAACAGGATCAAACAACAGGTGAATAGACACTCTCAGGAAAGTCGTAAGGGTTTAAGGAGACTAGTGCCTTGGTAAATGGGCCTGTGGAGTCCTCCAATGATGACGCCTAGGAGAACCCACCTAGGGATATGCAAGAGCCTAAAAACCCAGAAATGGTTATGCTGTTAACCAAGTCGTTTGAGCTGTGGAATTTTCCGAAGGATTTGTTATCACACAATCACTAGATGCTACTGAGGGCATCCTATTCGGGACGGTAGAGGTAGGAAGCTAGGCAGGTGACACCTGCAAACACCAGGTCCACTGCATAGATGGGGCAGTTGTCACTCCGGAGAAGGTGTTTGTCACTTTAGACAAGGCACGTAGCCTAGTCTAGGGGGAGACCCTACTCAACCAGCTAAGGTTGAGATTCAACAATCAGACACCCAACCCCAAAAGACAAGCAAAATGAGATGCAAGGTGAATGCCTAAGTGTTTGAAGCTTCTTCCAGCCTAGTGAAATCAAGATTCTGGACGTAATAGTAAATTTGATTGGATGATTTCAGATCTGATAATGAGTACAAAATTATGAAAAATGGAAGATAATGTGGCTGGAAATTAGATCAGAAAACAAAAATTAGCTAGAAGTGAAAAATAAATTTTTGCCTATGGGGAAATTGACTCAAATTTGACCAAGCATGCAAGGCAGAAATAAAATCAGCGACTTAATCAGCACTTCTAGTGATTTAAACTTGGTTTTAGATGATGATTAAATTAGTAAAACAACCAAGCTTTCCCATAAACCCAAAACCAAACAGCCAGTGAAAAATGACCAAAAATGCCTAAGTAGGGCTCAAGCCAGCAAGTGACTAGTGCCAAAAATATGGGTTAATGGAGTCCAAATGAACTGAAATTTAGGATATGAACATTTGATAATATTTCAAAAGCAGTTTTGACATAAAATTTATGTTTTAACGATGAAATTTTATGATTTCAATTTTCCCTTGGTTTTTTAAGTAAGTTTCAGCTCAGCAAACACAACAGAAATTTAAATAGACAAAGAAGCTTGAGAGCGTACCTGAAATATTGGTGATTGAATGAGGTGTTGCATGAAGACTATTTCCAGAGATCAAATGTTGAGCGACCAGCATTTTCCCTTGAGCCTAAGCGAGCCAGCTCACCAAGTGCGCCCTTGCTACCTGCCACAAAAGAGGAGAAATCAGAAATATGAAGCAAATAGCGAGTTAGCACAGCAAAATGAAAGACAAATGATGAATAAATTGAAAGACAATAAGTAAATTCAACTCCCTTATTAAATTTTTGGAGAGAAAGAGCAAGTGTGGAGTTACCACTCCAAGATTTGCGCCCTCCTCCAAATGGTCTCACAACCTACAAATCGAACCAACTATCTATGGTAGAAAAACATGCCAAAACACTCAACAATGCAATAGAATATAGATACCAATCACGACAACAAACACCCAAGTACACAATATCTCAAGTGCTCCGGAAGAATTCTTCTCTATTAAGCTTCAAGTGTCACAAAAATGTCCAAGAGACCTCTCCAAATGAGAGTCTCCTCTATAGAAAACAAACTCATGCCAAAACCCTTCCCACCAAAACAAAGGGCCAAGATTTGATCTCACCATCACCAAAAACGAATGGCTGAGATCGAATTGGCAAGAGGAGGGGGGGGAGGAGTTACCCTCATGTGCCCATGGAGAGAGAGGAAGACCATGTAGGGCCCATACAACATGAAGGGGGGTGTCTAGGGAGTGGATTTAGGCTGTTTTATATCCCTAGACCCCATACCTTAAGTCTCAAAACATAATTTTTACATGGTCAAAAATGCCCAAGTATGGGCAAATTCGCCCCACATCAATAGCTAGGCTGAAATGGGGGGCCCACATCCAATAATACATGTCTAAACATAATCAAATTGATAATAGAAGACCCTTTTACCTTTGCCTACCATTGCATTTCCATTTCAAAGGTTCACTTAGCCAAATTTGATCTTTTTCCATTAATTAATTGTTGGTTTTTATAGCTGAAGATGAAATTTTCTCTTTTGACCCACTTATCTTGCCCGGATTGACGAACCGTTTGTTGCATTGTGATCGTATACCCCAAATCTACTAGAAATGGTCATTGGAACGACCAAGATCCATTGATTGAGCACTGTTTGCCAAAATTCAAGGATTTTTAATTAAAACAGGGCCCTGCTGGCCAGTAATAATTAAAAATCTCACTGCTGCTTCAACATTTTTACAATATGATGCTTGGAGGCATGTATGGGACCCCAACACATAATAAATAACCAAAATCAAAGTTTTGGTCGCAACTTTTTTTTGGAACCCATTTTTGGCTTGGTCAAACTAGTTTGACCAAGTCAACTCTGGTCAACAAAATGGTAATTGCTGAAACCTGCGTGCAACATGGGATGCCAAGGCTCCCTTATTTATGTTAGTACATAACTAAAAACATATAATGACGACATGGCGATCATAATAAATAATATCTCAAAAACAGGCCCCAGGTGAGGTGGGCCCACCATCTCCAACAAAGACTCAAATACTGCTATGCACACTTATAGATTTGGTCACTTAGCTAACTTTGGGTGATGTGGACAAACAAGGCGAAGGATAGGGGAATGACATAGGCCATGACTATGTGACCCTTTGGATAAGCGAGGAAAGCGGGACCCAACGACATAAGCATACCACGAGAAACACAAGGGAAGGGCAGTGCCTCACAAATGGGTATAGTGCAGGGAAACCACCACTAGCCATCTAACACACACCTTGCAACTCACATCCGTGCCTTCAATAGACTCCGTGAGAATCTTTTCTAGAGTCGCCATGACTGGGTGTCCGACAAACTGTAACTTGAGACTCTAGGGGACACTTAGAATTCGTTGTCCCTTACTCCATCTCACCTCCTTACCCCACAGGACTAGGTGAGGAATTAACCAATACAATGCTCTGATACATATGTGGCCAAGCAGTCCTTTAGATACTGCTTTGTGTTACCGCTGCTTGGCCCTTTACATTTCACTTTCTCACTTAGCCTTTCTGGCTTGATTTACATTTCATTTCATTTCATACATAGCCCTTCTGCTTCATACATATCTCATAAGATATAACAATGGTACTCATACTGCAAAGTAATGGTGGCAAGTGTGCATGCTTCGAGGACTAATGGGGAACACCTGGTGAGTCTACACAATCCTATGCTGCATTATAACATCGGGGGCAACCGACAGGAGTAAATCCCAAGTTTGAGAATGCATCTCACACACTAGAGAGCCGAGGCACAAGAAACATGGAGTCATGGCATACTTAGGGGTCACTGGGGGAAGGGGTCCTCAAGGCCACATATCAAGGTCTAAGTCGGGAAAGAGCCAAAATGGATGAGTCGAATGGGTGGAAGGAAGTGACAAGTGGAACCAATGTTATCTTCCTACAAGATGAATGACCAAGTCTATACCAAAAACAGGGACAGGAACCAGTGTGCATATACAGGAGTCTACTAAAAAAGGTGGACTGACCTCACTGTGGGCCATAAGTATCGCAGTAAAACACAAGATCACCAAGTTCGCTATCATACATCTAGTCCCTGTACTATCATAAATAAACAACCCTCAAAGCAAAAACATGAGCAATAACCATAGAATGATATACCTGCCATACCATATACCTGCTGCTGAAGGTGGATCTGGAACTCAATCTCTGTTGTATCCGAGAAAGAAGTGGCAAACTAGTTGCAATATGTACTGCTCTCATCACAATATGGCTAAGTTACCCCTCTCAATGGGGTCGTGTAAAGGTAGGAAAGGAAGAAGGGCCCTATAATCACTGCTCTGAAGTAGCTCTAGACCATCAAGACCTGTGATTTAAAAATCGGTGAAATCGGTTTGTAAATCGGCCGATTCACCGATTTATCCCCTGCCCGGTTCAAATCGGCCTCCAAACCGGTTTGTTGGACCGATTTAACCGATTTAACCAATAAATCGGACCGATTCATCTGAAAAAAACCGGTTTGACCGATTCAAGTAAAAAACCGGACCGATTTTTTGCGTGTGGGTTTTTATTATTTTTTTAATTTTTATAAGTTAAATTTTAAACCTAAACTACCTCTAACCTACCCAACCCGACCCCTATTGCACCTATTGCACTTGGAAGAAGAATCGGCCGGCGTGAAAGGGAAAGATTCCTTGTACCTCTTCAATGAGAAGGTCATCTATATATATTTTAGGCTTAATTAAGGGTTTTACAAGAGCTTTGTTTACAAGTTGAAAATACTGGGATGATTACTGTTGTAATGGTAAAACTGGTTCCAATCAATTTCTCATGAAGGTATTGGTTGTGTACTTAAATCAACTCTTGGATGGAGACTGCTGTAGCTCACTTTAATTGTAAACTGGAACTAGAATGGACTGGGGTTGATATCTGGGTGAAGTCCTGTTAATTTTTACAAGTTTACTGTTGTGTGCTATGGTAGATGCTTGTGAAGATATTGCAAGTAATTATATCAGACCTTTGTATCAAGAGCACATAATATTGAAAAACTTTGCAAATCAATGAGAGAATACACTAGTTCTTTTGTAAACCACAGAGATCAAGCCATTTCTAAATCTGATATTTAAATGAGACAAATGAAGTTACATGCCTGGACTGGGTATGGAGCAGATCCGAATTTTTGCACACCTCTTGTCTCAATAAATTGTTCCCTTGAATGTTGTAGCAGACACCACGAGTTCTGGAGATGTAGGCTATCAAATACTGAGGATATTTCAATCATTCAACAATCTGAAGCAGCTCAGAATCCAGATACAAACTGATATAAAATACAGTAACCCTCTGCCTGTAGGAAATTGTCTTCTCTGGATAAACGCAGCAACAGATAGGTGCATAAAATATTTCCACAAATCTCTGTAGCTTGTGTTTGCTCCATATGGGGGCTAAAACCAACTGATAAGACAGCCAAGACTTTTTTTTTCTTGACAGAGATGAAGGTTCAGTAAGTGGCTGCATGTAGAATCTTACATATGGGTAGCTAAGACTAAGATAGTTAAGCTTAAAGCCGCCAGCATATCCCCCCACCTCATGGCATGTGATAGCCCTACGGCATAAGAAAGACGTAGTAGATAATTTCCTAGGAAGGCATAAGAAAGATGTAGCAGATAATTTCCTAGAAAGGGTTATTATTTTACAATTCACGTCTTGGTGGAGATTTATATTCATTGTTTACACACCAATGCAAATGTAGCAGATAATTTCCTAGAAAGGGTTATTCTATTATAATTCACATCTCGATGGAGATCTGTGTTCATTGTTTACACACCAAAGCAACAGTTTATGAACAGATGCAATTGATTATATAGGTTCCAATCCTTTCTTCCAGTTTGATATGTCTAGGGGAATATTTTGTTTCTAATGCTATGGAATCATGAATTAGAATCTTGAAAATGTTGTTTTTCTTAAAAAAATTAAATATTTTATGTATTTTTGAGCAAACCGATTCATTAAATTCAAATTGACCGATTTATTACCGATTCATTACCGATTCCGATTCCGATTCCGAGTTGACCCTCGACCAATTCCGAGTCCGATTCCGATTTTTAAAACCTTGATCAAGACACATACTATCCCCTCTGCAATCTCTTCTCATCTCTGCTCCAGGCAATCTCAATACAAAAGATGCCCCCTCTAATGCCATCTGATCTCTGATCTGGAGAAAAAAATGTAGTATGGTCCCTGACCACACAAATTTGCAGCATGGTAGCTCCAACTAACATGGATGTGATAACAGGATTTTAATGAGGGTTTGAAGAAGAAATGACAGATGGGTAGGATAGAAGAATAAAAATCTTACCTTGCAAGCGTACCTGAATGATGGAGATGTTTTCTATGATGTCGGGGATTGTTCCTGCGAATATCAAATGAAGTTTTGATGGAGTTTCTTGCCCACACGATTTACCTAGCTCCACACGTGCGCCCTCCTCTTCCTGCAATGCGAAGGAAAAACTATTTCAATCAGCAAAGCAACAATGAAGGTAAATACAGACAATGAAAATGATAACAAGAAATAAAAGTTACATAGACAGTAATACTCCCTTAATCAAATCGACAAGAAGAGAGAGAAGTAGGGAGAGTCTCCTCAGCCAATGCGCCACTCCTCCAAGACGACTTCTTCACCTGTAGATAAAAATATAGAGAAAAGATATGCAATAGAAACCACCAATAACCTCAGTGCAAAGGAAGAACAGTTTCAGTCGACATCTATAGCATCCACAACCACAAGACAAGTATCTGCAAAATATATTTCATTCCAGAAGCCAAGAGCCAAAAGTCCCCTTACAATGAGAAGCTCTCTCCTTTAAATAGGAAGAAGAGATACCAAAACCCTAACCACCTTTTGAATGGATGGCTAAGATTAAAAGATATAAAAGTTATAATCAACGGTTGAGACGAGCTCGACATAAAGTACATGGATCAACTCAAAAATATAACATAATACATGGACAAAGTCACTCTAGGAGGACGTCCCACTCAATATGACTAGAAAAACATGATAACCCGCTCATGGTGGGTCTAGGGGATGATATCGAACCTCCCTAGTGTGTCCCCATGGCACAATAACATCATACGACCAACACAAGCACCAAATCATGCTCCTCTAGGAAAGTCGTGAGCCTCCAAAGGCTCCAGAAAATCATAAAATGTGCCAGAGAGATGTGTGAGGGCCCCACTGAATTCTGAAACTGCTGTGGAAGGGGTGGAAGACATCACACTCATCATTAAAACAACTCCATGCCATTTCCTTGCCTCAGTAGCTCAAATCGATTTCCTAAGTAGCCATTTTCACCATTTTTATGCCTCTATAAATCCTCTGTAAAGTATAAAAATTCTTGTAACTCTCTGCCTGCTCATCCCGGGCCAAATTTGACTGCACCATAATGTCCGGGAGTATGGCATAATAGTAAAAACAAGTGGTTGGACCCCATACCCCCTCTGTAGCGCCCTAGGTGAACCAAGAAGATCATTAAACGGCTCTGACAGGCCATTTTTAATGGCAAATATGCACCAGAATAATAAACTGAGGAAAATACTCACTGTAACTACTCGGAACTGAAAACCAACTGTCTCAATGGACTTAGAGAGCCCAAATCTACTAGAGGTGTGTACTCATAGACCACATGGATCTTTGCATGATCATATAATATCTCAAATATGCCCAAGCAGATAAAAATAATAACAATCTATAAATGATCAAATATAATAGAATGCTAGATCATCATCATAGACTTGTAACCAATGCATGGAACCACCTGGTGACCTGTAATAGACCATATATCATCCATCTGCATCATCCAAGGTCTATCCACCTCATGTCCTGTAGTTGACCTTAGTCAAACTAGGTTTGACCAAGTCAACATGACCCATAAAATGACCCAGGCTAACATCAAACTTCTGCAAGTGTTAAAAGGTTAAGACATGCTTTACAAATCATGCAAGTAGCAATATAACATATAGTAATCAATTCTCTAGCGATCTAAAACCAATTATTCAATGTTTTTTATTATTATTATAGCTCAGACTAGAACCTCAAGACTGTACTCACTTCATGGCTATGATCATTTTTCTAGTGTAGGGTGAACTCTAAAGACTACAAGGCTAGGCTAAGGGATGACTATACTGACTTGACACAATGATACTTTGGATATGGAAAAAAAGGAATACACACTAGGGCATATGCTGGACAAGCAAATAACACAGGGGAAGGCAGTGTCTCAAAAATGGATAAGCAGTCTGGGCTTTAGGGTTTAAGGGATTTAGTGCTCTAGGTTTAGGTTCTTAGGGTTTATGAGGTTAGGAATTAAAGTGTTTATTCGACCTTGACAGATGTCTACAGCTCACATCTAGGCTGATACAGCTCCGTGAGGATCTTTTCTAGAGCCGCTATGACTAGGTGCCTGACAAACCGTAACTTGAGACTCTAGGGGACACTTAGAATTAGTTGTCCCTTACTCCATCTCACATGATAACCCGCAGGCTAGTGAGGAATAAATCATTACAAGTGAGGCCAGCAATCATTAGATATAGCATTTGTTAAACCATTTCTTTTTAGGCCTTTCATTCATTTCCATAGCCTTGATCCGTGTGTGTTGAAAAACAGATTTTGGATTTACAATTATTAGGCTTTTTTAGCCGTGTGTGATAAGAAACACATTCTTGGATTTTCATTAATTTCACATGCCTTTCATTCACGTGTGTTAAGAAACACATTCTAGAATGGGCTTACGTTTCATTTCTAGTCACATTGTAATGATGGTAGTACTATTTGTTCCAGGTTTTAGCCAACAACAACCCAAATGACTAATGCCGAATTTCCATCACTAAGGATGAAATCCAACTCACCCGAAGGCAAGCTCTGTCACCAACTCAGAGTCGAGACACAAGATAAACATGGAATCTCATCCAACAAAGAGGCCAAAGTGGGGGAAGGTCCTCCCTATCACAGGTCAAGTAGTAAGTCAAGGATAATATCATAACGAGAAGGTAATGGATGGATGGAGAAAGTGAATAATGAGTCCAAGACTAGCAAGCCATAGGGTGGTGGGAATGATCACCTCCATTCTCCTAAGGAGGGTAAAACCAATGAGTATAACCAGGAACTTCTAAGTCTGAGCAGGGACATAGATAGATAAATAATACAACCAGGTACACATATCTATATGATTGCCAGATCATGACACTAAGTGCTAAAACATGCCACAAGAATGAGTATAAAAGCAATAATAACCATAACACATGATAATACCTGCTGGGTCATATACTTGTGCATAAACAATCTGAACCATCATCTGTCCACTGAGAACCTGCTGCTGCAACTCTGGGCAATACATATTGCTCTTTAAATGGCTAAATGGCTACATCGGTCATCAAACCTGAGTTTCCTAAGACTCAGTCATTGCATAGGAATATATTGTTGTCTATAATCATAATAGTGATCCAATATAGATGCTCATCTCAAGCATCTCAATGTAAAGGATTGGTTGAAAAATGTACTAGAATCTGGAATAAAACATATGGTATCCCAACTACTATATATGTGATAACAGGCTCCACTTGGATATCTTCACTTGGCACTAGATCTATCTAGATCTACTAATGTTAACCTATAAGTAGCCTTATATTTCATTGGTTGAACATTTATCCATCTCATAAGCCTCTTCAATCAACCCCTAACTCATTGGGACCCCTTATCCATTCTAGATCCAGATCTATCACTCTTGATCTCTTCATATTTCATCTTTCACATTTCCCTAGGAGGTCTTGAGTAGGTTCGCTAGCCTTCATAGGTTAGCTAGGGTCTCCCCCTTGATCTTGCTTAGGCTTGATCTAAAGTGAAGAGTGCCTCGGTTAGCGTGACATCGAATTGCATTGGGAACCATGGCATCTCTTGGGTCACCTCTTTAGTTGTCCATTGCCTCTACCATCCTGGATAGAATAACCTTTAAGGACAACTACAAGTTGTGTGATAACAGGTGGAAATGATGCCCCTTGTGAAACCAGGAATATTTGACTCGCCTGAGGCTTGCATATTCCTATCAATTTTAATGGCCATTTTTTTAGCAAGTTTTAAATTAGCAGGCTCCTTATCCCTTAGTTGATATCTTATTTCACCACTGAGGGCCTCCATGTAGTATATAAGAATAGAGGCATCTGCAGGTTCAAAATCATTATGGATGATTGATGCTAAGTCCCTGAATTTTTTTGTTGAATTCTTCATAGTTTCATTTTCATTCCTTTTAATGGAGTGTGTTGCTCGCCAATGTGCACACGGCAGCAGAAATATTTAGAAGTTGCTTTTCCAAGGGGGAAATGTGTGGCTTTGGGGGCAAGCAAAGAGTCAAGTGTTGTCACTTTATCCCGACTCCTCTGTTTAGGCAAACTCGTAATGGAGCCAAGGGGGGTAGACCCTACAAAGAGTTATTAAGGCTCTTATGGTTTTAAAGTGTTTTGAATGTGTGATGAGGATGGGTGTTGTTTTAGGAGTTTTTTGATGATTTACAATAATAGATTAAGTCCAAGCATGTATTTGCAAAATAGATGATGCACAACCAACTTTATAAATAAAACATCCACGACATGACATGATTAAAGTAGATAAACCTCCAGATAGATAATAAACAAAATGAAATACTTTGCAGAATGACCAGTGCCAAATGGAGTCAATTCCTTGAGTGTTTGGGATGCTTAAAACATGTCTTTGGTGTGCTTGGGAATGTTTTGAAAATTCTTCTTGGTAAATTTTATTGTAAATTTTGGGGGTGAAGTTGATTATTATGGGAAGGGGATCTCCAAGATATACCTTGCGGTACAAGAGATATGTCCGGATAACACTCCAGGTGGCTCTATACAAGGACATGTGGGTTGGCCGGAGTCTCTAGAGCGATGTTCAACACTACACCAACAAGGATGTAGTCTAACGGTGCCCTTAAGGTCTCATACTAGTGGTTCCCACGTCCCCAGGAAGAATTTGCCCATTTTCGATTGTTTGATGATCAACATCTGATTTTCGTTGGTTTTCTTGGGAGTAAATTTTATTATGGTTGAAGTGGAATTAGATGTGTAGAATTAAGCAATCTACACTGCTTCTAGGTATCCCACAAGTGGGTAGAGCATACACAGTGTAGTAAATGTTCGTTCCGATTTTATTGTGTGAATGAAATAAGAACCATAGACTCTCCCGATAGAGAGCGCTCTTGATCTGCCTTATGGCGAGATTCAAGAGACTTATGAACAAAACTACAAAGTTGTGAAGTAAATGAACTAAACTACCCAAGAATCTCTTTCAAGTCTAGGACCATACTCGGGAGAGCGAGGGGGTTAGCAAAAATAAAACAAAGTGAACTCTTCGACAGAGAGCACTCTTGATCTGCCTTATGGCGAGATTCAAGAGATTTTGTGTTCTTTTTAATAATTTATATCAAACTTGAAACTAAGTAAAGACTTGAAAAAGATAAATCAAACTAAGCTATCAATTCTAAGATCTAACAACTTATTCATAAAGTGAAACGACTCTAACCTTCTTATTCTACCTTGCAGGTATAAAGCAAATAAAGTGCAAAAGGATGATACAAGCTTCCCCCAAATGGGGGAAGTAGGGTGTGGGAGCCTTTATCCCACTTGCTCTTTATTAATTTTTGTACAATGTATTTGATGTTATCTTCTTCTTGAAGGCACAAAGATAGAAGGGGGATGAAAGAAGGGAGAAGATGGAGAAGTTTTGTGCCTTAAGATCTTTTGCTTTTTTGCTCTTCTCGCTTTGACTTTAGCTCTTCTATTGCTTCCTTGTTTCCCTATAAGTAAGAGCTTTACACAATAGCTAGGTTAAGAGTTAGCAAATAAACCTAATGAAAACTAGATCTAAATGCAAAAAAAGAATAAGAACTAGAAACTAGATCTAAATGCTTTAAGATGCAAACTAGAACCTAGATCTAAAAATGCAAAAACAAGTAAATGCAAACAAGAAGAGGGAGCGAATGCAAGAGGAGATCAAGCGAAAGGAATAAGAGCGAAAGCAAATGAAGGAAGGAGCAGCCAATCAATTTCTTCTTATGCAGTCAACACACTTTTAAAGGCAGCCAATCAATCTTTAGACAGTCAACACACTTCTTAAAAGGAAGCCAATCAATCTTTAGACAGTCAACAGTACTCTTTAAAGGCAGCCACTCAATCTTTAGACAGTCAACACACTTCTCAAGGCAGCCAATGCAATCTTTAGACTGTTTTGTACCCTTTTTGATGACTGTTTTGTGTTAGTTTTTGTACCTTGGATGTGTTCCCCCTAGTGATTTTAGCCTAAGTCACTAAGAAGGGGGTGATGGGACCCTCACATTAATTAAACAATTAATGAGACTTTATGTTTGTAAAGTCACTTTTTGTCTAAAGTTAAAAGTGGGTGAGTAATAATTAATTAAGTGATTTAATTATGTGACTTTTACTCACATCAAATCTTAGCCATTGATTTGATTTAATCTACACCATTGGATTAAGATTCCTTTTAGGGATTGGACAAAAAGGAGGGAGGCTCCAAATACCTAATTCATTATTGAGGTGAATGAATGAAGAGAAGAGAGAGCACGAGAAGGAGGAGGTCGAGATAGAGAAAGGACACCTGCGTGACTGAAATTCCAGGGCACGAGTTTCTAGATATGGGTTCCAGTATTCAGCTCTGAGTTCGAGGCCTTCCTTTAAGGCATTTATTATCAGCACTGTAAATGATAGTAGCTGTCATCTTCAGCATTAAACCCGTGACTATCCAGTGCAGCAGCAGTTTCATTAACACGCAGTTAGAGGAAGAATGGGGCTCAGATTTCGAGTACCCTCCCACTGCTGAAGCACACAGCTCGAGACAGCAAACCCTGGCTCAAATCTCGAGGTATGCTGTATGTATTTAGTGGATAATTCTGCTGCACGGTTTCTCTGAAATGACTGGCACTGTTCTGGCCGGTTCAAGCTGTCATTTCTGTTATAGGTTTGAAGTTGACACAGCCCAGAATTCGAGGTAAAGTCTACAATGATTTCGAGGGTGTATTTGGCACTGAATTCGAGGTACAGCAGAGCACTGAAAACTAGATGGATTCTGCATTGTTTGAAGGAGATTACCGCATTAATAACAGACTGTAATTTGCACATAGTTCGAGACTGTTCTGCACAGAGTTCGAGGCAGTCTGAGGGTGCAATCTTTCTGGGTGAAGATAAGTTATATTTTCACTGTAATTCTGTTAAATCCTTTGCTGCTGAAGAAATAATAAATCTCTCTCTCACTCAACTGGTTTTCCCCGTGGGGGTTTTTCCAGGGCTCGATTTGGCCAAAAATCTCTGAGTCAAATTTATGTGTGAATGTTGTTGAATTAATTTGCAGCCTGTTAAATGTTTTTAAACTGTGTGTTTACTGTTCAAGTCATTTTGCATTAAGTAACCTACAGGCAATGCAAAACAGGCTGTAGGTGAAAACCACCATAAACTGACATAAACCAGCAGGCAGTTTGAAAGGCAGAAAATCTACATGGTATCAGAGCACAGGGGGCAGAAAACAAATTGATTTGCAGACACACATAAAACTTGCAAATCTCAGAAATTTCAGTGTTCTTACCTTCTGTTAGTGGGCAGCGTTCTTTTGGTCTGATTTTCAGATGGCTACAGGTTTGAGGATTGAAGACAAGTTGAATGGGATGGAAAATTTTGTGCCGTGGAAGGCCAGAATTTTGTTGCTTTTGGAGGAGAACGAGTTATGGGTGGAGGTGGTGAGGAACACCACCACAAACCCCATTACCATTCCAGATGGCTCAGATGCGACCGCTCTTTCAGCCTTCAACAAGAAAGACTGTAAGGCTAGGAGAATCATACTAGATGCAGTAAAAGACCACATCATCCCTCACATTTCCGGGAAGACCAAGGCACACGAGATGTGGAGTGCCTTGATCAGCTTGTATGAGAGCTCCAACGAGAACAGGAAGATGGTTCTCAAGGAGAAGCTCAAGAGTATCAGGATGACTGGAGGAGAGGGAGTCACAGCTTATCTCACCAGGATCTCTGCAGTTCGGGATGAACTAGCAGCGGTTGGTGAAGTAGTATCCCCTACAGAGCTAGTACGCACAGCAGTCAATGGGGCTTCAAGGCCCTGGAGTGCATTTGTGCAGGCCATTGTGGGCAGGGAGAACCTTCCATCATGGGAGAGGTTGTGGGATGACTTTGTGCAGGAGGAGACCAGGACGGGTCTCGTACAGGGCAGTACATCAGGTGGTGGAGCAGATGAGGAGAACGTGGCTCTCACAGCCAAAGGGAAGAAGAAGAAGGGTCCTGTTATCACACAACTTGTAGTTGCCCGTAGAGGTATCCCATCCGGGACGGTAGAGGAGACAGGCAACTAAAGAGGTGACCTAAGAGATGCCACGGTTCCCAATGCAATGTGGGAGTCACGTCAACCGAGGCACTCTTCGCTTTAGGTCAAGGTGTAACTAGACCAACAGGGAGACCCTATACCCCAATCACAGTTGATTGGGCCCAAACAAAGGTTTCTAAGGGTAGGTAAATGATGAGTTACGGAAACCAATGCAAGGCTAAGTGGACCTAAGAGTTAAGGAATGGTTGAAGGTGGTGTAATGGATAGTTAGTGTTTCAACCTATGTATGGTTTAGGCCACATTATGGGGTATGATTACTAGGTATAGTACCATGTGTTTGCACAAGTGGGTCTTGTTTTCTTGGGAAGTGTAAAATGGTTCTAAGTGGACCCACAAGGTGAGGTTAGGTGTGAGGTTGGTACTATAGGTTAGATCTAGGCTAGATCTATAAGTTTGAGTTGGTTCTAGGAATACCCATGTAGTAGATCTAGGGTTTGACACGAATCCCAAGGAGTGCGACTTGCTTGGTGATGGACTAGTGCCTTGTTAAGTGGGCTAATGGAGTCAAGAAGGATGTCAAAGTGTAGATCGGGAGACCTAGAAGCCAAGTCAAGTGGGTTGAATGAGATCCAATGGTTGGATCTTACTAGATCTAGGTTTTTAAGTGATGACCAAAAGTGGACCACAATCCCTTAAAACAAGGAATGCAATCCCCAAGGCGGATCTTGACAAAAGGACAGTATAGACCTAGGTTTCAAGGCATGGGCATTCCAAATCCACGAAAATCTCCAACACCCACTTCCTAGAAGTGGACCAACTCAAAACTTCAAAAGGGGGTGCGACTTGCTCAAGGAAGGGCAAAAGATGGGTTTGGTGGACCAAATTAAGTCCAATGGCCACCAAAATGTAGATCCGGGATGTTAGTACCCCAATCTATGTTCCTTCAAAGTTTCAAGTAAATCAAGTGGCTAGATCTTAGTAGATCTAAGTTTTAAGGTACCAAGAAGATCAAAAGGGGGTTTTAACCCCTTAAAACATGGAGAGATGTCCACAAGGTAGTTTTCACCAAAGTAAGGATATGGGTTTAGGTTATCAAATGTCTAGATGTCAAATCAAGTGGGATCTCACCTACCCATGTGCTAGATCTAACCCAACAAGCTTCTCTTAGGAAAATCGATTTAGGTTCAAGAAGGCTTTTTGCATTGAAAAGTGTGTCAATTTTTAGCCAATCATCACCAAACTATAGATCCAACTAGGGGTGGATGCTATAGAGGTGGGTTTTCAATATCTTTTCAAAAGGAGGGCTAGATCTAAGTAGATCTAAGAAATACCAAAAACAAGGGTTTTAATTTGATTAGGGTTTTTGTGATCTAGAAATTATGGAAGATTCAAGGAAGAGAAGATCATACCTCTTGGAGCATACCTGGATGAAGAGATGAATGCTAGTTGAGACGAGGATTACTTTGCCAAAGATCAAATGGAGAATTGTTGAAGCCCTCTTGCCAAATCGATTTTTCCAAGCCACATGTGATTCCTTCTAACCTGTCAAGCCAAGGAGCAAAGCATCAATCAGTTTAACAAATTGAAGGTAGATACAAGAAAGAGAGAGAGAAACATAGAATAGTTGACACAAAGGCAAAACTACTCCCTGTCAAACCCAAAACGACTTCTTCCAAGCTTGAAGGGCAAGCCTCCCCACCAATTCGCACTTGTCAAAATCGCCCTCTTAACCTGCAAATAAAGTATGGCAAATATGCAAGATAGCTACAATAGATCCTCCAGTGCAATGGACAATAGCATTTACAATCGAAACAACCAACATCCACTCCAATCCAAGCATGTACTCCAAAAGATAGAAATTTTATTCCAAGAGCCAAGAGCCAAAAATCTCTAGATGAATTTTACAATGAGGGGGTCTCCTCCTTATATAGGATAATAAAGACCAAAACCCTAGATCTCAAAACCACTTTTTGAAATGAGTGGTTGAGATTAAAAGATCTCACAACATAATCAATGGCTAATAATAAATCATAACCATATATCACATGGATCACCCACATAATGATAGCGCCCCCACTAAAAGGGTACAATGAGGGGTGACGTCATCCACAAGAGAAAATATAAGCATCAAAATCCACCTCATGGTGACTAGGACATAACAATATAAGCTCATGGTGGGGCTAGGAGGTTTTAATCCTTACTAGCTCATCCCCAAGGCACAATAAAAATAATAAAATATGTCCAATATAATAAAAATGACCAAAACTGTCCTCAGAATCCATGACAGTCAAGCAGTAAATGTCCTCCTGTGATCAATCTGGGCATACCCACATGGTGAAAACTGACTGGAAGGTAGTGATGCCGCCCTGGAAGACTTCTGTGAAAACCAAATGCCAAAACCTTGCCTCAATTGCCCAAATCGATTTCCTCAGTGACCACCTTTTCCCATTTTTTAACTGCCTCGGGAACTGTGAAAGTGCCAAAACTGCCTCCTAGGGTGCTAGCGCTGTCAATCTGAGCCCACCAGGCTCTCCGGAAGGGGGGATAAATGGTAATAACAAGTGGCTGGACCACCCCCTCCATCATCAGCGCCCTAGGTGAACTGGCCTCTCGGGGCCCCTGCTGCTCAGGCTGGAAAATCAGCCCCCAATCTGGTCAACAAGTGTAAAACTGCATCAATCACTGTCAGAAGTGCCCGGAACTGAAGGATAAGTGTCTCAATGGATCCAGAAGACCCAAATCCACTAGGAATGAGTACTCATACACCCTGGGTTTCCCTAATGGGCCTGCTGTAGGGTCCACCATATATGGACAATGTATAATCTGCTGATCTGAAGACATAATAAACCTGCTGAACTGGATCAAACATCATCTGCATCATATGTCCATCATATGATATCATCATCAAACATGTGGGCTCATAAATCATCATCAATAATCATCATACATGGTCCACATCATCACGGATCCCAAGAATATATATAACCAAGGATAAATCACATCAGTAGACTAAGACAATGCTTCTCTAATCATTCCCACAGCTAAGCTCAAAGTATAAATTCCATTCAGTGGCATTAATCAAGTTAACATATTCTGTTGTTATATAAAATTACTTGCACAATAGTTCAAATGACAAACTCACCCATTGGACATGGTCAAACTGCTAGTGAAGGATGAAGGCTAGGAGCAAGGTTGAGCCAAGGGTTTGATTTGTCTAACTTAACTCAAAAATACTTTGGACTAGGAGAAAGGGGGAAGCTACAAACTCTGTGCTGGACAAAAAGAACACGGGGGATGGCTGTGTCTCACAAATGGATAAGTTGTTTGGAGAGTGCTTATTCAACTTAGGCATCATGTCTACATCAAGTTGATCCAGGTTCATTAGGATCATTCAATTTTATTTCCATGGCCTTTTTGGCCTACATAACCCTTCGGATTTCAGATGTGCTGAGAAGCACAACTAGTTGCAGCTTGCATCCAGGGCATGTTTTTCACATATTCATAAGGTTAGCAATTGTTTAGATATAACTTTTAAGAACCATTGCTTTTTGGACCTTTCCTATACTCTTCGAGGAGTATTTTTAGCTTTTCATTGCTCTTGCCCTTTTTTTGTTTCCATGGGCGAATTTTTTAGTTTCCATAGGTAGAACATGAGCTTTCAGTTTTAGCCAACAACATCTCAAGTGACTAGGGGGAGTTCGAGCCAATGCCAAACATCGGGACAACCGACCAGAATGATTTAGGCCTACAATCCAACTCACCAAAGGTAAGTTCTGTCACCAACTCAGAGCCGAGACACTGGATAAACAGGGATGCGGTCCAAACACAAAGGTAGAAAAATGGGGAAGTCCTCAGTATCAGAAAGTCAAATGAGACAAGTCAGGGTTTAAAGTCAAACAGGAAGGTCATGTATGGATGGAGACAAGTGAATATGGAGCCTACACTAGCAGACAACTGGTGTCGGGGAAAGACCATGTCTATGTAAGGTGAAATACCAGTAAGTTTTGTTAAATGATCTAAATGTGCAAGCAATTGTCCATTTTATGATTTGCAGTTCATTTTAAATAATTTGCCACATCAGGACTAATATACCAAGCACATGCCATGATCATGACTAAATCAACAAGATAATAATCCACAGTCAGTGAGAACAATATCCATAGATCATACAATATCATCACAATAATAATCATCAAGTATCATCTGAAACACTGCTGTAGTACATCTCTAGGCACTGAACTGAAACTGTAATGGGATAAGTGGTCACATCAGTCATCAAATCTGAACTCTCAAGGCTCAGCCTTGACATAAGGTCATAAAATCTGAATAATGTACTGCTCTGATCATGAGTGATCCAAATATATAGCCATGCTCTGGAATAAAGGAAGCTCTGGAATGTGCAGACATCTGCTGTACAAGAATAGTAGCCCTGCTACTATGGTGTGATAACAGGTCCCAAGAAGCATGGGGCCAAGGGACAGCAGCAGCAGCATCCACAGGGTGGGCAGAAGAAGGACTTGAGTAAAATCAAGTGCTACTGTTGTCAGGCGTTTGGGCACTATGCATCTCAGTGTCCAAACAAGAAGAGGAAGAAGGGACCAGGTCAGTAGACAGCATCCTCAGCAGAGATTGATGAGTTTGGTGACAGGTTTCAGAGGGAGTTTTCCCTATATGCTGGACAGAGTGAGAGAGAGAGAGAGTCTCCTTAGCCACTAGCATTGACATGGATATGGAGATTGAGCACTCATTGTTGACAAGGCATGAGAAAGGTCCATCCACCACTGGTACATGGTATATTGACAGCGGAGCCTCGAGACACATGACAGGTACTCGGGAGTTCTTCTCCGAGTTATCACGAACAGAGAGAGAGGTGGAGGTTGTACTTGGTGACAACACCATTGTTAGAGCAGTGGGTCAGGGGACAGTCATATTTGAGAGGGAGTCCATGAGTCCCATGACTTTGAGGGATGTGTTGTACATCCCTGGGCTGAAAAAGAACCTTGTTTCAGTTTCCACGATTGAGGACAGGGGTCTTGGAGTGTGCTTCTCAGATGGGAGAGTGCAGGTGTTTCCCAAGACCACAGATGTATCTACTCCCATGGATATTGGAGTTAGATGTGGATGACTGTACAAGCTATTGTTTCAGCCACAGCATGCTCTAGCACACAGCAGCAGCAGTGAGCTGTGTGAGTTATGGAACAGGAGGATGGCCCATTTACATCACCCCGCTCTGGGAGTGTTGAGGAGCATGGTCACAGGGTTACCTGATTTTGACACTGAGCAGAGTGATGTGTGCAGAGGGTGTGCTTTGGGAAAGTACACCAAGACCGTGTTTCCTAGCAGTGACACGAGAGCAGCAAGTGTGCTTGATCTGATTCATACTGACATTTGTGGTCCTATGTCCTCAGTATCTTTGAGTGGCCATGAGTACTATATCAGCTTCATTGATGACTACTCCAGGAAGACCTGGATCTACTTCTTGAGGAGCAAGAAGTCCCCACTTGTATTGAGTGTCTTCCAAGGGTTTAAAGCCCTTGTGGAGAAGCAGACGGGGAGGAAGATCAGGATGTTGAGTTCAGACAATGGGGGTGAGTATACCTCCAAGGAGTTCAGCGCATTCTGCAGACAGGAGGGCATACAGCGTCAGTTGACAGTTCCCTACACTCCTGAGCAGAATGGAGTAGTAGAGAGGAAGAACAGGTCGATCCTTGGAGCAGCGAGGGCCATGCTTCATGATCAGGGGTTACCGTTCTTTCTGTGGGCTGAGGCCTGCAACACTGCAGTGTACCTGTAGAACAGGAGTCCCCACCATGCCGTGGGGAGGATGACTCCAGAAGAGATGTATTCAGGCAAGAAGCCTGAGGTGAGCCATTTTCGGATATTTGGCTCTCTGACTTACTCTCACGTCCCCTCAGAGAGGAGGACGAAGTTCGAGCCCACCGCAGAGAGAGGCATCTTTGTGGGTTACGACGAGACTTCGAAGGCATATCGGCTTTACATTCCTGGCCAGAGGCGAGTTGTAGTCAGGCGGGAAGTAAAGTTTGATGAGGAGAGGGCCTTCAGGAAGTCGAGAGAGATAGAGCAGGGGGAGACACCAGCTCCCACACCTCAGTTGAGTCAGGCTTCTTCGATACAGGTTACAGGTCCACAGGTTTCTGGGGTGACTGGATCACAGGGTACAGGCACAGGTTCTACAGGGTCAGTGGTTCAGATTACAGGTACAGGGACAGGTACAGGGATTGGCACAGGTTCAGGATCACCGGTTTCTGGCTCAAAGAGTGCAGGGTCTTCTGGGACTAGTTCATCAGCTACAGGTCCTAGGGGTGTTAGACCTCATGTTTCTGGCACGTCCTCAGAGGAGGATACACCAGGTTCGGAGGAGCCTTCAAGGAAGAAGAAGTCCAAGTGGCTTCGAGACACCTTGAAGGAAGTAGAGGCATTTGGTAGACCTCAGGAGCAGATCAGGACGATTTTTGAGCCAGACAGATATGGGATGACCCTTGTTGCGAGTCTTTGTGACTCTGCGCCTTCTACATATGAGGAGGCTTCTCAGCATCAGGTATGGAGAGATGCCATGATGGAAGAGTACCATTCCATCATGAAGAATGATGCTTGGGAGATTGTACCGAGACCTAAGGGGAAGTCAGTTGTGACTTCCAAGTGGCTCTACAAGGTCAAGCATGCAGCAGATGGCAGTGTAGAGAAGTTCAAGGCTCGGTTTGTGGCTAGGGGGTGTTGCCGCCTAGTTCCACACCTGAGGAAAACGCAGCAGAAGTCTTCAAGCTGCTGGTGTGGCCTTGGGGGCAAGTCAGAGTCAAGTGCTGTCACTTGGGACTCGACTCCTCCGTCTAGGCTTTCCTAGCGAAGCCAAGGGGGGTGGACCCTAAAAATGAAAAGAAACTAAGGCGTCTAATCTAGGAGTTAGGAAAATATTTTTTGGTAACCAAGAATAAACAACATATGCATTGATCAAATAAAACAATCATTCATCATTTACTCCCATTTTAAAATAATCATCATTTAACTGCACATTAGTCAATAATATGAAGTAAAATTAAACAAGACCAGTGCCTTATTATGGAGTCAATAAACAAATGCATAAGCAGAAAAAGTAGATGTTGTGCGAGTGTTCTTGGTTTATTTTAAAATTAATGTGAAGGTGATCTTTTTATTATGGCAGGTGGGTTCCCAATATACGCAAGGTACGGGGGAACATGTCCGGAATTTTAATGCGTGGCTTCCCACTCAGACTTGGGCTGGATCGGAGTCTCGAGGAGGTGTTCAGATGCTGTACCAACGAGGGCAAGCCTAACGGTTTCCAAGAGGTCACTATCCAGTTTTGTCCCAAGCCCTCTGAGAAATTTCCCCACGACACTAAAATATTCGTTTTGTGCCGGATTTTCACAAAAAGTATTTTTTATTAGGGCGGTGTTAGATCCTATTACTAGTCATCCCCTCCTTTCTGATGTGTACCGACTGGATC
Organism: Larix kaempferi; assembly: GCA_027924585.1. Lineage (NCBI taxonomy): Eukaryota > Viridiplantae > Streptophyta > Pinopsida > Pinales > Pinaceae > Larix > Larix kaempferi. The sequence goes on along the minus strand of BSBM01000444.1, from coordinate 12,706,181 downwards.
AGACTGAGCTGCAAGTCGGCCACAGAGCATACGGGAGAAGACCTTGGTATTTTTTAGAAAAATTTTAAGAAACCAAATTTTATCTTTTTAAACCCCAGGAGTCTCTTTTCAGGCACGTATTTCGGGCAAGCCCTCATACAGAAACCCTACTTCGGGAAAGCAAGGGGGGCGTTTTGAGTTTGTAAAAAAAATGAAAAAACTACGTTGTGAGTGAACTTGTGGCCCGCCAGTGGAACGGACCAACAAGGTTAATTTTAATCCTAGTTAATTTTATTAAATGCCGAAAATCAAAGAAATAAACTACTCTAAAAATCACGCCATGAAAAGAGACGACACAGGCCACCCCTGGGGGGATGGGGTATGGGCGTTGGCTAGCCCACTTGCTCTCGTTTAATAGTTGTTTACAATGATTAGAGAAGTGCCCCAGTCTACTTAAAGTGACTTGGTGGCTTACAAAATTTGAGGAAAAAATGACCGGTTTTTAAAAATATGAAAATTTGTCCTCCGGATTGCCTGGATCCTCGAAATTTCGGCAGCACTTCCTCCTACCTGTTCGTCTTTTGCTGCAAACCAGCAAGCAATAATTAGTATAATATGCCCAAAAACACTTTAAAAGTGTCTTTGGAACACCTCCTAAAAAACCCAAAAAAATCTAAGTAAAAATTGCAAAAATTAACCAAGTAAAACAAGCAGTAATGCTAGTTTGGCTTGGGGTCTTTGCAAGCTTTATGAGCTGCAAATTGTATGCTCTTGGACAGCCAAATATACTTTTTAAAATCAGAACAACAACTACCCAACAAAACTTAAAAGAAATTTGACAATTTTACTGCAAGTTTTGGAAAAGTAGATGCTAAATGAAGGAAAAATCTAACAGTTAAGAATATGAGCTTTGTAACTGTCTAAATCAAACCTTTATGAAATGATTTCTGATCTATTTAAAATGTGGACATGAGCATATAAATCAGAAATATTTCAAATAAAAGTAACCAGTTAACCAAAGAAAATTTTTTGCTTATAAGAGCTGAGGAAGAGAGAAGAGACAGAATGGTCCTTGAAACCAAAGACTTTGAAAGCTTGGAAGTGGGAAACCGAGGGTGAGATCCACCAAAATGTGTACAGAAGAAGAAGATGGAGAGCAAACAAGCTATCCTCCTCTTCACACCTGTCAACCTGTAGCAAACAAAACTCACAGAAAAACCATCAAACTAGAAATGCACATGGTTAGAAATCAAAATAGTATGAGCATAAACAAATGAAACATATAAACTTTGAATCTCTAACCAATATGACAAATGCAAGAACAAATTAAAACAAATAAGATTAATTGTTCCTTCCCACAAAATCGTTACCAATCCTTCAAGCAGGCTAGTAGATGGCTGGAAATTACATGCACGGAACTTGAAATTGCTACAAAATACTCCACATCAAGAGACCATGAAACCACTCACAAAAGTATCACACATATGGACCTCCAAAGTCTTTTTATTAATCAACAAAATAGCATAAGCTTAGTACATATTTCTGCTCTCTCTCCAACTAGAGAAAATGGAGTGGGCAGCCATGCTTAAATAGCCAAAGATGGAGAGAAATGGGTGGAATGAGTGGCATAACTCATGGAGAAAATGGGGCTGCCCACTCCCATGTAATGGGCTGCCAAAATCAGCCCCAAATCAGCTAAAAATCAGCCATGTGACAGCCCATAAACATAGCTGCAAATTCCATGATTGAAGAGGCCCAATTTTGGGAAATATGCCCCCCTCAAATGGGGAAGTAATCCCACTAATATAGCTGCCCGGAATCTTTCCAAAATCAGCTCTTACAACTCCTAAAACATAGCTGAAAAAATCAGTCCATAAATCACTCCCAAAATTTAATATTTTTATTAAGTCATTTTTTCACTTTTTCAATTTTTTATGACTTTTTGGGGTTTTTTGACTTTTTTGGATTTTTGTGGAAAAATAATCACCCAAACATTAGAAAGAGTGGGTTTAGAGGTTTAGGGGGTGCTTTGAGTTAGAAAACGAGCACCCCTAAGGCAAAAAATACCTCCAGATGCCCCTTATAGGCCAATTACAAATTTTTTAATTGAACCATTAAAAAATGGCTCAATTTACGGAAAAAATAAAACTTGCCGAAAATTAAAAACAACCTAGGGGGACTTAGCACATGTCTATATGACTCAAAATTAACGCCTAGCATGTTCATATACATTGACCCATAGACTTTAACAATCCCCTAAGGCCCGTCAGCCTCCCCAGGCATTCCAACTTTGGAGGAGCAGGAGAAAAACCCATTAATTATGTTATGCACTAATGCAAGACATAATAGATAGGTGAAAAAACTCCTTGGAATACCTGACTTAGCCAAAAAGTCCTAGGGAACCAAGTCTTTTACAAAACACCATGCTAGTACGTTTTGTTACAAACCCCGCAGGGCCATGGACATGTGGAAAATTTTAAAAACGGGGGCCTTTAAAAGGCCAGCTGGATATCAAATCACCAAAAATGAACATGTATCATGTTCCACTCTGCCCGCTCGCTTGATAATCCAACCAAGTACAACTTAGTTGGCAACAGGGGGTTCTCACAGGTTGAGGGAGTCGACTATGATGAGACTTTTGCTCCAGTGGCTCGGTATTCCTCCATCAGGGCAGTGATATCGATTGCAGCAGAGATGGGTTGGAGGATCCACCAGATGGATGTGAAGACCGCATTTCTCAATGGTCTTCTGCAGGAGGAGGTGTATTTGGAGCAGCCACAGGGATTCGAGACACATGGGAGAGATTCGCATGTTTGCAAGCTTAGGAAAGCCTTGTACGGTCTGAAGCAAGCTCCCAGAGCTTGGTACTCCAGGATAGATGCATATCTGATTTCGATGGGATTCCAGAAGAGTGAGGTTGATCCCAACCTACACTACATTGTGGTTGGTGGAGATCCGCTCATTCTTCTGCTATATGTTGATGATTTATTTATCACTGGAGATGAGCGTCTTATTGCTCTGTGCAAGAGAGATCTTGCAGCTGAGTATGAGATGACAGATATTGGGCTGATGCATTACTATTTGGGGATGGAGGTATGGCAGGAGTCAGGACATATTTTCCTAGGACAGGGGAAGTATGCTGTAGAGATTCTGAAGACTTTTCGGATGGACGACTGCAGGCCTATGTCTACACCTATGATCACCAACTTGAAGCAACTTTATGCTTCAGATGGTAAGTTGGTGGATCCCACACTATATCGTCGGCTCATCGGATCGTTGATGTATCTGGTCAACACCAGGCCAGACTTGTGCTTTGCAGTCAACACTCTTAGCCAGTTCATGGTGCAACCTAGGAGTGTACACTGGAGTGCTGCAAAGCACATCTTGAGATACCTTGCAGGGACGGTGGATTATGGTCTGGACTACAGAGGTTCAGGTGGAGTTAGTTTGATTGGGTTCACAGATTCAGACTGGGCAGGTTGTGTGAGGGACCGGAAGAGCACTTCCGGTTGTTGTTTCAGCTTGGGCTCGGCAGCAATGTCGTGGTTCAGCAGGAAACAAAAGTCCGTTGCATTGAGTTTTGCTGAGGCTGAGTATATGGAAGCCAGTCAGGCGACTTGCGAAGCGCTGTGGCTTCGTAAGCTATTGGTAGATTTATTTGATCAGCAGCTGAGGCCTACGATGATTTACTGCGACAATCAGAGTTGCATTCAGCTCTCTGAGAATCCCGTTTTTCATGACAGGTCAAAGCACATTGAGATCAGATACCACTTCATTCGGGACTACGTTCAGAGAGGAGCAGTTGAGCTTCAGTATATATCCACTGATCAGCAGGTTGCAGATGTCCTAACGAAATCTTTGGGGAGGGGGAAGTTTGTCCTCTTCAGAGATAAGTTGGGAGTGGTGCGGAACACCTTCCTTAGTAAGAGGGAGTGTTAGTTTTTGTACCTTGGATTTGTTCCCCCTAGTGATTTTAGCCTAAGTCACTAAGAAGGGGGTGATGGGAGCCTCATATTAATTAAACAATTAATGAGACTTTATGTTTGTAAAGTCACTTTTTGTCTAAAGTTAAAAGTGGGAGAGTAATAATTAATTAAGTGATTTAATTATGTGACTTTTACTCACATCAAATCTTAGCCATTGATTTGATTTAATCTACACCATTGGATTAAGATTCCCTTTTAGGGATTGGACAAAAAGGAGGGAGGCTCCAAATACCTAATTCATTATTAAGGTGAATGAATGAAGAGAAGAGAGAGCACGAGAAGGAGGAGGTCGAGACAGAGAAAGGACACCTGCGTGACTGAAATTCCAGGGCACGAGTTTCTAGATATGGGTTCCAGTATTCAGCTCTGAGTTCGAGGCCTGCCTTTAAGGCATTTATTATCAGCACTGTAAATGATAGTAGCTGTCATCTTCAGCATTAAACCCGTGACTATCCAGTGCAGTAGCAGTTTCATTAACACGCAGTTAGAGGAAGAATGGGGCTCATATTTCGAGTACCCTCCCACTGCTGAAGCACACAGCTCGAGACAGCAAACCCTGGCTCAAATCTCGAGGTATGTTGTATGTATTTAGTGGATAATTCTGCTGCACGGTTTCTCTGAAATGACTGGCACTGTTCTGGCCAGTTCAAGCTGTCATTTCTGTTATAGGTTTGAAGTTGACACAGCCCAGAATTCGAGGTAAAGTCTGCAGTGATTTCGAGGGTGTATTTGGCACTGAATTCGAGGTACAGCAGAGCACTGAAAACTAGATGGATTCTGCATTGTTTGAAGGAGATTACAGCATTAATAACAGATTGTAATTTGCACATAGTTCGAGACTGTTCTGCACAGAGTTCGAGGAAGTCTGAGGGTGCAATCTTTCTGGGTGAAGATAAGTTATATTTTCACTGTAATTCTGTTAAATCCTTTGCTGCTGAAGAAATAATAAATCTCTCTCTCACTCAACTGGTTTTCCCCGTGGGGGTTTTTCCAGGGCTCGATTTGGCCAAAAATCTCTGAGTCAAATTTATGTGTGAATGTTGTTGAATTAATTTGCAGCCTGTTAAATGTTTTTAAACTGTGCGTTTACTGTTCAAGTCATTTTGCATTAAGTAACCTACAGCCAATGCAAAACGGGTTGTAGGTGAAAACCACCATAAACTGACATAAACCAGCAGGCAGTTTGAAAGGCAGAAAATCTACATTTTGTACCCTTTATGGCATCCAATCAACACTCTTTTCGAGGCAGCCAACACACTTTTTTGATGGCACTGTTTTTGAGGCAGCCAATGCACCTTTTAGACAGTCAACCCACTGTTTTGATGGCACTATTTTCGAGGCAGCCAATGCACTTTTCTCAAGGAAGCCAATGCTTTTTCCTATGACAGTCAACACTTAATCCAAACAAGAAGTTAGTAGATTAGTATTGTTTGCTCATGAAACAAAAATACAAATCTAGATCTAAGAATGATGATGATGCTTTTGTAAAAAACTAAGATCTAGACATAACCAAGTAGATCAATAAGTAATATGACTTTGAAAACTTGAACTACTTAGGGAGAAGAGAAAATAGGTGTAAGATGAAACTTGAAGCTTGAAACTAAGATAGCCTATTGCACTTATTACAAGTGAAACTCTTGAAAGATTTAAACTTTAAGCAATGAGATTCACTACTTTGTAACCAACTTGGAAGGAAAATTTTGATTTTAAGGTTTAAAGGGTGAAATGAGAAGGAACTTCAAGCCCAAGCTTTAACAACCGAAGTACTTTGTAGGATCCTGCAACACAAAATCATTAGCTTCAAAGGTAGCAAAGAGGGTTGGAAGCAACTGAATTCCAATTCCTACTTTGCCTTCAAGTAATACTTGCAACACTTCACAACTAAGAGCAAACCATGGTCAAATCTAGTATATTCAGTAAAGGAAATTTTGAAGAGCCTAAGTATAACTAACTACTTTTGGCTACTCCTTGACTTCAATTACAAAACATCAATAAGCAAATTGAACCTACAAATGCGTACCCTATGGATTAATATAAGCCTTCTAAGCTAGGATTGATCAATGATATTGCAAAATAGAAAGTGAAATATAGAGAGATATCACCTAGATTAGATACATGCCATGAGAGATTTCACCATTAGACCTCCAGAGTCTCCACGTTATTCCGACTTGTATTCCAAATAGCATCAAGTATTCAACAATTTCTAAGCAGAGGTTCCTTGCACAAATATTCCAGACTAATGGTGGAGCAAGGCCCTAGTTTTATAGTACAAGAGAGCTAATGCGAATTGCATGAAGAGAGCTAGGGATGAAGGTGCATTCACCAACCAAGGGAGAGATTTGTGCCTTGATCTAAGGCTTAAATAAGCCTTTGTTAAGTGGGATTGAGTGAGGTGGCCTCCACCTAGGCAAGGCGCCCACCATCCCACTTAGTAACCATCAACCATCCAATAAACAAGTGCCAACAAGGAAAGTCGCCCAAGCCAAGAAGGAGGGCGCAAATCCCAAGGAAGAAACATCTGCAGTGCTCCGATATTGATCTGGAGTTGGTTGGTGATGATTGGAATATTCCTAGATGCTCCTTGCCATGTCATTTAGCCCTTTACTGTATTCAATTTGCTTTATTTTGGAAATTTTTTATTTTCTCCAATTTTTTATTTTTTATTATTTTCAATTAAATATTCCTCATTTATTAATTTTGAGAAAATATCTAATTGAGTGAATAATAATCACATGAAACTTAGGAAAAGTGGGTTTAGGGGTTTTATGGGTGCTCTAGGTTAGAAAACGAGCACCCCCAAGGCAAAAACAACCTCCTAACCTATCTTTTATCAGTATTCATGATTTTTTAATTAAATATTAAAAAACCCCGGGAAGCGGGTAAAAATGTTTTTTCAGAAAAGTCTAAAAATCCTAGGGGACCTAGTGCATGTCCACATGACTCAATATAGATGGCTAACATGTAAAAAATCCTAGACATGAGACTCTAATAACCATCTTAGGTTCAACCATCATGGTAAATACTCGAGCTTTGGAGTGAGTGAAAAACTCGGAAATTATACACGACTGAAGCGCAATGCATAATTCCTAAGGAAAAAAACACTCTAGAGTATCACCCTGATAGTTAAACCTAAGGACGGTCGAGTATTTTATAAAAGGACCATGCTTAGACCAACTTTTTACAATTCCCCCAAGAGGGTGTGAAGCATGCATTTATTACAAATGGGGAAAAATTGCCCTGAAAAATGACTTATGAACTTCTGAACTCTGAAGATGAACATGTATCATGTTCATGAAACTGGCGGCTCAATAGAAGTTCAACTATTGTACAAAATAGTTGGTAACAGAGTGAAGGGCTGCCAACTGTTGATGAGGCTCTTTCTTCTCACCCCACTTCTCTTTGAAACCTTGTTGAAATTCAACAAAGGTTTTATAAGAATTATCATCAAGGCCTATGAACCAATCACATGCATCATCCTCTAGAGATAAAGCAAAAAGCTTCATTCTGACATCATCATGATCGTGAGTAGACACACGACACCAAACCATGCATCTTGAAAATTTATATATTTAAACTAGTATCTCTGATATTTAAAGAGATATAAAATTTAATATTAAACTAAATTTCAATTTCTCTAATTCATAAAATGTGTCTTTACTCAATCAATATTCTAAATATCTAATGAGGCCTTGAAATCCATAAATAAAACTAAGTTAAACCCTATAAATATGGTATAAATTTCCATAAATAAAACTAAGTTGAACACTATAAATATTGTATAAATTCTAATTTGATGAATCAAAATCATTTTCCAACATTTTGAGTTTAAACAACAAAATAATTATTGAAATTTCATAATAAAATTGATTAAACTAACTTAAAAAAATAATAATATTTCCTAAATAGCAGCTGTTTTTTAATATATTGATAGCATTTTCTTCCATTAATGTGTTTTTTAATAAAATACATTTTTTAATCTTATGCACCATTTTCAAAGCTATTATACATGCAGAAAATGCATTGTGCTCAAACTTTGCGTTGAAAATTTTTCAAGTAATTATTGTTATCTAATTCATATTTGTTTACTTGTGTAGGATTTTGGAGTGTTAATACTTGCGTCTTTCCTATCAGTTACATGTGCAGTGCTTCTCTATGTTCTTCACACATATCGTATTAGAAGACACATTTTTCACTTCCGTCAACTTTTTTTCAAATTGATGGCAAAATTTTCTTCAGTTTAACTTGCAAAATTAAAAGATGGAGTATTGTGGGAAGGCAGAAAATGTTGATGGGTATTGTGGGAAGGCAGAAAATTGTTGATCTACAGCCGTTTTTACAATATTTTTATTAAATCTATCAATAAATATATTCTATATATTGAAATAGAAAATATGACTAACATATTGATGAGCATATTTTTGTTTTTATATATCCAGTTTTTACAATATTTTTATTAAACCTATCAATTAAGATATTCTATATTGAAACAAAAAATATGACTAACATATTGGTGACCATGTTTTTGTTTGTATATATCTTTGTAAGATCCAAAACGAAGTCATAGCACACCTATTTAAGTTGAAGAAATTATTTCATGTTAAAAATCTCACATAAATCAATGTTGTTTGCTTTTGTTTTGTAAAAATGATTATATATATTTTAAAAAATAGGATAAGGCTTTTATTTGATTTGATGAGTTTATGCACCAATCGTCACTAATTCACAAATTGTCATGCCTTAGCATTATTAAAAAAACTAAAAAGGCAGGCCAAATTCTTTTGCCTATTAAGGGTTTTGACTCACAATTAAGGGTGTTTTTGTCTATTAAGGATTTGTTATCACACAACTTGTAGTTGTCCGAAAAGGTTATCCTATCCAAGATAGTAGAGGCGTTGGACAACTAAAGAGGTGACCCAAGAGATGCCACGGTTCCCAATGCAATTGGTTGTCACGCTAACCAAGGCACTCTTCACTTTGGATCTAGCCTAAGCAAGACCAAGAGGGGGGGACCCTAGCAAACCTATGAAGGCTAGAGAACCTACTCAAGACCTCCTAGGGAAATGTGAAGATGAAATAGGAAGAGATCAAGAGTAAATGGATCTAGATCTAGGAAAGATAAGTGGACCCAAATAGTTAGAGCTTGGTTGAAGAGGCTTATAAGATGGACAAATATTCAACCAAGGAAATATTAAGCCACTTATGGGTTAAGAATAGTAGATCTAGATAGATCTAATGCCAATTAGAATGATCCAAGTGGGGCCCACCCTTAAAATATGGAAAATGGTCAAAATGGGGTCCACAATGTGAAGATCAAGATGAAATGGCACTAGGAGGGTTGCTACTCAATGGATCTTTGGATTTGATAAGGAACAAGCAATACCCACGTGATGGATCTAGCAAAAGCCCACCTACCCAAAAGTGTGACCTCCCTTGGAGAGGCCTGTTATCACCTAAACTGTAGTTACCCCTATGGATGTATCCACTGATGGATGGCAATAGGGAAGGGCAACTCAAAAGGTGCAACCACAATCACCTCGACCTCCAATAGATGGTTGTCATGCCAGTCGAGGCAACCTTCGCTTTATGTTATCTAGACCAGACAACAAAGGGGGAGACCCGATCTACTCCCGATAGGAGAGATCAAAACCAAGACACCAAATCAAGTGAATTCTAAGTGAAGTAAGGTGTATGGTTTATCCTAGACCTTAGGATGAAGTCACAAGACAAGTGAGGGGTTCAATGAGTATAGCTTTGGTTCATTATTGATGTGAGAGTGACTTATAATATTAAAGATAAGATCTGGGATTGATGTGCTAGTTCAATGTGAGAAAATCCACTGCCTTGGGAACCGTGTCCGATGCAGGGTAATTTAGGGGTTGAATTGGGGCTAACTAGTACAAGTGACAAGCTTGATCATGAAGTATGATGACATCAAAAGGTTTAGTTCACCACACAAGGGTCAAACCGCAAGTTAATCCAACAGTCTAGGAAAGTCGAATCGACTTGGAGAGAGACCAGTGCCTTGGGAATTGGGATAATGGAGTTAAAGTGAAGTTAACTTGTGGTTGATGAGTCCTATTGCATGAGACAAGTGGGCAATTAAAGGTTTGATGGATGAATAGGTCTAGATCAAGGTTTGACCTAAGTGGACCACAATCCCTTAAAACAAGGAATGTTATCCCCAAGGTAAGATTTAACAAAGTGACACTCTAGACTTAGGTTTTGAATTATGCCCGTTCCAAATCCACAAAAATCTCATGTACCCACGTCCTAGAAGTGGACCAACTCACTTCTCCAAGGTGGTGCAACTTTGCCCAAGGAGGGTAAAATGTGGGATAGATGAATCAAGACAAGTCCAATGACATCCAAATTTTAGATCCAAATAGGTTGATCAAGTGAGAGTGTTGATCTACAGTTTCAAGGCAATCCAATGGTTAGATCTTACTAGATCTGAGTTTAAAGATACCAAGTGGTCCAAAATGGAGATTAAATCCCTTAAAATGTGGAATAGGGCCCACAAGGTAGGAATTGCCAAAGTAAGAGTCTAGGGGTAGGTTTTAGGGCATGTAGATCATGAATCAATTGAAAACTCAACTACCCATCAACTAGATCTAGGTCAACTCACCTCACCAAGAAGTGCGCCCTTGCTTGGAGGAGCTAAGTTGGCTTGAGAAGGGGATCGGATGAAGGCCAATCCTCACCAAACTATAGATCTGGGATGTCGTGGATACTATAGAGGTGGTTTTTCAATATTATACCCAACAACCCACTAGATCTTAGTAGATCTGAGAAAATGTATCAATGAGGGTTTAAAATAATATGGGTTTTATCAATTTATGAGCTATGTCAATGGATTGGATCAAGATAAGAGAAACAAACCTGTGGATCTTACCTGGGTAACCTTGTAGATGCATTGATGATGATGATCTATGCAAACCCGATCAATTTGAGAAGCTTTGAGATAGTTTTCTATGAAGTTGATTTAGTCCAAGAAGACAATGCGCCCTCTCTCCTGCACAACAAACGTTAACAATATCATATTTGATGCAATCAAGAGATAAGACTAATGCCACAAGAGAAGTAACAGAAAGATAGCATAGATCACAATGATACTAATGATAACCCCCTGATACAAGCAAATGCCAAGAAAGTCGATTTGAAGAAGCCTTGCAAAATCGCCCTTGTTGAAGTCGCCCTCCTGTAGACAAGACAAATATTTCCAAAAAAAGATAGATCTTACCACAAATTCCAAATGCTAGGTTGCAATAGACTTTCCAATCACCATCTAAGAACACCAGATGCAAAGGAGACCACAAGAAAGTTTTTCTATACCAATAATCTAAGAGCCAAAGACCCCATACAATGAGAAGCTCTCTCCTTTAAATAGGAAGGAGAGGCATCAAAATCCTAACCACTTTTTGAATGAGTGGCTAAGATTAAAAGATACAAATGTCTAATCAATGGTTGAGATGAACTCAACAATAAAATACATGGATCACTCATAAAATATAACATAAGTGGACAAAAACGCCCTAGAAGAGGGGAATCCCACCATATCATGATGACAAAATATAATAAGAAGCTTATGGTGGGTCCAAGGGGTAATTTTAGCCACCCTTGGTCAATCCCCGTAGCACAATAATAATAAAATAGTCATCAATATACCAAATCGTGCCTCTATGGACAAATCGTAGGCCTCAAAAGACCTCAGAAATCATCAGAAAGTGCCATAAATAATGGATGCGGGTCCCGATGAAGCTGAAACTGCTGGAGGAGGTGTGGAATACATCAATCCATCATCACTGATCATCCCATGCCAAGACATTGCCTCAGTATCCCAAATCGAATTCCTCAATAGCCATTTCTACCAATCCTGAAATGCCTCGAGAAGCGTGAAACTGCCCCAAACTGCCTCCTGGAGTGCTTGCGCTATCAAGGTGAGAGCACCAGTGTGTTCGGGAGGGGGGTAATATGGTAAAAACAAGTGGCTGGACCACCCCCTCCAAGCACAGCGCCCTAGGTCAACTGGATAAAAATCATCTCTGCTCTGACAGGGTCTCCGGCAGACCAAAACTGCACTGGGATAGCCTACTGAGGGTCAATCATCACTGTAAGTGCCCAGAACTGAAAACGGACTGCTTCATTGGACTCAGAAGGTCCAAATCTATCTAAGATGTGTACTCATACACCATATGAATCTATACATGATCATATAATAAATCCAATATACCGGAACATGTAAAATAATAATAATCTGTAAATGATCAAATAATGTTGTAAACCATGAATCATCATCATAACCCTGTATCTGCTGCATAGAATCATCATGTACATGTATATAGACCATATATCATCTATCCATATCATCACAAGGTCCAACCATCTCATGTCCTATGGTTGACCTTGGTCAAACTAGGTTTGACCAAGTCAACATGACCAAATATAACTCAAACCATCATCGAAAGCTGTTGTAAAGTGTCATGGGTTAATGCATGCTCTACAACTTATTCAAATAACAATTATAACACAAAGTAATCATTACTTGCAATCTAAATCCAAATATATAATGTCATTAATTATTATTATTACTCAGACTAGACTTTCAAGATCATACTCACTTCATAGCTGTGATCAATTTGCTAGTGAAGGGTGAAGGCTAAAATAATTGACTAGGCTAAGGGGTGACTTGACTGACTTAACTTTGTGACACTTTGGCAAAGGGAAAGGGAATACACACCATAGCATATACTGAATGAGCAACAACACAAGGAATGGCGGTGTCTCACAAATGGATGAGTTGTTCAAAGAGGGTTTATTCACCTTTAACAGATGCACACAATCCATAATACACATGAGGCCAGCAATAATTTAGATATAGCATTTAAGTTCCATTGCTTTTTGGGCCTGAAGTTTCCATAGCCTTGATCTATGTGTGTTTATAAACACATTGCATAGATTTACATTTATTTTAGGCTTTCTGCTACAGGTGTGTTTTTAAGGCACTTGTTTACCTGAGCACTTCTAGGTGTGTCACAGACAACTTGTTTACCTCGGTATTTACATTTCCAAAAGATATAACATTTTATTTTCTTGGCCATTTTCATTTGGCATGCCTTTCATTCATGTGTGTTGAAAAACACATTGCATGAACGGGCTTTTCATACAAGATATAGCATTTCATTTTTCCAAATTTTGTATTCATGGCAGCACTAAAAGTTTCAGGTTTAGCCAACACATCTTTAGTGACTAGGGGGAATTCACAAGGAACTCCAACTCACCACAGGTAAGTTTTGTCACCAACTCAGAGCCGAGACACAATAAACAGGGAAGCTCATCCAATACAGAGGCTACAGTGGGGAAAAGGTCCTCCATGTCACTAGTCAAGTAGTAAGTCAGGGGATAAGCTAAAAGGTAGGCAATGGATGGATGAAGACAATGAATAATGGATCCAACACTATCAAGCCAAGGTATGGTGGAATGATCACCTCTATTCTCCCTAAGGAGGGTAAAACCAATGAATATGAATAATGAACTTCTAAGTCTGAGTAGGGACAATATAATATATAATAAGATCAAACAAGTCCACATATCTATATGATCGCCAGATCATGACACTAAGTGCTAAGACATGCTATAAGAATAAGTATAAAAGCAATATAACCATAACACAATGATATACCTGCTGAGTCATATACCTAAATGCTCATCACCTGAACCATCATCTATCCTCTAAAACTGTTGCTATAACTCTGGGCACTACTGAATGCTCTATACAAATGGTATAATGGCTACATCGGTTATCTCTTTGAGTGTCCTGAGACTCGGTCATGGCATGGGGAATATATATTGTTGTCCAAAATTTGATAGTGATCCAATATAGATGCTCATCTCAGCATCTCAATGTAAGGGAACTGGCTGAATAGAGTATTGGAATCAGAAAAATAATGTATGGTAGCCCGGCTACAATATATGTGATAACAAGGCCTGTTATCACATCCATAGTAGCTGGGCTACCATGATTACAGAGCAACCATCTGCATATTTTTGAGATTTGCCTTTACACAGTTCCAGTGAGATCAGCTATGATGAGCCGTGTTATTTATGATCACTCACACATCAAAGCAGCCCTATATCAAACATGCAGTAAACCTTATGCCAAGGTTAATCCGCTTGACCTCAGATTTGATGATTGAGATGACCTTTTATTCCATACATGTGCAGTACAGTGTTTGTAGCTTCAGTGGCAGTGTTCTCAATGGTTACAGTTTGGTCCAGACAGCAGATACAGGTATATGGCCCAGGAAGTATATGAAGTGCATTGGTTTTATCATCTTGTTCTTTTGGTCATTTTGATAGCTTGACTTGGTATATAGTGATCATGATCTGGCAGACTATCTATTTAAAAATGAAAATGGTTGTCATTAATAATCTATATGGTTGTATTACTTACACTTAGAAGCTCTTGTAGTATACTCGTTGGTTTTACCCTCTTAGGAGTGTGGACATGATCATTCACACCTTTTATGGTTTGCTAGCTTAGGCACCACTTTCACTTTCTCCATCCATCCGTTATCCTTCCCACTTTGGTTTCTACCCTGACTTACACCTCAGCTTGTGATATGGAGGACCTCCCCATTTTTGTCTCTGTGTTGGACAACATCCATGTTAGTTTTGTGTCTCGAATCTGAGTTGGCAACAAAACTTGTTGTTACCAACTATTTTGTACAATAGTTGAACTTCTATTGAGCCGCCAGTTATTGAACATGATCCATGTTCATTTCTAGAGTTCAGAGGTTCAGATATTCCAGACTTGGCCTATTTTGGCCATCTTTTTAATTTTTGTTTTGAAATGAACATGCCCCATGGGGTTTGTAATAAAGTGTGCTAGTATGTTGGTCTTGAGTGGCTCGGTTCCCTAGGACTTGACAACCAAACAAGGTAATCCAAGGAGTTTTTTCCCTTGTCGATTATGCTTTGCCTATAGCCGAGTAATAATCGATGAGTTTTTCTCCCACACCTCCAAAGCTGGAATGCCTGAATTTGGTGGTTAGGCCTTAAGGGGTTATTAGAGTCCAACTATAAAATATGAACATACTAGACACTATTGATGTGTTCTGTGGTCATTTCCTAGGTCCATAGGGGGTCTGAAACATTGTCCAAAATTTGTTTTAGCAGACGTGAACATTTTTTAATTTTTTATTAAATTTTTAAATTGATTAAGCCATTTTTCTTATGGCTTAATTGAAAATTTTCAATTTGTAATAATTAAGTGGTTTGAGGGTGGATTTTCGTAAATGGAGGCTCATTTTCTAAGCCAGAGTGTCCATTTAACCCTTAAACCCACTTTTCCTAAGTTTCTGATGATGATTTTTCACTTAATTAAATATTTTCTCAAAATTAATAAATGAGGAATATTTAATTAAAAAAAATCAGAAAATAATAAATTGGGGATAATAAAAAACTCTCCAAAATAATCCAAATTGAATAAAGTAAAGCTCTGAATGACATGGCATGGATCAAAAGAGAATATTCCAATCACCACCAACTGATTTCAATTAACTATCGGAGCAATGCAGTCATCTCTCCTTTAGGATTTGCGCCCTCCTCTCTAGCTTGGGTGTCTTGCTTGGTTGGCATGTGTTTATTGGTTGGGAGTTAATTACAAAGTGATGGGGTGGGCTCCTTGCCTAGGTGGAGGCCACCTCACCCCATATCTCACCTTCCAAGCTCAAATCATCCCACAAATCAAGGATTGAACTCTCTCTCAGTTAGTGAATGCGCCTAGCTTGCCCTAGCTCTCTCATGCAATTCGACTTGGCTCTTTATCTCTCATTATTGTATAAATACAAGGCCTTGCTTCCATGTTAGTGTGGAATTTTTGTGCAAGGAACCTTTGCTTATTTGATGTTGTTTATTGATAAAATCAAGACTTTGGAGGTCCATATGGTGTGCAAATATTGTTCATGAGGAATTGTTGATGCTTCATTGAGGTTATACTAGTTTAATTAGATTTCTTCTTATGCAATTTATTGATCATTTATCTAGCTTAGAAGTCTGTATCTAGTCCATAGAGTGAGCATTTATAGTCTTAATTTGTTCACTTATGCTTGGTTAGATGAGATTTAAAAAGTACCAAACTGTAGTCGGAAATACTTATGCTCTTTTTTGTTTCGTTTAATTAACCATACTAGATTTGATCATATCTTGTGTTGAGGTGGTGTAGTTTTTTAGATCTCCTAAAAGTGAAGAGGGATCTTGAGCTCAATTGCTTCTTCCTCCCCTTCACTACTTTTTTTTGCTAATGATTTTTGCATTTCAAGATCCTACAAAGAAGCTATTTGTTCAAGCTTGAGCTTGAAGTGTCCTCCACATCTTCACCCATTAAACTCAATTTTCAAACTCTTTAAAAATTTGGTTACTAAGCGAAGTTATTTGATCTCCAAAAGTTACATTTTTCTTCAAGCTTTGCTCCTTCGCTTTCTCCTTTTTTCCTTTTCTCTTTTCTATTCTCCTTTCGCCCTTCTCATTCTCTAGCTTTCTTTTCTCCCTTTCGCTCTTCACCTTTAGCTTGCTTTTTCTTCTTCCTTTCCTTGCTGCCCTCTCCTTTTGCTTGCTGTTGTCCTTGCCTTTGTTTTACAGCCTTCTTCTTTCTCTTTATTGTTGGCTGCCTTCTCTCCTTTGGCTGCCATCTCTTTTCTCTCTTTGCTGCCCTTTCTTTTTTATTTTCAGCTCCCCTTCCATTCATTTGTTAGTTGCCTTGTCTCCATTCTTTGTTGGCTGTCCATTCTTCCTAAGTGGCTGCCTTACCTTTGCTTTTTGGCTGCCCTCTTCCTTTTGATCCCTCCTCCTTGTTGTTCTTTCTCTCTTCTTTTGCTTCTTTTTTCCTCTTCCTTCTTACCTTTTTTTATCTTCTTTCATTCTTGTTTGTAGCTTAGTCTTAGTTTGCTTTAGTTTAATACTTCTAACACTTAGTTTAATTTTTACACTTAGCTCTTAGATTTTATTTTGCATCTAATTCATTTTTAATTTTAGATCTTAGCTTAAATTTCGATTTACTAATCCATTAATAAGCTAGTATTGGAAGCTCTTACTTTCAAGTGAACAAAGAAGTTCAAACAAAGTAAAAGCCTAAAGGATAAAGCAAGACAAGAAGAGCAATAAAACCAAATTCCTTGAAAAGCACTTAACCCTCTTTTTCCCTCTCCTTCATTCCCCCATCTATTCTTGTGCTTTCAAGTGGAGAGAAACAAACAAAGGTTGTAATAGTTAATAAAAGAGCAAGTGGGATAAAGGCTCCCACACCTCACTTCCCCCATTTGGGGGAAGCCTGTATCGTCCATTGTCCATTTTGATTTTGTTTTGCTTTATACCTGCAAGTAGTTAGCTTTTAAATTATTAGAGTAGCTTCAAATTTTGATAAACTGATAGATCTTAGAAGTTGATAGTTTAGTTTGCTTTTATCAAAGTTTTAACTTAGTTCCATTTTATTTCATTATAAAATGTTAAAAAGAACATAAAATCTCTTGAATCTTGCCATAAGGCAGATCAAGTGTGCTCTATGTTGGAGAGTTCCTTTTTGTTTTGATTTTACTAACCCCCTTGCTCTCCCGAGTACGGTCCTAGACCTGAAAGCGACTCTTGGGTAGTTTAATTCAGTTTATTTCTTTCTAGCATTTTATCTTCATAAGTCTCTTGAATTTCTCCATAAGGTGGATCAAGAGCGCTCTCTGTCGGAGGGTCTATGGTTTTTGTTTCACATACAATAAAATTGGAATGAATATTTACTACATTGCGTATGCTCTACCCACTTGTGGGATACTCAGATACAGTGTAGATTGATTAAATTTCTCACATTTAACTCCAATTTAACCATAATAAAACACTCTCCGGCGTTGATCGCTAATAGTCGAAAGTGGGCAAATTCTACCTGGGGACGCGGGAACCCCTGAAGGGCACTAGTTAAGCTACATCCTTGGTTGGTGTAGTGTTGAACACCACTCTGGAGACTCCGACTAGCCCACATGTCCTTGTACGGAGCCACTTAAACTATTATCCGGACATATTTCCAGTACTGCAAGGTATATCTCGGAAATCCCCTTCCCCATTAATAATCAACTTCACCCCTAAAATTTACCAAGAGCACTTGCAAAACATCTTCAAGCACACCCAAGACTTGTATTCAACATCCCAAGCATTCAAAGACTATTGACTCCATTTTGGCACTGATCTTATCATTGAACATTTTATTTTCTTTTTATCTATCTAGAGTATTATTTGATCTGCTTAAATATATCGTGTTGTGGATGCTTTACATATAAATCATCATTATCAGTGGTTGTGTATCTTCATCATTTTTGCAAGTAAATGCTTGGATATAATCTGTTATTGAAATCATCATAAAAAACTCCTAAAAAACACTCATCCTCATCACACGTCACAAAAACACTTAAAATCAAGAGCCTTAAAAACTCTTTGTAGGGTCTACCCCCCTTGGCTTCGTTAGGAGTTTTCCTAAATGGAGGAGTCGGGATCAGGTGACAGCACCTAACTCTTTGCTTGCCCCCAAGGCCACACTTTTCCCACTTGGGAAACAACTTTCAAAAGATTTATGCTGCTAGTGTGCACATCGGCGGGCAACATTCCAGTGGTAGGTTGGTCCTCCCATGGTTGTTGATGTAAGTGTTGTGCCATTCCGACATGGTGGTAGGTTGGTCCTCCCATGGTTGTTGATGTAAGTGTTGTGCCATTCTAACATGGTGGTAGGTTGGTCCTCTCATGGTCGTTGATGTAAGTGTTGTGCCATTCCGACATGGTGGTAGGTTGGTCCTCCCATGGCCGTTGATGTAAGTGTTGAGCCTTTCCCGAATGGTGGTAGGAAATTCCTCCCATGTCGGTTGATGTAAGTGTTGTGTGATGTGCATCTAGGTTGTGCTCCGTGTGACGATGACATGATCTGAAGACGATGAGGCGACAGTAGGAGATGCAAGTGTTTGTAGAGGCAATGTAATGACTGGTCCTGGGCTATACCTACTTGATGGCTTGCTCACAGAGATGATGAAAACCTACATGAGGGCTAGGCCTACATACAGCATGAAAAAGGGATTCCTAGAACTTCCTATGACGAGTAGAATTGAGAGATAGCACCAATCAATGGTCGAAATGACGAGGATTGCAACAGCAGTGACGATGACAATCCAGTGTTGATGATGATGTTCCAACATTGTTGATTCAACGATGAAGACTTGTGTCCAGATGTTTTGATGACTGTGTCAAGAGAATACCTTCCTAGTTAAGAGGGGGTGTTAATGTTATTGTAACTGCGGAAGATATTCACTTGTATTTTATTATTATTGTATTTTATTTGTACCTCCAATGGAGATGTTTATTCCTACAGTCAGGGATGTAATTGTTACATTTGGTCATGTAAAGTCATTGAGGTAAATCCTCCCTTGTAAGTCGAGGAAATAGATCTCCCTAGAGTCAAATGTAAAGGAGTAAGTCCCCTAGAGGAGTCGGCCTAGTTAGAATTAGTTGGGGTCGAAATGTGAAGTGGTAAAGTTAAAGCGGAAGTGAATGTATAAATAGAGAGCTAGGCTCTCTCATTTATTCATTCACTCACTCATACAAATTCGCATTAGTGAGAAGGAGGACAAGTTCGCACTAGTGGAGAAGAGAGAAGCTGTTGAAGACCGTCTCTATTTTTGGGGTTTACTTTTGTGACATTATTTTGGTGATCATTCTATCTCTAAGGAAGTTGTGGGGTTTTCTCCTTTATGGTTTCCCCGAGGAAAATCTTTGTGTCTCTTATGTCTCTTGTGTTTATGTTGTGCTTGTTATTGTCTCAGTAAGATCCTAGATAAGTATTGATTAAAAGTTAAATCTAACATGGTATCAGAGCTAGCCTAAAAGAAGGCAATGTATGGCATTTACGACACTTGTTTCACTTGCAACAATTTGAAAGTTAGGGATTTGTATAGCAAAAACTAGCCATCGTGGAACTTTCTCTATAAATATGTTTTTGCGAGGGTTTAGGATCTGAAACTTCTACAGGACAAATATAAGACATAGATGTACCTTGTGTCAAAAAATCAGCCTCGGATTCGTTGTACTTTGTGATATATGATCAGTACAAGTTAGGGTTTTTGTCTCTTCCAGAATGCAGCCCCAAACAGGTGACCTAAGAAAAAAGGTCATATCTCGGGATAGGAAGCTCCAAATAGAATTCCGTAAAACATGACAGTTAGGGCATGGACTGTATTTTCACAGGTCCGAATATCAGAGGCCAAAGTTGAAACAGTGACACGTGGCACGCCGTACAAGTTCGCTATGTTGTTTCATCTCATAAACAGGTCATGTTGGAAAAATTAGCATATCTCTCTCATGGAGAATCCAATGAAGCTCAAATATGTGGGGTTGGAAAGATGACAGGTCAGGATACCATAGTCCGAAGTTTAAGACCATGAGGATCCGGAATTTCAAAGATACACCAGAAACAATACAGCACATTTGAAATGGCTCAACGGAGGAAATCAAAGAAGAGGAGGAAGAAGTTCTCACTTAGGGTTTTCAGTTTTTAGGTATGGCAGGACCTGATGCAATAGTGGAAACTTTGAAAATGGATTTGGAATCCCTTCATCATAGATATTAATCTTCCATCAAAATGTTGTGGAGGAAGGAGATTGAAAATTACGGTTTCTAGGTTCTACAAGTAAGAAGAAACCCTAGAAAAGTTGGGAGACTCATAGGGCAGCAATGAAGGAGGTTTAAATGGAACTTGTATTCTATTATCCTAGCACCATGAGTCTATATAAGATGTTTACAAGTGATCTACCTTGGACGATTAGGGTTTTACCCTTATAGAGAAGACTACAAGCAATCTCAACAGGTATGACTTGAGGAGATGTAGGTATGTTTTGAAATCTGTTTTATTTATCTGATGATTAAGTTCATGGTATGTTTGTCTTCATATTATTTAGGTTAGTACAATCATGATTAATTTTAGATTCGTCTGATCACCTTAGTAAAGGTATGAATGCATGTGAATGATAAAAGACATTCATTGATTAGGGTTATGACACTTATGATTGTACTAATGCACTTGTGGTGTTATATGAGGATGATGTTGTCTGCTAACATAAAAGGTACATGAAGAAAGACAAATCAAGTTCTAGACCAAGAATATATGACCATGATGACATGAAGACAAAGACTCATCCATAGTCTTTGATCACATAGAATCTCTACTTACGAGGTATGTATGATTTGGTTCTACTATGCTTAACTTATGAGATATGCAGGTTACTAGCACAAGGTCTCTAAATCATTGAAGAGAACAAAGAAGATAATGTTTGGGTATGTTAGACATAACTAGAAAGCATGCTAATCTAGGTATGTTTTCCTATATCGAGTTAGAATCCTACTTTATGTTAGGGTCTTAGATAAGTATACTTTCATATGGTTGATAATGATTATTCCTGAAGATAGAGTTTAGCTAATCAAGGCTGTATGCATATTGTGTTTCTTAGTTTGATTAATGATATTGAAAACTAGAAGAGTCCTATGGTCAAATATGAATATGCATGAGTAAAAGACATACTCCATGAAACCTTGAATATTAACGCTCGTGATAAATTGCCTGTGTATGAAATGATTATGACCGTACGCGTTTAAGATTATTTAGGATTATACTGTTTTGATCTTATTGAGAATATACTAATCAATGTGTGATTATGTATGAGATCATGAGGATGAAACACAATGATGAAACTAGTGCACACTTAAGGGTGCATAGTGCTATAGGATGGATAAAAGCTAAAAGACACAAAATCATGATACTATCATGACTTGGAAGGGAAGTAGAGATCCAAAGGGAGGCAACCTCCAGAAAGAAAAGATCAAGGAGGCAATCTCAAGGAAGCAAAGATCCAGAGGGAGGCAACCC
The DNA here is from genome assembly GCA_027924585.1 of Larix kaempferi. Classification (NCBI taxonomy): domain Eukaryota; kingdom Viridiplantae; phylum Streptophyta; class Pinopsida; order Pinales; family Pinaceae; genus Larix; species Larix kaempferi. The sequence continues at coordinate 12,684,275 of BSBM01000444.1, read as the reverse complement.
CACAAAACATAAAAAGATAAGTATTTGAATTACTTCTTGAATCTCTGAATAGTTAATGATATTAATGGTTGTATGCATATTTGTATTCCTAGAATCGGGAAATGTATCATGAATAGGGTAAGCATTCATATAGAATTGAACAGTGTACTACTAATATGCATATGATGGGTAAGTAGCCAATAGTGTTGGACAACATTCCATTTTTGCTTGTCTAGAATGAAACCTCTTTGCTAACACGCTGGGAGCAGTGCACGCTCTTGATAGTATGTTCTGGTAGAGATGGAAGGCATCTAGATAGTCACCGTATGCATACGTGATATGGAAAAGTGTTGTGCCAAAGCATTGGCCAAGATAGTTGCATAACTATGTGAATCATACCAGTATGCATAAAAGGTTATCATTGAAATGATTTGATGATTATGAAGTGTTACTAATCTTGTAATTGAATTTGATTTGTAGGAAAGATCGTGTGCTATGATCTAGAAGAGAAGGATGATGAACACTTGTTTCGAAGAACAAGTGATGATTGTTCAGCAAGAAGTCTTACAAATCAAACATACTACAAAGGTACAAGGCAAGGTCTATGGCTTGCAGTTTCTCACATGAAGAGGGAATTGATGGATACACTTCTGCTAGAGCTATACTCACGATAGTCGTAGTAATGAAATAAAAGTTACATCAGGAGAACATGAAGGCAGCTTTCCTAGATGATGAAGCGTATGTGGAGCAGTCACTAAGATTTGAGGCACACACATGTGTGAGGCCTTGGATAGACACCCTAGACATGGGTTGACATATGGACTTGTTGCCCAGCCGATAAGGAGAATATCTTGGAAGAAATATTCTATATCCCAGTGACATTGTGAAAGACCAATGATATGGACAACTTCTTACAGAAGATTAAAGAAGGCTTTGTATGAGTTCAACAGGCACCCAGGATCATTAGTTATTTGGTGAGTTTGATGATCACCACGGGTGATGCAGATTTCAACCTTTGCTACAAGGTTGAGGATGGTTTCTATATATATAGATAACTTGATTCTCGTAGAAGCTCATAGATGGATGCAGAGAGTGCATGATGTTAGACACAGAGGGATGACTCCACCTCAGAGGGAGAAGATCTCAGAGTTCAAGAATCTTGGCATGATTCTTGCGTTAGACATGTGGCTGAGATCAGATGATATTTTCCTTATCCAAGGAAAATATACATATGAGATCCTGAACGGATTCAGGATGAGGGACAGTAGCTTCCATAGGCTACAAACAGATTATTGGTTCGTCGATGTATTTGACGAACACGAGACCGGACATATGCTTTGCTGTGAACACTTTGAGCCAGTTCCTGACGGATCCAAGACAAGTTCACCTAGTTGCTGCAAAGCATATAATGAGGTACCTGGAGGGTACAATGGATTATGGGCTCAAATATGACGTGAATCAAAAGGTTAACCTGCAGGGTTATGTTGATTCGGATTGGGCAGGAAGTGTTGCAGATAGGAAGAGCACTTCGAGGTGCTACTTCAGTATGGGATCAGGTGTGATCTCCTCGTTTAGTAGGAAGCAGCCCTGCATGGCACTGAATACAGATGAAGCAAAGTATGTTGCAGCTTGTTCGGCTAGTTGTGAGGCAGTATGGCTTAGGAAGCTACTGTTTGATTTGTTTGATCTCCAGTTAGAGGCGACTTATATATTCTGTGACAACCAAAGTTGTGTGAAGTTATCCAAGAACCCAGTGTTGTTCCATGACAAGTTGAAGCATATTGAGATCAAGTATCACTATATCAGGGATATGGTATAGAGAGGAGCAGTGAAGCTCCAGTATGTTGCGACGGACGAGCAGATAGCCGATGTGTTGACCAAGCCGCTAGCCAAAGTGAAGTTTGAGTACTTCAAAGAGAAGCTTGGTGTTCTTCAAATTGAGGGTCCTTCCAAGAGGAAGTGATGAGTCTGGAAGACGCAGATGCACAAGGGCCAGCCTGGCATGGTGGTAGGTTGGTCCTCCCATGGCCGTTGACATAAGTGTCAGTGCCAGTCCGACATGGTGGTAGGTTGGTTCTCCCATGGTCGTTGACATAAGTGCCGAGCCATTCTGGCATGGTGGTAGGTCGGTCCTCCAATGGCCGTTGACATAAGTGTCGATCCATTCTGACATGGTGGTAGGTTGGTCCTCCCATGGTTGTGGATGTAAGTGTTGTGCCATTTCGACATGGTGGTAGGTTGGTCCTCCCATGGTCGTTGATGTAAGTGTTGTGCCATTCTGACATGGTGGTAGGTTGGTCCTCCCATGGTCGTTGATGTAAGTGTTGTGCCATTCCGACATGGTGGTAGGTTGGTCCTCCCATGGCCGTTGATGTAAGTGTTGAGCCTTTCCCAAATGGTGGTAGGAAATTCCTCCCATGTCGGTTGATGTAAGTGTTGTGTGATGTGCATCTGGGCTGTGCTCCGTGTGATGATGAGATGATCTGAAGACGATGAGGCGACAATAGGAGACGCAGGTGTTTGCAGAGGCAATGTAATGACTGGTCTTAGGATGTACCTACTTGATGGCTTGCTCACAAAGATGATGAAGACCTACATGAGGGCTAGGCCTACATCCAGCGTGAAAAACGGATGGCTCTGTAGAACTTCCTATGACGAGTAGAATTGAGAGATAGCACCAATCGATGGTCAACATGACGAGGATTGCAGCAGCAGTGACGACGACGATCCAGTGTTGATGATGATGTTCCAGCATTTTTGATCCAGCGATGAAGACTTGTGTCCATATTTGTTGATGACTGTGTCAAGAGAATACCTTCCTAGTTAAGAGGGAGTGTTAATGTATTGTAACTACGAAAGATATTCACTTGTATTTTATTATTATTGTATTTTATTTGTACCTCCAATGGAGATGTTTATTCCTACGGTCGGGGATGTAATTATTACATTTGGTCATGTAAAGTCATTGAGGTAAATCCTCCCTTGTAATTCGGGGCAATAGATCCCCCTAATGTCAAATGTAAAGGGGTTTTTAAGTCCCCTAGAGAAGTCATCCCAGTTAGAATTAGTTGGGGCTAACATGTCAAGTGGTAAAGTTAAAGTGGAAGTAAATGTATAAATAGAGAGCTAGGCTCTCTCATTTATTCATTCACTCACTCATACAAATTCGCATTAGTGAGAAGGAGGACAAGTTCGCACTAGTGGAGAAGAGAGAAGTTGTTGAAGACCATCTCTATTTTTGGGGTTTACTTTTGTGACATTGTTTTGGTGATCATTATATCTCTAAGGAAGTTGTTGGGTTTTCTCCTTTATGGTTTCCTCGAGGAAAATATTTGTGTCTCTTGTGTCTCTTGTGTTTATGTTGTGCTTGTTATTCTCTCAGTAAGATCCTAGATAAGTATTGATTAAAAGTTAAAATCTAACATGATGGATGCTACAGATGATCTTACAGGATTCCACAGGGTGTATGGGTACTCATCCTTAGTAGATTTAGGTCTTCTGGATCCATTGGGACACTCTGTTTACAGTTTCATACACTTTCAGAGATGATATGATCATTTTTCAATCAGTTGACCAGTTTGGAGGCTAATCGTTTCCTAGGGCGCTACAGAGGAAGGGGGTGGTCTAGCCACTTGTTATTACCATATTACCCCTCTTCCGGACATGATGGTACAGTCAGATTTTGTGCCCGAGTACCAGGAAGTTGTTTTCAGGCAGTTTGATGGATTTTCAAGTGGGATAAAAATGGAATAAAAAGGTCATTAAAGAAATCGATTTGGGAAATTGAGGCAAGTTTTGGGCATGAGGTTTGTTCAGAGGTCATATATGGTGTATCCCACTCCTTCTAGATCAGTTTGCAGCATTCACTGGGGTCCACATAGTCTCCAGGGTGTCTTTTGATGTATTATTATCTCAGTTGAGGGGGCCAGGATTTGATCATTTGTTCACTTGGACATGTCATTGAGTCATATGTTATATTATTGTGTCATGGGTTCATGCTAATGAAGGAAAGTAATGCCTCCTAGCCCCACCATGTGTTTCTATTCACTTGTCCTAGTCATATTATGTGGCTTACTTGTATTTTAGCCACCTCTATGTAGTGCGCACCCCTCCTAATGTATCCCTCATGTAGTGTGCACCCCCTTGAGTGAGTGATCCATGTTATATTGTACCGGCTCATCTTAGTCATTGATTGTATTATTTTATCTTTTGATCTCCACCACTAGTTTTGAAAAGTCATTTAGGGTTTTGGTCTCTCTCCTCCTATTTAAGGAAGAGACCCCCCTCTTGTAAAGGCATCTAGATATTTTTGGCTCTTGGCTACTGTAATAGAAGAAACATTTTTTGAGCACATACTTGGATCTTGATATGGGTGTTTGATTGTGATGATTGTAAATGCTTTTTCCATTGCACTGAAGGATATATTGTAGCTATCTTGTATATTTTTCCACTAATTTTTTTTATAGGTGAAGAGGCCAATTTTGAGGAGTGCACATTGGTGGGGAGGCTTGCCCTGCAACCTTCTGTCAAATCTTGGTTCAAACAGGGAGTGATTTTGTCTTTGTACCAATCATTTTCTATCTTTTGCCTCTTGCTTGTATCTACTCTCATTTTTGTTGTGCTAATTGAGCTTGTCTCCTTGGTTTTGCAGGAATATAGAGGCACACGTGTGGACTTGGGAAAATCGCACTAGCAAGAGAAACTACAAAAAATTTCATTTGATATGTGGGGAAGTAATCCTCGTCAGAATCAGCATCCATCTCATTATCCAGGTACACTTGAAAGGTATGTATTCTACCTCCTTAGCTTATCCATTATTTCTAGATCTCAAAACCCTCAAAGTCAAAACCCTTGTATTTTTATTTTTCAGATCTATGGAGATCTGGCAAACAGTTGGGATTAATAATTAAAACACACCTTCATAATCATCTTAACATTCCCGATCTAAAATTTGGTGATCATCCGACTACATTTACCCCCTGATCTAAGGCATTGGGCCTCTCGAAGGGAAGTCGCACTTGTTGGGTAGGTGGCCATTTGCTAGATCTCAATCGTGGGTATTTCTTTTTTCTTCTCAAATCCATAGATCCATATCATAGCAAACCCCCTAGTGCCAATTCATCTTAACTTTTACCTTATGTACCCCATTTGGACCATTTTCCATATTTTAAGGGTAGGCCCCAATTGGGTACTTTTGTTTGGCATTAGATCTATCTAGATCTACCACTCCTAACCTATAAGTGGCCTTATCATTCATTGGTTGAACAATTTATCATCTCATAAGCCTCTTCAACCAAGACCTAACTCATTGGGTCCACTTATCCATTCTAGATCTAGATCTATCCACACTTGATCTCTACATATTTCACTTTCACATTTCCCTAGGAGATCTTGAATGGGTTCGCTATCTTTCAAAGGTTAGCTAGGGTCTCCCCCTTAGACTTGCTTAGGCTTGATCTAAAGTGAAGAGTGCCTCGGTTAGCGTGACACCAACTTGCATTGGGAATCGTGGCATCTCTTAGGTCACCTCTTTAGTTGTCCAATGCCTCTACCATCCTGGATAGGATCATCTTTAGGGACAACTGCAAGTTGTGTGATGACAAGGCCTAGTGCCTTAGATTAGGGGGTAAATGGAGTCGGATGCCCACCAAATTTTATATCCAAGGTTAATTAATTATTATTGAGGTGGGTTTTAATTATTAAGCCCAAGCAATCGCTACAGATCTAAAAAATTAAAAAAAATGAGGGTTTTGAAATATGAGGGTTTGAAGTGACCAATGGGTGAAACACCTGAAAATGGATACGTACCTTGTAGATCTTACCTCAAATGCTTGCAGCTGCCTTATACATCGATGATCCTTGCATTTAGTTACAATTCTAAGCTAGATCCAAGTGATTCCAAGCAAATTGTCCTAGTCCAAGGAGGAAAAACGTCCTACTTCACCTGCAAAACAAACTACGAAACGTGAGATTTGATCCATATATAAATAAGATATATGCATGGCATATCAAAAGAAGTAAATCAATGGACAAAGAACAATTGAAAAACTCCCTTCAAGATGAAAAAGTCTTGCCCGAGGGGAATGTGAGAAACCCCTACAATCTTCCCTCCAAGCAATTCGCACCCCTGCAACAGTTCAATTCGGCCTCCCTTTGTAGCTATTGAAATCTCCTGTAAATAACCCGGATGTCTAAAGCAAAAGATGTATAATCATGTACAATAACATTCATCAAAGCATGAGAAGCAGATCTGCAAAAATAGTATTTTATTCCAAGTTTTCCAGAGCCCAAAGGTACCTTTAGAATAAGGGGGGCTCTTCCTTAAATAGGAATGAGAGAAACCAAAACCCTAACCACTTTACAAACGAGTGGTGGAGATCAAAAGATAAATACAATAAATCAACAACTAAGATGAGTCGGCACAATATATCATGGATCAACTCACTAGAGGGGGTGTGCCCTCACTAAAGGAATCCCTAGGGGAGTGCGCACCACATAAAGTGACTAGGAGCACATGGTGGGGCTAGGAGGTCTTATTATCCTTCACTGGCATCACCCCATGGCACAATGATATAAACTATGACTCAAAAACATGTCCAAGTGACTAAATGATCAAATCGTGACCCCCTCAATGAGAGAAAAATACATCAAATGACAACCCGGAGAGTGTGTGGACCCCACTGAATGCTGCAAGATGATTTGGAAGGAGTGGGATACATCACAAATGACCTCTGAAAAAAACTCATGCCAAAACCTTGCCTCAATATCCCAAATCGATTTCCTTAATGACATTTTTATCCCGTTTTTATTCCACCTGAAAAACCATCAAACTACTTGTAGCTCACTATCTGGTCCCTGGGCACAAAATTTGGTTGCATCAACATGTCCGGAGATGGGGTAATATGGTAATAACAAGTGGTTGGACCACCCCTATCCTCTATAACACCCTAAGTAAACGTGCTAGCTCAATGCTACTGCTGAACAGGCCATTTCTGCATGGCAAAACTGGAAAAAGGTGGAAAAATGACCATATCATCCTTGAGAGTGCCTGAAACTGAAAACTGAGTGTCCCAATGGACTCAAAAGGTCCAAATCTAGTAGAGACGAGTACCTATACACTCTGTGGCAACCTGTAAGATCATCTGTAGCCTCAGCCATACCCGGACAATAATAATATAATGGGCTGGAAATAATAATAACCAATAAAAAAGTGTATCAACCATCATCTGAAACCTGTGTCCACTGTATGGAACCATCAAAGTTGTATCAAAAGACCACAAATCAACATCATACAACATCACTGGTTTAACTTATCACGGATCCCAAGGTTGACTTAGTCGAACTATGTTTGACCGGTCAAACCGATCAAAATATGACCCAGGATAGAAAATCCTGCTGCTGCAAGTGAAAATGGTTAAGACATGCTCTTTTAATCATTCTCATAGAAAGACTTAAAGTATTAAGCATCATTTCACTGGAAGTTAATAGATAATTATATCAAGCATAAGTTTAAATAATTATTTACTTACAAAAGAACCTCAAGGATATACTCATTCTGTAGACATGATCATTTTGCTAGCAAAGGGTGAGGGTGAAGAATGCAAGGTTAGGACAAGGGGATGACTTAACTGACTCAACACTGTGACACATTGGATAGGGTAAAGGGAATACACACTTAAGCATATGTCAGATAATAAACACATAGGGAATGGCAGTGTCTCACAAATGGGATAAGTTGTTTAGAGAAGTGTTTTATTAGCCTTGGAAAATGTCTAAAACTCACATCCATGTTGTATCAGCTCCGTGAGGATCTTTTCTAGAACCACCATGGACTAGGTGTCCCTTACTCCATCTCACATCATAACCCGTGGGCTTCGTGAGGAATTAATCATTACATTTTATTTCCTTGGCTAGTATTCTTTAGGTTTAGCATTTGTTTAACCATTGCTCTCTTTAGGCCTATACAACCCTTTTGGGGATTTTACATGTGTTGAGAAGCACAACTACTAAAGCTTTCATCCAGGGTGCTTTTAGTTTCCATTTCATTTCATTCAATAACCCTTTTGGGGATTTTGCATGTGCTTAGAAGCACAACTACTCAAGCTTTCATCTAGGGTGTTTTTCATTTAAGTTTCCATTTAAATTCATAGCCCTCTTTCATTGTGCTGAGAAGCACAGTTTTTAAAGTATTCACATGGGCTTTCATAAAAGATATGACAATAATTTCCATATGTAATGATGGTAGTACAATTTTCTTCGGGGTTTAGCCAACACAACTCAAGCAACTATGGGGACTTTCCACAATCAAGACCAAACATCGGGGCAACCAAATAGAGTGATCAAGGTATCAAACCCAACTCACCAAAGGTAAGTTTTGTTGCCAACTCAGAGCCGAGACACAAACTAACAGGGATGTTATCCGACATAGAGGAAAAAATGGGGAGGTCCTCTATATTACAAGCTGAGGTGTAAGTTAGGGTAAAAACCAAAAGTGGGAAAGATAACGGATGGACGGGGAAAGTGTAGGTGGTGCCTAAGCTAGCAAGCCATAAAGGTGGGAATGATCATGTCCACACTCCTAAGAGGGTAAAACCAGCGAATATAAAACAAGAGCTTCTAAATGTAAGTAATAAAACCATTTAGATAATCAATAAGAACCATATTCATTTCATATGTATATACTGCCAGATCATGATCACTAGATACTAAGTCAAGCTATCAAAATCACCAAAAGAGAAAGATAATAAAACCAATGCACATCATATACTTGCTAGGCCATATACTTGTATCTGCTATCTGGACCAACTGTAACCACTGAGAACACTGTTGTTGAAGCTCTATGCACTGCACTGCATCTGTATGGGATAAAAGGTCGTCTTGGTCATAAAATCTGAGGTCAAGAGGCTCAACGCTGGCATAAGGTCTACTACATGTCTGATCTGGGTTGCTCTGATGTGTGAGTGATCATAAGTAATACTGCTCATCATAGTTGATCTCGCTAGAATTGTGTAAAGGCCAAGCTCAAAAATATACAATGAACTTCTCTGCAAACCATGGTAGCCCGACTACTATGGATGTGATAACAAGATTGTTACTCACAATTTACTAAATATTATCCTACAATGGGTACTTTCAATTTACTAAGCATTATCCTACAGTTGTGTAAAAAAACAAATCTTGTATTTTGAAAAGGTTTTGAAAAAATGGAATTTAAAAGTTTAATCCTCAGTTTGGGATAATCTCCTTTTGCATAGTTGGTTTTTTCTCATCTCTAGGTTTTGTCATCTCAATTTGAAAATCACCTTCTCTTGTAAAAAAGGGCCAAAATCTTGTTTCATATTAGTGAATAGTAAGAGTAATTGGTTGATGAACTTTGAACCTTGGTTTTGAGTCACAACTGTAGGTTGCTAAGAAAAATTTGTGCATTGGGACCGATCCACACCTTTGTATGGTTGCTTTGCAAATTGGGGAAAAATCATTGTTGAAGCAAGATCTCAATTTCCTTTCCTATCTTGGTCAATCTGGTTTGGTTTCTCAAGAGCTTGAAAAGATTCAATATGTTGCAATTTCTATAGCATTTTCCTTTTTTTGGTTGATTTTCACTCTCATGAAGTCCTCTTCTTGATTGTGTGCTAGCTTGAGGAGGCTTCATGCTATGTGGTTGGAAGAGGATCAAAATTAGCCTTTTGCTTGTACCGCACATGAGATAACATTAGGAGCACAATCATTCTAATGGACTAGCTTGGAGCATATTTCATAGGTGAAAGAATAATTTTTAGATTCTACTACCTACTTTGGGGTGTAGTCTAGGAATTTCAAATTGATTGAGGATGGTAGTGGCTTGTTAAGATTCAAATCTATTCACGATATTGCATATCAAAGGTTAATGCATTTTGTTGTCATCTTTGAAGTCATTAGCTAGAAGCTTGCTAATTTACACTTTGCATGAAGATTGTATGATGCCAAAATTCCATGGTTAGACCTAGAAGTATCTAGCACCCCATTTTGATGCCATGGAAAATTGTTCTAAAACAGATCATTGCATTTGCTTTCCCTCTAGAATTATTTGATGGAGTGGAAAATTTAGTCATGAACTTGTAGGGGTCATTTTAGAAAAGAACCTAAATTTCAAGTTCAGATCTCTAAGAACATGGTTTATACCTTTCCAAACATTTTTTAGGGTCCAAATCTATGGGATATTAATGCTAATTGATTTCCCTATCTTCTACATATCTTGTCAAGAGCTTTCCAATGGTTTATTACATGGAAGAAATGGAGTTGGTATAAGAAATTCACTCTCAACAAGTTGATATTTACTTTATCCACTTCAAAGTAATGTGGAAGCCACATCAACCTTCTCCATTTAGAGCTAATAATGTATGGAATTTCCTAGAGGCTTTTGGAAGTATACAAAAAAATCTAACCCTAACATCCAAGAAAGGTTGATAAAACCCTATCCAAAAGAGGAGGAAAGATTCATCTTATTTTATAGTGTTCATGGTCCATACTAGACCAGTTGCCAAGTGGAGTAAAAGAGGAATACAAAAGCATACAAGATAAGATAATTTTACTAATGTCCAACAAATGACCACAAAAATAGGTCAATGTGATTGTTGACTACAATAGTGTCAACACAATGTGGGAGTATAAAAGTGACTCCTATACACTGTAGGATATGATAGAGACCATAGTATCCATTAGCCCCACAACGACTTCATAATTCATATGTACTGCAGTGTAATGTCTATTATAGAAAGAAGAAAAGTTTCTAGTACTTCACTTCACTAAATTATTTCCCAAGGTGGGATTTGTTAGGGTAAAATATGGTGTTCACTAGTTTATGATGTGTTGAATACTTTTATTTTATGAATGGTGTGTTTATTTTTCTGTTTAAGCACTGAGTAAAAGAAAAATTCATGTGTAGTAAAGTATAGACTCATTATATTGCAATAATAGTTTTATATTTTTTTATGAGTTGTCCATTGGAATATCCAAGGAAATCTATAGATCACAAATGTTGTAAATGTGTGTAAATATTGAATTGGGTGTTATGCAATGGCGTCTTAATGTTGTAAAAATGGGCACTCAAGGTAAAGCCCCATTTTGAAGGGATGCAGTAATATATATATCATAGTATTGTGTGCTTTCATATGTTAGGTGCAGTATCAACACAAAGATGTAATGTGATATATAAATAAAAGGGGCATGTTGATTATGTTCTCATCGGGACAAAAAGAGAAGGGAGTGTGGCACATGCATATCTACCTCACGTTTTGTGTGACAAGAGTACTTAGAGAAAATACTTCTTTGAAGGAAGTGCCATCTCAAGAAGGAATTTGGGCATGAGACTTGAAATCATCACAAACCTTACTCAACATTTATTCTTTATAAACCCCATTTTGAGAATGAAATGGGCTTATATACATGGATGCAAAGGAGTTCTAAAGGGAAACTTGCTCCATGTGTAAGATTCTACCTCATGTTAGTGCCTCTATATCTAGCATTTAGTTATATTTACTAACTCTTTCTTTGCACTTATGAGGAGATGGTAGTGGTAGATGGGAACAAAAATCTTCTTATTGCATATTCACATGGGACTTCCTAGTTCTAGTCAGGAGGCTATATTATGGGAGGCCTTGTTCTAGTGAGTAGACTAGCAATGTATTTTGTGGTTTTAGCAATAATATCTTCATTGTTGAAGCATTGAGTTTTTATGTCTCTCATCTTGAAGGTATAATATTGACAACTGTAACATCAAACACATTGAGCTAATAGTTCAAAAAAAGTCAATGGAGGAACATTTTCAAAACAAACAACTAATCTCCTATTATCCATAACAATTTTAAATAAACCACTCACATAAAAGCATGGTTGGTTTGACACTAAGGGATTTAAACTAATGACCATGCCATGCACATATCACAAGGAATACAAGAAAATATTGTGAAATAAGTAACAATTGAGGTGGTCACTAACCACTTTAACACTATTGAATTTTTTAGATCATGGTACATAGGTCCTACTCTCAGAAAGTTAACCTACCATTTAGAAGCAAGAAAACTAAACTTTAATTAAAATTGCGGATTTATGGTATGTTAAACTTCCAACACATCACTTTGAAAAAATAGAAACAAGAAGTACACAATTTTGAATTGATCTCGTATTGCATCTATGTCTATTAATTATAAATAAGATATACATTGTAAATAGTTTAAAAACTAGAATGAATCCACTTTTATAGGAAAATAGGCTAGGTTTTCTACAACAATAGAATCATCATTGTGGACCATGTTTTAATGTACCCTATCTTCCTAAATAAAAGTGCCCAATTAGCATGAAGGACATCCTAAAATAGAAAAGCCTAAAACTATCTAGAGGAACACACCAAAATTGCATGAGAGAAACCCTAAAATAGAGTGCTCAACTTGGAGAAGACATATTAGATAAATGCATGTGTTCTCTAGCCTTGGGAAAAATTTCCCATCTAATCTTAGAAGAAATCCTCTCTCATGTAATTTTCTAAATTTAGAAAATTGTGCTAAAAATAAAATGACTCCTCTAATTAGGAATTGCTCTAAAATATTTTCTACATAAAATTGTGAACAACACTTTTTTGGAATTAAAAAGAAGGCTACTTTAATCAAAGAACAAGAATAGAAAATAGCCCAACGCCCTCTACCATTGTCACATAATTATTTTATGCCTACAAAATGCTTCCTCTATTGCACCATCATACATTGTTACACCCTTAACTTGGGCATAGAAATTGATGCAAATATTCTTAAGTGTGTGAAGTTGTGGAGACACACCTTTTGAGAACTAGGTAATGCTAGCACTCCCTCTTTGTGAGGGAGTTGTTCTCCACCAAAATAAGTTACTCCCTCTTTACCTCAATCCTCTAAAATATTCAAAGTGTACTTCTCTCATTCTAGGAAAACTTCATATCAGCGACCTACCAACCTCCTTCATCCTTCATGTCAACTTTGCGAATCTAATTCTTTTTTCACACCACTTCATGAATTGTTCAAGGGTCCCTACAAAAATACACTAATTTTTATACATGGCTAAGATATACATATCAAATAAATAATTAAAAAATTTGTTAAACTTGGGAAATCCCAACTTGAGTAAACACTCATTGACACAGAAATCTCAAACTTGAGGGCATACATCAACCCTTACATAGCCATATTCAATATGAATTCATGTATACCTCATCCATGCACCTCAAAACCTTTGACATATGAAGCATAAACCTCAACAAAATCAACTCCTCTTTTTGAGGGAATCCCCAAGAAATTGGAGTAAGATTCTCATGAAGGTCAACTTTCTCTTCTGAGAGAGTCCATCAGAAACAAACATGTTATATTACTTCTCAATACTTTCATCAATTGCATGCATGGAATCAATAATTGATTCCACAATAGGTTTGGAAACTATCTCCACAAAACTGGGGAAACACTCTTCCATCATGCCATCCTACCAAACTTTCTATATTAAATTAAAAAGTAGCTTGTAATAGCCACCATCTTGAACTCCTCTGGCCAAAGCATGACTACATTCATGGTTGCATTTTCTAACGATCCCTTGTTGACCATCAAACTTAACCATACACTTTAGATTTGTCATGCGAGAAAATGAAAAAAAATAAAAAATTGTTAAAACAATAGCATACAAGACATCATCTAGCTCGAGAACGTCACCTAAAGGCATGAGGAAGGAGACATACATAGTTCCAATCACTAGATAAGCGGCATCATTTCCTAACTCCTCATGTATGTGATCGTCTTGTTCTTCCAATCTGTTGAATGCCTTCTTGTCAATGATCATGTGTATGGAATCTGCATTGTCCACATACCACCCTACACCAGACATAATGTTAGTGTAAAGGCACAATACCATGAAGAAAAGTGTCTCAAGTGTGGATGCTAACTCAGCCACTAATGTTGAATTTTCTACACTCCTTGCACACTCCAATCATTTTTGCTTGGCTTTCTTCTATGCAAAACATTGGCATGCATAGTGGCCCATCTTGTGGCTCTTAAAACACTTCACATGACTCAAATATTTATTCCCCTGATCTGAATACTTTGATTCTTCCTTCTTGCTCACCAAAATTCTCCTTATTACTGTTTTTTATGGCAAAGTGAGGGATCAAGTGATCCTTTACCGAATTGAGAATGACTTGCTTTCAAGGAAAATTTTAGGGGTGAAATTTATCCCATGTGCTATTTTTCGATGTTTTTCCCCAAAAAAAGGTTTGCCAAATTCCATTTTTTTCTAAAATGATTCACCCAATTTCCATGGGATAACTTTTTTTAACTCTAGAAATTGCCAAAGTTGTCCAAACATTATATAAAGTACTTGGAAATTTGAATATTTTTACAAAAATATTGCCAAACATTTTATGGTTGCAAATTTAAGAATTAGTAAGATTCGTCAAGGTTTCTACACTTTAAGAAAATTATGGATCCTTAAAATTTTCCCTACTTACTTTCTTTTAAGCATCTTCTTGTCATGTTTTGTGAATTGCATGGGACCGGTAGGCTCTACAACCTTAGTCTCTATGAAACCCCAAAAATCAAACTCCTCCAATAGATTTTGTAGCCTACACTTCAATTATGCAAAATTGGAAGTGCCCTCCAACATGTGACATTCTCAAAGACCTAGAATAGTCATTATTGTAGCTTCAGGAACACACCTAAAACAAATAGGCCAGCAACCTACAACAACATATCACATGTCCTAAAACACTCCAATCTTTGGAGAAAACTAGGACACCAACACCTGACAACCTCTCATGGGTTTGGATCAACTTCACTCACTTAAATTAGAGTGTCCCACCTTTGAAACCCTCTAACAACAACTTCCTATCATAGGTTGCAATCCTCTCATACATAGATTCCTAGAAATTTTCAATAAAAGCACTTTAATACTGTGTTGAGATTTTCAAATCATGGTAAGCAACTTCTACACTAAGAAAAAAATTAACCTAACTACCAAGAAACAAAAACATTGGACTTCAATTAAAACTACAAATTCTGATTACATTAAACCACAAACACATCACTCTTAAAAAGTATGAACAAGTACGCAAAAGTCTCAACTCTCAGCATTGCATCTACTTCTACTAATTGTAAAGAAGAACTATCTTGCAAATAGCTCAAAATGGGAATGAATCCACCACGCACCTTGAACCTTTTCCTTTGTAGGATAAGAAGGGTTAGCCCCTAGTTGCCCATGAATGCATTGATGAGTTTTTGCTCCTTATTGATGGTCTTTCTAGACCTAGTGGGATTATGTGTTTGTTATGCTATTAAATGCAAAAATGGGTTTGTAAATGAAGGAAGTGGAGTTATGGAATGCATTTATCATCCACTTCCATTGTGCACTATATTAGGGCTTATTGGAGAATGGATATTGTGTCCTAGTTTTGTATTCATGTATCATCTTTAAAAAGTTGTGGTTGCATAAGAAAGTCAAGGGTTGAAGAGAATTCCACTTCCTTGAGGGGGTTATTGGATATCGTGTTTTAGTTTTGTATTCATATATATCATCTTTAAAGAGTTGTGGTTGCATAAGAAAGTAAGGTTGAAGAGGATTCCAATCCCTTGAGAAGGTTATTGGATATTGTGTCTTAATTTTTTTATCCATGTATCATCATTAAAGAGTTGTGGTTGCATAAGAAAGTCAAGGGAATAAAATTCCACTTCCTTACTAGCCATAAGCAAGGGAGACATAAGGGTTGAAGAGAATTACGATTCTTGGTGTTTATGTTATATTGTTGTTATTCATTTGTTTAATTGATGTATTTAGAATTTCACCTAATTAATAAAGTTGGCCCAACAAAAGAAGCCAACATTTTACACTAGGAAAAAGAGTTATGTGGTCTCTCTCCATGGAGGGGTGGAAACAACTTCATGGGATGAGATTGCAACAAGTTTCAAGAACCTACCTAGAGTCAAGCAATTATTTTCCTAAGTGGAACTTGCACAACATTTTGGAGGCCACTTGAATGGTTTATTTGCTTTACAATCTAGATTTGCCTCCTTGGTATGAAGAATGCAATATTTCTTTCGGATCTGCTTCAGAATCATAGGTATGATTATTTCAATGGTCCTTCCATACTATGCCTCTGCTTGAATGTACTTTCTAGGCATCATGGTAGTTGTATATTGGTTAAACAATGTTGGGCTTGAGTGCAATGCACTTCCCACTGTTATACATAATGTTGGGAGAGGAATTTGTTGTTGAAATGTTTACTATGTCTTTGTGTTGGATTGTCGATTGGAGTGTTTCAGGTTTTGTTATTTATGTGGTTTTTATTGATGTTTAGATAGATTTACATATTAAACTACATGTTTTTTTGTTTTTGTTTCCTGGTTACACGATAGGTGTTTATATCTATGAATTTGGGGTGGACTAGCATTTATGCTTTTCCTAGATTGCACGAGGATGAGACAAGTGTACTATTTAGATTGATTTTATGGGAGTCGTTCCAAATTCGAAATAAACAATTATAAACAAAAAAAATATAAAAAATAACTAGTAGCTTATGTATGGATAACTGGTAGTTGATGCATGGATAACTCTTAGCTAGTATTGCATGGATAACATGCACTTCGTGGCAAACAACTCGCTTAACTAAAACAAGTAACTTGTGGCCTATCTATGTTCACCAACCACAACTTAAGTAGTTTTGCTAATTGTTATGATTGTATCCAGAGTGATCTCTCTCCATATTTGGTAAATCCATATTAAATAAAATATGAATTTAAAATTAATCTATATTGATCTCATTATCGGCTTGTATTGCCTAGACCACTTCCATTGTTTTCTTCTTGTTGATTGGTCACATTTATTTTTGTCACCTGAGTTTGATTGGTCACATTGTGTTATGTCCCTTGAGTTGTTGCAGTATACATCTTGTTATGCTCAAAATGGGAGGTGATGTGATATGAAACGTTACAACAACTGTGTGATTATAATTTATTGTATTTGGAGGACGGTTATTCAGTTGCGGGGGTTCTTGTTGCGCACAGGTATACAAAGGCTATAGCCCCTGCAATAGCCTGTAGCCTGTATGTGGTGATATCAAAAACCCTCCCCGGTGTAATCACGATAGTCATCGGGCTTTGAAGTGGGCACCTAAGAGATGAATCTGCCTTGCTGAGTTCAAGTCTATCAATCCACCGTGGTTCACAGTGAGCCGCGTGGGTTTATCAATCCACCGTGGTTCACATTAATGTTAAGGAATTCTTGTTGACTGTATGAGGATAAGTCTGCTTCATTATTGTTGCAACCACGGAGATGTTAAATCCTAGGTAATGCGTGGTGTTGTCCGCCGAGATGCACACCAGCAGCAGAAATATTTCGAAAGTTGTCTCCTCACTACAAGTGGGAGAAGTGTCGCCTTGGGGGAAAACAATGAGCCAAGTACTGTCACCTAAATCCCAGCTCCTCCGTTTAGGAAAACTCCTAACAAAGCCAAGGGGGGTAGTCCCTACAAAGAGTTTTCTATGGCTCTAATGTTTTAAATGTTTTTTTATGTTGAGTGATGCAGATGGGTGCTGTTTAGGAGTGTTTTAAATGATGAGAGATCACAACTTATAAAAAGGACAATAAACACAAGATAACATGCAATCCACGTTGTGAAACAATATAATGAAGACTTGTAAATAAATTGCATCCACAGATAAATAATGACTTGAACAGGTTCTGAATGGACAAATGGCCCAAATTTAAAATAATATATGAAATTGTAAACAGACTAGTGCCAAATGGAGTCGAAACAGTGTAGTGCTTGGGGATGCTGAAGATACAAGTCTTAGATAGATTGTTTGTGAGAACGTTGTGCAAATTATCTTGGTTGATTGAAAGTTTTAGTGATCTTTGATCATTAAGGCTAAGGGTACTTCCAACCGATACGCGAGGTACTGGAAGTCTGTCCGGAAAAGATAGTATCAAGTGCCTTCGTTCAAGGACATGTCGGGCCACCCAGTGCTCTAGCCAGGTCGCGCAATGCTAACCAGTAAACTAGAGGATGAACATGGAACCCCAGCGCCCCCAACTAGGATATTATCCACCGAACTTATCTTATCAATCAACTCCGGATTGGTTGGTTGTGGGGAGAGATTTTATTAGGTTATCACTTGCAATATTAACAAATCCAATCACCTTTATGAGTACTAGTCCAACCTTTTAGGGTCGACAGAGCATACTTAGTGATAGATAGCAACAAAGTAGATTTTAAAAAGGGGAATGTGAGTTGGAAGTATTTTAAATTATTAAGAGCACAGTTCAACCCTCCGACATATGGCTCTCTTGACTTTGTCTTATGACAAAAGTTCAAGAGACTTTAGCTAATCTATATGCTTGATGCAAGGAAATGCAGTGGGAATGCTCTCCGACAGAGAGTGCTCTTGACTTGGGTTATTGCAAGTTCAAGAGACTTTGGTTCGTTTTTTAAGACAAACAGCTTGCAAATATAAACCAAGTGATAGCTCAATAATGATAAAATGATGAAACAATGATATGACAAATAATAAGCTACTTGTAAAATGAAATGAAAAAAGCAACTAGTGTTCTACAACAAGATAAATTGATCTAGCAAAGTGAAGTCAAAGAAAAGACATCTACACACTGTTCATGAAACTTTCAGCTAGCTGGTTGTATGCAGTACACAGTGGGGAAAGAGAAGTAGCACGCAAGGTCAATGTGGCACTTGGGATCAAATCCCAAGACACTTCTGATGTCAAAACTGAAATGAAATTTAAAACTCTAAGTACAAAAATGAAAATTTTCTAGAAACTTGAAGCAAATCTAAACTAAGAAATACAAGACACTCTTCCCCAAATGGGGAAGAAGAACCAAAATGTGGGAGGCCTTATCCCACTTAGCCTTTTTAATAATGAAGTACAAGTGCCTTGGGATTTTAACCCTTGAAAGGACTTTTTGAGAGGAAAATGAAACAATTGAAAGAACAATATGGAGCTCTTAAGAGCTTTTACAAAAGGAGAGTGTAAATAGTTTATTGGTTTGGATCATCCTTATGGTCTCTTCAATGCTCTCTTTTGGGTATAGATCTTTTTGTTTCAAAGTTTGTCAAGCTTCTTTTTCCTTTCAAAACACCTACACAAAAGCTTCAACTCAAGCCACCCTTTAGTATTTGTTAGAAAATCAAAATAAAAAATGAAACTACTGATAAGCAAGTACAAGATCTAAACTATTTAACAAATGCAAAACTATGACAACTAACTACTAACTTAAAACTGAAGAAATAAACCAACTAACAAATCTAACTTTTTCTTTGTTTTTTGATGTTGCTTAAAGTGACTTTTTGGGGCTTTTGAAGATGGACGAAAGGGAGGCAATGGAGCAAAGATGAAGGCACAAAAAATGAGAGGAAAGAAATCCCTAATGAGGAGGGATGAAAGGAGTGGAAGGAGGGACGAATGGGAGACAAGAAACAAGAGGAAAACAAAGGCAAAAGAAAGCAAGATGGAGCCTAAAAGGAGTTTGACAAAAGCAAGGTAAAAGGGTCAAAAACGAAAGCTAGAGGAAGGCTTGTGGAGAGTATGACGAAGGTAGAGGAGGAGGGTTTTGGAGAGGCAAAGGCTAGCAAATGAGGGAACAAACCAAGTAGGATGAAAGCTAGGCTAGGGAGGAAACTTTGGAAGCTAGAGGAGAAGAAAGTTTAGAAGAAAAGGCTAGCAAATCAAGGCAAAGGTACTCAAGGAGAAAAAAGGAGAGCTAGAAGAAGGAAAGCTCTTAGATCTAGGTAACCAAGTTTGAAAATATTTTAAGAGGATGGATCTTTAGTGAACTTCTCAAGCTCAACTTTGAAGCACAAAAAAATCTTTGGAGAGACCTGAAATGCACAAAATTTAGAAAAATAATGGTGAAGGGGAGCACGAGGCAACCGAGCTCAGGATCCCACTTCACACCTAGGAGATCTGCAAAACAAACCACTTCAAATCAATGTTTGATCAAGCCTAGTATGATTAATTAAACAAGCCGAGAAGTGCATCAGTATTACCGACTACAGTTTGCTACTTCTAGATCTTACTCAACCAAGCATCAATGAATAAATTGAAACCACAAATATTCACTCTATGGACTTAAAAAATACTTCTAAGCTAGAAGCAAGATCAAAACATTATATATGAATAGCATATTTAAACAACATCACCTCAATGAAGCTTCAATAAATTTTCCTGGACAAATTGTGCACACCATGTAGACCTCCAAAGTCGTTTATTATTCCAAATAGCAAAAGCTCATAATAGAGTTATAAATTGGCAGAGTAAGTTTGCCCAAAAATTCCATGTGAAGAGAGTTGAAAGAGCCTCTACTTATACAAAAACTAGAATCCAACTCTACCCTAATTCGATTTGGCTATAGAGGGAGCCAATAAC
Organism: Larix kaempferi; assembly: GCA_027924585.1. Classification (NCBI taxonomy): domain Eukaryota; kingdom Viridiplantae; phylum Streptophyta; class Pinopsida; order Pinales; family Pinaceae; genus Larix; species Larix kaempferi. Next base: position 12,663,879 of record BSBM01000444.1, on the reverse strand, counting down.
ACTAAACATCATTTCGAATTGCCATCAAATCTCAATCAAAATCCATGTCAAGCCAAGCTTGGAGTGCTTAACTCCTTCATAACTCGAATTGCATTGAGTTAGGGTGGGGAGGTGGCCTCCGCCTAGGCAAGGCGCCCCCCATCCCATATTTGGAAGTATCACCATCAAATAAGCATGTTCCATGTGTAAAACTTGAGCTCCAAATAGAGGTTGACGTGAGCACATGGGAGAAGGCGTGAACTTCATGGGAGACAAGAACTCGAGTTTATAATAATTGGAACTAGTGTGTAATGGGATCCAATCCCATGAGGTGGCCCAAAAAGAAGGAGGGCACACACCTTTTCATAAATGCACTTTCAAAAACCCACTCATTGTGTGCCAAATCACTAAATCGAATTTTTTATGAAGGAGGGCGAAATTCTTTAATGGAGATCACTTGTGCTGACTGTATACTTGACTGAGTGATGACTGAGATGATTGGAATCTTCATTAATGCCCAGTGCCATGTCAATTAGCCTTTTATTTAAATCCATTTGGATTATTTTGGAGAGATTTGGATTATCTCCAAATATTCATTTTTTAATATTTTAATTAATAATTTCTTTGTAAAAGACTTTTTTGAGAAATTATTAATTATGAGGCTGAATTGACATCTGAAACTTAGGATAAACTGGTCCGGGGATCATGAATGATTTTTGGCTTAAGGTTAGAGACTTCAATCATTGATTTCAGACCCCGGATGACTGACATTATACAAATTGAAATTTTTCCATTTAAACTATGGAAAAATTTATTAAAAAATAAAATAATCAAAAACCCGAATCCAACGCGTTCGGTAAAAAAATTTCAAATTTTTTTCTAAGGGTCCTAGTGACCTAGGATATGACCATAGTCTATTCTAATAGTGTCTAGTAGTCTTATATACATCAGTTGGACTCTAATAACCACCCAAGGCTCAGATTTTCAAAAATCAGGCATTCCAGCTTTGGAGGAAGCGGGAGAAAACCTCATCGATTATAGCTCAGCTATAGGCAAAGTATAATTGATAAGGGAAAAAAATCCCTGGAATACCTTAGTTGCTTAATCAAGTCATGGGGAACCGAGCCACTAAAAAATCCTACTAGCACACTTTATTACAAACCCCGTGGGGCCATGGTCATTCTCACTGAAAAACAAAACTGGCTAGGCACAAAAGATGGATCCTCTGATACACTGGAACACAAACACTTATCATGTTTGTCAAATGGAGGCTCTTCAGATAATCCAACTATGGTACAAATAAGCTGGTAACACGTGGTCAGTGGATTTAGTGTCAAGTGTTAATCCTGGGCAGTTGGAGTTTTTATTTGTCAAATACATGGTTTAAGATGTAGAGTTTCAGTTTTGCATCATGTTTTTTCTCATACGATTATTGTGTTCATACTCCAGTGTTGATATCATAGTTGCAAAATTCCTCCCGATATTGACATATTGACATAGTATTTTTTTTTTTCAGCAGAAAAAAGTATACTATTGTTATTCATTTGAATCAAATAGTACAAATAAGTAATTCATACCATCATAACAATATAGCCTTCCCCTTCCTAAATCAAAATAGATCTTTAAACCAAAGATCTTGTACTAAACTATATCCCATCCCATATATCAAATATAAACTGGAAATATAATATCGAGTCTAATATTCAAAAAATTTAAAGGTTCCCAAATCTGTGATTTGAGAATCCTGAATCTCTTCCCAAAAAACAACTCCTTCCACACCATCCATAGCTTGATTTGATAATTTATCCGCCATAGTATTGTGCTGTGGATAATCGGATCTGATCTTAGCATCTATTCTTTGACACCAGTGAGAAAGTGAGACAACATTGATTTTACTGACATAGTATAGATGGGTATACTGTACTTGAAATTGGATGAATATTCATAATATAATGTTTAGGTTGTATTTTAAATTTTTATTTAACTATAATAACAATATATTCAATGATATTGGTCTTAAAAAAAACTTAAATTTCATATTATTTATATAAAAATTTAAATTTCATACCATTTCTAACTTCACTATAACAAAACTTACTATATTCATGAATCTTCATCCTATATGTTTTTTCATATATGTAAATATAAACTCAAATTACATAAACATAAATGATTTTAGAGAGCAACACAAAGTAAACTCAATGATTATTTCAAGCAATTTTATTATTATTGTTTCATGCTGAAGTCATACACAGTACTTAATCAACATTAAAAAAATGCATAAGTTAAGGCCATGAGTTCATATTTATTAAAATCTATTTCCATGTATATTTTTAAGTTGAGGCCATGAGTTCATATTTATTAAAATCTATTTCCATGTATATTTTTAAATTTTCTAAAATTTAAAAAATGAATAATTTAGTATTTATAAGATTCAATACTCTCAAAAACCCCAAGGCATCTGAATTATGCAAGTTTGACAATTGTTATATGGAATTCCAAAAATTCTGTTAGTGCTAGAATTTGTTCCTAGACTACAAAAGAACAAGCTAGCACAATCTTCACAATTTCAAAATAAATATGCAATGGTTTTATTTGTGGTTTTAGGTTTAATAGCTTGAAAACTCCGGTGTAAATATAAATGGGAGAAAACCAACTTCAATCAAATCACATAAATATAAAAGAACTGAAATTAAAATCTTGATAAATCATAATCCACCACATTTTCAAATTTCATACTCAGGTTTTCACCTATAACACATAAGCATTCATTGTATCAAACCCATTAAAACAAGAACGAAATTATGCATCATATGACCGGCCTGGTCAGGGGTAAAAACACAATCACAAAAATAAAGATGGCTTATAACATCAGTATATATAATCTCAGTTCTAAAACTTACATGATAAAATGTGCAGGCAGTCTCATATCACTGTATAAAAGTTTCAAACCAAAAACATAGAACCCTCGTTCCATCTCATTCATTGTCTTTTAAACATATTCAAAAAGGTAGTTTGTAACTACTTTTAAAATATTTAGGTCTCAAAGTAGTTATTCAACCATACTACTAAACTAAAGTTTCGAACTGACATATTAACTATTAGTTATTACAAAACTGACATAAACATAAAAGAAACATTAGGCACTAAGGAGTCTTCCTTGTAGCTTCAACCAGCATCGCAATTCCTTCTAGAGCATGGGTTCTTTTGTTGTATTGTGGTTGCTCAGCTTCCAGGGCTTTAATATTGTCTGATAGCAGCTTGTTTTCCTCATTCTGCTTCTACATTTGTCTATTCAAATCATCCACTTTGGCTTATGCTTCTCTCTTTCTCTTCAAAGCTTTCCTGGCAACACCAATTAATTCTTGATAACGATCATTGGCTTCTCCTAAATCGTCTCTTAGACATTTATTTGACCTTGTCAGTTTGTCATTTGTATCATTAAGAAAGAGTATCTCTACATGATGTTGTTTTTGGATCTTTCTCAATGTTTCAATCTCTGAACATATTTTAATCTCTCCATGAGAGGCTGAATCTTGTGATGTAGCAGGTGGGATATCCAATTTTTTAAATATTAATTCTTCTTCTTCTTTGTCCATTTTAATTCTCTGTGCAATTTCAAATTCCTCTTGTTCTATCTTGAAAATTGTTTCTTCTTCTTCGGCTTTACTTATTTCTACCTCTGCTTGTTCATCCTTGACGTGGTCTTGTTGTGGAGAAGTCTGATTATCCTCTGGCCTAGTTTCTCTTTCTTCATCCTCGCCATCTGAATCAATAGAGCTGAAAATAAAATTGACTTCATCTATACTTTGCTTCGAACTTGACCCTGTTTTCAAACTATCTTTCATTGTTGACCTTGTTCTGTATTTCCAGCTTGATTTTTTTAAGTGTATCAGAAGGTTAGCTTCTTCCTCAAACTCTTTATCTTGTGGAAATTTACCCTTTGAATACCCTGTAGAAGGTTCTGCAACGAGACTTTCAGTTTTGTCTTGTTCTGATATATCTCTGCTTTGAAATATTTCACTATTGGGTTTACTAGTTTGTTAAATTTCTTGTGTTTCTTGATTTTGTTCAGGCTCTTCTTCAACTATATTATCTTCCTCACCTCCCGAGCTTTTAGGTTTATCTATTTCAACTGCATTTACCTGCTCATCAACCTCTGAGTTTTTCACTTTATCTTTCGATGGGGATTCTTCTACAGCTTCCTGTAACCCTGCTTCTGATGCTCTGTTCTTCACATATTTCCTTTTAGGTTTTTGCTTTATCACCTTTTCTTCTCTTTCCGGTAAGAAACCAGACCAAAAGATGAAATGTTCCTAGGTTTTTTGTTCTTTCTTTAAAACTGTTTGTATCAGAAGCTTTATCAGCCCGTGATGGAATACAGACTGCCTTGAAAACTTGAGCTGCGACTTCACCTTATTTGACATTTTCTGAATGATTTTATAAAGGTAAAATGGTATATTCATTTTGCAATCCATTTTGAGATGCATTAAAAACCTAATGTGATATTTCAAAACCATTGAGAACCTGCCTTCGCAGGTAATGTAAGTCTATATAATACACAGCATTTGCCTCCATTCGGGTCGAAAATTCGTAATATGAATTCCATTTCCCCAATTCAACGTTTCCTTCCCTGGCAGAAGGAAAGGATTTGGGTCAAAATCAAACGGCACCTTCTTGAACCATAACTCGCCTTCCCTGACGATACTCGTGGCTTCAGAGATTAGGGCTTCTGAAAGCTGGATTTTCAGGGTTTTAAACTTAACCACGTCTTCAATCAGGTTCTTCGCGAAGTAAAAGGAAACCTCTTCGTTGAACCCTGTAACTCTTTCGAAGAAACTAAACCATCCGGCAGACCTGAAAGTGTATGCACATAATGGAAACTTGTCTTCCCATTGTGTGTCCATCAGTTCCTGTCTGTTTGTATTACCGCTTCTTTTTCCCATTTCGACAGTTATATCACACGACTTATATCTCTGATCTTTGGAGGATGACAACTGCCTAAGTTTCAAGAAATCACTGCATTCGATGAACAGGTGGTCTCACACCCATGATTTTTAATTCAGTTTATCAGCTCCGTCCTTGATTTCCGCATGATTGTATTTTATAAAACTCGCTGCCATCATAGATTTTGACATATGTGTTAGTACATTAACTAATCATCATAAAACCTTCCCCATTCATCATAACATTAACGAACCATTTTCCAACATAAATAGTCACGATTTTTCATGATAGCGGATTCTCGTAGCACATTAGATTTTATTTCTCAGTTTGCGCTACCAGAATCTTAGAAATAGGATTTCCCAATAATTTCCTTATCATAAGCTTAAAACTTAATCATAAATTTAATAATGAAACTTTGAACAAATATATCATGAAATTTCAGAGATTTATACTTAGGTTAATAAGCCAAAAATATAAAATGAAATCAATAAAAAAAACAATAAAAATAAATTTAAAGCAAAATATCAAAGCAATAAAATGAAGAAAATCATAAAAACCTAGGAGAACAATTTAAGCATTAACAAATTCATTGCATGATTCTGTCGTGCCGAGAAAAAGAAAAAAAAAGAGCTGCAAACATCGCCTATTTAAACTATGTGATTTGATAGATTTCCCTTAATACCTTAATCCATTCACAATATCTTGAACCGAATAGACTCAACTTATTTCATCTTTAAACTTTCAAATTCACTTGTGAGTGTTTGAAGCCTTACCAATTTGACTTCGTTTGATCCTTGGTAGACAACTTACAAGGTGTGTCAAGCATCCTTTGATTTTGGAGTCACACCAACAATCCATGGAAAGATTGACACATCCAGTGCCAATTGTATAGCAAATATTGCTCAAATTATACCCTTTTTACAGTTATCTTTTTGTTGAAAATTGTATAGCAAATATTGCTCAAATACTCACATGGGAAAATTTCATACCCCAAAACCCATGTATTTTATTAGTGCACAATTAAGACCATGTGGATTGTTGAAATACGTCCTGTAATTCCAACCACCACATTTATTGTGGTGATTAACGTAGCCAACTCCACCTCCATACCTGTTATTAATGTTGCAGATAATTTACTCTTTTGTATGCTCATAAGTTTCTAGATTCATTCGAATTCTGGGAGTGGTGCTTATGTAGTTTTTGGGAAAATGTCTGTCTTGTGGTTGTAGCAATTTTTTTGGTGAAGTTGTGTTCTAAAAAACAAAGTTCTAATATATATATATATATATATATATATATATATATATATATATATATATATACTACTGAAACTTGTGTTTATAACCGTGAATTTCTTGATCTATCAAATTTTGAATGATATTGTTACATATCTGGACTTAATATAATTTAATTATGTAGCATTCTTTTGTTTCTGATGCTTTCAATGTATGCTTCCCTTGCCTACAGACATTGTGGTATTAGAGCAAATACCAATGCATGGAGCTTAGTCCCCATCATCTTAGAAGTTGTCATCCTAAATGAAGGAGCCGACTGTTGTGTGAAGTCAGATCCTCTAGGTGTTGAGTTTATCTCCACCATTCAAACCCCAGCGAGAAGTCAAAAATCGTGAAGCTCTCTTTTATATAGATCTGCAGCAAAAGAGATTTGTGTCACTAGGTTTATTTTAAAAAATTGCAGGCACCAAAAAGCCTGGGAGATTCCATTCAAATAGCAAGGGGGAGTTGGGTATTTGAATGAGGAGACAGAGGATTAGTAGACAGTCAAAATTTTAACCATGGTCACCACCAACAACTCTGTGCAGCCATAGGTTCCTACGTTCTTAGGTAAAAATTATGAATTTTGGGAAACAAAAATGAATACTCTTTTTCATTCTCAGGACATTTGGGATTTAGTGGGAAATGGGTATCCTAAACCTCAACATGAGGCATATTTTTGGCTTTGTCTCGGGTAGAAAGAGTTATGCTCAATAATAACAAAAAGAAGAATGCTAAATCCCTACTCTTCATCCAACAGAGTCTCGATGAATCATTTTTTCCAAAAATTGCTTCTAAAGATAACTCACTAAAAAGCATGGGACATTTTAGAGAATTCCTATAAGGGCACTTCTAAGGTTAAGATAATTAGGCTACAAACCCTTAGAAGAGAATTTGAGACCCTTCAGATGAAGGATTCTGAATCTATTGACCAGTTTTTCAATAGAACCATGAATGTGGTGAATCAGATAAAAACACACGGGGATGAATTAAATGACCAAAAAATTGTTGAGAAAATTATGCATAGCCTTCCCAACAAATATGATGCAATTGCTGTGGCACTTGAGGAATCAAAAGATCTTTCACAATTGTCTGTTGTTGAATTAATGGGATCTTTGTTGTCCCACGAATTTAGAATGAGTAGGAACTCAAATCCCTCATTAGAATCTACATTCAAGACTCAGGTTTCAGTTAGTAGAGGTAGAGGCAGATCTAGCCTTAGAGGTAGAGGAATATTTCAAAATCAGAGATATGAAAGATAAATTTCAGATCAAACTGGTAAATCAGTACAAAACCCCAATTCAAAAAAAATCAAAGGTTCAAGAAGTACTCTTAATCATCAACAGTCTGGAAGGTTTGATAAATCAAAGGTTCAGTGCTTTTAATGTAAAAAAAATTGGGCATGTAATTCGAGATTGCAGAAAAATACAAGCAATCAACTAATTTATCTGAGGTATCTGAGACTAAAACTGAGTCCATGTTTATCACTTGTAATGTTGCTCAGGAGAGTCCAAAAGATGTATGGTTTTCGGACAATGGTTGTAGCAACCACATGACTAGAAATCAAGAGTTGTTTAGTTGTTTGGATTGTGTTCAGCCAGAAGTAAAGCTTGGAACCGATAGTAGAGTCGCTTTCAAAGGCAAAGGAATCATAGATTTTTTGACAAAGAATGGTGAGAAGGAGAATGTGAAAGATGTTCATCTTGTTCCTAGAATGAAATGTAATTTGATGGGTATTGGACAGCTGATGGAGAATGAGTATGAGATATTTTTTTATGACAAAGCTTTCACAATTCGAGATAGAGCTCATTGTAATAGGTTGATTTCAAGGGTTGAGATGACCAAGAATAGGATGTTCCCACTTACAATGAGGAGTGATACTAAAACAAAAATTAATGCGTACAAAGCTAAGAGTGTTGATCAATATTGGATTTTTGCACATGAGGTTTGGTCACTTACATTTTGATGGTTTGAGGTCATTGCAGAAGAAGGAAATGGTGAAAGGGATGCCAATCATAGAACAACTATCAAGCTCATGTGGGACATGTATCTTGGAAAAAAAAAAACATAGAGAAAGCTTCCATGCAGGTGTTTCCTATAGAGAAAAAGTACCTTTGGAAATCATACATACAAATTTGTGTGGGCCAAAGCAAACCCCTTCATTGGCTAGAGCTTACTATTTCTTGACATTTATTGATGATTACAACAGGAAGACTTGGGTATATTTCTTAAAACAAAAGTATGAAACTTTCGGATTCTTCAAGAATTTCAATGCTTTGGTTGAAAAGCAAAGTGGTAAGAACATTAGAGTGCTAAGATCTGATAGAGGTGATGAGTATACTTCAAATGATTTTTTAGATTTATGCAAGCACCATGGAATTAAAAGACAATTCACCACCAGATATACACCATAGCATAATGGTGTGTCTGAAAGGAAGAATATGACCATAATGAACATGGCCCAAAGCATGTTGAAGAGGAAACACTTACCAAATGACGATTGGGCAGAAGATTTTTGGTGTTCGGTATAAATTATGAATAGGAGTCCTACAAGTAGCCTGATTAATAAAGTACCTCAAGAGGCATGGATTGGTAGGAAATGCTCAATTTCAAATTTATGATTTTTTGGGTGCATAGCATATGCATATGTAACAGTTGAATTAAAGAGAAATTTGGATGATCGTAGTGATAAATGTATCTTCGTCAGTTATAGTGAGTAATCTAAAGCATATAGATTGTACAATCCCATTGCCAAAAAGATTTTTATAAGCAGAGATGTTGAGTTCAAAGAGGAAGAAACATGGGATGAAAGTGTAGATGATTCTATTACAGGAGGAGTTGTATTATCTCATGGAGATGACGAAGAAGCAAAGCATGAATTTCAAGGAGGACAACAAGTACAAGCACATGTTACCACTACACCGACAAGAAATGCATTGACTGCAATTAGAACAACATGAAGTCTTACACAAGGAGAGGTATAAACGCAAAGAAATCAACCTACTTCAAGTTCACAGGTAACTGATGAATCCGATCCTACTTTAGCTACTCTAAGATCTAGAGTTAAAGGAAGACTAGAATTCTTGTGGAGATATATGATTAGCATGAAGATTAAACTTACTTGAATTCAAATTTTGCATTGTTTGCATATCAACCTGTTAGTTATGAGGGCCCTATCAAAGATCAAGTTTGGGTGAATGCTATGAATGATGATATAGATGCAATAGAAAGGAATGACACTTGGGAATTAATGAATCTACCTGAAGGAAAGGACTGCATTGGTGTGAAGTGGGTGTATAAAACAAAGTTCAATGTGTTCGGATATCCACATCATCATTTTCAGGACCTTGCATGCAATTAGAGTTTGCATGCAAATTCTAGGGTTTGCATGCATCCCAGTCACCATGTGATGCCTCCAGCACCTTACCCACCTTATTCTAGCACCCGGGAGCCACTTACTTCAGATTTTTATCCCTCCTAGTCAGGAAGGCGCCCACTTCTCACCTACTGCCAGAGAAGGGTGCACTTCTTCACCTACCACCTCAGTTTACACTCAGTTAGCTCTGATTCTCCCTGATTTGGGGCTAGTTTCACTCCCAACTGACTGTTTCACTCCGTTGGACCTCCAGATTGACTAGATGACTTGTTCTGACTTCAGTTAAGCCTCCCGTGCACCCTCCACTGATTCTCCTTCCCTATATCAGTGCTACACACTTCAGTTACACATGACACACTCAGTTAGACTCAACTTGACACTTGGATGACTGGTTCTTGTGCATTGATGACCACCACTGATTGATGATGAGGACTCCTAGTTGGAGTCAAGCTACTCCATTCAGTGATTCGAATGACCTTCTTAGTCAATTTGAATTTCTCACTCACATTGTCAGATTGTATTGTAATTATTCACCCTTATTGGGATATTGAGCACTGATGCATGTTTTGCACAGTTTTACACCATATTTTCTATGTTCATCTGTTGTGATTGATTTACTTGTTCATTAGATCTGTTGTGACTAATTTTACATGGTATCAGAGCCATTGCAGGGACAAGATCTCTTTTCTACAGGTGTTTCTACAAGAGGATTTGAGTGAATTTGCTCAAAAATTACAAAAATTTTTGGCATGAAAGATCTCAAGGGCATTCGCTCCTATGCATGCAAAGCTTGAAAATACTTCCAATACCACTCCAGAAGCTTGATTTTCCACATAAATCCTGGATCTGATACATTGGACCCATTCAACATTGCTTGATCTCCAATCCCAGGTGTGATGCAACTCTAAAAGGGTGCATTGTTCGACCTCATTGTTCTTGGTTTTATTGTGATTTGCAGGTTATTGTCTCCATCAATTAATTGCATTCGCTACTTTGCCCTTGCAAGCATGTCTACATCAGTGTGCACTCTCTCCTAGCAATGGAATACTCTTCTTCAAAGCCTATTCTCACCCCATTCAATTATTTTGATTGGAAAGATGATATGGAGATCATATTACGTTCAAAAGGTTACTACCGAGTCACTCTTGGTATTGAATTGGAGCTAAACACCTTGTCAGAAAGAACCAAACACTACAACAAGCTTGATGAAGCTTATGGTCTTCTTTGTCTCTCCATCTCCAAAGATCTTCACTTCCATCTTAGTGGATTGAAGACTCCAAAAGCTATATGGGAGCAACTTGAAACACTATTTGGCAAGCAAGACGAGCTTAGGGCTTTTCAATTAGAGAATGAATTGATTGCCCTTAGTCCTGAGAATTTCGAGACCATTAATGAATTCTTCACAAAATTCAAGAACTTGAACATGCAGTTGAAGAACAGTGGAGTTATCAAAGAGGATAAGCAATTGATCCTCTCCATTCTCAGCAAGCTTGGTAAATATTATTCGGCATTTGTCTCTACTTTCAATTCCGGTCGGCTAACTACCCCGAATTGGAAGATGCCTACCTTGAATGCCTTCATTGAGTCCATCACAAAAGAGCATGATAAATTGATTCAAATGGGGTCCATAAGCTCCAAATATTCATCCCTATATGTTCAAGGACCCAAGATTTCAAATGGTAAAGGAAAGCAAAAGAAGGAGAAGCCCAAATTCGAACCTCACAAGCAAAGAGAGAAAGGAAAACAGACGGATGCACCATCCAGTTCGAAGTTCAAGCAAAAGGGTAAAGAGGGTAAGGAAAAATCTAAATGTAGTTATTGCAACCGTGGCTTTCATCCCGAAAGTTCATGCGTGAAGAAGACTATAGATCAAATGGCCCTACTTTTGGAAAAGAATAACATAACTCTTCCTGACGGTGCAAGGAAGAAGGATAGGAATGATGATCATGAAAGAGGACAAGCACTCATGGAAACTGTTTCGAAGCCCACTACTCTCTTCATAGATTTGGATGCATCGAATCATATGGCTGCAAATATTGATTATTTTTCTTCATTCGATCCAAACAGCTCCATCCCCATCCATTTGGGAGATGACTCAAAAATTTCTTCAAAGGGAAAAGGTATGATTCATGTAGATCATGGAAGCTTTCAGAATGTTCTCTATGTGCCTTCCTTGGCTTCAAATCTTCTTTCTGTGTATCAAATGACACACACTGGTGAACCGAAGCAAGTTACATTCAGCCCTAATACAGTTGAAATTTCTGATATCAAAAGTGGAAGACTTGTTGCAGTCGGAAAGGCGAACCACACTGCAAAATGCTATGAGTTTTCACACTTTATTTCGCTTACAAAGCCCACTGCTCTTCGCACACATGGTAATGACGTTAGTAGGCTTTGGCATGAAATATTTGGACATCTAAATTATAAGTATTTGCTTCTGCTATCAAACAAATCCATGGTAGATGGTCTTCCACAACTCTGTTCCTCGAAGGGAATATGCACCGGTTGCATTATTGGGAAGCACCCCGAGCACAGGTTCGATCGCGGAAAAGCTAGCAGAGCTTCTACAGTTTTGGGGCTGATACATTCCGATATCAGTGGTACGTTGTCCCACATGTCATTAAATGGTTCAAGGTATGTTTTTACATTTATTGATGATTTTTCCCGCTTTACATGGGTATTTTTTCTCACAAACAAGTCAGAAGTGCTTGGACAATTCAAAGATTTTAAGGCTTCTGTTGAGATCGACACTGAGAGCAGGATCAAAGCTCTTTGATCTGATAATGGTGGAGAATATATCAAGGCTGAGTTGCTGCAAATTTGTGCCAAAAGCGGAATTCAGATCCAACATACAGTTCCCTACACACCCCAGCAGAACGGTGTAGCGGAAAGGAAAAATCGGTCACTGAAAGAGATGGATACATGCATGATTGAATCAAAAGGTTTGGCTGAAAATATTTGGGATGAAGCAATCAATGTTGCTGCATACATACAGAACCGTGTTCCACATTCATCCGTGAAAGGTATGACTCCTTTCGAAGCATTCTTTGGTCACAAACCGAATGTGTCAAATTTGAGAGTTTTTGGCTCTACTGCATGGGCTAGAATTCCTTCCAAGAAGAGACGAGCTTTGGATCCACAAAGTATCGAGTGCATAATAAGAGGATATGGGGAATAATCAAGAGCATATAAACTCATGGATATCAGATCCAAAAATATATTCATAGAGCGAAGTGTGCAATTTGAATAACCGCTTCAAGAATTGCAACTAGTCGAGGAACAAATTGTCGTTTCACCGCCTTCACCAGAAGAAGATTTGAGCAGCGATAATGAAGGTATGAGTTCTGATATTTCTAATATTTTAGTAGCACATGATGATCATGACATATCAGGTTCGGAATCCTACCATTATGATCCTCCTCAGTTACCAAAGTGGGCCCAAAACACTCTTCAATCTGCTGGTTTGAACCTTGGAAATCTTGTTGATCCGAGACGAACAAGAGCAGAATTTCAAAGAGAAGATATGGCTCTTTCTATTTCTGATCCATTACTTCCTGATATTTTTTATTTGATGACTGGTTCAAATCCCCAAACATACTACCATGCCCACCAAGATCCGATATGGCAAAGTGCCATGGATGAAGAGACAGTTCTCTTCAAAAGAACAATACATGGGAGCTAGTTTCTCTTCCACCTGGAAGAAAATTAGTGAAGTGTAAATGGGTCTACCGCACGAAAGTTGATGCTGATGGCACTATCATAAAATAAAAAGCAAGGTTGGTGGCAAAAGGTTTCTCCCAAGTCCAAGGAGTGGACTACACTGAGACCTTTGCACTGGTTGCAAAGATGGATTCCATCCGCCTTGTTTTGGCAATTTCCACATCCAAGCACTGGGAAATGCACCACATGGATGTGAAGAGTGCTTTTCTACATGGAGATCTTGCTGAAGAGGTATATATGCAGCAGCCAGAAGGCTACACATCAGATCCATCATTAGTTTGCAGATTGAAGAAATCTTTGTATGGGTTAAAACAAGCCCCAAGAGCTTGGTATGCAAAGATGGACTCCTTCCTTCTTTCTTAGAATTTCCAAAGATGCAAATATGATCCGAATGTGTATCTTCAGCGAGTTAAAGGTAATATGTTGGTTATTGTAATTTATGTTGATGATCTTCTCATTACTGGTAGCACTCTTACTTCAATAAACAAGCTAAAAACTGCCTTAAATCAAGCTTTTGACATGAGCAATTTGGGCTTGCTGAGTCACTTTTTGGGCTTGGAGATAGCTCAAAATTTTGATGGGATCACTATATCTCAGCAAAAATATGCTTCCGACCTGTTATTGAAGTTTAATATGGCTGAATGTAAGGCATCCCCATTCCCATTCCTCTCAGGAATTAGTCTTGAGGAGGGAAATTCTACACCGCTTGCAAATTGCAGTATGTATCGACAGTTGATTGGTTCACTACTTTATTTGACACACTCAAGGCTTGATATTTCATATGTCGTGATTGTCGTGTCAAGGTATATGCAGCAGCCCCATGAGCTTCATTGGCGAGCAACCAAGCGGATATTGCAGTATGTGCAAGGTACGAAACATTTTGGCATACATTATGCTGCAGATTCTGAGCTTGATTTCATTGGTTTTACTGATTTAGATTGGGCAGGTGATAGCATTGATTGGAAATCAACTTCCGGTTATGTTTTCATGATTGGTCATGGCCCTATTTGCTAGTCCAGCAAAAAGCAGGCAGCCATTGCACTTTCTTCAGCAGAGGCAGAGTATCGAGGGGCAATCAATGCCTGCATTCAGGTAGTTTGGTTGCAGGGTATTCTTTCTGAGTTTAGTTTTGGTGGCACTACTTCGACTGTCCTCTTTTGTGACAATCAAAGTGCTATCAAGATCTCCACAGATCTAGTTCAGCGGCAGAGGACCAAACACATTGAGATTCATATGCATTACATTCGACAGTTGGTGCATGATCGCACCATCATTCTGCAATATTGCCCTACTGATGAGCAAATTGCAGACATCTTCACCAAGATCTTCACTGAGAAGAAGTTCTCTTACCTCCGTTCACTATTGGGGGTGAGTTCCATCATGGTGGAGACAGATTGATCCATTATTATGTTTTAGCTTGAGGGGGGGCTTTCTTCCCACTGGGTTTTCCCTCTTTTCCTCACTTAGCTTATTTTCAACATTTTTGGATTATTGTATTGGGGTGACCTTTGGTCTTAGTTACCAGGGCCCCACATTATTTTTTTTTGCACATCATAGTCTAGCTTGAGGGGGGGTGTTCGGATATCCACATCATCATTTTCAGGACCTTGCATGCAATTAGGGTTTGCATGCAAATTCTAGGGTTTGCATGCAGCCCAGTCACCATGTGATGCCTCCAGCACCTTACCCACCTTATTCTAGCACCCGGGAACCACTTACTTCAGAGTTTTAGCCCTCCTAGTTAGGAAGGCGCCCAATTCTCACCTACTTCCAGAGAAGGGCGCACTTCTTCACCTACCACCTCAGTTTATACTCAATTAGCTCCGATTCTCCCTGATTTGGGGCTAGTTTCACTCCCGACTGACTGTTTCACTTCGTTGGACGTCCAGATTGACTAGATGACTTGTTCTGACTTCAGTTAAGCCTCCTGTGTGCCCTCCACTGAGTCTCCTTCCCTATATCAGTGCTACACACTTTAGTTACACATGACACACTCAGTTAGACTCAGCTTGACACTTGGATGACTGGTTCTTGTGCATTGATGACCACCACTGATTGATGATGAGGACTCCTAGTTGGAGTCAAGCTACTCCATTCAGTGATTCGAATGACCTTCTTAGTCAATTCGAATTGCTCACGCATATTGTCAGATTGTATTGTAATTATTCACCCTTATTGGGATATTGAGCACTGATGCATGTTTTGCACAGTTTTACACCATATTTTCTATGTTCATCTGTTGTGATTGATTTACTTGTTCATTAGATCTGCTATGACTAATTTTACACAATGTAGATGGTGAAGTTGAGAAGCACAAGGAAAGACTTGTTGCTCAAGGCTTTGCTCAACAACCTAGAATAGACTATAATGAAAAAATTTCACCTGTTGCCAGATTAGATACAGTTATAATTGTTTTAGCTATTGCAGCTCATTATAAATGGAAAGTGTACCAGATGGATGTAAAATCTACATTTTAAATGGAATTTTAGAAGAAGAGGTATATGTAAAACAACCTCCAACTTATGAGATTAGTGGACATGAAGAAAAGGTTTATAAATTGAAGAAAAATTTGTATGGGTTGAAGCAAGCTCCTTGAGCTTAGTACAGTAGAATTGATTCTTCTCTCATAAGAAATGGTTTTTGGAGGAGTATCAATGAACCTACTATGTACACCATGAAAAATAAACATGGTGAGGTTTTAATCATGCTCATTTATGTTGATGATATCATTTATACTGGCAATATGATGTTAGAAGAATTCAAAACAGTAATGAAGAGTGAGTTTGAGATGACTGACCTTGGCCTAATGAAGCTTTTTCTGGGAATTGAAGTCTTGCAATCTGAAAGTGGAATTTTTATTTCACAATCTAAATATGCAAACGATATATTGAAAAGATTTAGAATGCTAAATTGCAAGTGAGTTTCAACACATGTAGTTACCGACACAAAGTTAAGTAAGCAAGATGTTGGAGGTCAGGTAAATCCTAGTCTATTTGAAAGGATAGTTGGCAGTTTGATGTATCTAACAACAACTAGATCGGACATCATGTATGCTATGAGTCTAATCTCAGGGTTTATGGAGTCACCAGAGAGTACTCATTGGCTTGCAAATAAAATAATTTTGAGGTTTGTTGCAGGCACAATCAATTATGGAATTTTATATTCAACAAGTTAAGATTTCAAACTGACAAGGTACACAGACAATGATTTTGCTGGAAATGTTGATGATAGAAAAATCACATATGGATATGCATTCATTTTTGGTTCAGGAGTTGTCTCATGGGAATCAAAGAAACAACCCATAGTCATTATTTCATCAGCAGAAGTAGAGTATGTCACTGCCACATCAACAACATGTCAAGCCATATGAATGAGAAGAGTTTTGCCTGGTTTGTTGCATGAACAAGAAGTGCCAACAACAATATTCTGTGATATTAAATATGTTATCGCATTGTTAAAGAACCATGTATTTCACAAGAGAACCAAGCATATTGACACACGATATTATTACATTACAGAATTGGTAAATGATGGAGAAATTAATCTCTGATTTTGCAATTGAAAGGAACAAATCTCTGACATATTCACCCAAGCACTGGGAAAAGACAATTTTGAATTTCAAAGACAAATTCTGGGCACCTATGATGATAATTATGTTGTAAATCTGTAGGTGGTTGAAATTAAAGGAGTGAATTTTGAAATATGTCATGTAATTCCAACCACCACATTAATGTAACCGATTTCACCTTTGTTGCAGCTTAATACACACCTAGGGGGGAACGTGGCAGGAAACCTTCAAGCCACTCGGTGTGTCCTTGGGGGAAAGTGAGAGTCAGGTGTTATCACCTATTTACTCAACTCCTCCGTCTAGGCTACTACTAGAGAATCCAAGGGGAGTGGTCTCTATAAAAGAAACTATGGCTTTTAAACTATGAAAATGAGTAAAAGCTATTCTAGGAGTTATGAAATGGAAAATACTGGAACAAATAAATAATTGCAATTGAATTTAAGTACAACAACACATAAGATTGAAACCATTCACGACATTTCGTAGATTAAATTAACCATGATAACGCATAATGACCAGTGCCGATATTGTATGTGTGATGCAGTTGTGTTGTGTCGTGAAAGTATTGCAAAATATTGTTTCCAGTTTTAAAATTATTAGTGTGTATTAAAGAAGTGGGTTTATTGGGGGTTTGGCCCAAAATAAACTTAACCTCTTGAACTGAGTGCTATAGCGGTTTAACCAAGTGTCCAACTAGGTGAGGCATAACCTGCTTACAGTATCCTCCTGAGTTCTTGAAATTGAGTTTAATTGGATTTTCCTATTAAACTAGTGCTTATCTTCCTTGTTGGTTGACCAACTGATCAGACTAAGCTGCAGAGGCCAAGAGCATAGTCGTATTTTAAGTGTTACACCAAAATTTCGTCACCCTTGTGCAAGTGTCACAAGTGTCGCAAGTGTTGCAAGTGCCGTCGTCATGACCTAGTGTCGTCATCATGACCGTTGCAAGTACCGTCATTATGACCAAGTGTTGTCATCGTGACCATTGTGATAATGTCGTCATCTTGACCATTGTGTAAACTCTTTGCTATGATACCTAAACCCATTTTAGGCTAAAAACACATCCCTGAAGTTTCCCATGACTGGAGGGCTTCACTGACCTACTTTTCAAAGTCGTCGCAGTCTGCCCTTGTGCAACATGCAACGTCGCAGGTTGTCTTAATGCAACCTGCAACGATGTCAGTTATTTGGATAAAAGAGTATCTTCGAGCCCATTATTGAAGATGAGTTATGTGGAGCCCTATCCCTAGCCTTTAGGGGAGCTAGAATTTGGTTCCTAACCTAATGGTAAGATCCCTTAACCATCTCCCCTAATCCTCAACCTACCCTATCTCTTTAGTCCTATATAAACACCCACTCTCTCCATGAGAGGGAAGAAGGTCTATGGTATCCTTATGCTGGTAGAATCCATATTGGTGATTGGGAAGCTTGTACCACCTTGGAGGCTTGGCTTGGACATGTTGGATGGAGGATGCGACGTTGAGGCTTTGGTTGTAGCTTCATCCTTTCTATGTAATCCCCACTTTTTATACAGTTAATATAATCTCTTTCCATAAACTATTGTCTCATTGATGATGATGTTTAGAGTTTTCTTCGTTAACTGTTAACTTGGATCAATCATATGAAATGTATGCTTTCATTGTTTGTTCTAGTATCTATATGTTCAACTCTTGCGGCTAGAGATCTGACGACGCTGGAGCATTGGATCAACAAAGAGCAAAGGGATCTGCAAATCTAAGGTAAGTTATCTATCCACTAGTTTGCACTTCTATTGATCTAGGAAAGTAGATCTATATTCTGTTTGATTTGTTCTAGACTTACATTAAGCTAGGGAGATCATGCCTTAGATCCATCTTTGGTAGATTGTCCATTAGCATTAAGCATTGGTTTATTTTATTTAAACAAGATAGATTTTCTACTTGATTAAGTCTACCTCCAAGAATCTCTTTTCCGACTGAATTCCAATACTCGAGCAAGTTCTTTCTGTGGCACCGTACTTTGGGAAAGAAAGGACCAAAATTACTATAAAAGCAGGAAATTGTTAACAAATGAAAAAAACTAAGTCCTAAGAACTCTTGTGTCCCGTCGTTGAAACGGATCCAACAAGTTAAATTTTAATCCTATGTTTATTTTATTAGAAGCAAAAATTAGGGATCTAAGTGATTCTACTACATGTGCAGAATGTAATTTTGTTCATCTACTTGAAATAAAATTACGATTTTTTCCGAGGAAAAAAAAAGAAGCGAAAAACTAAAAATAAAGCAAAAGTAAATGTGAGATCCTGAGAACACTTGTGATCCGCCATTGAAACAGAACCAACAAGGTTAATTTTAGTTTGTTATTTTTATTAAGAGCATAAAAATAAAATCTAAACTAACAAAGCAAAACACAAAAAAGTGAGACGATGCTGATCCCCCCTAGGGGGATGGGGTGTGGGCATTGGTTATCCCACTTACTCTCGTTTGAAAATATTTTACACTTCCCTTCAGAAGTACTTGTATTCCCTTGAAGATGTGGGAGTAACAAGCTTACAATAAATTCAAAGAGAATGAACTGAATAAAGAGGGGGGTTCCCAAAATGCTCCAGATGACCTCAGAAGCCTCCCGATTTTAGATTTCGGTGACTTTAATATTCAAAACTTGCTAAAAAACAATAAAAACCAACAAGCTTATTTATATCAAATGTGGCCAAAAACACTTTAAGAATGTTCTTGGCAATACTACAAAATTGCTACAAAAAATTTATAAGTAAACTACTGAAATAAAAACACAAATTTAACTAAGGCAAGCTAAAAGGATTTCCTTCCTAGGATCTTTGCTTGCCTCTTTAAGATATGGAAAGCAAATTAGTAGCACTAGATTTTCTTGATAATAACTTTAACTTCAAAATTTCTTCTATTTTGCTCTCTTAGATCTACGATTTAAAACTTGCAAAAATGAAGAAAAACAATCTAGATCTAGAATATTAGATAAGCCTTTTATAAATTTTAGATTGAAAACATTTAGATCTACTTTAAAAATATCTAAATAGGAAATAAACCAGTAACCAGAAGAGATGAGAGAAATTGGATCGAGAAGTTATAAACCCATGGAGGTTGAGCACTGAAGATGGGCTATGGAGTATGCTTCCTGATGCACCGGTGGGATCAATCTCTTTGTTTAGATCTACTGAATGGAAAGAATAGCCAACATGCTCATCCACTCCTCCAGCTTAAGCAACCTGCAAGATCAATACAACATTAGCAAATGGAATTAAGAGCATTTGTGTGAATGACTAAAAGAAAACATAAGAAATAATAAATTCAAGCAAGAAATATCACTACCTCTAGCATTCTAGTATCACTAACAAGAGCGAGTAATCTATAAAGTATTACTTACTATTTATTTTTCATGAAAATAATTTCCCTTCAAAGACAAATGAATCCCAACAATTACTAGCATGCAACAATGATAAAGATTACCTCATATTAGCAAAGCATGGAACATACAACGCTGCTCTAATATAGAAATAGGCCAACATGCTCTTCTTAAATAGAAAATACAAGCATGTGGAGGCGCATCCATCAAGGAAGGGCGCATCACATAAGAGGGAGTTTGACATTGAGTTGGTTGCATTGATTTAGGAATCACTTGGTAGCCAAGTCAAGGGGAATGTGCAACTTCAAGAGAGGTATGCGCACCCCTCTTTGTAATTATCACCAAAAAATGTGATCTTGCCATGTAGGAAGTCGCCCATGCATTAGAGAGTGGTGCATTATCTAAGGGAGAGTTCACGTGAAGTGGTTGGATACTTGAACTTTGAGTGATTGTAATTTAAACCTATGAGGGATGTGCCACCTCTCAAGAGGTGGGAGCACCCTCTTCCTTGAAACCGTCACCCTAAATGCCTTCACGCCACATGGAGAAGCTGCCAATCTTGAGAGAGGGTGCATATCTAAGAAGATATTCAAATGTTAACTTTTCAATCAACCCAAAAATGACGGTTTAACCTTAGGAATATAATCACCCTTTATTTGGAATGAGCTGCCAAGTCATTTTGGCACATGCTAATGGTTTTTTCAATTATATATATATATATATATATATATATGTATATATATATATATATATATTGGTGCAATTTGTCGCACCATTAGCATTAAAATGTCATTTTGTAGGCCCGATGAGAAAAAATGCTCCACGTGATAATTTAATCACCCAAAACATAGGAAGACTGGGTCCCAGAGTAAAGAGGACGCTCTGAGCATGAAAATGAGCATCCCTACGCCAAATTCCGCTTCCAAATCACACTTTTATCACAAATTGAAACTTTCCAATTAAACCATTAAAAATGGCCTACGTTGCAGAAAATTTTATTTTTCTCGGAATTGACTCAAACTCCTAGGGGACCTAGTACATGTCCATACGACCTATTATTGAGGGCTGGCATGGAAAAACACATAGACACTTAGGCTTTATTAACCTCCCAAGGTTTGACGACCAAGGTGAATACTCCAGCTTTGGAGGTGTGAGTGAAAAACTCAGAAATTATACGTCGTTGAAGCGCAACGCATAATTCCTAAGGAAAAAACACTCTAGAGTATCCCCTTGACAAATAAACCTAAGGTAAGCCAATCATGTTACACAAATACCATGCTTAGACCAACTTATTACAATTCCCCATGGGGGTATAGACACGCAATTGTTTTTTGAAAAGGCCCAATTATGGCCTGATGGACTTCAGTATCACTGAAAAAGAACATGTAACATGTTCATCCTTGACACGCTCGCTTGAAAGTCCAACTAAGTGCAACTCAGGTGGTAACAACCTCCATTCCTGTTATTAATGATGTAGATAAACCATTTACTGTTTTGTATGCTCAGACGTTTCTAGATTCATTCGAATTCTAGAAACAATGCTTATATAGTTTTTTGGGGGAAAATGTCTCTCTTGTGGTTGTAGCAATTTTTTTTGTGAAGCTATGTTCTAAAAAACATTGTTCTGATATATATGTGTGAGTGTGTGTGTGTGTTATGCTGCTCAAAATTTTGTTTGTAACCGTGGATTTCTTTCTCTGGCAAATTGTGAATGAGATTGTTACATATCTGGAAGTTTATTTTAATTTTGTAGCATTCTTTTGTTTATGATGATTTCAATGTATGCTTCCCCTCACCCCTAATCATCAACAATTAGGTATGATTTTAGTTTAAGTTTGATAATTAAAATAGTAATCATAAAATGGAAACTTGATCAGTTCAATTCAAAACTACAATCTAAACCATTTTATAACCTGAATTGACTAAAATCATGAGAATTACAGTTTTGTGAAAGTTACAGTTTCGATGATCCGAAAACAAGATCTTTGCTACTCTATGACGTTAACATGAATTGCATAAAGAGCATGAATGAAGCTCACAAATCCATAAGAAGAGAACCAAACAACATAGACAATACACACATAAAGACAACAAGTTGATAACGGAGTTCGTCCAGGATGGACTACGTCTCCAGGCCTGCTTCTCAATAGGAGGGCCGATCTATAATCTCAGCATAAAGGCAAAATACATGGCAATAATACAATGATACCTTGGCGACAATGGCCAGGAAGAGAACCGTTGCCCAAAACACAACAAGACTGCTTCCAGCAACTCCGAAGCCTGAAGACGGTGTAAAACGAGTATAAACACTCGTACCTTCCTCCTGCAGAGCTACACAATCTCCCTTCTCTCCTTTAGCTACAAAGTCTCTACTCCAAAGCATGAGTGGCAAATGGCATATGAGGGGGTTTATATAGGCTTGAGTTAGCCCTCATCACATTCTCCTCATGATTTCTCAAGTTACAACAATGTGGCCTAAATAGGCATATGGTTACAACTCTCCAAATTGGTTTTTATGTAGTTGGTTTGTTTTTTTTAATAAATAAAAACAACCATATTTAAAATACCTTTTAAAAAGGCATTATGGTTAAAACCATATAAACCCACCTTTAAACTTATCCCAAAGTTTGTTATGTGGTGGCGCTCCAACTATGGTATTATGTTTTTTAACACCCATTTAATTCTTAACCCAAAGTTGGTTTTAAAAACACATGTTAAAACATGGTGGTTGTGCCAACGTGAGGAGGGGTATCACGTGGCCTTGGAACAACCTTGTCGCGTTGTAACCCTTGTTGCATTAAAAACCATGACTCCAACAGATATGAGGTGGCATGTAATCCATGTATGTGATGGCGCTCCCACTTTTAATTTTAACCCAAAGTTTGTTAAAGGCACATGTGATTGTCATCTTTGGATAAAATATTTCTGCAGAATTCGAGTCTGATGCTCAGTTCCAAGTGGATCACGTCAAGTGAATTGGGGCTCACAGGTTGCAATGCACGCTTATGGGATGATTACATTTCAAGGTTAAACTCAGCTGGTGTTTCACTCAACCAAGAGCCGGATAGGCTTGTCTGGGGTGGCAATCCTGCTACGGGTCAAGTTACAGCTTCGTCTGCATACTCCAGAATTGTTCAGTCTAAATTCTGTTATCCACATGATTGGTGGTATGAATCTCTGTGGCAATGGCCAATTCCTTTAAAGATCAAATGTTTTTGCTGGCTGCTTATTCAAGATCGTTTGAAGACGTGGGAAAACTTATGCAAACGTGGCTGGATTGGGCCCAGCTTATGCTTTTTATGCAAAAAAGAAACTGAGACCAAACAACATCTCTTTGTGCATTGTGAATTCATTAATAAAGTTTGGGATATGGTTGCGTCTCTTTTAAACATTTCAAAGTGTTGGATTGTGGATGACTTTAACAAAGCACTTTTATATTGGTTTCGTTCCTGTAGACAACAACTATATGTTGTTATCTGCGTTACTTGGTCCATTTGGTATGCACGTAATCGAGCAATCTTTCAGAACTGCCCTCCGGATGTCTCACATAGTGCTTCAGCAGCTCTCAAAATGATCTCCCATTGCAGGGAGGATTCTCATAAGATGAAGAAGGCCAGATCTGTTGATTTTAATTTCAAAGTGAACCAACCCATCCTTTTCTTTGATGGAGCATCTCAACATGGAATATGTGCTGTGGGAGGGATTATTTTTTTAAATGAAGCACATTACTTCTCTTTCAGGCTCAATTGCGGTCAGGGATCCAACATGAAAGCGGAATTGATGGCACTTTGGTGTGTTCTCAAAGTAGCCAACATCTTTGGTCTGGTCAATATCAAAGTTTTCGGAGATTCCAGAGTCACCATTAAGTGGGCTGCTGGAGATTTTTGTCTCAATGTTCTAAATCTCCGCCACTGGATCCACAGTACTCGCATGGAAATCTCCAAACATCAGAACATTTGCTTCGAGCATATCTACAGAGAACATAATCAACATGCTGATAATTTATCAAAACAAGCTTTAGCAGGTTCTGAAGGACAGCTACACTGGGAAGAATGGCTAGAGAACAGTCCTCAGGACTGTGGGATAGTCTCCTTTTTAGACTATTACTAATTTTGCCTCTAATCAGTGTTTTTCGGGGGTTTTGGCTTATGCTTTTCTATATTTTCGCTGTTCTGTTTAGTCAAGAAACCTATCTATAGTTCTGAGACTTTTTGATATATTGTATGATCTCAGAAATCATCTTGTTTGCTCGTGAATGTGCTGGATGATGCATAAGCCATGTAATTTGATTCGTCAGAAGAATCAGCTTTTTTGTACTATTTGATTCACATGAATAACAATAGTAGTTTTTTTTCGCTGGAAAAAAAGCGTGGTCGGAATGGCGGGCTCCACGCGCAGAGCTCCATTGGGCGGAGCTCCTGGTCATATTGTTGAAGGGGCGAACCAGGGTTCGGGGCTAGCCCCAGCCCCTTCTGGCGCCAATACAACTTTAAAACAAAACTTTTCCCATTACTTGCACATCAAGCACCTTGTGGCCCAATGGTAAAGCGGAGCGCTTATGCAGGAGAGGTCACGGGGTCAAACCCTGTGGAAGCCATAACTTTTGTATTAAACATATTGGCTAATCCCGTGCTGCCACGTGGCGGCCTAGGATTGGTCCACCTCATGCCCAGTCGACGTCCAGTCAACCGCCACGTCACTATCTGTACCGCCACGTCACCATCCGTACACCCAGTCAGCTGTAGGCAAGTTCGGATCGTACTGCCACGTGTCACCTTGTGATTGGTCTGTACACCTGCCATGTCACCTTGTCCGTATTGTACGGATTCCACGTGTCACCCTGTCAGTGGTGCCACGTGGCACCTCTTTTTGCCAATTTTGCCTGTTGACCTTGTAGAACAGAACGCGATAACTTTCTCATACGGAGTCCGTTTGAGGTGAAACGAACGCCGTTGGAATCATCTCGACGAGCCCTTCGATCTAGTGTTGGTTTTGCTGAGATTGGAGGACTTAAAAAATTTTGCCTTCTTGGATCCTCCTGGATCATTCCTCCCCACTGAGAAGCTTTTGGCCTCCAAAAGCCTTTACTAATCAACAGATAGGTGAGGGAATTGATCCCTCACTTTCTCCTTCTCGATCCACTTGGCTTTGCTTGGATGATTGCCTTTGATACCCACTCGAAGATACTCAACATCACCTCTGCGAGAAGTCCTTGTCCTTCTGTCCAAGATGACATCTTCTTTTATCTCATCCATGTACTCAGGAGCAAATTCATCAACTGATGGTAATGAGACATTCTCCCTTTCATCCATGATCATGGGAGGCTCATAGAGTTTCAAGTTCTCCACATTCACCACTGAGTAGATCTGCATGTATGGCGGTAGCTCTAAGCGAAAAGCATTTGTCCCAATCTTCTCCAAGATGGTGAAGGGACCATACCTAATAGGCTTGAGCTTCTTGCCTTCTCCTTTCATCCTCTCCTTGCTGATGTGAAGCCACACTTGATCTCCCACCTGAAACTGATGATCAACTCTATGTTTGTCATGGCGAGCCTTGTACTGGGCTTGACTCTTCTCCAACTGCTCTTGCACTGCTTGATGTACCTGTTGAACTCTCTGAATGAACCTGCCGGCTTTGTCTTCATCCTTGGAAGTGCTTGAGTCAACCTCTCTCCCATAAGTCAATTCCAATGGAGTCTTTGGAAATTACCCAAAGCATGTCTCAAATGGCGAGCTCTGAGTGGAAGAATGCATAGCCCTGTTGTAGGCATGCTGCACATACTGGATCTGTTCATCCCATAACTTAGGATGCTTGTTGCAATAGCCTCGAAGCAAATGGACAACTGTCCTGTTGACTACCTCTGTCTGTCCGTCGGTCTGTGGATGGAAAGCGGTGCTCCTCTTTAGCTTGGTGTCCATCATACACCATAATTTTTTCCAAAACACTCCAAGGAATCGGGAGTCCCGATCCGAGATAATGGACGTAGGGAGTCCAAAGTGAACCCATACATGCTGAAAGAAAAGAGAAGCAGCCTGCTCTGCAGTGACCTGCTTTTTACATGGCATAAGAATACACATCTTGCTAAACCTATCCACGACCACATACAAGTAGTCATGACCCCTCCTAGACATAGGCAAACCCCCCAAAAAATCCATGGAAATGCTTTCCCAAGGATGGGAAGGAACAGGAAGTGGTGAGTACAACCCCAATTTTCTATTAGTGGGCTTACAAGTAGAGCACATCACACACCCCTTTACATATTTTGTTACAATGTCTTTCATGCGAGGCCAATACACAAGTCTTTGCAAATGAGCCAAAGTCTTACCTACCCCAAAATGCCCTGATACAAGAGAAGTATGAGCTTCTCGTATTACATGGACTCTTTCACTGATAGGAACACATAACTTGCCCAAATGATAGAGCAACTTTCCCTGCAAATAGTAGTCTTCCACCTGTGTGCCATTGGTTAGCTTCTCATAAACCTCCTTGAAATCATCATCAGTAGCATACTGCTCAATATAACTTTCATGGGATAAAGAAGCATTTTTCAAAACAATAGATGCAACAATAGGAGGTCTAGCAAGCATATCTACCACTTTGTTACCATTACCCTTCTTGTACTTGATAACTGCGGACAACCTGTACATGCCCACATTAGGAAGAGGGGCATCCTGCTGGAGATAAATATCATGTTGAATCTCCCTTTTGGGAGGCAAACCTGTAGGTTCCTGAAATATATCATCATAGTTAGCCACAATATCAATCATAGCCTTTGTATGAGAAGGATCACAACCTTTGAAAGCATCGGATGCCTCGGCATCTTTTGCTCTCACAACCATGAACATGTATCTCTTGTTAGTGTTGATGAGTCTCTTCATCTGTCCTGCACTAACAAGAGTGGTGTTAGCCTTCATACTGTGAGCTCTCACAATGTACTCCACCCCATTTTTGGTGAGATGGTACTTGTTCTCATGACGAAAGAATACTGCTTGTTGATCATACAAGTATGGGCTTCCCAATACGATACCGCAGATGTCAAGAGGAACAACATCTAAGTCCACCTCATCGATCAACTTTGAAGCAATTGCAAACCTTACCCTGCATTGCTTAGTCACCTGTAGCTTAGCATTATCACATACCCATCCAAGAGGATAAGGCTTGGGGTGAGGTTTAGTTTGTATGCCCAACTTCTTAACAACTGATTCTGAGATCAAATTTACTTGAGAACCCGGATCAAATAATGTTTCAATCTTTGTATGCTTAGACACAACTCTGATGTGAAACAACTCACTTCTTCTTTTATCATTTTCTTTAGAAACATGAGTAGAACTTGAACCAGTATGAGGAGTTTTGTTACCTTGCATTCCCACGGCTGTAATCCTGGTTTCATCACCTGAGTCGGAACCCAAATCTTGTTGCGCTGTTGCAACGGTCTTTTTCTTCTTTTTGCCTCCAAAATGCTTTGGCCTTTGTTCAGGATGCAACTTCCAACAACTTTCTTCATCATGCCCATCAGTGTCACAATGGTTGCAATGGAGCTTTCCTCCTTCCTTCTTGGCAGTAGCTGTCTTCTTGCTCTTGTCTTTTTCCTTGAACTTGTGGTTGTTGTTGTGCTTGAAAGGCTTCTTCTGATGGTCTTCTTGCAAATGATTCCCCCTGCTCTCAAGATGAGTAGCCTGAACACTTGCTTCATCCACACTAGTAGGATTCAACAACAGCAAAGTATGGCGTAGATAATGATGAAGAGCACCAATGTACTTCAAAAGAGTGTCAGGAGAATCTAAAGCAATATTCAATTCTAAAGCTTTCTTTCTAAATTCTTCAGTAAAACTCTGAACACTCTGACCCTTGCCTTGTCTAAAACTTTTCCAATCCATCATTGCCTTCTGAACATAACCCAACGGATAAAATTGCTTACGTAAAGAAGAAATAAAAGCAGACCACGATGAGAGAAGATTACCCATTTGTTTGCTACCTTGCTGAAGCTTGCTTTCCCACCATACAAGTGCGGTGCCTGTCAGCCAAAGTGAAGCCAACTGAATCTTCACATCTTCTTCTTCGATCTGCTGGACTCGGCAATAGACCTCAATTTGCCTTATCCAATTGTTTAACTTCTCTGCATTCGCTTCCCCATTGAACATGGGCAAATCAAACTTCACATCGAGCTTCAATAAGGGCTTCTTTTGAGGCTCTTTGTGAGGAACCTTGGAATGCTGAGAATGAGATGAGGAAGAAGCACTTGAACTTGTGCTTGAAGCTGAAGGTGAAGAGGGAGGCTCAGGAGGCTCTTCGCCACCTTCTCCATGGTTAACTGAAGCGTTGCCTTCGTCCTTCACTTCTTTGTCTTCCTTCTTTACTTCACTGCCTTTTCTTTCTTTTTCCATGCGTGATTCATAGTCTGCAAACAACTTGTCTACCTTGTCGGCCATCATGTAGAAGACCTTGTGAAAGTTTGCCTCCATCTCGGTGCGGGCATCATTAGCTTCCATCTTCTTCCTTCGGTGTGCACGTCCGATCTCGGAATTGTAAGGCTCTAATGTACCCTCACCAGCTTGCAGTTTAGCCCTCGTGAGCATCCACACTCACAATCCAACGTCAAATAGCCCTGCTCTGATACCACATGATCCGAAAACAAGATCTTTGCTACTCTATGACGTTAACATGAATTGCATAAAGAGCATGAATGAAGCTCACAAATCCATAAGAAGAGAACCAAACAGCATAGACAATACACACATAAAGACAACAAGTTGATAACGGAGTTCGTCCAGGATGGACTACGTCTCCGGGCCTGCTTCTCAATAGGAGGGCCGATCTATAATCTCAGCATAAAGGCAAAATACATGGCAATAATACAATGATACCTTGGCGACAATGGCCAGGAAGAGAACCGTTGCCCAAAACACAACAAGACTGCTTCCAGCAACTCCGAAGCCTGAAGACGGTGTAAAACGAGTATAAACACTCGTACCTTCCTCTTGCAGAGCTACACAATCTCCCTTCTCTCCTTTAGCTACAAAGTCTCTACTCCAAAGCATGAGTGGCAAATGGCATATGAGGGGGTTTATATAGGCTTGAGTTAGCCCTCATCACATTCTCCTCATGATTTCTCAAGTTACAACAATGTGGCCTAAATAGGCATATGGTTACAACTCTCCAAATTGGTTTTTATGTAGTTGGTTTGTTTTTTTTTAATAAATAAAAACAAACATATTTAAAATACCTTTTAAAAAGGCATTATGGTTAAAACCATATAAACCCACCTTTAAACTTATCCCAAAGTTTGTTATGTGGTGGCGCTCCAACTATGGTATTATGTTTTTTAACACCCATTTAATTCTTAACCCAAAGTTGGTTTTAAAAACACATGTTAAAACATGGTGGTTGTGCCAACGTGAGGAGGGGTATCACGTGGCCTTGGAACAACCTTGTCGCGTTGTAACCCTTGTTGCATTAAAAACCATGACTCCAACAGATATGAGGTGGCATGTAATCCATGTATGTGATGGCGCTCCCACTTTTAATTTTAACCCAAAGTTTGTTAAAGGCACATGTGATAAAGCGTGGTCGGAATGGCGGGCTCCACGCGCAGAGCTCCATTGGGTGGAGCTCCTGGTCATATTGTTGAAGGGGAGAACCAGGGGTCGGGGCTAGCCACAGCCCCTTCTGGCGCCAATACAACTTTAAAACAAAACTTTTCCCATTACTTGCACATCAAGCACCTTGTGTCCCAATGGTAAAGCGGAGCGCTTATGCAGGAGAGGTCACGGCGTCAAACCCCGTGGAAGCCATAAATTTTGTATTAAACATATTGGATAATCCCGTGCTGCCACGTGGCGGCCTGGGATTGGTCCACCTCATGCCCAGTCGACGTCCAGTCAACCGCCACGTCACTATCTGTACCGCCACGTCACCATCCGTACACCCAGTCAGCTGTAGGCCAGTTCGGATCGTACTGCCACGTGTCACCTTGTGATTGGTCTGTACACCTGCCATGTCACCTTGTCCGTACTGTACGGATGCCACGTGTCACCCTGTCAGTGGTGCCACGTGGCACCTCTTTTTGCCAATTTTGCCTGTTGACCTTGTAGAACAGAACGCGATAACTTTCTCATACGGAGTCCGTTTGAGGTGAAACGAACGCCGTTGGAATCATCTCGACGAGCCCTTCGATCTAGTGTTGGTTTTGATGAGATTGGAGGACTTCAAAAAGTTTTCCTTCTTGGATCCTCCTGGATCATTCGACCAACACATTTTAATCAAATTGAAGGATTTTTTATTCACAAGAATCCGACCAAGGTAGTAGAAAATGAGAAAACTTAATCCATAAACTACTTGTAACACCAACCCCTGTTAAAGTGGGTGGAAATTTGAATCCATGGTATTTATTGAGAGGAATAATTTCTAGTATTTGGATTTTTTCTTATTGTTGATTTAAATTTTTATTAAATTTATGAAAAATTGTTGAAATTGTAAATATAAATTATTAAAGTTATATAAAAAATTATATTTTAAAAATACAAATTTAACTAAAAATTATATATACAACCAAAGGAAAACCCGTGTGAAAAATGCAGAACGCAGAACTCGACGTTTTGGGCTGGATAGTTCAGACCATCTTCAGGAGATACATTATAGTTTCCCAACCTAATCTTTCATTTTGGTTTTCTTATTAATAATGTTATTTAGCCTGATTATTGAATTATGTCGGCCCTTATAAACATTATTATTCAGATGTCATCATTTTTATTTTTTATCGTGTTAATGATAGGAGCCCACGCTGTGTTAAGTTTCCAACCATCGTCTCGATTGATATTGAAAGGGTGTTTTGCAATTTCAATTGCTTCTCTTACTCGTCTTCTTGTGTAGTGGTCAATGTTGGCAATGACTTTGGCGTCTTCCAAGAAAATGTGGTGTTTGGAGGCAATGGAGTGTTCTGCTAATGCGGAGTTCTTAATCCGTCCATGAATGATGTCCACGTTATGCTCCTTTAATCTTGTTTGTACAAAGCGACCAGTTTCTCCAATATACACCTTCCCGCAATAACATGGGATCGAGTACACACCTTTATTCTTTTTTGGGTCCACTTGATCTTTTGCATGGTCCAAGATTCCACACAATGTGGTAAAAGGTGAGAAGGCGACCCTTATTTGTTTTTTCCTCAGTATGTTGGCTATTTTGTCCATTGTCCCTTGGATGTAGGGAAGCTTTATTGATTTTATAACTTCGTTTTGATTCCTTGCCTAACTTTGTGACCTCTTCATGGTTTTTCTAATAAGATTCTCATTGTAGCCATTGCCTTTGAAGACTTTGACAAGGTGCTCTAGTTCAAGATCCAAGTGTGCCAAATCAGATATTCTCTTGGCTCTAATAGTCAAAGTGTTAATGACACCGATTTTTTGTGTCGGGTGATGATGAGAGTCAGATATACTTATCTGTGTGCGTCTTTTTTCATAAAAATTATATAACCTATAACCATTTACACTGCTTCGTAATGTTCCATATAAATATAAATACCTATGGATGTAAATAACAAATAAATAACAAATATTGCCAACTTCACAGGTTTAAATACAGGTTTAAATACATTTGTTGAGTACTTCTATCAGGTGTGAGTATTATCATTTTGATATAAACTTTAGAATTTTGCATAATTAAGGGTTTAAGTAAATTTGTTGACTACTTTGATCACGTCTAGTCGATATTATTTTGGGATGAACTTTGAAACTTTGCATTTTTAAATTATTTTGATCAGAGTTTTTGAACTTTGAATTTTTAATAAAATATTAAATATGACACTCATAAACCAATATTGTCCAAATTATACAGATAAAAAGCCCTCTATTTTTTTTTCCCCGCGAAAATAAGCATACTATTGCTATTCAATTACTGAATCAAATAGTACATAATGTAGTCACTGGAGTACAGTCATCCCAAAATAACCATCTAGCATGATTTTCAGTTTCCAACCAATACAAAAAGACTTATGCCATATAATAACATCTCGAAAATCCTAACAACAAATAACACTTAATCAAAGAAAAGTAAAGATCGAGAATCCAGAATCGTGTGGTCGAAAACTTCTTCCCAAAATAGAACCCCTTCATCCCCCTCCAAAGTCTGCTTCGATAACAAGTCTGCCTGGGAGTTGAATTCTCTATAAATATGCTGGAGAGTGAAGTTTCTGAAGTTTTTCAACTCATTATGAATCCTGCTGAACCAGTTTACCAAATGTATGACCTTCAGTTCATATTCACCCATGGCCCATTTAATAATCACCCGGGAGTCACCATAAATTCTAATCTTTGCCAAACCAAAGTGATTAGAAACTCGAATGACACACCATAAAGCCAATAACTCCACCTTCATATTACTACCTCTGCCACAGTTCATACAAAGAGTGAAATAGTGTTCTGAATTAAGGAAAAATACACCACCAGTGCCACAATTCCCCAGGTTTGCTGCCCCATCAAAGAAAAAAAGAGGATCATCAACAATAAATTGAGAGTTCCCAATGTTTGGACGAACAGGTTTAGGTTCCATCCGATGGAATTTCAAGTAGTGACAAAGTGCAGCATTATAAACACAATCCAGGGTAGGGTAATAATTCTCAAAGATAGCCTTGTTTCGTGCCATCCAAATGGCCCAACAGATAAACACTGGTAATGTGGCATATGATTTTTCAATGGTAATCCAAGTGTGTAAACAATCCTCTAAGAAAAAACCCGTCCAATTCACCGATAATTTAAAATTTAGGAGAAATTTCTCCCAAACTTTTTTTGTAAAGGAACAGTGAATAAAAAGGTGTATGGCACTTTCAGCCAGAAAACACACTGGCTGGGGCCAATCCATCCTTTAAGCATTAAGTTGTCCCAGGTTTTGAGCCTGTCCATTAAAAGAAACCATAAGAAACACTTAAGCTTCAATGGGAGATGCCAAAACCAAATGACTTTATACAACCAATTGATGGGAGAAATACAACGGCGCCTGATCATGAATGCATATGTTGTGCTAGCAGTCACCTTCCCCGTCGATTCATTTCCAGCCCAGATAATCGAATCCACTTCACAGTTCAAACGAATGCCGGCCCCGTTTAAAGCATTTATATATTGGGTCCATTCAATAGCATACTGTCCCGACAACTGTAGGTCCACCGCTTTAAGCCAATAACCCTGTTAATTATTAACAACAATTGAATTTAAAGTATAAAATCCAGCATGCCTTCAAATCTCAAGTAACTGGTCAGACAATTTGTAGTTGTCGATTAACCCAACAATGGGTTCTGTACCAATTGCAACCTCTACTCCATTTCCAACTTTCCAGCAAAGTTTGTCAGCTAGCCAGCAATAAACTTTTAGAAACCCGTTCCAGATTGGAGAAGTACCCCTGACCACCTTTTTCGGCCTCCTCAACCAGTGAGACGTAGAAATTTTCACATACTTTCGATGGATAACAGTAGACCAAAGAGAGTTTCCAAAAACAACCCTCCAAAGACTCTTCAGTCTCAAAGTAGCACTGAAAATAGATAGATCTTTAATGCCCCAATCACCTGCAGCAATAGGCAATGAGATTTTTTCCCAACCAATCATGGATAAATAAGAATCCTTCAAACCTCCCATCCATAGGAAAGTAAACATAAGTTCCTGAGAGTATTCAGCACCGAACATGGAACAGGAAGAAGAGAGAACCAATATACCGGGGTTCCCGTCAGCACAGACTTCACTAAGGTAAGTTTTCCACCAATAGACAAAAGGCGATAAGTCCAATGAGAGATTCTAGCCTCAAACTTTTTAATAAGCCAGTTCCAATCTTTAATCAAGTATCCATTAGGTTTTAGATGATACCCCAAATAAGTAAACCCATCAATGAGTCTACAGCAATTATAGGGAACTACAACACGTATTAACCTTAGTCTATTGTCATCAACCAGATTCTCATATAAACAAGACTTCAAAATGCTTACCTTCATACCAGATGCTCTACATAAGAGTTCAATGATACCCTGATATGACTGCCATTCCTCCAAGGAGTCGATACCAGACAATAAAATGTCGTCCACAAACAGAATGTGGGAAATATATAAATCTTTTGCAATTTTCAGCCCTTTGATCCTGCCTTCAGAAAGTGCCAATTTGATTAGCCTGCTCAAACCATCAATAATCAAAAGAAATAAAAGTGGGGGCATTGAACAGCCCTGGTGTAGCCCACGAGAACAACTGAAAAAAGAGGTTGGAGCACCATTCACCAAAACAGAGAAGTTCATGGTTTCCACACATGCCATGATCCATTGAATAGCTGGTGCAGGAATACCGATCTGGATCAATACAAGTAAAAAAAAAGCCCAGTTAACTCGATCGTATGCTTTTTCTAAGTCCATTTTTAACAAAATTGCTCGCAACTTCTTACATTTGATAGAATGTAATAATTCCTGGGTAATGCCAACAACATCATGGATTTGACGGTCCTATAGAAAACCAAATTGCTCCAATGTGATAAACTTTGACAACATAGGCTTTAAGCGACCACCGATAATTTTTGAGACCACCTTATAAACAAGATTGCATAATGCAATAGGACGAAAGTCACCAAAGGACTTGGGATCAGTAACCTTTGGAATCAAAGTGATAAAGGTTGCATTTAAAGCTCTAGAGACAAAACCTTGCCTCCTAGTAAATTCTGCCATCTCCAGAATATCACACCCCATAATATCGAAGAAATGTAGAAAGATTTCGACCAACCAACCGTCTAGCCCGGGGCTCTTTTCCTTTGCAAAGTATTTAAGAGTACTTTCCACTTCTTCCAAGGTGATTTCCTTATAAAACTCAGCAGCCTCCTCCTCATCAAAGAACTTGGGATAAAGTCTAGCAACCCTAATTTGTGACAATAAATCACATCCATGATCATCAGAGTATATGTTACAAAAATGGTTTTTACCCAAAGTATGAAGATTCGCTTCCCCAGCCACCTCATTACCACCCCCATCATGTATTTTCCAAATAGTGTTCTTATTACGTCTGGATGAAGCATAAGAATGAAAAAACCGTGTATTCTTATCACCAAATTTAACCCATAATGCCTGGCTTTTCAATCTCCATTCCATCTCCTCTTTTAAATAAATACCTTCTCTTTCGGCTTCCAGATTCTTCAATAGATTAAAGCTTTGACAATCTAAAGGAGCTTCAAGATTATGTGAGTATAGAGTTTGCAAACGAGACTCCACCAAGCATAAACTCTGTCTATCAGACATTTTCTTTTTATGGATCCAATGTGTAACCTTTCCCTTAAGTTCCCGAAGCTTCACACACAGCCGGTCCACAGGATTTAGGTCCCCATCAAATGTTAAATTCAACCAGACATCTTTTACATAAAGAACAAAATCCTCATTTGTAAGCCAAGAACTATCGAATTTGAAAGGATAATTTCGATTCAGTTCACAGTCATCCATCAGAAAGAAAATAGGCCAATGATCCGAAATTTTGCTTAGGCCAACCCAAGACCGATATCTACTACAAGCTTCCATAAAAGGCCTTTTAATAAGAAACTTATCCAATCTTTTGAGTATACAATCCCCTCCACCTCTGCCATTTGACCAGGTAGGGGCAAAAGGACCTGTACAGACATCAATAAGATCATTTTTAATTAGGAAATCAGAAAAATAATCAGCCAATGTATCCAATTTTGCATCTCTCCCCCAAATTTCCTGCGATAATCTGGTAAAATTAAGGTCCCTGGCCACAATGATGTTATCCCAGTTCAAAATGCCAGAAGAGTGTAAACCATTCCAAAACTGCATCCTATTTTTGTAGGGGGCATAACAGTTCAGAATAGAGAAAGGTGTGTCATCAGACCTGCGCAAACCCTCCATCAGAATACCCCAGTCCGTTTTGTATACCAGAAAATTATAAAACCTAGGATCCCATGCTACTAAAAGCCCACCCGACATCCCAAATGAGCTCAGAGCAGAGGCTTCCCATCCCCCAAGTAGCCTAGTAATTTTTGTGATAGCTGATAAATCATCAGACATAGTTTCCTGTAAGAGTAGTATCCTTGGACGAGTAGTAGAGATTAAGTCAGCTAGGGCCCTAACTCGTGAATCCCTACCCAACCCACGGATATTCAGAGAGCATATAGACATCAGGAAACCCTATCCACGGGGGAGATTGCTTCTAAGGCCCCCAACAATATCAGTGTTCACCAAATCCCCATCCACCGATTCAATCCTGTTAGAGACAGGAATATAACCTGGCTCCTCAATCTCATCCAAACCCCCTTTTTTTCGACCAAGCTTTTGGGATTTCCGAATGGTCACATTCTGGAATCTAACAGCATTCACTGATTGAACATAGGGATTGGATGATGGGTTTTTTGAAAAAATAGGTAATGGGGTAAGGGCAACAACTGATTTAGATTCCCCATACCCAACTTCCCTAATAAGATTTTCCCTTTCAGAATTTAAACAAATGTTATCATCCCCCTCCAGTCTCAACAATTCCCCCCCCCTCATCACTGGTAACCTTACAGGTAGGACTATGACTTTCCAAAGGATGGGATTCTTGAACAGAACCCACTACCACCAAGTCAGCATTCACACCAAAAAGATCCCGGCAAGTATGTGATTTAACAGAGTGGGTAGCATTTACAACCCTACCAGGGGTATCATCACAATTCTTCAAATTTAACGACAAATTTGTATCATAAATCCTATTAAGGTCATCATCCAAAGTCTCAACAAAATTGTAAACAGGATGAGCATTTGACTTACCCTGTATCACTGGCCCATCCAATGCACCGACAGTCGAATCCCTACAAGTCGGAGTCCTATCAGCAGGGGAGTCCAGTGAATGAACAGCACGAACCGACGCAGTTGTACCAGGACAATGAGCCTTAACATGTCCAGTCTCATGACACAAAAAACACCTAAAAGGAATCCTGAAATAATCGAGTTTCTGCCTCCAAATCTTGGAGCCCCAAACCAATTCCACCTCTTTAGGCAAACCCTTCACCATATGAAAAGTAACCATTACCTTGGCAAAGCGTCAGTCGTAGCCATAAAGAGACCGGCTGTCCAGGTGGACAAATTTCCCAACTGTATTGGCAATTCCAATCAGTATTTGCTCCGTCCAGAGTTCAATGGGTAATCCCGGTATAAGAAGCCAGAGATGACGGGAATTTTGCTTCTTCGAAAGAGGGTCGAAGGCCAAATGCCATTTTTTCAGGCAAAAAGAGCCCTCTTTAAAACACCAAAATCGTTTGAGTATCAAACCAACATGAGCAGGCTTCGAATAGATAAACAATATCCAACCATTGACAAGTTGTAAAACCCTTGGCATATCCCCCAAGATTGGCATCCAATTTTTCCAAACCCACTCCAGGAGCTCTGTTTGATCCCCTGAAGTGAACTCCAAACGACCCACGATTTCCCGTGTCGCCAACATTTCAATTCTCTCTAGGTTTGTTTCCAGAGGGATAGTAAAACGATCAACTCCCTCCCTAACTTTTAGAGTCTTCACCTTCCTCCGTCCCCTCCCTTTTGCCCCTTTGTATCTCGACGGCCAACCCCCATCATGGCAGCTTCCATCCTCAAAGTTCTAAGGGTTTGGTGAGTATTCAAGCATATCCCGGGAAACAATAGGAATTGGTCGAGTAGGAGCCTTGTCAGGAAAGACATCGCCTTCAGCAGAATGGGACACATAACCTGAGCCAACATTATGGTGACCCATAAAACCAGCACCCATCCCGTACAAAGCCCCCCGCTAGTGGGTAATATGAAAACGTACAAGGAGAGCGCACCTGTCCACCACAAGTAAGAACAAAAGTGGTCTAAAAAATAGTCTACCTCCAAATATGGTAACTACCCCCAGAACAACAAAAAACCAATCCCACAAAAGAAGACACCTCCACTTAAACATAGAGGCCACCAATAATAGTAAAAAATCAACGGAGGAGCAAAGAGAAGTAATCAAGAGCACGACAAATTCGAGAACAGTCATCGAACGCCATATTCCCACTTTTTTTATACTTGGCTGGTACTAGGATGGTTCGGATGAACCATCTTGACTCCAAGTTGATAAGCGTTCAAGAAAATGTCACTCCTACCATCCTCTCTCTGCAGGAAAACCAGTAAACCCTAGCCACCATGGAATCCCTACCTCGCAGTGAGCTCTCGCCCTTTTGTTTCAAAAAGCCCTCTATTTTTATATGGAGCAACGTCGCAATACACCCATATATAAATAAATGAAAAGCCATTCACAATGCACCCATATATATTTTGTAAAGCTGCAACATCCAGTTGGTGCCCATAAAAAGAGCTACGTAGAGTCAACCAAAGCTTTCGGTATAACTTTGCTTTCTGTAGCCTGGGCAGCTTCTGAGTGCCTGCAGAAAGCCAACCAAGAGAAGCAAAGAATTTATATCTTTCATTAAACAATTAGAAAATCTTGTTATATATATCACATAACACAACCTCGACCTTCACTGCAATCCATTCGTTGTATACCAATCTCTGTCCATCACGACTTGTCTTCAATTTTTCTTCGTCTGTATTTCTGCATCCATTGAGCGAGCAAGCTCTCAATTTGATAGTCTTCACAATGGCGGTATTAGCTTCTGGCAAGAATTTGATTTTCTCTCTGTTGTAGCATATCATAATGCTTGTCATGTATTTTACAATGTGAATAGAATATGTGAATAATATGTTTGATGATGTTCATGCAGGTAGTGGAACTAAGTGTGGGAATGCACTGTGATAAGTGTATTAAGGAAATCAAGAGGGCCATCAAAAAACTAGAGGGCATAGAGACCTACAAAGTTGACACAGTTGCCCAAAAGGTAACCGTTACAGGAGATGTAACCGCCAAAACGGTTCTCAAAACACTGGTTAGATCTGGAAAACCTGCTTCTTATTGGAATCAAGTGCTTAGAGCTGGTTAAGCTCTGCTTATTGATTTACAAGAAACTCCATTTCAGGGAAAATCCAGAGTCCACTTTCATGATGGCTGCATTTTAATCCCCAGTTTCAACGATTTTTATCAAGGACTTGAAAATTCTTTGATGCAAGCTACATTATTAATATAAATACAGCAGAGCACACAGAACTGTTTATAAATATTGTTGCAATGACTTAGCATTAATTTTGAGGATGTGTCCAAACTTTGATATTATGAAATTGTATCTTTCTATGCCTGCCTTGGCTGTGTTCAAGTTCAAAAATCTGACCGTGAAAATGTCACTAATAATCTAAGTAATTATGGTTTGTTTCAATAGTCAATAGATTCAGATGCAACACATTGGATGAAATTTCAGAGGAAGGTAATGAAGAATTGGAAAAAATAAATTCAATGTGAAAATTGCAATGGAATAAAGATACTTCGGTGTTTTTTCAGTGTTGTAATATTTGATAATCGATAAAGAATGTGTTGGAATATTACATTCAACTTTTCAAGTACAATAGATTCAGGATGAGCAAATGAAATATTGATAAACAATGTGTTGGAATATTACATTCAACTTTTCAAGTACAATAGATTCAGGATGAGCAAATGAAATATTGATAAACAATGTGTTGGAATATTACATTAAGTACAATAAAGTCAGGATGAACACATGAAATATAGTTAGCCAGAGATCAAATAAAACCTCAGCATGAAAAACTGAGAACAATAAAAATAAACGAATCTGTGTATCCATAAGCCTTTTCAAAGCACATCCATTAGAAAGTGCCGGTTGCTCTGATAGGAACTTAACGTTGAGAATATGGAATATGTATTATGAAGATACTAAAAAAATCAAAATCAAATCATTTTTTAGTACTTCACTATCATTTATGGATGATAATAAGGTATAGTAATCCAAACAATATTGAATAATATCATTACTTTTTTTTTATCTAAGTGGACTCATGGAGTCATGACCACTTAACAATTTCCACCATCTTATACATTAATTATTATTTGTTTTTTCTTCTGAACATTGAAATCTTTCCAACACAACATGAAGATGCTTTCTTTCTGTTTCGAAGAAAGGATAAGATGGAATCCTTCTTTCATGTTTTCATGTTCTAGATAAGTGTTTGAGAGATTTTTATACATTTTAAGTTTTTAGTTTCAATGAGATTCTTTATTTTAAGAGGTTTGAATTGAAAAAATAATGATAATAAAAAAACACATATTATGTATATCAAGCATAGAGATGGATCAAATTTCTAAATTAACATTACTGTAAAGTTAACTAATTTTGATGCCATTACATTAGGTTATGTGACATGGCTACTCTTGATGCAAAAACTCATTTATGATCACATAGCTACTCTTGGTACAAAAACCCATTCATGATTTTGAATCATCATCATTGTAAGTGCTTTTAAATTCCTGATTTAGAGAAAAAATGTAATACAATCACTTGAATATGTGACTCACTCCCCGTTAAAAAACACTAAATGAATATATAGCAAATAAACCCAAACCTAGTAAGAGCACTTTCTTTTCACTCTATTAACAAAAAAAACAACTTACTTTTCTTTCACACCAGTAACCAAAACAACAATTTACTTTCTTTCACACTAATATTAGAAACAACAATTTACTTTCCTTAATAAATAAAAACAACACTTTCCTTTTTGAGTTCCCTAGCTTGAACTAATTATTTCCTATAATAATGATCATCTCCAACCAAATGTAATCAAAATCCATAAATAGGTTTAACATGAAATCAAGGTTAAGATAATTTTACTAAATTACTCTCATTGACTTAGAATCCTTCATAAAGTACCATTCCACATCAAAATTAATATTCATTAATGCTACTCCCAACATCAAACCTAGATTAGTATTGATCCTAAGAACAACATTTATATAATTCATTAATTTCTCAAAGTCAAATAACAATGTTAGTACCATAACATTCATAAAAATAATAAAGAAACAAATTAAATTGGCTAAAGAAACAATTTTTTCAGTGTAAACATTTCAAACGTTAACTAAGTTTCTTTACTAATTAAATAGTCTCCAATATCAAATTTCTTTCCCATTCCTTCATCTAAGCCAACTTAAATAATTAACTTAACTTCATTAAAAACAATTACATTGGAATTGAAAAGGAAGAATTAATGTTTACAAGTGAGTCATTTGATTGATCCTTAATATTCTATTTTTTATTTTTTATTTTAAAATGATTTTTCAAAATCAAAGCCAACCATGTAGTTTGATGTATTTTTAGAGTAACAATGTGACTACTGATTTTTTGTTTTTAGTTAAACAAAGTGAATGCAAATTACAAGTTTGAATTGCATGGGCATAGATCATCATGAAAATGTTAGGCCATCAATCCAAATGTCATGATACAAAAAAAATGATAAAAATGACTCGTTCAAATAAATCTTACTTCAACATACTATTAAAAGTAGAAGTATTGCAATGGAGGACTCATCACAACTCTTTCTAAGTGGGTAAGATGGATTAGTCGGATGTACTAGATCCTTGAAAAGTGTTGAACCCAATGTTATGGCTTGTTTCGAAAGAACTTTAATGTTATAGGTGTTATAACACTAGAGCCAGAGTGGGTAGAGTTGTTTCACATTAAAGCCCTATGGGAAGGCCATGTTACATATGTCAAAGACCTTTCGACCACATCTTAGCTTGTAGCTAGAGGTTTACCTTTGTGTGGGGTTTCTTATAAGGTTGAACCTAAGTCACTTGAGTGACTAAATATCCCCATTAATCTATCAGTCACTAAGTATCCCGATTAATATATGGCCCTGCACCTTGTTTTTTTTGTGGCTACATTGGTTGGTAAAAAACTATATCCTTGGAATAACATTCCCCGGATTTGAAAACTGGTTTGCACCCACTGGCTAGACATCATCAAGGTGAATTATAGCAAGCAATGTTCTGTTTGCAAGGCTTGGCTTCGATAGACACAGATCGCCTTTTTAGCTAGGATTTTCATCTAGATTTAACTACTTGCTGATGGAACCAAGAGTTATTGAGTCTTAAAAAGTAATCGGCAAAGATGGCCCAAAAAGATGGCACCTCTTCTCTACGTCCAAAAGGTTGTTCCATATGATAAGCAAGTAGGAAAATTTAAAAACCTCTACCACTAAACAAAACAAAAGGATTTTGTATCGTAAATAGTTTAGTGTGAGGTGCGTTGAATTGTATATAGTTTAGTGCAAGGTGTAATTATTTCAAATTAATTTGAAGTGGAGAATTGGGGTGGTCTGTTGTGTGCGTGTAATCCGTTATTAACCAAATTTGTTCCTGATCTTACTTGCGGAGGAATTATCCTGGACGAGACTGCAAAAGGCATAAACAAACACCTGAGAATTCTGAACTGTTATGGGCCTCAAAACAGGGTTGTTTTCTGGAAGATATTGTTCAAGGTGGTATCTTGGAAGACCCCCTCTTAATCATTGCGGGTGATTTAAACTTTACGATCTCGGCTAAGGAGATTTGGGGAGCCTGGGAGATATTAGATC
This sequence comes from Larix kaempferi, assembly GCA_027924585.1. NCBI lineage: Eukaryota > Viridiplantae > Streptophyta > Pinopsida > Pinales > Pinaceae > Larix > Larix kaempferi. The sequence goes on along the minus strand of BSBM01000444.1, from coordinate 12,621,187 downwards.
CCTTATCAGACTTCTTCTCTGGGATCATTCAAGATGCTAACCTTGTGGATGTCATCAGCGTTCCACTGACACCCACCTGGTGCAATGGCAGAATTGACGAAAACGGTATAGCGAAAAGGCTTGATCGTTTCCTTTTCTCCGCAGGTCTGGCTAATTCTATGGAAGGTTATCGGTCTTGGACCTTAAATTCTCATACCATATGCTGATAATTCTCTAGCTTATCAAGATATGCAAAAACCTCATTATCCCTTTTAAGTTTAATCATTCTTGGGAATACAGCTTTTTTCCACCGGTTTGCTGAGCATCTGAGGAATACAAATGCGATCTGAGAACTTAAACAGGAGGATGGGCAGATTTTAAACTCTCAGCAGGAACTCAAAGAAGCATTTTCAGAAACTTTTCAAACAGTCGGGGAACAATACCATTCTCATCCAGATGGAGCTAGTTCAATGTTATCCGTGGTATTTTAATCCTGAAGAAAGTATGAAATAACCAAGGTAACCTTACAAGAAATTACCGAGGTTTTAAAAGAGTTTGAAAAATCCAAGAGTCCGGGTCATGACGGTTGGACGGTTCAGTTATTTCTTGAGTTTTTAGACTTGATCGAATCGAAACTGCTTGAAGTTGTTGAAGAATCCAAAATGTGTAGGGTTATCAATGATACCTTGAATGCAACCTTCTTAAGGCTTATTCCTAAGAAATCCAATCCTGAAATCCTTTGATGACTGGTTTATAAGCTCATCTCCAAAATTATTGCTTTTCGCTTAAAACTGGTTCTATCAAGCTTATTATCTAAAGAGCAGTTTGATTTTATGAGTAATCGTCAGATGTTTGATGTTGTCTGTGTGGCCGAAGAATGTCTGCACACCATCAAATCCAAGAAGATAAAGGCAGTTGTCGTCAAAGTTGACCTTGCTAAAGCATATGACAGAGTTGATTGGGATTTTATGAGACTCATTCTGTTGCAGATTGGTTTGACCTTAGAGGCTACTAACTGGATAATGGGATGTATTTCCTCTGCAAATTTTCCAGTATTAATAAACGGCACCCCTCCCAGTTTTTCATTGAGGGCAAGGATGCCCACTTTCCCCATGACTATTCTTGTTAATGGTGGAAGGCTTGAGCCTTTTGATCCATAAAGCCAGGATGGATGGTAGACTCTCCGATGATGTTAAAGTGTCTGATGGAATCCAGATTATTCACCTCCTATTCATGGATGACGTGCTACTCTTTGGAAGAGGGATGATAGGTGAATGGCAGGTGTTCAAGGAATATCTTTCCATTTTCTCGGAAGCTACAGGAATTGTGTTGCCAGAAACATGATGGAGGTTTGCGATTTTTTGACAAAACGGAATAGAAACGAGGATGGAACGAAAACCGCCGTTTTCTACGGCCGTTCACGTTCTTTGAACGAAGAAACCGTTTCTTAGGAAACCTGTCCTTTCGCACAACGATTTCTGCAGAAACGATTTCCCGTTTCTCGGAGAACTCGGTCCGTTGCTGATCGTTTCTAGGTCAATTTGTGAGTCATTAATCATTAATGAATGGTGGGTGGCGAGTCAGGGAATAGGTAAAAGAGAAATTTAATCAATGATTGAGTGTTGCACAAGGAAGCTTGTTGCATGTGTTGAAATTCAAAATGTATTGATGCCTGCGTTGAAAGTTCAAGATGTATTTGCAGCTCTGCTTTCGGTGAGGTAGGCTTTGGCGGGGGTCCCTGTCAAGCAAAAATAATAGAAACGAGAAGAGTGCTGGAGGGGTGAGACTGGTTTGAAGGATCAACAGACCACGAGTTTGCCAATTGGAAGGTATTTAAAACTTAACTTGATGTAGCTGTTGATTTTTATTATTTAGAAATTCAGAATTGACCCGAGTTTCAGTTAAAAATGCATTTGGGGCAAGCAGTTGTAATCTTTGTGATGGAAGGAGACAAATAAATTTGAATATGCTTTCACCTTTTCAAACGCATAAGAACCCACTCAGTTGCCTGGTTAAAGTTGCCTGGTTAAAAATGAACATGATATACATTGTACACATCCATTCAGAATTTCAAGAATGTGGTATGTATATGTTCTTCGTTTTTGTTTTAATATCTTCTACTATTATCAATTTGATCATTTGTTTGCTCACGCTAGTGGCTTAACTATGCATTGTTAACTTATGAGTTCATTGAACAATTGGCTACTTTGTTACCCAGCTCTTGGATTTTTGAATGGGCTGGGCAGGCATGAAATTTAATTGGCAGGACTGGCTTGGCATGTCGGCATGGAATATAATTGGCGTTTTGAAAAGGCAAGGCGGAACAAGGAAGGCGGACATTGACGGCTGGGCACCTGGCAATCTGGCTAACTGACTTATGGTATGTATATGTTCTATGTTTTTCTTTTTAATCTCTTCTACTTTTTTTTTGTGTGTATTTTTTTTCATGTGATGGGTAGTGTTCCTTTTGCTGCATTTTGTTATACCTATGAGAGGAAGTGTGTAGTCACTATTGTATTGTGTGCAGTGTTTTTCATCTCTTTTCCTGCATTTTGTTATATCTATGAGAGGAAGTGTGTAGTCACTATTGTATTGTGTGCAGCGTTTTTCATCCCTTTACTGTAATATGGATAGTATTTTTCTATCTTTTTACTGCAATTTTTTTCCTTGATTTTATGATGGGCAGAGTTTTTTCTGCAGACTCAGAGTATGAATGGACATTGCAAATTGAAATCGAGTGCATAGTGCACAATGCAGTCATGACCAAAAGGGAAAGGCTCATTCACATTCAAGGCATTGCATTTCTTGTAACACTTGCTGAATAATTGAATCTGTTCAATCCTGTGTTATCTTTGTCAAACTAATAAAAAAGTGGCATATTAATGGGTTACTATTTAGATGAAGCGCTATTATAATAAGGGGACGGGGATTAGAAATCAACAGATCACAATAGGAACCCTGATAGTTGTTAATACGTTTATAATCTGGGAGACATTCAGTAACACCAGGTATACCATTAGTTTTACAGAAAAAGAAGTACAGCAAAGACTCTTCTAAACAACCTTAGGTCTTACTCTTTAAGCCAACAAATACACGTATGCCGAGCACCCTTGTGATCTTATCTTGGGAGAAAGTTGTTGGGGCAAGGGATATGTCTAATTAAGTATATAAAAAGAAGGGGAGCGTTAAAGCCTGATAAATCCTGAAAACCCTTCCTTCCTCAACTGAATTGTGTTCTGAACTGCTTATATTTTGGAATCTTCTGGTTCTTCTTCACCTTCAGTTTTATTGTTTTTCTCTCTCCTCGTTTCTTGTATGCGAAACCTGTAAACTCCGTTTCTCCTTTCATTTCCCGTTTCTTGTTTCTGGTAACATAGTACAGGAATGATAACAAATGTTGATAAGTCGATTTTCCTCATTGTTGGTGTTGATGATTTATTTGCTCATAGTTTAAATCAGCTTATGCCTTACAAGGTTGAATCGATGGAACATGGGCTGCAATATCTGGGTTTTTTTTCTGAAACCAAATAACTATCACAAGGAGGATTGGCTGTGGCTCCTCAGAAAGGTTGAAAAAAGATTGGAAAATTGGAGCTTTCGTTGGTTGTCTATGGGAGGCAGGCTCATACTATCAAGTCTGTTTTGGAAAACATTCCCGTTTTTTGGCTATCACTGGCAAAAATTCCAAAGTCTATCCTAGAAAAAATTCGTCAAAAAATGCTTTGGTTTTTTGTGGTCTGGAAAAAAGGCCAAAAGAAATATCATCTCGTTAGCTGGGAAAAAGTTGCTCGATCTAAACATTTGGGTGGCTGGGGCATTCAAAATATCTTTGAATTTGGAAAGGAATTGGCTACAAAAAGTTTGTGGTGTTACCTTTTTTGGGGATGGTTTATGGAGCTCCATCATGCGTGGGAAATATCTACAAAACACCACCACTATTGATTGGCTTCGATAAGATCAGCAATCTACTTCCAGAAAATCAAGTTGTTGGAGCTATCCCCTAAGCTCTTTAAGTTTGGTTAAAGACTGGATGGTGTGGAATCCTGGCAATGGGATGGAAACTAGAGTGGGTGAGGACCCGATTCTTGGTGGAGCCACCTTCTCGTTATTATCAGAGCATCTCGTTCGTGAGCTTAGGACTTGGGGCACTATTGTTGTATCTCAAGTGTATCATTGGAGGTCCATGGCGCAAGCAAATCAAAGATGGAAAAACATTGATATTCTAAATATTCCTACGGAGCATCATGAAGAATGGAACAGGTAATCCTCTGTATATCTAGAAATGGTATTTTCCTTTCAAATTACTCTGATACGCTATTGTGGTCATGGAATTTGGAATCTGGACAAATTACTGCTAAGAAATCATATGAAGCCATTACTGAAAAAAATTGGGATGTTCAAATTAAATGGTGGTATTCAAAACTTTGGAACTGGAATTCCCCCTTAAAATGAAGTGTTTTTGTTGGTTGCTTAAGGAAAACAAGGTTCGAACTTGGGAGAACCTGCTAAAAAGAGGTTGGAAGGGGCCTGGGTACTACACTCTCCGCAAAAGGGAGGATGAGACCTCGGATCACCTCTTCATTCACTTTGAGGTTACCCAACAGATCTGGCTGGAGGTGATCAGCACTTTAAAGATTAATAAGCATTGGAATTCCGATATCTTTAAACAGTGTCTTATCAGCTGGATAATCGTGGAAAAAGCTATGACTACTCTTCCAATTTTTATTTGTTGGGCTATTTGGAACATAAAGAATGTTGTTATGTTCAAAAACCAGCCCATAAACGTTCCAAATGTTTGTAGGTCGGTGATTTGAGATTATCATGAAAACCATGTTGACAAGGCCCCAAAATACCAGGTTATATCTCAGACTACCTTTCAGGGACTGTCTCTGGGGCTGGGATGGTTTTAAGTGTCTCCAACCTTCACTCTTTCAAATGTTGGATGGGTTGCGACAGTGGATCCAATACAAGGAGTGAACTTTTAACACTTGTAACTCTGATTTTTTTTTCCCACCATAAAAACATCACCACTCTACAAGTTATTGGTGATTCAAAGACCACCACTCTACAAGTTATTGGTGATTCAAAGACGACCCCTAAAGGTCATCGCCAATTGTCCTTTCTTGATATCATCATCTTTTACTTGTTTAATTCTCCATACTACTTCACACAAGAACCAATATTGTTCGGGATCCTCAGTCCCGTTACCCTAAAACAGAGGCAGCTTCACGTGGTCTCCCGCCATCCTTGGTTTCTACCAGTGTTTGTCGATCTACTACTATTGCCACTGTTTTGACACGTAGGACAACCCTACGGAGAACTTGTGTTTCTTCCTCCAAATTTTGGCACAGTGCACGAAGTTGTGGGTACATTGTAGCTTTGGGTTTGTCCTTCCTCAGGTTCAAGGGTATCCTGGTTGTTCCCTTCGTCATTATAGGGTCGCTTAGTCCCTTGTGGTCCCATTTTGCAGTTCTCTGTTCTGGTCGCACTAGGACTCTCTCTCTCTATCTCAGTCCTCCTCTTCTTCTCCGGCCGGAACCTCACCCCACTTTGCAGGGGACCACAATCTTCCACAGCTTCCCTCACAATTTCGTCGTAGCTCATATCCATCTACCCCACATCATTCTATCAAACCCGCATCTGCGCAGTACCCACAGCCTCCGCACACCAGAGCTTTACTCATCGAATTTCATCTTCAATATCCCTTTTTCACAAATGAGCATTTTGATCCACAATTGCAGCGACAACAGATACCTTCCTATGGGTCCCTTAAAGAATTTCCTCTCTACGTGATTGTAGGATTTAACCATGTCAACAACGACCTCAGTGATGTATCCCTCCAAAATGCTATCTACCCAAACATAGACAGCCCTTGAAGCTTTATTGTTAACCCTACTCAACTGTTGGATTAGTTCCGGAGTCCAATGTTTAGGCTCACCTCCTTGGAAATTCTTCTTCTGAAAAGTTAGTTGCGCCAACCATTCATACAACAATATCAGAAATTCGCAGAAAAATACTTTGTGGGTATCAGAGTAGATGTACTTCTGCAACCACTCATTTGTCAACCATCCAAGGTTCTGGTTTTCTTCTTCAGCAAACTCTGGTGTCTTCTTATCGAACCAATCCTGAATCTGCCGTTTTTTCGGATGCCGCAGCATGTCTCCTTTTCGCACTAGGATCCCGTCAACGGAACCATTTGTTGACATAGATATGTCGACAGGGGTTCAATTCGCATTGTTGTCAACAAACCTCGGCACAACTCCCATAGATATTGGCCTAGAAAGGTTTTATCCTTTCTAGCAACACCCGTAGAGCGAGTGAGGTCTCACCCAAGATACCTAAGGGGGTTGCAGGAACCACGTTTCTGCATATCCCAGGGGACATGCATCATTCACATTCAATCACAATGTAACCCGGAGATCGACATAATCAACATTCGCATCAGAACATAATCATCACATACTTGACATATTAATTAGATCTACTCAATAGCAGATTACCGAAGCACATCTAACCAATATAACATATCACATATTCATCCATAAAACATATTGAACCATACTGCGATATCAAACATTATGATAGCATAAATTCAATCACATTGTGACAATTTACAAAGAGACAAAGACATCAACAACATGATTCTTCTCATTACTCATCATCGTGTCTTATACATCACAGAATCCATCCGCGGAACCGATACAAAGTCAAAACAATACAAAAGGTGCAAACCTTAGATCAGATCACAATAGATGCCAAAAGATAGATCGATCTGAAACAATGATTCATAGATAGATCCAATGATCGGTGTCAAAAAGATCAAAGATATAAAGATAAGATGCCCTTAGGATTACAATACTAGTCCTATTTATAGGTTCACTTGGTCATTACAACTTGGTCCAATGACCCATTAACTAACTAACTACTTAACCAATTGTTCCTCATTATCGGCTCCATTGCGCTCCGCGACTGGTCCTCTTCCTTATCCCCGTGCCAACACCGACATACAAGGCATCTAGAGCCTTCGTTTGCGGTCGGTGAAAGAGAGATAGCTTCATCGAGAAGCCTCTGAATTTAATTCTGAAAATACATTTTCAACTACTAGCCACAAATGCATATCAAGATGGCACAGGATGGTGAGCTGGTGTACGGTTGAAGTAAATGCCGGAATGTTAACTTCACCAACTAACATTCTCCCACTTTAAGCTAAATGGAGGCTCTGGTTTGTTGTTTATCCAAAAATTGTGCATTAGGTTACTCCCAAGCCAACCAATTTTCTATAAAGTTATTTCTTGTCTCTTGGAAAGACTTTAGTGAGCATATAAGCAGGATTCTCAGCAGTATGAATCTTTTCTAAATTGAAATGACCTTGTTCCAATACGTGTCGAATCAAATGGTACTTCAGATCAATGTGCTTGGTCCTTGAGTGAAATGTTGGGTTTTTCGCTAAGTGAATGGTGCTTTGACTGTCATAATGCAGCACATACTTCTCTTGTTTTATTCCCAACTCTCCTAGGAATTGATGCATCCACAACATCTATTTTCAAGCCTCTATTGCAGCTATGTATTATGCCTCATTTGTGGAGAGAGATACTACCTTTTGTAGCCTAGATACCTAGGATACAGCTGCACCTACAAATGTATACAAATAATCAGTAGTAGAATTTCTAGTGTCCACATATCCAACCATATATGCATCTGTAAAGCCTTCAAGCACAATATCATTGTTTCCAAAACATAAAACAGTAATTACTAGTACCCTTGAGATACCTTAAGATCCACTTTACCGCTTGCCAATGTTGTTTGCCTAGATTGGCAAGGAATCTGCTCACTACTCCCACTGAATATGCAATGTCTGGTCTTATACATACCATGGCATACATTAAGCTTCCAATAGCTAAAGCATAGGTAGTTTTACTCATTTCCTCATTCTCCTTGTCATTACAAGGACACAAATAAGCACTCAATTTGAAATGAGTTGCAAGAGGTGTTCCTGCTGGCTTGGCATTCTTCATGTCGAACCTGTTAAGCACCTTCTCAATGTATTTTCCTTGTGACAGCCACAACCTTTTGTTCTTTTTGTCACGTATAATCCTCATGCTCAATATTTGTTTCGCTTGGCCCAAATTCTTCATTGCAAATTGAATTCCCAAATCCTTCTTCATCATGTTAATCATGCTCTTATCATGCCCAACAATTAGCATGTCATCCACATATAGCAATAAAATGATAAACCTTTCTTGGTCATACTTATGAATGTAAACACAATGATCATCCTCCAATCTCCTAAAACCATGCTCCAACATAAAAGAATCAAACTTCTTATGCCATTGGTGAGGTGCTTGTTTCAACCCATAGAGACTCTTCTTCAGCCTACAAACTAGATTTTATTTAGCTTTTGTTTTGAATCCTTATGAATGCTCCATATAGATATCCTCCTCCAATTCTCCATGAAGGAAGGAGGTCTTCACGTCTAACTGTTCACACTCCAAGTCTAAAGTAGCAATAAGACCAAGAATAACTCTAATGGATGAAATTTTAAAAACAGGTGAAAAAATTTCATTAAAGTCAATACCTTCTTTTTGGGCAAATCCATTCACCACCAACCTTTCTATGTACCTCTCCTTCTTTCCTTCACCCTCTTGCTTGATCTTGTATACCCACTTGTTTTGAAGAGATTTTCTTCCTTTTGGAAGCTTTACTAGCTCCCATGTTTTGTTCTCCAACAGTGATTCCATTTCTTCTTGCATGGCATTCTTCCAATATTGTCTATGCTCATCATCACAAGCCTCCTAAAAACAATGAGGTTCACCTTCATCAGTTAATAAAATATAATTTGAGGGAGGATACCTTTGTGGTGGCTTATGAGGCATAGTGGACCTGTGAATCGTTTGTGGTGGTATATTTTTCGATTGGGCCTCTTATAACGGCTGTTGCAAGGCTTCTTCTTATTGTTGTCCATCATTTTCAGCTGGTTGTCCATCATGTTCAACTAGTTGTCCACCATTTTTTGCATGTTGTCCATAATCTTCTTGCAATGGTGGTATGTTTTATTGATGCTCAACATACATGTCAATATATTTCTCGACCTCCATATCACCTGTAGGCTTCTTAAACATCTCTAATTCATTAAATATGGCATTCCTGCTTCTAGTAACTTTGCATTTAACTGGATCCCATAAACAGTAACCAAACTTACCATCTGCATATCCCAAGCAAGTACATTTCATGGATTTGCTATCTAACTTAGTTCTTTGATCTTTGGGAATATGTACAAATGCTTCACATCCAAAAGTATTTAGGTAATAATATTTTACCTTCTTACCGGTCCAAACTTCTTCAAGAATGCCATCGTCCAAGGCTGTTGTAGGCAATCGGTTGATGAGGTAACAAGATGTCCTCACTGCTTCTGCCCAAAAATGCTTTTCCAACCTAGAATTTGATAACATGCTCCTCACCTTCTCCATGATAAGGCGATTCATCCTTTATGCATTACCATTTTGTTGAGGAGTACCAAGGACAGTCTTCTCATGGTTTATGCCAAACCTGTTGCAATACTCCTTGAAGGCATTGGAGCAATATTCCCCACCGTTATATGTCCTCAAGCACTTGAGCAGTTTGTTAGTCTCTCTTTCAACACCAACATGAAATTTTTGAAATATCTCAAATACCTCATTTTTTCCTTTCATAAGATAGGCCCAAACCTTCCTAGATGCATCATCTATGAAAGTAATAAAATATGAGGTTCCTCCTAGAGACCTAACCTTGATTGGCCCAAATACATCGGAGTGTACCAATTTCAATAAATTCATTTTTATTTCATGGCCTCCTCTCATAAATGAGTCTCTACGTTTCCTACCATATATACAATGCTCACAAAAGTCAAGTTCATAAGATTTCGAACCTGGGAGCAGGTTTTTGCCAACAAGAATTTTTAGCCCCTTTTTCGCTCATGTGGCCCAAGCGCTTGTGCCATAGATCTGGTGAGTTTCCTTCTCTTGAAACAGTAGACACATCTAATTTTCTTGTATTTTCTCTTAAGGTATACAATGTCCCTGTTTTGAATCCTCTAGCCATGACCAACGCTCCTTTGTTGATTTTCCAGCCACTCTTTCCAAAGCTAGTGGAGCAGCCTTCATCATCTAATTGCCCCACTAAAATTAGGCTCATGCGCATTTTTGGGACATGCCTAACTTGTTTCATCAAGATATCATGGCCATCCTTTGATTGGATTCGGACATCTCCCACTCCAACAATATTACAAAATTAATTGTTTCCCAAATGTACTCTACCATAGTCTCCAACTTCATATGAGATGAAATTGGTTTTGCATGGGGTTACATGGTGATATGCCCCGGATTCTAGGACCCAATCAATGCTACTCCTGGAAGTATATAACCATGCTTATTCTACTGAAACATTAAATAAAACATCATTATCTGAAGCTACCGCAGTGGTCTCACCTTCATTTGTGTTGGCTGATTTTTTATTTGAGCTGGTTGATTTTTGCTCCTTTTGTTCTCTCTTCCATATCCAGCACTCTCTTTTCATGTGTACTAATTTTCCACAGTGATAGCAAGTAATTCTGCCTCTTATTGATTTTGATCTGCCTCTTGACTTGAAACGCCCTTGCCTAGTTCGGTCAATTTTCATTCCACGATCAGCTATGGTGAGAGCTTCTCCTCCCTGGTTTTCTATGACTAATTTTCATCACAGCTCCTCCTTCATTAAGCTGCTGCTAACATCATCAAACTCTAGGGTCCCTACAGGAGCTGAAGTGCTCATGGAAACTATCAAATTCTCCCAGTTGTCTGGCATGGAGCACATGAGTAGGATGCCTCTGATTTCATCATCCAATACAATTTTGACAGAGGCAAGATGACTGGTAATAATGTTGAATTCATTTAGGTGCTCTGCAACTGAAGAACCCTCCTTCATCTTGAGGTTATACAGCTTCTTCATAAAAAATACCTTGTTTGATGTTGTGTTTTTCTCATACAAATAATGCAATTTCTTCCACATATTTACAGTTGTCTTCTCTCCAGCCACATTGAAGTAGCCATTCGTTTCTAGGTACTACCTAATTGTAGCAATGGCCTTCCTATCAAGCTTGTTCCACTCTTCATCTTTCATTGATGAAGGTTTACTTGTTGCTCCCTCAATGGGAAAATATTGATCTTTCAAGATCAATATGTCTTCCATTTGATCTCTCCATATGGAAAAATTATCCCCATTCAATTTATCCATGTCACTCATGGTTGTAGTTTCCATGATGCTTCAAATGGTTGTCCCCAAAAATGAAATTGTGAGACCCAACTCACACAAATGTTATAACAGGCCCAACTTAGGCAGATAACAGGTTATTTGCTTGTTTATTACCACTACTTAAGGATCCCACTTCCAAATTCTGGCCTCCACGGACTCTCACAAGCTTGCAGGTAGAGAAAATGCACACTAGACAGCCTCTAACAGTGAGCTTCTTCTACAACAGGGGTTGGCTACAACCTGCTCTGATACCAGTTGTTACAACCAGAGCAGCAACTAACAAAACCCCTGTTTTATCTGTCCCTGGTCTAGAATTGCAAACATAATAGCAAATGTTTTCTTGCCTACCAAGCTCTTATCGTTGCTCCTCGCTGGAAGCAACCCTTCGTTGCCCAACCTTTTGATTACAAATTCTAACAACAGATCTGAACATTAAAGAAAAATAGATCATCATTGATTTATAAAAGAGGGACAAATACACAACACTTACGAGATCATTTATATGAGCACACAGTTAAATTCAACACAATATATATATGTAAAATATAGTCACACGCTGGGAAGTTGGGCATGAACTCTCAGATTTATTATTCATTAAACTTCATCGTTTTCATCGTTCTCACTCTATAGCAAAAGCATACATGCTACAATGCATAAAACCAATTTAAAATTACAATACATAATGGAAGCTTACACAGACATGCAAGGCATCTAGAGCCTTCATTTGCGGTCGGTGAAAGAGAAGCCTCTGAATTTAATTCTGAAAATACATTTTCAACTACCAACCGGAAATGCAGATCGTGCTGGCACAGGACGGTGAGCTCGTGTATAGTTGAAGTAAATGTTGGAATGTTAGCTTCACCAACTAACAAGAGAGAGAAGAATCCATAAAAGAACTTGAAGACGAAATTGAATCATTTCACAAGGATCCAACCAGAGGGGTTCTCACAAAGGAAGAAATAATTCACTTAAATGACTTGGAATGCAGGAGAAACGAACTACTTCACGATCGCAAAGCAATTTGGCTTATGAAAAGTCGGTCTATCTGGTTGGCTCTAGGCAACGAAAACACAGTTTTTTTCCATAACATGGGTAACCATCGGAAGAGCTATAATACTATTTGGGAACTCAAATACTAGGACAATGAAATCAAGAAAAGCTTTCTAAGCTTGGCATCTCCAGAATTCTATCACTTCTCTAAAATTTACAAAGAGACGGAATGTCGTAACATCGTAGAGATGATAAATATTTTCTCTTATTTTCCTCGAGTGACTTTTTCGGAGGATAATCTAAAGCTTTTTGATCCAATTACTCTTGTATAACCAGAAGGCATAATGGCGAAATTTTAAAAGAACAAAATCCTGATCCACATGAATAGACAATTGAGTTATTTACTAGCTTCTTTGATCTAAAGTTGGGTTCGGACTTGTCATGAGTGGTCAAGGAGGTTTTCCAATCATGCAATGTCCTTCCCACTTTTAGCTCTTATTCCAATGTCGGATATTCCTGTCACCTTTGGAGATTTCTGGCACATCTCCTTGTGCAACGCCGTCTATAAGATAATTAATAAGACACTCGCTTAGAGGTTGAAGCCTCTTCTTTATAATGTCATTAAGTCAAAACAATTTTGATTTCTTAAAGGGCACCAAATCCATGAGGCGGTGGGAGTCACATAGGAGTGCTTGCATGGTATAAAAGTTTGTAAGCTCTCAACCCTGATAATCAAGCTAGACCTATCAAAAGCTTTTGATCGAACATGTTGGTTGTATCTTTGACTCTTGCTTATTCATGCGGGGTTATCAGTACTGGACATTATGAATTGAATTATGGGATACTAATCTTTAGTATCTTATGTAGTTTTGATAAATGGATCAGCATCACCCTTCTTCTGATGCAGGAGCATCTCGTTCAACTTGAAACACGTCCCAGATCTAAATTTTGTTTATTGGGCCTAAACTCGATGTAATAGACACCTGTGCCAGCCTAAGCGCGGTGACACGTCAACTGGTTCAAATTTGAAGCATGAGCTGTAATATTTTGAATTTCGAACTGTAAGGGGCATTTATTTTTCATTAATGAGTTGTAATCGGAGCTAGCGGGTAGTTGGTTTTGAAAAATCTCGAACCCGCGGGCTGTTGGAGAGCTCCAGGATATATCATATGTATTTTCCCATTTTTCATTGGCAAGAGGGAAAGAAAAATAGAGAGCAGAGCCGTGTGAGCGAGAAGGCTGTTTTGGAAAACTGTAACTCTCTTTTGTTTTGTAGATGGCTCTCTATCCCTGAGACCCGATATGTAACGGGAATGTTGGATCTAACTTTATGAACAGAGTATTTTGTCCTCCGGCTTGTTTTCTGTCCATGTGTCTATGAAATATGAGCACCTGGGCGTCTGATCCCTGAATTTTAAACCGCTGCAGTCGTTTTCTTGACAGAATGGTTGAATGTGTAGGTTGAATGCAGGCTTGGTCGAGGCCGAGCACTCAGTCGCGTGGCAGATCAGTTCCATGCAGAGAAGGGAGACCTCTGCGTGAGGTGAAAGCCCAGACACAAAGCATCCTCTACATCCCTCAATCGCTGAAGGGATCGACGGCGCATCTGTGAGAACCGGGAGCTGAAGGCCGTGTTTGGAGTGCGTCCGGGTGTGAGGGCGTCGGAACAGGGTCTCGTGGGTACATAGGGAGAGGTTTCCGTCTGCCAACGCTCGGGGGTTGGCATCATCTTCACTCTTACCCCAAAGATTGTGCCCAGGATGCCCCTTTCACCATACTGGTTTATGCGTGTGGTCCAGGGCCTAAGCAGATCCATACAAGAAGCCATGAGAATAAGCAAATTTTAAGGTCTCATCTTCAGTGAAAAATTAAAGGTTACCCTCTCTTTATAGATGACATATTTCTTAATGGAACAATTCATGAAGGACATTCTATGGCAGACATACTACAACTTTTTTGTAAAGCTACAAGCATGTAGATCAACATTGATAAGTCAGCTTGCTACTTCAACGAGGTCGATGACTGATTGGTGAACATACTTCAAATGTTTTTCATTTATGTGTGGAATATTTCGACATTGGGTTGAAATATTTAGGGTTTGTTGTAAAATTGAATGGCTATTGCAATTCAGACTAGAAATGGTTGCTAGCACAATTTGAATCTCGAATTCATCAATTGTGTACTAGATGGATTTCTTGGGGTGGTAGACTCACTCTCATGAAGTTAGTTTTGGAAGCTTTCTCGATCTACTGCAATATTTTAACTTGAATCCCAAAGGTATGTTAGCGAAAATTCAGAGAATTTGTAGTCAACTCCTCTGGTGGGGACGTTGGAAGGTAATTCCAACAAGCAACTTGAATGTAATAGCTAGAGATGTAATTGCAATAAGTAAATGAAGAATTGGAAAGCAGGAAACAACTGGAACCATCTATAAGCCTATTGAAGACAAGCAAACTATTATAAATATGTGTGGTTGGATGGCATTTTGTATGTAATCAGTTCTGGGGCTGAAGCAGCCTAATACAATAGTTTTTTTTGTTTCATGTTTTTAATCTACTCTTTCTCCTATTTCTTTCATGGTATGAGAGTGTCAAGTTTGGGCTTAACTCCTTCACAGAAGCCCAGGGTCATGAAAAAATTGTTTAGTAATCTACTGTAGGTGTAGATTAACATAAGAGGTAGGAGTAGAAAGTGAAGTTCTTTGTTTTGTGTCTATGTGTGATGGTTTTTTGAGCATGGTCGTTCTGTATATTTGTTGCTCCATATGAGAGTTGTTAGTTTGCTGAGTGAAGGATAGAAGTCACCACTCTGTGTATTGTTGTCTAGATTGGTGCATATCCAGTCGTAAATAAAGAGGTTGGAGGGCATTTGAAATGATGTTCTGGATGAAGATTTGGCCGTGTATAATAAGATTTGACTGGGTATCCAAAATGCAGAGTGAGAAAGCAGCGTTGAAGAGGACGTGAGTGTGAAGGCGTAGCCGCCTAGGGAATACCCGTGATTGCAGAATGAGAGAGACTGGCACTGCTGCATCAGGCATGAAGTGTTTTTAATAATTATTGGTTATACCCCTAAAGGAGCAACTTGCCTGGATCGGAAGGAGAGAGCCACCACGTCGATCTGGTGCTGATCTAATACGACGAATAGATACGCCCTCTGAAAGAGGTGTGTCTCACCGTGGCTCGATCTAGTACTGTCAATCCGCTAAGGAAGTGCTGCAGATTTAGGAGGCAAATGAACTTGTGAAGTTGGGACGCTTGGTTGAAAAGACATTGTTCGGTGTATTGGAGTCACAGAGGCTGTGATAAGGAGCCGTCGTTTCTAGTCTAGTCTAGACACAACTGTTGTTGTCTGAAATGTCAAATTCCTGCTATGATTTTTATTATTACAATTCTGACAATGATTTTGAGTGTGGAAGTGTGCAGCCAACGGAAGCTATAATGAAAAAGATAAAAGTTCCTTTTAGTTAAAGAATTTACTTTATTGTATCTGTGTATCAATGAAATTAGGGGTATATAGTTTGATTGGGGTGCATGATCGGTTGTATTGGACATCTGTGTTTTTGGTCCAAAAGTCATAGGCTTTTAATTATAGGCTGCCTTAGTCACAGGCTTGTTTCCCCAAGATGTTGTAAGTCCTCTTTTGTAGGCATAATTATATTGCAGTAGTGCACTGTGTGAATCTTTCATAGATAGAGATTAGTTTGGAGAACAAAAGTCTTCGATTCAGGGGGAGTAGTTGGTTAGACCAGATATATTAGTTTGTTTGAAAGCCCAAACAAGAAGACTGGAAGAGTAGAGCAGAAAGTAAAATCACAAGTTTTTGAATGCTGGTAAAGCCTAGTTGAGATGTAACTGTCTGTATGTAATTGTCGGAATTAAGAGGGAGTGTTGGAAGGTAATTCCAACAAGCAACCTATAGGCATTGAATGCAGTAGTTGTAAGTGTAATTGCAGTAAGTAAGTAAAGGAAGAATTGGAAAGTGGGAAATAGCTGGAATCATCTAGAAGCCTCTTGAAAACAAGCGAACTGTTATAAATATGTGTGGATGGATAGCATTTTATATATAATCAGTTCTGAGGCTGAAGCAGCGTAATCTAAGAAACCGGATTCGTCCTAAACCCCCACGTGTCCCGTGGGGATTGAATCGGACACAATTTGATGTCAAATCGTGTCCGATTCGACTTTCGGTCGTGTCCGAAATCGGGACACGACCGAAAGTCGAATCGGACACGATTTGACATCGTGTCCCTGACTGTGCGTCACGTGTCTTGAAAACAGGACACGTTTTCCGCAGAAAAAGGCGCCCACGTTGAGTTTAAAAACAAAAATACACTTCATTTTTGTCATTTGCAAGTGTGGAGAAGCTTGAGAGTGGGTTTTATGTAATACTAACAAATGTGTAACACTAATCATTAATGTGTTTTGATTCTAATTTCTATTGAATATTTGTAAATGTTCTAGTTTCTAAAAAAATTTGGATCTATATGTCTATATTTTTAAATTTTAATATATATATGTATATAAAACGTGTCGTCATTCCGGAGATCGTGTCGGACACTCGTATTTTCGTATCCTTCGTGTCCCCTGTCCTCTATCCTCGTGTCAGGTGACTTAGAACCTAATATGTCAGTAGTGTTTTCTATTTCATGTTTTTAGTGTTTTCTATTTCATGTTTTTAATCGGTTCCTTCTCATATTTCCTTCAGGGGAAAAGAGTCACATGGTCTACATTGGACCAGTTCGAAACCTATTTCCCAACCCAAAGCAGTAGGGGACTGGGGGCTCAAGGATGTATTCATATTCAACAAATCTCTAGCGGCCAAATCAGTTTGGAATTTGATTTCTAAAACAGGTCTTTGGCAGAGTATAATTGAAAGGAAATACTAGAGTTGATTAATCTTTTAAGTTGAATGAGAAATGATCCCAAATCAACTAGCAGGGGCTCTCAGCATTTGAAAGTTATGAAGACGGCTTTCCCAATAATTGGTTCACAACTAGCTTGGAAAGTCAGTTACAGATCTCAAGTTTCAATCAGCGAAGATTCCTTAACGGGTTGTGGATGAGAGGTAATTATGTCCCCTAAGTTACTTACATTTTTTAAAGAGCAAAATCTCATCTTTCTTTCTCAAATTTGAGATGTGATAACACCTCAATTTGGCTAAGAAGGCTGGGCCACGCCAAAAACCCTTAGGTTGCCTCTTGCTTTCGTGAATGAATTGGAAAACTATGTACAGTCGCTGCGAAGAGTTCATAGTTGTCTCCGACCGGAAATGGACGAATTAGTTTCATGGGAACAAAGAAGGGGGCGATATGCTGTAAAATTCAACTATCAGATTCATACGACTCCACAGGTTGAAGGGCAATGATGGTGGAAGAAGATATGAAAAACAAAATTCCCTTGTAAATGTTGAATGTTCATGTGGGTGGTCTTAGCGAATAAAGTTATAAATTGGGAAGATCTTTGGATACGATGGATTCAAAGGGACAAATAACCTCACAGAACTCTCGGCCCTTTGGTTTCTCTTGAAGCTTGCATGGAAGGAAGTAAGGAATACGAGACCTCCAAATCTATGGAGACTTGTCCCTTGCAATACAATGGATGACTGGTTCGACTGTCACTGATCAGGATATTCAATTGCAGGAGATAGGCCGACACCTTAAAGACATAGCAACATCCTTCTCCTCGGTGCATTTCCATCACATCTATGGTGAAGGAAGGCATCAATAGACAGCCCAGATCGATTTCAATCGCTCGGGTTAATGACGAGGAGACACAAACTTCCACTCTTTTGTTAGCAGAAGTATGAGATTGTATATATTTGTAAACTTCTTTTTTGAATTCTCTTAAAACATTCTAGTCTTTACATTAGCAGTCTTACAGGTGAGCAATGATATAAATCTGCAAGAATAGTACAGCAATAAAATTTTGGTTTCAGAATAGACAGGCTTCTTATCCCAGAGCCTCAATATACAAAAATACGCAATATGCCTACCGGCCCTAAAGCATATATTTTTGTCAACCTCTAAGTAATAACTATTAAATCTGCAAGAATAGTACAGCAATAAAATTTTGGTTTCAGCATAGACAGGATTCTTATCTCAAAGCCTCAATATAGAAAAATAAGCAATATGTCTACCAGCCTTCAAGCATGTATTTTGTCTCTCTAAATAATAAAAGTATGTATTTTTGTCTCTCTTTAAATTATAATTATTGCACTAATTGTCCCGTATCCATTAGTTATTAGTTATTCATGCATTAGCTATCAGTTAGCCATGCATAACTACACTTGTCTCATCTTCATGTAATTTAGGAAAAGCATAAACACTAGTCCACTCCAAATTTTAAGATATAAACACCTATACATGTAAAAATACAAAAAAAAATCTTAGAAAAAAGCTACACTTGTCTCATCCTCATGCAATTTAGGAAAAACATAAACATGAGTCCACCCCAAATTATAAAATATAAACACCTATACATATAAAAATACATTTTTTTTTTAAAATATTAATAAAAACAACAAATCTATTATTATTATTATTATTTTATCATTTTGAAAAAAAATTATATTAAACTAAGAGATGTCATCTCACCTACTTTAACTATAGAAAGTATCAAACTAAATGCAAGATTCAACCACAAAAAAATCCATGACATCCATATTAATTGTAGTTTTATAATTTTCAATACCAAATATATTTCTAATTCTCCATTACTTTGGTCTAAAATATTTGCATATTGAAAAGCTTACACTTCAAGGTTATAAATATGTGTTTCCTTCTAAACTGTCATAAATTGAAATTTAAAAAGGTAAAATAGGTACATCTTTGGTTTAAAATGTTTTCATACTATAAAGTTTGCCCTATACAATTATAAATATATATTTCTTTTTAAAAAACCATAAATTTAAATCAGAGAATTGATAGGGTATATACACCTCCATAAATTTTTGCAGTTAAATAATTGCTTATTATATTTAAACTGAAATATATATATATATATATATATGTTTATATTTTACAAGTTGGAGTGAAAACATTAAGAAATATCTTCTTACTAAAATGCAGGAAAATGCAGAAAGATAAAAGTATATAGTTACAGATTTATTTTATGGTAGTGATTTTAAATTCAAAATAATTTTTCTCCACTCCAAATTGTAAAATATAAACACCTATCAATATAATTATTACTAATCAAATACACTAATTATCATATTTAATACAAAGTGATTAACCCACACAAACCACTGCTGAAGTCATCATGTTAATTATTTACATTTTCACAATTCAGGACACATCATAAAAATTGCGTGCCATTGCAACAATATCTATGAAGTGTAACAGTTCTGTGTTCTGCTGTATTTATATCAATAATTTCGTTTACATCAAAGAATTGTTTTAGGCCACCAATGAAAATCATTGAAAGTGGCGAATGAAATGCAGAAACAGATCTGTGTTCTGCTGTATTTTTGGGCCACCAATGAAAATCATTGAAAGTGGCGAATGAAATGCAGAAACAGATCTGTGTTCTGCTGTATTTTTGGGCCACCAATGAAAATCATTGAAAGTGGCTAATGAAATGCAGCCATCATGAAACTGAACTCTGCCTTTTCCATGAAATCAGCCTTCTCGTAAGTGAATAAGCAGAGCTCAATTAGCTTTGATTCCAATAAGAAGCAGGCTTTCCAGACCTAACCAGCGTTTTGAGAACCGTTTTGGCAGTCACATCTCCTGTAACGGTCACTTTGTTGGCGACTGTGTCAACTTTGTAGGTCTCGATTCCCTCCAGTTTTCGGATTGCTCTCTTGATTTCCTTGATGCACTTATCGCAGTGCATTCCCACTCTTAATTCCACTACCTGCAACACCATCATCAAACAATACCATCATTCCAATTTTCTGGTCACCTTATAAATTTCATGACAAACACCATGATCTTCAACAACAACAACATAAACATAATCAAAACAACTCTGAGAAACCAATACCGTCATTGTGAAGAAAACAGAATTCTGTCAAATGGAGAGCTGGATTTAAGAAAAGAAAATTATGTCAAAATGGCCGAGAGCTGGATTGATGCAGAGAAAGATTAAGACGAGTTGTCGATGAACAGAGATTGTCACAGATGGGATGAATTGCAATGAAGGTCGAGGTTGTTATATAAATGTGAAAGCTTCAGATGGAAGCCATGCTTTGCTTTTCGCAGGTCTCTATGTGAAGGCACTCCGAAGCTGCCCAGGCTTTAGAAAGCTCGAGGTAAACCGAAAGTTTGGGTGGAGTCTCCTGCCACTTTTTTCGACGCTTGTATTATGAATAGCTTTTACTTTTCTGATCATTTATATCCACGAAAAGGAAATAATAAGCTGAAAGCAGAGAGCATGTCATGTTCATGGAGCAACTTTAGTCCCATCGTATTACTGTAAAGCTTTGTTTAAATAAAGCAGTGAAGCAAAGAGTGGCTTGAGATGCGATCATGTTTTTTTTAATTAAAAAACATTATCAAAGAATTAAAGGGAATCAATTAAATTAATTTTTGTAGTCTTTTTTATATTTAATATAGTTTCAGAAGGAAAGTTATGTGTTATAAAGCATGTTAAAAGAAAATGATTATCATGCAACATTATTTATATGATATATTTTACAAAAATATTCATGAAATTATATTTAGGATATGATTATTGGTTTTGATTTTAACAAATTTATTTTGTTGTGTAATTGTTAACAGTTTTGATTAATTGAAATAAGATTATAAAAAAGAAAAAAGAAAAGAAAAATATTCCAACTTTCTCACTGATTTCATTATTATAGGTAATGCTATCTTTAAACTTTACATAGAAGTATTGATTAGATTTTTTTTTATGTTTTAATTAAAATTAAGCAAGTTTTAGTATTTTTAGTTATAATTTATTCCAACTTTTTAAAGTGATTTCATTATTGTTAGTAATGTTATCTTTAAACTTTATAAACAAGTATTCGGATGTTTTTTTTTGTATTTCAATGAGTAAAGCATGTCTTAGTATTTTTAGTGTAATGCCCATCAAAGTTCATTAAACTTTGATAGTGCTAAACCATATTTTTATTTTGTTAAGCTATCTTCAACACTATAATACCTCAAAAATCATGAAATAAAATATTTTGAATTTCGACAATTGTAAGAATAATAGAAGTTATAGATATCAAATTATAATATAAAACAAATAACAAGAAAAATACTTATAATACCATATTCGAACTTGCTTCATTTGTCTATTCCACACTCCATTGTCCATACCCAGGGATTACACCACCCTACCAACTAGGGTTCATTTGTCTATTCCATGCTCCATTGTCCATACCCAAAGTTGAATTACACCACCCTACCAACTAGGGTCCTAGTGAACATCCTAGTTCCAAAAAAACCTTTTGGATAAATGACTCAAAAACGGTGATTCACGTGAATACATTAATAATTATTTTGTAATACTTTTCCAAAAGTTATTCAAAACTCTTCCAACATTCCCCAAAATATATCCAAAGTATCATGCCCTTATTATTCCTCCTCTCTCTTACTTACCCCCTCCACCTTATTATTCCTCCTCTCTCTTACTTACCCCCTCCACCACCTTTCTCTCATTTATAACAAACTATATATTTAAATAAGCATCAAGTAAGTTCCAAGTTTTCCTAACTATTAAGTAAAAATATATTAAAATAAGAAGTTACATGAGTTGAAAGTTTCCCTACTCATTAAGTCAAAATATCTTGAAATATGCAATATAAGAAGTTACATGATTTGAAAGTTTCCCTACTCATTAAGTCAAGATATCTTGAAATATGCAATTAAGTTTGCTCAAAGTTTTCCTAGCTACCTCATTTATTGCATTATCCTCCCCCACCTAAGTTATTAAGTATATTTCATATATATAATAATTATATTATGTATGTTTTTGTATATATGTTCATAATATATAAATACTTATCATGAGTACATATATATATACATGTATATGGGATATTTTAGTACTCTTTTTAATTTGATTATCTTCTAAACATAACTAGTATGTCAAATTCTTATAAACCATGAAATTGTATCCACACACTTACATAAATATGTTACCAATTATTTAATATTCAACATACATACAATACTTCAATAATTCATTTAAATTTTACCCGATCACTAATAACTACTGCACATTAATGAATCATTCTAATGTACCAGCACAAGGGCATATATGTGGTCAACATATACATCTTTCACATGGTTACTAATTTAATAAGCATCCATTGCTCTTATTACATAAATTATAAATGCTTTCAATCAATATGTGAAAGACAAACTAAATATGCATCATTTATGTGTGTTCATAATCAAGCGTGCGACACTAAGTCAATAATCAACATCAACAATTCACTAACTAGTCCGCATTGATATACTACAAACTGTACAACGTACGAAGATTATCACACATGAGTAAAGAAAGAGTTTTAACACACACAAGTAATCAATTTGTTATAATTGACTTCCACAACATTCTTAACTAATCTTATTCCTCCTTATTAATTAACAACTACCTTCCACATCCTACCCTTCCTCTGTTGGAATATCGTAGAGCGTCAACTATATTGACCTAGCCCTAGATAGAACTCGTAAGCGGAACTGTCGATTACATCTACCAAGCTTCCCCGGTAGGCAACTGGTAGTCATCATCACACGTCTTGATGAGTGTGACTTACCGTGCAACCCTCCCACCACTCCAAGTTTCAAAGGATACACAAAGGGAAATGCCTCCACCCCCTTGATATCACTAGGGCCAACACCCAAAATATCAAATATACTGTGCAATCATTGTTCTAAGAGTCTCGTCATCAAACAACCATTATGGGTGAGTTGTATGTCTTGTCAAAATTCACTCACCCACAAATCATAGCAATATTTGGAAATCACAATGTAAACCATAATAATATCGTTATCATAACAATATCCTTCTATTGTCTACAACATCCAAGGTACCTCGACATTTACAAAAATCCGATTGTCTCATAATTGGTCAATCTATAGGTTGGTTATCGAATAACATACATTTATCCAATAACACATCAAATTGTTACGAGAGATAATCATTAATGACATGTAAATAACCACATTCATTCTTTGAGATCAAATATTGTATTAGTTCGGCATACATAGTATAATCCTCATTCTACATCCCACATTTAATTTGCATGCTAAAATGGTATCACATATTCATCATCATTAATAACATTACATGGTACAGGTCCTATATTATCCATACAAGCATGTTCAATTGTTCACCTAATAATAGTCTTAATGAGTCCAACCAAGTCCAACAAATACTAAGCAAATGCATACTAAGATAAATGACATTTAGGGTTTTAATTACCAAAGGTCAAAGTATGGGGCATTACATTTAGTCCAACTATTTTTGAACTTTGTTGTGAAGCAATAATAGGTAACCTATCAATACTAAAATTGAGCGTATCCTTATTCTATATATCAAAATTTAGAAGTACAATACAATAGAGGCTAATCCATGATTTATGAAGTATTGAGAGGGATAACAAAATTCAACGGACAAATTATCATATATGAGGGTTAATATGGATCTAGATGCTTATTTAAAAGACATAAAAGATTAAATTTGTGTTCTTTTAATAAAAGGCTAATTCATAATCATTGTGTTGAGTGGCTCTTTCTATATCTAAATATGAGAAAGATGTATAATTCATTTCATGCCCAATATAAATGAGTAACACTTTAAAAAATTATAAAATATTAAATAAATAAACATACATTAATATTTAATAAATATTAAGATGATTAAGATGGAATATATACGATGGATCAATCCAATATATAAAATATTACTTCTTAATGAATCATCTTCAATTTGAAGGAGTCTCTTTCCTCCCAACATAATGTCATTTGTGATGAATCATGATGATGATGGAATCACTTGGTTCTTTAGACTTTTATTTTTGTGCTCGAAAAGATTTAAGAGAAGCATTCCTAAATCACCATAGTTGTGATGAGTTAAAAAGTTAGGAAGGTTAGCATTGTAACAAATATTTTGAAATTGCGATTTAATGTGGGTGTATGTACGACATTCTAAGATAAAGTGTTTTTCCTCTTCAACTCTCTTACTGTCATAAAGATGAAAAATTATTTCATCCCACGGAGAGATACTTTTGATCTTTAGAGTAGGGTTGATCACCTCCTTATAGCATCTCAATTTTCTCTTATTCTCTAATTTTTTTTTATCGAGCCATCGTTTCACTTTAAAATTAAATAAATAAAATTTTAATATTATCACTATTCTACAAAGTAACCTCTTCCTCGATTAATCCCCAATAATTTATCCAAAACTTGACATCTTTATGCCAACTTCACTTGAGCCGCAAGTGGTTTTGATTGGAGTTTGAATCAATATTAGGAAGCCTCTTGTCTCCCATGTTGTTTATCTTGTATGTGTACATTAGTTACCTAGTCATAGTCATACTCTCAATGGGTGAGAGACTCGCTTCTATGAAAAGATTAAGATAAATTGTATCCTTTTAATTTTGAGATTATAACTTATAAAACACTTTTGGATTTACTCTATCCTTCTCCACAATTCTCTAGAGATGCTACAACCCCAAACTTGACAACTATATAAGATAACATGAGATACAAGAGTCTCAAAGATGATTTTCTTCTTATCCCAAAGCCAAAGGTATTTTGATTTACAAATATTTCCAAGTCCATAATAAGTTTTCCACGTTCTATTTATCATTTTCACAATGTTATAGTTCTAATTAAGCTTGTGATGAAGATCGATGTCAAGATATTTGTATGAATTCACTTCCTCTAAGTTGTTGTTATAATACATGAAATTAGCATAAGTGATATTTTTGGATTTCATTATCATCACCTTTGCTTTTTCAGTGTTAACGGTCATACCCGTACTAGAGAAAAAATCATTCAGAATTTTGTGTTGCTTGTCAAGATCATAGGGGCTCCTCACCATGAGAACAATATCATCAGGTTAAAGAAGAAGGACTCATGATGACTATACCATCTAGAGTTGTGTTGACCTAACCTGCTTCTTCTAAACAATCCTCTAACTTATTGATGTATATACCAAAAAGGGTAGGAGACAAGGGACAACCTTGCTTGACTCCTATATTACAATTAATTTCTTCTGGCTAGCCCTCAATGTTCTTAAACTTGGAAATAACATTCTCGTACAACCTTATCCAATAGCTCTTAGCTCGAAAGGAACTGTTAGCTCTTCGATCCTATTCCAAAGGTTGATTCTAGGCATTGTATCATATGTTTTTTTAAAGTCAATGAATTAACAAAATATTTGGTTTATTATTGCGACACTCCTCTGCAATGTTCCTAAGTGTAACAAGGTGGTCCAGAATTGAATGATAGCTCCTAAATCCAGCCTTGCCTTTATCTCTTTTTCCATGACTTTATAACCATATGTTGATTTTTTTTCTAATATAATTACATATAACTTGGATAAAATAGGACTAGTCATAATGGTCCTATAATTAGATGGATTAAATCTAGTAATCAATATTCTTGAAATAGATTATAAAAAAAAGCAAAAAAATCTTAACTTGTATTTCCAAGCATTCAAATAATTATAAAGAGATGGATGTGTAAAAAGTTTAAGTTAAAAAAATCTTAACTTTTTTGGATGTGTAAAAAGTTTAAGTTAAAAAAAATTACACCTCAAGAAATTGGATCCCTCTCGGTGCTTGATAAAATCTGCATTTAAGATGGATCTATGTTGGTTTATAGACCACATTGGGCTATCAAATTCTTGATGGAGACTTATATGGTTCCTCTTAAGTTCAACAACAAATTTATTTCAAGTAGTATCCCAAACATCTCTTAAACCCAAGTTTTGAATTTTCGTCCAACCCTAACTCCAAATATGCATGGATCCCTCATCTACAAATTGATTTAGAAAAAACAAGCCCTAATTTGGGAAGTGTTGTAAAAAATATGGAGGGATAAAAATATGTGGGCCACATCCCATTTTCTCGTCAACCCCTACTCTAGCACAAGTTCCATCCCAAACCTTCCAAGCCATAAATCTACCTATAGTAGGAAAAGTTGAAACTAAAGCTTTCCAATTATTGGAACCATTTTTCACTTTCTTATCTTATGACCTTACCCAATCTAGGAGGGTATTTGGCTCCATATAGCTTTAATTGATTAACATTTTCCACTAGCTATCCTTTGAGATCATATTCTAGAGACTTTTGGTAGCCAAGGATTTGCCAAGAGATGGATATTTTTTGAACCCCACCCTCCTTCACCCTTAGGTTTGGCTATGGAGTTCCAATTTGTGCAATGTATTCCATCTTTTCCTTCCTCCCCTTGCCAAAGAAACTTGAACAAATTTTCCTAATTTTTTCCCGAACCCCCTTGTGAATATGGGCCAATGTGTGCTAATAAATTGGAATCACTTCCAAGACTGATGTAACCAATGTTAATCTAATACCTCGTGAGAGCCAAAGATTACACCAGAGATACATATCATTTTCTCTTTCTTTCTTATCAACTAACCTCATTCATGCTTTCCATAGGCATTGGGCTTGCTTTTGAATCCTAGATACTAGAAACACTAATTGAAATTTGAAAACTGGAAAGAGAACAAATTCTAGAGGGCTAATTCCATCCTCTCAAGAAGACCATTAAAATATATTTCCAACTTCCCTATATTGATTTTCATACCTATGGTCTTGAAATGAAGTTGTAGAATATCCTAAATGGTCCAACCTTCTAATAATGATCCATTTGTGAACAACAACACATCATAAGCAAATAGGAGATGAGTTAGGTTGGCATCGCCACCAAAATATACTCCATGTATCTTTAGGTGTCTCCTTGCCTTCATCAATGTTCTACTAACTCCTTTTGCTACCAATAAGTAGTGATACGAAGAAAATGGGAAACCTTCACAAATTCCTCTTGAAGGCTTGAAAAATGCAAAGGCAACCCCATTAATTAGGACATTATATGAAATTGATGGCCCACACTCCATAATCCAGTAAACCATATTAAGGGAGAAGCCAACATGGATCAATAACAATGTAACATAGAACCAACAAGTTATGTTGTATGCCTTGGGGAGATCTAGTTTCATCATCATAGCTGGAAGATTATTCATTTTAATAGTGTGTAACCTCTGTTACACCACATTGATTGCATCACAAATCTACCTCCCCTCCTAAAAAACAAATTGTTCAAGAGATATAACTTTTGAGAGAATTATTTTGAGTCTTACTACTAGCATTCTTCCAATTATTTTATAGACACAAGTACATATAGAAATTGGCCTAAAGCCTTCATAATTACGAGGTTTGTCAATCTTAGGTATCAAGGTTATTAAGGTTGAATTAAAAATTTGCAGCAATAAAGAGAGGAGATCATATCTATCACTTCCTTATGGTAATCCCTATTCCCCCCCTTTTGAATTCTCTTAGGGTTTAAAGATAATGTTCATTCAATGGGACTAGTTCGATTTTCCTTATCCACTTCCAAAGAATTTGAATTAAATATATCATCAATATGAGAATGAGGTTTTCCTAAGGAAATATACTCATATGTGTCTAGATGGTTTTGAAGAAACCTTCTAGAATCTACCACCGAAGGGACCAAGTTAGTGACTTCAGCTAAAGGCAAGTTGATAGGAGCATATGAGTCTATCCTCTTTATAGCCTCTATCAAAAAAAGCACCTTTATTGTCACTTAAGTCATAGTTGTATGGAGAGGATTAATCCACTACAATTTCCATAGAAGGTACTTAAGTATCCAAATCTAAATGGGTTTATGACCTCCTTATAACTACTGCAACTTAATTATTCTCTACCATATTAGCATCCATTATAGGAACCATTATTTCCAAGCTACCCAATACAATTTTCACTGCCTTAACTTCTTATCATCATCCGAAAAATTTAAACCCACCTCTCCTTCTAAAACTATATTTTTTTCTTCCTCCTTGTTATTATGAGAGTCGTATGGAGGAGCAATAGTTAAGGTAGCCCTTTTCATACAATTATTAAGCGAAACCAGAGGTATCTTTACGCACACCTTCTTCATGGAGGGATTTATGCAATAAAAAAAAGAAGTGTCCATATATATGGCATGTCACATAGTGGAAGGGCACATTATAGTAATCTAAGGCTTGTGTGAAAATAGTGTCTCCAACCACAATTTTAATGCTCTTGGACAAACCCTCTTTAAGATTAATGTTCACTAGGATTCTAGTCGTTGACTGATGAATATCAGACTTATATGATGGGTCAACATACAAACTCTTCCCTAAATAGTTTTCAAGGTCCCATAAAAACTTATCACTCCAGAGATTGATGGGAAAACCCAAAAAATTTACTCAAATCGGTAGATTTTTTGACAGAATTCCCTCCTCGGATCAAAACAAGGGTGCCAAAACTTTAAATTTAAATAGGTATAGCCCCAAAACCATGTACCGCTTAATATATGAACAATGTCTTCTTCATTCTGAAATCTAAAACCTAGCTAGCCACAGTTCGTAATGTGGAATGTGAGTCCACACCCTAAAACAAGTTCCTAGAGATTTTTGTTCCATTTGAATAATGTGCCTTCTAAAATGTGAATGCCAAATAAATTACCAATAAGGGTTTTCCAACATAATTCATAACTTGATCCACATGTAGATCATCTCCCACTATTATCTTAACCCTTGTATCTTTTCGCTTCACCACTTATTTCCTTGTGTTCTTTAAGGGAGGGTTTCCACACCCTTCTTTACCTTCTAGTAATAGAGCTCTAGAGCCATCAAAACAAGCTTGGTTCAAGTTATGACCCATGAAACCCACTCCTCCTTTTGGTAGAGAAACAAAACCAACATATCCTTGAAATGGGAATCCAAAGAATGGTCTATTTTGTGGACCTTCCTATCCCCTTCACCGATGAAAGATGCATCTAGAAATAAATTTGGTGAGATAACAACATCAATGCTATCATCATGCTTAGGTCCCCAAAACCACATACTACTTAATATATGAACAACGTCTTATCACTCCAGAGATTGATGGGAAAACCCAAAAAATTTACTCAAATCGGTAGATTTTTTGATAGACTTCCCTCCTCGGATCAAAACAAGGGTGCCAAAACTTTAAATTTAAATAGGAATAGCCCCAAAACCACGTACCACTTAATATATGAACAATGTCTTCTTCATTCTGAAATCTAAAACCTATCTAGCCACAGTTCATAATGTGGAATGTGAGTCCATACCCTAAAACAAGTTCCTAGAGATTTTTGTTCCATTTGAATAATGTGCCTTCTGAAATGTGAATGCCAAATAAATGACCAATAAGGGTTTTCCAACATAATTCATAACTTGATCCACATGTAGATCATCTCCCACTTGTATCTTTTCACTTCACCACTTATTTCCTTATGTTCTTTAAGGGAGGGTTGCCACCCCCTTCTTTACCTTCTAGTAATAGAGCTCTAGAGCCATCAAAACAAGCTTGGTTCAAGTTATGACCCATGAAACCCACTCCTCCTTTTGGTAGAGAAACAAAACCAACATATCCTTGAAATGGGAATCCAAAGAATGGCCTATTTTGTGGACCCTCCTATCCCCTTCACCGATGAAAGATGCATCTAGAAATAAATCTGGTGAGATAACACCATCAATGTTATCATCATGCTTAGGTCCCCAGTCAATCGTTGAGTCCATGTGATCATCCTTTAGTTGATGTCCTACTTCATGTTTGACAACAAATTCGCTAAAAGCATCATGGAATGACTCCAAATTTCACAAAAGTATTTTGGAGACAAAGGTTTTGTAACCTTGGAGAAATCGAGTGCACGAGCACTAAGTCTATGATCCACAATCATTCCATCCTCTTCCATGAGTAGGTGAGAGATGGAGAATGCAACAATGTGATTATTTGTCAAAGGATCTTGAGTTGTAGTAGACCAACTATCCTCCTACCTCAAAAGTATCTAGGGTTTCCACAAATCCCATCTCCATACTCCATTAAGCATATCTGAAATGGATAGCATCATTGTCCATAGCTTTACCTAAACATGTTTAATTATTCTCTCAGGAAGATCACTAAGGTCATTATTACAAAAATCCAAAAGGATTAAATATGATCTTGATCTAATCTGGGAAAAGATATGACTCATCACTACACAAATATTAACCTTATCTGGCCAATGAATAATTTGCAGAGATTGACCTAATATGGGAAAAGATTGATTCATAAATCTTTCAAAAGTATTGAGATAATCTATCATGCACAATATTCTTCATTTTCTATATTTCAATCCAATCTCAATAGATCAAAGTATCAACTGAAAACATTAAAGATAACATCAATAAAGAAACCAATGCTTTTAAACTTGGTCCCAAAGGTGCAAACAACCCCTCAAATACCAAATTAACCACATAGTATTATCTTCCCCATTTTCTTCAGTTCAACCATACATCCATTTGTTAATACACACCAAAATATCTTCAAGAAACATAAGAGTCATTGCAATCATTTCAAGAACAGAGCTTTGAATTGATTTATATCCCTTACAATGTTTTTACTTTACATTATAAAAATCATTCAACAAGATTAACGTCGTGACCTCATTTTGACAAAGGTCTCAGCTACCAATCTCTTGCATTATGATGGAGAAGGTGCTATAAATATTCCCATAAACCCTATATCAGTGCAAGGACAACCCATTTAACATCTCCATGATGGTGATGGAAAACAGTGGCGATTTCATGCATACACAACTTAATAGATTTGTGTTATGCTCTAATTGGAGTCGTTGGTTAATTTTGTTATTAGCTATACAACTCTTGTCTTCCCTAACCACATCATCACATTGTAGGTTTGGACCTTTTCTATAAGAGAGTTCCCAAATGGTTGAAGAGGAAGTTCAAAATACAAAGTTGTTGGTGGTACTTGGCTAGACAGTACGAGATAAGAAAATAATGGAGCTTGACAACCTTTAGTTCATTCATTTTATTTATTTATGTCACGAGTTAACTAATTACAATAAGTAATTGGGTAAATTATTATGTTTCCATTAATAATGGGATGCATTATGAGTCTATTTGAGTATATATGTGTATATCACAACCATTAAATTTGGATAGACATCACATATCATTGTAGTTACTCATAGTTTAAATTAATTACCACTTCATGCATTAATTCTGCCATGTAATGCATGAATGGTGTAATTAGTGTTTTTGAAGTACTCCATTCCTTCAACAACAATAGGGAGAGGGTTGGGAATGTTAAAAAGTGGCATCATATCCTAGCTTATAGCATTGGGATATATCTAACAAAATTTGATTTTGCAAGAGGAAAATGTAGTTTGCATGGCATTTGTTTGACCAAATGCCAATGAGAACAATTTGGGGAGAAGTGTTTCAAGCCTTCAATTATTGGATTAATGGTTTCAACCTTCAAGGTAGATTACTATTGGAGAAAATGGGTATGACATGGAGAATTGTATAAGTAAGTCCAAGAGAACCCATAAGATACATATTTCAGATTCATGGAAATTGGGCAAAAATAATATTGTGGAAAACGATATAAAAATGCCCAAATATACTGGATGACATAAGTGGAAGTGGTTGGATAGTGGAACTAAGATGAACTATACGTTGAATTCTCAAATCCATGGTTAATGTTGAGGGATGTACTAGGAAATTATGACAATTGAGCTATAATTGATGCAATCAAAGGCCAAGCACCAGTTCCAATAATTTGGGAGTAAACTCCCTAAAATTTATGACCATCATAGTGAAATTCAACAATATTGGGCCATTGAGTGGTATCACCATACCACTTGAGAGGCCACAAGTCCTACTTTGAAAACCAAGATGAAGCCTATGAAGTGGGTAAACTGAGGGTGGTATTAGATACTACTTCAAAGCCTAGGGTAGAGGATAGGCATGTGTGTGTGTGTGTGTGTGTGTGTGTGTGTGTGTGTGTGGAGTGGAAAAGGAAATGGGCATGAGTTTATGAAAAGCAAGTTTTACACACAACCCCTGTGCAAGCATAATGCATGTACATGTGAGGATGACAAACCAAGCCCGGGCAAGAACACATAGACTCTAGGTAGACTCCATGTCACCTGCCACGTAAACCTATGACATGTGGCATGCCATGTTAGCAAACAAGTATTATGTTTAAAGAAGAAATATGGAGCCAAAATATTATTTTGGACATAATTAGATCATATAAAGCCAAATTGAGCTCAAATTTCAAGTGGAAGTTCACAGTGTCAACGTCCATAAAAATGTCCTCAAGATTAGGATTGCAGATTTGACACTAAATTCCTTAAAAATTGGAAAATAGCAGTTTTGAGACCGAATCTTTTAATGTTTTGACACACCATCATCTCTTCAATGGATGCATCTGGCACGTTCAGATCTCAGATGAGGTGATATAGTTCACCCCATTTATATTCAGGGACAATCCCCGTTATTGCTTTGGTATCCTCGTATAAGGTTTCCATCGGGGTTTCTGGAACAACGTCAATGTCGGAATCTGATTCTGCTACATTGGCCTTACACTTAGCAGCTCTTCTTTGCATCTCTGGGTCCTGAGGTGAACATAAAGTTAATGTATGAAAATCAAATGTAAATGCAATCATTTCAAAAAGTGATAATGAACATAGTGTTCTGAAAAGAATTTGCAGATGTATGATTTGTCAATATTGTTTACAAAAAATAATTAAAACGGAATATTCATACTTCCATGACGTCAACTTTGTTTGGTTCTGAAAATCTGTCTTGAGGACTCCCTATTGCACTGTCACATAGATTTCTTCATTCTTTCACTAACCTTAGTAATCGAACTCTTAGTCAAAACTTACAATTTTATTTCATTGAGGGCTAGATATGCTCGGATTTTTGGAATGCAACTATTATCTTACTCTTGGCATCGTATTGTCAAACACTTTGTTCTTATTTCCCAAAACTTTTTGCGCTATACTAGCTACCAGTTTAAACACTCCTGTCCACTAAAATCTTCTCTAATAAGGAAAATTAATTGATCAAATGAACTGCTATTGGTGAGGGTAATCCTAATAACTACCTAAAATGCGCGCTCCTACGATTCTACCATACCTTCATGGGTATTTTTTGACCTAAATGTCCACATATAAAGTATAAATACCCATATAAGCAACTAGGTTACCCCATGATACTTAGGGTTAGATGCCCTCCCTGACTTGGAAGATTTTCCCTAATTGGTACTTTAACGTTGAAACTAGGGCATGCTACGAGCATGGAGACCAGCCATCCAATGGTTTGTCCGTCTTCACTTGCTCAAAAACCGCTGGCAGAGAGCCCCTTTTATTCTCGAAAAACAATATATATAGGGTTTGAGGCTCACGGCCGTATTCGAAACTAGGTCCAAAGACTAAAGAATAAAATACAGTCGTAAAGTAAAACCTTCATAATCTGGACAAAAGAATGGAAGACACCTACCTGGTAGCATGCGAGTGGTCGAATAGAAATTCCAACGGGGTTCTTTAGCGTACGGTGAGTGCTCTGCAAATGCCATTACAAACAATGTTTGTGAAAAAAGGGGTTGAAAACCTTATATACACCCACCCAAACCTAGTATTAAATGTGTCTCGACATATGTGTGAATTGGGGTCCACTTACCCATTTCGGGCATATAACTGGAGTGTCAGCGAAACTAACTGTTGCTACTGCTAAGGTGTCAAGGTCTGAGTGTACCTCAGGCTGGGGTTTCAGAGTCATTTCCTTACCTCCCACAAGCTCAACCTTCCTACTCAACCTGATATTGTCTCTTATCAATCTTATATTCCTCCCTTTCAACTTGCTATGCTTTTTGGTTAACCCTTGAAAGGAGGTATACAACTCATTGTTTCTTTCAGTTAACCTTTCATTTTTCTCCTTGATCACCCTCTGAAGAAGTTCCAGCTCATACACCTGTCTTAACATTTGATTAATATTCTGGGATGAGGTCTTCTTTGACTGGCTGGTTGATGCTTTAGCAATCTGTTGATTTGGCTCTTCCTTAGGTGTAGGTGAGAAAAGACTTTCACCTCCTACCCCAGCTTCTGGCTGTTCATCCTCTTAGGAATCTGTGTATGGCAGGTTGATGATGTTTTTTCCTTCTAAAGCAGCTCCCTCCTCCCCAGTCTTATTACTGAATTCTAGTTTCTTTTTAGCCTTCTGCATTTTGGGAGTCGAGGAAAGGGGGTTGACTGCAATTGGGGAAATATCCCTCCTCTTCCTTTTCCCACTTCTATGGGTAGAAGACTTCTTCCCACCTTATGGTTGCAACTTTGTTTCGAACTCATTCCAGAAGAGGAAGAACACCCAGTTCATGTTTCTCCTTTGCAACAACTCAGAAACTATGAGCTTGATCAAACCATGGTGGTACATCCTGCCTGCGATTTTGGTTGGCTGGGATCTGACTTGATGAGCCATTTTAGTCAAGATTTTGTAGAGATAAAAAGGGATATTTAGGGGGCTCCTGCTCGTGAAATGGTTCATTAATTTAAAATGGTAAATTAGCACCCTGTTATATCTACCTTCACAGGTTATGTAAACCAGAATCGACTTCAACAGATGCTACCATTTATCTTCAAGGTGTGACATAGGAATATCTTTCTTCCATACCAGATTCCTATGCTCAGGTTTCAGATAGGATGGAAAGTCAAAATCCTTTGTAACAATGGTCTTGGACCAATTTTCTCCAGTCGCTGGAAGCTCTGTCACCACGGCTATAAGGGCTTCGTCTACCTGGAATTCCTCCTTGCAATTATCACCCTTCTGCCATCAAATGTGAGGGAAAATGTTTCGGCTACTTGCTGATGAGATCCCTGCAGTTTTTTGCAAAAATTATAACATCCAACATCCTTGAAGAATCAACATACCTCGGGGTGCGCCTCCAGGTAACAGATGTCATTTAATTCTTTCTGGAGGACCAATCCTCCACTTTTCTTCATTGTAAGCTGCTTCCTGGCACCTGCTGCTAAAACGGTCTTGAGGGAACGACGTGAAATCAAGGAAAAGGGGAGCTCGACGATGTGGTGAGAACGAAGGAGGAGGGGTGGCGCGGTTTTCAGAAAATAACTTTGAGGGATGTGAACTGGAGGATTAATCACGATGGCTTAATGATGTGTTACTGTGGCATGATCACACTAGAGGAACAGTCTTTTAGAAGATTGGTATGTGGAGGGGTATCAAGGTTCATCCGGCTAGGGTGAGATTATGATGGTGCCAGGCTTCACGTTGGGGGAGATCGTGTATTTGCTAAAAGTGACCCTTTCGGCGGTTAAGCAATGATGAACCCCCTTTAATTCATGACTAAACCCTTGATTAAATGTTTCCACCATTCGACAATGACTCAATTTCGGTAGCCGACGATTTTGCCTTTGACACCGCAAGCTGCCGAAAAAGTGTTCACAAATGCCTCTGCTTTCGGTGGCTATGGACGATCCTGCTTTTGAGCTGTAAGCTGCCAGAAACCTGCCCTTTTTGGTGGCTAATGAAAAACTGTCGTATCCGCCTAAGCCACCGAAAATTACTCCGTGATATATGATACATGCCTTCCCTTTTGGTAGCTTTGAGTATTTTTAACTTTGCGCTGTGAGCTGCCGAAAGCTGGGTTTTCGGTAGCTAATGAACAATTTCCCTGTCCGCCTAAGCTACCGAAACCGAAAAATCTTTCTTGGAGACAAAGTACCATCAAATTTTATTTCAAACTTCATTACAAACTTCAAACTCTTGAAAAAGAACCTCGAATGCATCTAAAAATGAAAAACTTAAAGACCTCCTATCACCTAGAAACCACAACTAGTCTATGTTTATTTGAGGAGATAACAAAGTCCATTAAATTTTTAAACATAGGTACACTATGGAGGTATAAACCTCTTATATGGTAAATATCATGCAGTAGAGACTTAAAGTATCTTAAAATGATTATCCAATTTCCACTAAATAAAGTTTATTCAATTTTAATTTAACAAAACATGTTTTCTCTTTAATTCTCACAAAAGTACATTGTTCATACAAACAAATATAGATAAAGCATTATAATAGATATCTAACCCAGAACCCACTGCCAGTGATCCTGTTCAGTACTCCGATGGGGTAACTGTAATATCCAAGAAATATATTCCCCAGACAGAATGCCCCATTGCCAATAGGCCTGTTCAGTACCCTGATTGGTTTTCCTAGTCATACCACAGGCCAGTTCCCGCTGCCAGCAGACCTGTTCAGTATCACGGCGGGTTAACCTCTTACACCCTTTTTCTAGCATAGGCTCTTGTCCCAATTTCACCTTAAAGATAGGATTTATAAATTTCTTCTTCATAGATGAATGGGGGAGTAGCGCTGAAAACCTTTTAGGAGTGGGATGGTATTGGGTTGAAATATTTTTCTTGAAAAGTGCTTGTAAAGGTTTGTTTGCGTGAACAACTAACTCTTGTAATTATACTAATTCGAAAACATGAGATGGCTACAGTCATTTATATGTAAAATTACAGCCAAAGGATAATAATCAAAAGACTCTTCAGTCTTAACAGCCATTCTCTTATAATCTTATTGTGGTGTTTATTTGAATAATAATTCAATGTCTCCAACTGTTACTACTTGTAAAAATGATTGTTCAATCAAGTGTGAAGCCAAGTCAAAGTTGTACTTAGCATGCCATGGTTTCCATAAGTTAAACCTCTTGAGTCTTAAAAGAACAAAGAGAAGCAAAGATAAATAGTGGAAAATCTGTATGAACAAAGAAAAATAAGTATGTATAAAAGCAATGAATCTGAAATAATAGATCTGCTTATTTACGATAAAATATTTTTCCTTCATATTTTGTTTACTAAAGATATTCCATTATATCAACAACTCAACAAAACATATTTTGAGTATCTTTCAAAAATTTATTTAAATTAGGAAAGTTCCAAATTTTATTAATAAAAATCAGCCTTCTAAAATAACAAAAGTAATAGAATGAAAGAATTTCCCTTTTTAGATACCCCGAGTTTTTCACAAAAGGAAAATACCTGCAAAATTCAAAAGAGAACCTAATGAGAAAAATAAAAACATGCCTCTGTACATATATACAAAGAAAACCTTCAATCAGGTATTATTCAAGAAAGAGGAGGAGACGAAGAAGTTATTTCTTCACCTACCAACTCCAATTCAGAGTGATGAGTTAAATCATTAATGAAATCTTGCTTAGAAATGGGTTTATGGTATACCTTCAACTGATGTCCATTTACCACAAATGTAACTTGTTCATCATCAATTGTTCTTATTTTTACAGAACCGTTATAAAAAACAATCACAATTTCATATGGTCCCATCCACCTGGTTGTAAGTTTACCTTTAAAGTTTTTAAACCTTGAGTCAAATAATAGGGCCGAATCACCTTCTTGAAAAGTTTTCCGTTTCAAAAACTTGTCATGCCATTTAGTCCTCTGATTTTGGATTAGAACAATCCTTTGAACAACATCTTGTCTAATCTCATCAAGTTCATTTAATTGCAACAGTCTTTGTTTCTGTGCTTCATCCAAATTCAGGCCTAATTGTGCAGCAGTACGAAAGGTTTTCACTTGAAATTCCATAGGAAGCAAGATTTGTTTCCCATAAACAAGCTCATATGGAGTATGCCCTATGGTATTTCTCCATGTAGTCTTGTAATCCCATAATGCTTCAGGAAGCCTATCTGCCCAGTCCTTGTGATGTATTTGTACAGTCTTAGTTAGAATAGATTCCGATACTTTACTTGTTGACTCCACCTGACCATTTTCTTGGGGGTGGTATGGAGAAGATTTATAGTGTTTAATTCCATATTGCTCTGTCAATTCATTCATTGATTTAGAGACAAACTGTGCTCCATTGTCAGTCACAATCTCACGGAGAACACCAAAAAAGGTAAAAATTTCTTCATAGATAAATTCTATGACTGATTTTTTAGTAGCCCTCAATAGAGCTTTTGTTTCTACCCATTTAGTCACATAATCAGTATAGACTAATATATATCTCTTTTTCCGTGACATGGATGAGATTGGTCTAACAAAGTCTAGACCCCATTTTTTGAAGGGTTCAATCATTACTTGGGTTTGTAAAGGCATTTCATCAGCAGTAGTGGGTCTTCCCATCCGTTGAAAACTATTGTAACATACCCATAATAACTAGGCGAGCCAGTAGGTTTAACTGATGAAAAATAAAGAGAAATGCTTTTCTCAATGACTACTTATATGACAAGCTATATTCCAAACATGCTTAAAGTAGTTCATAGGTTACATACCTTTTTTTGTGCTTATCCTAACATTAAAATAAGGAAGAATCATACATACCAATTTTTCCATGAATTCATGTTACACACAAACCAGGTTCTCTTCTCGCAATTCCCACAATATTAAAGTTCTCTAAACTTAAAATGGAATTTATTAGAGACCAAAACTCGCCATCCTTGCATCAACACCATTTTGAATTGAATCCATAAAGGAAATCGTAAATGTACATAACCAATTTAATTTAGTCATAGTCGCAACTACTACTTTTATAAACCTTGCTCTGTTATCAAACGAGTCAAATTAGTAGTAACATTCCTCATTAATTTATAACTTTTATAATCTTAACAAGGACCATATGATACTTTTATTCTTTTAAACAAAGTTTACTGAACAAGATAAACTTCATACTATTTTACTTTCCCATGTAAATCACTTATAATTAGTTCCTTCATAATGCAGAAGTGTAAAACCCAAATCTTATGACAGCGTTCAAACATACCTTGCCATGGATCTGAAACGGATTTCCACCTCGATTTAAGTAGAGTTAAATTCTGACTTAACATTATAATCGCCAAATTTACCCATTTGTTCTAGCCTCACATTATCCTATCAAAAGGATCTAACTCTGACTTAACATGAGTAGTCACCAAATTTCCATAACTTACAAAACACATATAATCCTTGGACGAAAAGATATGTTCTCTGCATAGGTAGTGTAACTATGTATTAACTAGCATTTTCCCTTTGAGGGGCAAAAATGAACGCCGGTAGGAAAAGAGGAAAGTTAGAAGGAACAAAAACATAGGCATAGGCAGTGAAGGATACTGGTAGGAAAAGAGCAAAGTTTGTAACAATCTCAGATTACAAAGACATAGGCACTCAACCCAAAACAAAAAATAATGTTAAGTTCATCAACACAGTGAGCCAACTATAAATGCTTTTCTCACAATCTTTGTAGTAGTAATCTCAACACTATAGATTACTACTATATCTGGAATATATAAGCAATTTGAAAAAATATTTATGCAATAATATCAATGAAAACAATGATTATAATAGCTCTTAAATTGCACAAACTACTTGTGAACAAAAGTTTGCTTTCATGCCATGTGTTGTAGCAATAAATTTAGGAATCTCCATAACAAGTATAGGTATAGAACTCTTTCATGGTCCAGCTCTTGATAGTGTCACAATCTAAGTTGTAAATGAATCTTCGTTATGCTTGATTCAAGAATGGAAGATACAGTGGGAAACCCAAATATGTTTCTTTCTTCTCATTGAGGATTTCAAGTCCATAATAAAAACTTTACATCCTTCTCAACCATGTAAAGGTGAACAGAGATGTCACTACATGAACTAATCTTCTGAAAATTATTAATAAACCAAGGAAAGTAACTAGTTATCAATGACTCTCACCGCATCAAAGATTCACACATCTTCTGACAATATAGATAGTTCACAACAAAGCAAAATAAAATGCAGACTTACAACACAATAGGAGTGGTCGTAGCTCTCAATATAAAGGTTGTATTTATTCAACGTGGAGGTAGATGAGGAGAGGTCACTTTGCTTGACTGCTGCTGACCAACGCGACCTCGGTCGACAGGGGTTCACCTCATTGTCGACACATACCGCAGTCTCCCTGGGAACCGGCCCAGGAAGGTTTGAGCCCACCCTGCAACACCCGCAGAGCGGATGAGGTCTCACCTGAGGCATCC
Organism: Larix kaempferi; assembly: GCA_027924585.1. NCBI lineage: Eukaryota > Viridiplantae > Streptophyta > Pinopsida > Pinales > Pinaceae > Larix > Larix kaempferi. The sequence goes on along the minus strand of BSBM01000444.1, from coordinate 12,580,930 downwards.
AGGAAGAGCAGACAGAACCATGTTTTTGCCGAGGGAGGAGGCAAGTTGTGGCTACACAAACTAGCTCTATTGCAGTACTTAAAAAGAAACTTTAAACATTCAACATGGAGTTATAACATATTACTTAACCGCAACATTTATCAGTACAACAACAGTAAGCAGACATTGCACCAAGAAAATATAACATCCTTCATATATCGCAACATTGCACAAAGATCGTACCAAAAAACATCATTGTATTACTGTCATAGTCATATGCCAAAAGCAAAACATAGATCTCTGTATACATTCACCTTCTTATCGCTCGCCTGCTATCGTCTCTCTAACACTTACAACTCGCATCTATTTATAGGCCTCTGCCATTACAATGTTTGTCCACGTACTAATGACTTCCTAACTAACACTATGGACAAATGACCCAATATCTAACTGACTTGGTCCAAATGACCCAAAAACCTACATACTGCAGTACAATTGACTCAACATTACATAACATGTGGTCCAAGTGACCCAAAACCCGCCAACTGCGGTATACTTTAACACAAAATACTCCTTCCGTGCCCTCATCTGATGTGTCGCAGCGTCAGCAGTACTGCGACATTTCCTCATCGAACTGCCTGCCAACAAGCCCCCAACACAATATTGTGGCTCGCCCTCGAGCCACGTCAACTGCTGGACATGGTACATGCCATGGTATTTACTTTGAAGTCTACGTATGACTGTTTGACGTTCCGCACCATCTCCTGAGCATCCTTAGCCGCTACCTAACTGCTGATCACATCTTATGCAGATGGGTGATCAGTAAGCTTGTCCATGACTTGTTATCGATACTTATGTACTACTTGTAGAGCTTCACTGGCCTGCATCATCAATTTCTCGCCAATATCCTGGAATTCTTGCAACTGGGCCACAAGTGTCTTCTGTCATTCATCTGCCTTGGCGACCTGTTGTTGCAAGTCCTTCAGCTCGTGCGACTTAGCAACTTTCTCTATTGGTGGAAGGGTTCTCATTGCAACCTTTAATGTGGCCACCTGGCCCTCCACTTCCTGTCGGGATTTAGTGAGTTGTTCAATTTTCTCATCGTGAATGATGCAGCCCCAAAATTGTACCGTGTCGGCGGTGAGCCTAGTTGCTTGTGTTTCCAGTTCCTCCATCTTGGTGGAAACTTCCTCAAGTGCCCTTCATTGTTCATCCACCTCGGCCTGAGGTGTACTCGGTTTTAGCTGGGCCTTCAACATGTCGTTCTCCTACCGCAACTGAACAATGGCAGTTCCCAGTCGCTGCACCCGTTCGAGCATGTCGGTCTCAGGAATGGGCTCCGGCATATGATGGCATGCATCACAAATCATCATCTTTAACTTCACACTGTACTCCCATAGATGGGTCTTTTCTATGATAAGAAAATCCTGATCCTTTTTAAGTGCTTCAAGTGTGCGACCCTTCTCGACCCACTCCTTCTTAAGGTCGGCTTCAAGGTCATCCACTGCTTTCCACGTTGTAGCAGCCCTGCTTGTAATCTCGTCAATAGAGGAGGTTGCAGCTGCCTCGCTTGCGTGCAAGTGTTGATAACTCTTGCTGATTTCATGCGTTCTATCCGCCATTTCCTTGGAGGCGACCTTCTGCATTGTCGCCAGCACCATTTCCGGTAGTTCATTAACATTGAAAGTCAAATGGGAAACCGCCTGCAACACAGTTTGCAAAGCCTCATTGTCGGTCACAACCGTAGTCGGGGGAATGTTGATATTCTGGACCTGGGGCGTGGTGCGGATTGTGACCGTTTCCTGCATGGGTACATTACCAGGTTCCTTTTATAAAACCGTGTTACACAAAGAATCCATATGAGCAGTGATCGTAGCAAAACCCTCCTCCGCCTTGAGGGACATCTTGTCGGTAGTCGCTGTGGCGGCATGGATGAGGGCTGTCATTAACCGGCCCAACTACGCCTCCACTGGTAAAGACATCCCACTGATCGTCGCATGCTCGTGGTGTCATTTTGATCGGTTTTCTTCAAGAGCGCGGTCACTATCATCCGTCGTTGGTGTTCTAGTCGACTCGTGATCAGAATCATGCCGACTCTGTTGATTCTGCGCTGATATTCGATCCTCGGGATCCACCGGCGGACCTCCAGCATCAATCTCTACTGAACTCACGGGCTATCGCCAGGCCTCCGTCCACTCATTCACAATAACCTCCAAATCTTCCGCTGTCACCTTATACTTGGTCTGCAACCATTATTGATCAATATCCCGGTGAGCTTGTATATGTATGATACTTGGCCGTATTGCAAATGCCATGACAAGTTTGAACCGTGCCACAGTATATTCAGATATTCGTGGGACCTGTGTTGCTGCGTCACAAATCATTTCCAAATACAGCCAAAACTACAATTAGCACTCTCAGATTTGCTCATGCTCTCGTACATACCATAGATTTTGATAACGCACCCCTCGTCGTTCCGCTACAGCCGGGCAGTCCATGCCCTGGTAAGTGTCGGGATCTTTCCATGCAACTAGAGCAATCAGCAGCAACAACCAACTATATGAAAAAGCGCCTCTACCCAATTGGACCATTGCGACGTCCTCCATTAGTTGATTCCAGAGATAGAGGGACCACTTCATCTGGACTCCTTCTGCGCATTGCTCTGCACAAGAAACTATTCTTGAATTACATTGGTTAGGGAGACCTCCCTTAATCACCTTACAGGACAGGATCTTAATGCCCACGAGTACTGCCTGATTGTTGCAACTACTGGTGCGATACCCACGCCCATCCGATTCCAAGCTGTACTTCTGTACCAACTAACGCGCCCGCTTCTTCTCATTTTCCTTCCCTTGAATAAACTGCGTCGGATCAACGCCATGCCTGGGCAAGCCGGTAATGAATGAAATCAAGTCAACAGTGACCAGGACCTCTCTGTCCAGCCACAATGAACCCCCATGGAAGCATGACAAGAGTTGCTTTACACAGTCACCAACTTCTACTAGGCACCCAAAATACGGCATGTTAATTAGCCCTAACAAGCCGGCCTGCCGTAGTCCTCGTGCCCAATCGTGTATCTCTGGAACCAGTGAATGGCGTGTCTTAGGCACATAGGGTGTTGATGCGATGTCAGGGTAGGCCACCATGTCATGGTCCTCGTAGCACAGGCGCATCAACTCCAGCCCAATATCCACAGAGCACTCCATCCCAGTCGGAAGTGTGGGCATCTGCACATGGTATTTCTGTTTCGGGTTTATCTTACGCGGGGTGGCATCCGGCCGAACAGGAGGGATGTAACCAAGGATATTACTAGCTGACTGTCCCAGCCATTGGGACGATGGATGAATGGTGCGGCTGGACTGCCCCACCTGCTCCGGAGCTTCGGCAGCCGTCACATACCGCACCAACCTCTTACTCTACAAGCATTCAAAAGGATGACTTCCTTGATGCTTCTTAGCAACACTTGATGCACCCATCGGCATGATGGCAACCTCGGCTCCAAGATCAGCTGCGTCCGAGGACACAGCTTCTCGTTCTACAACAACCAGAATGAATGGAGACTCCACTTCACTACTAATGTCCACTGTCTCCAGTTCGCATAGCATACCTCACCACTCCTCGTTAGCTACTTAACAACAACTGGCTCAAATCACTACAACACTCTACAACAACACTTCTTACTAATTCCTCGGTGTCGTCCGACCGACGCTAGGCCATATTTATAGCAGCCACCCAAATCCCCCATAATCATTACAAAGTCAGGCATTAACTCAACCAAATCCTGTATTAATGACTCAAATCCACCGTCGATCCTGTCCACCGATCGGCCGGATCCGCCATTAATTCCCATCACTTGAACAACACCGTTAATTAACTGTCTAAACTTTTTGGCATTTATTATTGATTTGACCTAGTCGCAATGCTGCCATATGTCTTCGACTGCTCCAAAATTTCAGCACAAGCCTCCCTGCATGCGCATTCCGTCTTCTGTTGGTGCGCCATCTACCACCAAGCAACCTGCAACACACACATATTATTTAAAAAAAAAAAAAAATCCCGATGCGACTTAGGCATCGCACTGTTCCAATCCCGAATGATAGGGATTCAACCTGTGACCATTTACCAGCTTGGGGAGCATCACCCCATCCAACTGCTGCAACTGAACTGCTCCTGCTGAAGTAATACTACTGATGCGATATGGACCGAGCCAATGCATCTGCAATTTTCTTGGATGTTTCATAAACTTGTTGTCGTACAATAGCACCAAGTCGCCTTGCTGAAACTATTTATTTTTGATGTGGAGATCGTGCCATGCCTTCTAGCGATCCTTCTCCACCCCTTGGTGAAAGCCATCAACAAATGGATCCTCTTCCAGCTGCACCAATTGCGCTAGAAGTTCATCTAATGCTGCGACATCATCCATTCCCATAACAGCCGCAATTCGAAGACTCCAAACAATGTACTCCATTGGCATAATTGCTTCCTTCCCATATACCAGCTTAAAAGGTGTCTGACTAGTCAACCTTTTACATGTGGTGCAATAGGCCCACAACACTGCTCGAATTTTCAGATCCCATTCATCGCGGTTCACATTGTACACCTTTGTCAACGCATGCTCCAATACCTTGTTAAACACCTCCACCGTTCCATTCGCCTATGGGTGATAGGGTGTACTCTTCTTATGCTGTATCTGCAGCTCCTCCATTAATGCGCTGATGGTGTGATTAAGAAAGTGGCTGCCTTGATCGCTTAGAAATATCTTGGGGCAGTTGAAGCGAGTGATAATGTTATCAAACAAAAATCGAGGAGCCGTTGCAGCGGAACAATCAACTACGGGTGCCGCCTCGGCCCATCGGGTCAAATAGTCTGTCGCTGTGACAATATACCGCGCACCTGTGCGTTTCCATGGGGGATTGATTGGTCCTACAAAATCCACGGCCCATTTGTCGAACGGCTGTAATGTTATTTGAGGCATCAGCGGCATCTCATCGCAGCGGGATGGTTTTCCAGTTCGTTGAAAAACATCACAAGACCGCGCATAGTTTGTCGTATCATTATGTAATGTGGGCCACCAAAGCCCTGCCTCCAGTACCTTCCGGGCAGCCGCCCAACCGCCATAGTGTCCTCCTGCTACTCCTCCATGTGCTTCAGCCTATATCTGCGCTTGCTCATGCAGTAGGACACATCCGCGCAATATTTCATCAGTGCCCAATTTATACAACTCTCCTGCAATGAGTTGGAATTCTGTAGCCTTGACTACCAATTGCTTCTTCTGACTGGTGGTGCAGTTCCCGTTGTCAGAAACTGAATGACGTCATCAAAATAGTTATTAGCAACGTCAACCTTAAATAGTTGGGCGTCCGGAAACCCGTCTTCAATATTAGTCGGGTCCTCCCCTGTGTCAATTCGTGATAAATGATCTAGTTCAGCATTCAACCGCCCTAGTTTCACAATGAATTCAAAATCAAACTCTTGAAACAAAAGTAGCCAATGGCATATATTCCCCCCCAACACAGGCTTATTGACCAAGTATTTTAGCGCAGAATGATCAGTGAACATCTTAAAGTGTCCTCCCAACAAATAATTCCTGAATTTCTGCAGCGTGTAAACCATGGCCAGACCTTCCCACTTCGTGGTAGTGTAATTCCGTTCTGCAGAGGACATCTTCTGACTGGCAAAAGCAATAGGATGATCAAGGTCACCTTCTCCGGGTTGAGCCAACATAACACCCAATGCAATCGATGAAGCATCAACATGGACATGAAATTCCTTATTTCAGTCCGAAAAGACCAAGATCGGTGCCAACGCCATCTTCTCCTTGAGTGTTTCAAAGTTATCCTGACATTCTAGGCTCCACTGGAATGCCGCGCCCTTCTTCAACAAATTTTCCACACGGGTAGTAATCGCAGCATAACCCTTGATAAACTTGTGATAATATCCTGTATGACCCAAAGTCACTCGCAACTGCTTAACGGTGGTTGGTGGTTGCAACCCTAAAATGAGCGCAATTTTAGCTGGATCAACCAGCAATCCCTGCTTACACACGATATGACCCAGCAATATCCTGAACGGTGCACAAAAAATACATTTCTTCAAGTTCAGCGATATCTGGTGATGTCGGCATCACTCAAGCATTAACCGTAGATTGGCCAGATGATCACGAATCAACCCATAAACTGTCCAATCATCCATATATACCTGCAAAAATTTCTGAATAAAATCTTTAAATGCGGCAATAACGACCCGGGAGAATATCGCAGGTGCATTCTTCAAACCAAACGGCATTACCATGTACTAAAAGCAACCCCATTCAGTAACAAAAGTTGTCTTATGGCGATCTTCCTTGGCAATGCGAATCTGATGGTAGCCAGAGAATCCATTAGTGAATGAGTACATCTCCTGGCCGCCCACCCCTTCAAGTACTTTATCAGCAAACGAGGTCGGAAAAGGGTCATGCAAGCAGGCATCGTTCAACTTCCACAAGTCGACGCAAATGCGCACTTCACCTTTTTTCTTGTCCTACACCACCATAGGATTGATCCATTTGGACTCGTACACAGGTTCAATGATACCAGCATCCAACATGCGATCAAGTTCAGCCTTGACCTTTTCCTTATGTCGCGGATTCATCCCATAAGATCCCTGTAGGACTGGCTTAGCATCTGGTTATAATGGAATCTTCATCTCTCCTAAATCACCCAGGATTCCCTTCATTTCGGAAAACTTTGTGGGAAACACGTCCTGAAACTCATGAAGTAACTCAGTAGCCTTACTCATCATCTTGTCATCCCAATAATCCCCAACATTAGAAAACTGGGGAGTAGTCTCTGTGCCAATATTCATCTTGCAAAGCTGCAATGGTTGACTGAATGGAGTACTTGGCGCGACAGGTAGTACCACATCGCGACTTCCTTCAGATTCCAGAATGTTAACGTTTTGGGGATCATCATCATCCGCTAGCCCTCCGCTGATGTTGAAGCATTCCATGAGAGACTGCATCTGACAGTATGTGTGCGGGTCAACCGGGTAGGCCGCCGAAACAACCTGAAGTACCATGTCGCAGACGAGCTGTAACGCGTTATTGACATCAGGGTTGGCATCCGCAAAAGTGAACATATGAGTTAAACAGACCGTCAGCTCCCCCCATGTTGTAATTTCTCTGCGTAATTCGGCTACAGTATACCACAAGCGTGGCATCTCATCTAATGTATGGATAAAAGCATGGACCCACTCATCTCTGGGTTGCGCTGCCCATAACCGTTGGCATTCTATTAAATGAACATCAGGATTATTCCGGTCATCATACTTTCCAGTGTGATAAACCTCAGTATCACCAAACCGAACCATCATCAACCTCCGACACTATGACCAACCATCAATGAATTTCTTGTGTGTCGCCCACCAGCGTGCTGGAGCAGCCTTCAATGCTTCCTCCAATGCCAACAACCATTGTGGTTCTGAAACCCGTTCTTCAAATTCCGTCAAAAATTTGATTATCCCAGGAAACCCTTCATAGACAGGTAATGTGACCATTTCTGTCACAACACGGCATAAAGACTGCGTAACTAAGCCACATTTTGCAGCGGTACTTCATGCAACCGGTTCTGCCAAAGTTCAAAGACATCATCAGAGTCAGAAGACGCAGAGCTCTCGCTGTGCCATCCCAGCTCACCGTGGGCAGTGGGATGAATGTAGTCCTCAGAAATATTGAATGCATGGTCCCATCCAGTGGGATCATCATCTCTTACAGGTTCAATGTATCTGTTGGTTAAAATTAATGATATTTAATTTACCTTGATTTAATTGTCAACCAGGGTGCATAAACTTTGAGCTGCTACACTATATGTGCGGGCAAAGTGGTCTTAATGCTCATTCCTCAAGAAACTCTAATCTACTTACAAACAAAATAATGGAATGGATGAAATTATGGTTATACTAAGGACTCCTAGGTCTGTTATACAGGAACAAAAAAAACAATTAATTTGTCTTCAACAACTTATAGCAAAAGGTAACTATAGTAATTTTTGAAGCAAACCTGATCTTCTAAAGAAACACTAACTATAGCAATACTTCACAACAATATTAAACTACAGTAGAACAACCTGCTAAGAAATTAAACAAACCCTTGAGATACAACAGTCTCTTAAAGCAATTGACAGTCTCTACAGCAATCTTAAGCTATAGTAACTACAATTTACTTTCAAAACAATCAGCCTGATAAGGGAAGAATTTATCCGTCAAATGCATATGCTTAATCGACCTCAATTAACCTTGTTTCCTATCTGAACTCCGAATCTAATACTTAAATCCACACAAACATTTCTAAAGCTGAAATAAACCTATGACCTCTTGACTTTGAATTGTCAACACACACAACCTATCAAAGGAGAGCTTGACTGGTTATTGTTATCCAAATATACTCTGTTTATGTTTTGTGCATACAAATGCACACAAGATAACACCAAAACTATTCAGATACTGCTCATCAATAGATGTTAGAGCTGTGTAATAAACATTCATAGGTTTTGGTTTACATATACATATTGTGAAACTAATTGTTGATTCAAGGAAACAATATTATAAACCAGGACTCTTTTCCAAGACTCATTTAAGTACAACTTCAGCTCTTATCCAATCTTCCATTCAAAAAGAAATAAACCCTAGATGCTCTGTGACTACGGTTTCAAACCCTCTACTCAATATTACAAATGCTGTTCAAATCCACACCATAAAAAGATCCTATAGTCCTGCAGACGAAAGGAATCTAAGCAAATCTTGTAGCCATTTATCAATCACTATAACGCTGGTAATGTGGGAAATGTACAATCCAATCTACTTGTAATCCTTCATGAAATCGATTCTACAATAACCTAAATCAAATCCATCACACGATTTATGCATTCCATATTCCCAAACAACAATCCACGCTGAAGACTAATGAGGTTGAAATACAAAACCACTCTTATTAATTTATTGATTCGGTTCTACAGCTAAACTGAGTGCATATAATAATCATTTGTTTTCTGCAAACACAATCCTTATCATGGAGCACGAGTAAACAAAACCATTACCATTCTATTATGAAACAATGCCAGAGTATATAAGTTTTATTCTACTTACAGAAATACAAACCACACGTAGATACAAAGGATCGGTGTTGAAGGTGGGACCTGCCCTCAACGCCTGCTAATTTAAATCACAGCTTTTAAAAGAAGATAAACACTGGATATATTAAAAACAGAGTTTACAGTTTTTCTGAATACATCTGCTATCGTCTTAGGGTTTCAAGAGTCACTTTTATACTGAATATACAGAGTACAATCGACCTGGAAACAAGGATCGACATAGATAACAACCCCACAGATATCTCGGCATATCTGAGCCAAAGATGGGAGCTCAAATTCCCTGATATACACATACTACTAAAGAGAGAAAAATAACAGCTCCTCAATCGAAGATCATCCCCAAAATAGCAGCTGAGAAATCCTCACAAGCATCTGAAAGGTGAGGTGAATCCAGGAAAAACGCCCTCATTGTAGATCGAATCCCCAAATCTTTGCATAAATCCTCCTTTGAACGCTGAGACAGGTATGGAGTCGGGTAGCAAAAGAACCCTGCATAGAAGAGAAACAAAACTTATTACTAACCTATCATTTAATGAAACCTAGAGCCCAATCATATGCATAAAATAAGGCAAAGTAACAAACAAGCAATTAAAAATCACTTACCATAGCTTAGCAGTGTTGACCTCCAAAAAGACATAATCAGACACAACAAAACTGATTATTATTTGATTCCATTAAGACTTTAAGCTAGAAAACATTATACTGAATGGTCAAAATAGAGGACCAACAGTATCGACGTCCTTCAGCCGGATCCAATGGAGCGATGACTCTGAAATAGTGATTCTCAAAGGTCATCATGCGCTTCTTGAAGTTGATTACAGCTCCACTATCATTAGCCCATCCAATCCCCAAGAGTGCCGGGTAAGAGCTTCCTCCCTCAACCACTTCAATGACATCGAAGTCAGCATAAGTCTTCATACCCTCAATATCAACCATTAGCCACGGAACCCGTCCAATGGGGATTACTTTCGCATGGTTAGCCAACCAGAGCTGCACAGAAGACCAGCTCAATGGGGGACTCCCCATTTTCTACCACGCTTGCTTGGTTAAGATGTTAACATCCGAACCAAGGTCAAGAATAACAGATTCAACATCATATTCACCAATCTGAATATTCATTCGCATCTCCTTGCCAGTCTTCTGTCGCTGTAGAGAGTTTACTACCGACTCCTGCCGTCCTTTTGTAAATCGCTGCAACAATCCCTCAATCTCAACCAGGGAAGTCGGGTCTCGAGCCAACAATAGACAGCTTTCAAGAAACTTTTGCAATGTCCCTGGTAGTGGCGGCCGATCATCGTCTGATGTAGTAACAAAGAAAGGTGGCATATCGCAAACAACAGCCTTAAAGTGATCTTTCTCCAAGGTGCGGCGTGCCTCCAGGAATGTCTCCCGCTCTGTGTCAATGTCGAAAGGTACTATCTTCTGACCAACCACCTGAATCAGTGGTCGTGAACTATCTTCCCTAGTCGTCTTGCCTCCACGAGTGACAACAGCCACAGAAGCATCCTGTGGTCACGGTTCTACAGAAATGGTCACAATATTTGCACCCCGCGTCTGGTTTTGCTGCAGATTCCCCGATTGATTGATATTTTGATTGGCGTTCGGTGGTGGTCGCGTGGGATGGTTCTGTACTAGTTGTTGTGCTTGATTTTGTACTGGTTGTTGTGGCTGGGCCTGAGTTTGTAGCTGTGGAGCGTTCCCATACTGCCATCGTGCAATCAACTGTGGACAATTCTCGACTGTATGATCATTACCAAAACAGAAAGTACATTGATTTTGTAGTAGTGGGTAGCCGTGCTGATAATGCCCCCATACCACACAGTGGTAACATTGAATAGGTCCACGACCATGTCGGCCTCCTCCTCCAAGACCAAATCCACCACCGCATCCGCCCTTGTATCCTCCTCGGTATCCGCCCTGCTGCTGGTACTGAGGTTGGTTAAATTGTTTCTGCATTGGTGCTGGTGCTATTCCTTGCCCTTGTGGTGCATACTGTGGTTACTGTACATACTGTGGCTGTGGGGGAGTCATTTGCATCGGAGTATATTACGACATGAACTGCTGTGGTTGCTGTTGCTATGGTGCAAACTGCATCTACTGTTGTGGTAGCGGCTGAGCTACCCGCGATTGCAGTTGTGGTTGTTGCATGGTGCGTTGATCGTCCTTGACGTAGAATGCATCACACATTCTCTCCTGTAGCAACCCATACGCATGGCAATCCTTGTCATCGTGACCCACTGAATTGGAAAATGTGCAATAAATATTTCGTGGGGTTGTGACCATTTTTTTCATATAAGGGCAATTATCGTGACTGTGCCCAAACACCTGGTAAACACGACACCACGTCCTACTGCCGCCATTTAACGGGTTTGGTGCTCCTAACACCAAATAATTATGGAAATCCGGGCAATTGTCCTTCGTATGCCCTTCTCCATGGCATCACGTACACCATACTTCATCGCGTTGTTCCTTGTTCTTCTTCAAATCTTGCAACTGTATAGTCAAGTTAGCGAGCTATGTCTGTATCTGCGACATCCCGGCTGCATTATCTCCAATCGGTGACGCCTCCAATCGCATTGCAATCTCTAGAGCTTCGCTGGGTGTCGAAATGTTTTGCTGCATCAGCGGCTGCTGGATGTGGGGTAGCAGTGCCACAATGAACCATTCTTTATGTTGGACGACACTCATATCGAAACTAACCTTTTCCATCAGCGCCTTGAATCGCTAGTTGAAATCCCATACCGTCTCATTGGGATACTGCTTAATTTCCTTTAATTCAGTAATATATTGAGCCTCTGACTTAGGCCTTCTAAATTCGACAATGAGCCCATCCTGAATCTCATCCAACGACTTCTCTGGGGCTCCTGTAGGGACTAGAATAAACTTCATGAACCAATCTAATGCACGACCTCGCAGAGTCGTGGCTAACTGTCCTTTCTTAGCATTAGCATCAGTGATTTGTTTCATGGTCCAGATCACTTCACACAAAAACCAATACTATTCTGGTTTGTCTGTCGCACTTCCGTGGAACAACGATAGCTTAGCATCATCGCCCTCCATTCTGGTCTTCCTTCTTCTTGTCGCTGTGCTACTACCAATTAACTTCTGCGGAATTGACAAACTTGGCGGTGTCGAAGTGGTATTTCTTGTTGTTTGTGAGTCAGTGAGTGGAGGTGTGGGTACGTTGGTGTCAGGGGTTAGTCCTACCTCTATCCTGGGCGTAGCCTTGTCATCCCTATTAGGACTGTGAGGTCGCTTCGTCCCGTGTGGTCTTCCTTCGCAGTTTTGTGGTTCGATCGCAGCAGGACCTTCTCTTGTCCTCTACCTCTTCTCCTGTCGAAACCTCGCTCCTCCTCTTGTAAGACCACTTTCTTCCTCGGCTTCGCTCACAGTCTCCTCATGGTATGCACCCATCTACCCCTTACCATTCCATGTACCATTCCCCAATAGTCGTAGTACCCACAGCCTCCGCCGACCAGGCTGTCTACTGATCAAGGTGCATATTTAATATACCCTTTTTGCAGATTAGCATCTTAATCGACTGTTGGAGCGACAGCAGATACCTTCCCCCTGGTCCTCAGAAGAAGTATCTTTCAGCTTCGCTATAGGATTTCTTTGTGTCGACCGCAAATTTAGTGATATATCCCTCCAAAATGCTATCAAGCCAAACTTCGACAACCCGTGATGCCTTGTTATCAACTTCCTGCAGCTCCTGAATCAACTCCGAGGTCCAAGCCGTCGGCTCACCACCCTGGAAGTTCCTCTTCTGGAAGGTCAACTTTGAAAACCACTCGTACAGAATGACTGGGAATTCATAGAAAAACCATTCGTGCAGATCGTCGTGAATATACCTTCCCAGCCAGTGATCTACTGTCAATCGCGTGTTCCGGCTTTCTTCTTCAACAAACTTCAACAACTTCTGATCAAACCAGCTCTATATCTCAGGCTTCGTTGGGTGCAGAAAAATGGCCTCCTTTCACTCTGCACACGGTACCGAAAATGGAACCATTTGTTGACCAACGCGACCTCGGTCGACAAGGGTTCGCCTCACTATCAACATATACCGTAGTCTCCTTGGGCACCGGCTCGGGAAGGTTTGAGCCCACTCGGCAACACTCGCAGAGCGAATGAGGTCTCACCCAAGGCATCCAAGAAGAGCAGAGGGAACCATGTTTCCGCCGAGGGAGGAGGCGAGTTGTGGCTACACAGACTAGCTCTATTGTAGTACTTAAATAGAAACTTTAAACATTCAACATGGAGTTATAACATATTACTTAACCGCAACATTTATCAGTACAACAACAGTAAGCAGACATTGCATCAAGAAAATATAGCATCATTCATATATCGCAACATTGGACAAAGATCTTACCAAAACATCATCATTGTATTACTGTTACAGTCATATGACAAAAACAAAACATACATCTCCGTATACATTCACCTTCTTATCGCTTGCCTGCTATCGTCTCTCTAACACTTACAACTTGCATCTATTTATAGGCCTCTGCCATTACAATGTTTGTCCACTTACTAACGACTTCCTAACCGACACTATGGAAAAATGACCCAATATCTAACTGACTTGGTCCAAATGACCCAAAAACTCGCATATTGCGGTACAATTGACTCAACATTACATAACATGTGGTCCAAGTGACCCAAAACCCGCCAACTGCGGTATACTTTAACACAAAATACTCCTTCTGCGCCCTCATCTGATGTGTCGCAGCATCAACAGTACTGCAACATTTCCTCATCGAACCACCTGCCAACAACTACTTTGCTTTTATGAATGTAAAAGAGAGTACACAGTTTACAAATTAGCTGAGATTAATATTTATATTACTACTGCTTGGGATAATCCATTATGAGCTTAGCTTGAAAAGCCATTGCCAACAAGGAAACTGAAGAGCGTTGAACTAAAAAAGTAGTAAAATATAGCATTGTTACAAAAATATGAACAAGCATTTAGGTTTTTTAGAGAAAATGAATCCCAATAATATCCATTGAAAAGTACACATTACATATAAACATTTTTGCAATAGTTTCTCAAGAAGGGAAATTTGTTTTCATTGACAAAGAAGAATAGATGAACAACAAAAAGGGTTGATTCACCACTATATATCCTTGGAAGAGTTTGTTATCTGGTGAAATTGCAAAAATGAGAATAGTAGGCGGAGTTTTCATTTGAGTGTTGTACATGGAGTTGTAGAATGGCTGGGTAGAGGATTCCTTGCAGTAACATATTTGTCAAAGTATTTTTTTTGCATCTTCGACCTTGGTAGCATCTGCCCAATCTAACATGTCCTAGTGGGTGCATTTTCAAGCCATAAGAATCCATGTATATGAAAAGAACCCCTATGTTTCCATTCATCCCTACATGGAAATTATAAATATTAGGAAGGTACATTTGAGGTTTTGAGTATAGGCAACTTTGATGAGAATATGATTTTTTACCAACCTGCACCAGTAGTCTTTTGTAGAAAGCCCTTTTTGAAGAACCTCTTTAAGGAATATTTTGAATCTATTGTGCATGTATTGAGATGCAACATGTGGATTGGCAATAAGGTTGGGAATCCTCCATTGGTGTTGTTGATTTGAAGTAGTTGGAGCTTGTCCAGGCATCAGAGAATGCAAATCCGACCACTTGGTATCAGTTGCGCTGAGAGTGAAGAAGAATGTCGGTGTCCCTTGTTGATTGATCATGTCAGCTAGATCACCCCGACTTTTATTCCAATAGGAACGTGTCCCATGAAGGGTGGAGCCAAATCACATGACTCGTTCAATGATCTTAGCACCAAGCATGTCTTGTAATTGATGTACAAGTTCTGAGATGGTTGGAGGCAATGTATCTTCAATGTTCCGTTTGACAAATACGGAAGCAGTAGAATGGCTACGGTGGTGCATCACGAGGTTATATATGTAATAACGAAACCGAGGATATTGGCCAAATCTATTGTAATGGTATCAAAGAAGGTGCAGTGCATAATTGTCCATCCCAACCTCTTGAATGTGTGGTTATTTAAGCATGGAAACTCCAGTGGGAAACAAGGTTGGGAAGGCCATGGAGAGGAGGCCTATTGTGTTGTACTCATTGATAGGGGAAGCATCTATTGGCAGCCAATCAATGAAAGGTGGAGTTGGTGCATTGCTTGTGGCTAAGAAGCGTTTGATTTCATCAACCTCAATTCCACAATTTGTTTGTGTAGATATAAAGGAGGAGGATTGTACTTCATGGAGTTCAAGGAAGCTGGGTGGTTGAACAGTAGAAAATGAGGTATGGTCAGCAAATGGGGTTTCATTGGGTGTGACATGATGAAGGAGGAATGAAATGTCTGTTGGTTCAAGAGGAAAATAAGATAATGCAATTGGGTTAACTTGAATATCTTTGTAGTATGGGTCATTTGATAGTTTGTATTCAAGAGCAGCAAGAACACGTGCTCGACTAACAAAGAATTCATAAGGCTTATTTGTAGGGCTACATTTGCGAACAATAAGGATGTCATTGTCTGAAAGTAAATGAGGGAGGTAAGTGGCAATGCTAGAAATGTTTTGCGGGAAGCTAATAGTGTGGCCAGAATATGTATATTGTCCGCCAAGGGCACGAGTGACTTGTAAGATTGGGTTAACATGAGAAATGAGCATTTCTTCAACTTGAGTAATCCTTGCAAGTACAAATGGTTGTATGCCAGGATCCATGTTGTTTTCCAAGGAAAAGCGGTGGACATTTTTTTCCGCGATACAACGAGAACATGCATATGCACCACAAAAGTGGTTTGCTTTAATTCTAGGTTAAGATTCCATGCATATAGAGCATACATTCATGGGAGATAGTTTGTCCAATAGTGTACGGAATAGTTGTTGTGCACCATCGAGGCTAAATTTTGTTGAATTGGGTGCTGCAGATGTGGATGGTGGAGAGGGTGTTAGGGAATGTTAGACAACGTGAAATGGGGAAGGGATATTAACAAGTTGACGAGCATCTCTATATAGAAGGCATTGACGCTTGTTATTTTTTTTTTGAGCATATAGAACTCTTCTGAGTGCATTGATTTGATCGGTGTCAAGATTTGTCGACATGCCTACAAAACAAATTGTGCGGTGGTTATGATCTTGATGGTGCCTTTGGAAAAAGAGAAACATACTATATATTTAATCATTGGAAGAGTGAACAAAGGTAGATTGTAAAAGATAAGGGGATTATGGATAAATGATGATAAGTTGTTGAAAGAAATAAATATAGGTGCTTTTGAACATTGTTTATAAAGAAATGAAGTATAAAATAAGAGCATATATAAGATTTGCTTATGAAGGTTAGAAATAGTACTTGATAAAACAATGTTAATTTTAGGCTGTTAATTACTAACTAAGAGAAAGACAACATATTAGAAAGTGGCAAGATAGGTTAAAATAAATCTGTTGGTCAACGCAATGTTACAACAAAACAAAAATAATATAATATTCAATACTATTCATTGCTGGTTACAAGTACCACTTAAGTAGCAATGTTGATACAAAAAGTTGTAGCTGCTAAGTATGAGAAGAATGTAAACAAAGTTGGGATTGAAAAGTAGTCAAACTTGGAAAAAGTGAATGCAAAGGTAAAGTTCAAAGCTTGCGGACAATTGGACGCTTATTGATCACAATGTTGTCGCTTTCATCAAGTGGGTCAATTGTTTCCAATGATGGTGAAACCTCTTCGGACATGACAACGAGCACCTTCAAGCGAATATTTGAATTAAAAGTTTCTGTCTTCATCGATAAGGTCAAAAGCTACTCTTGAGCACAAACACGTTGAACAATTTCCATGAGAGATGTTGGATCATTTGCTAAAAGGCACAAATCTTTTGTAGCATCATCAAAGGCTATAATACCATATAGTTGTCCAGTAGCATCTGTTAGGTCGATTTTGAGTATGTATCGGTAATCACACTAAGTAAACTCCCCATTGCCTTTTTCACAATGCCAAGTATTGCCAACTTTGTGGGAATTTTTTTTCATGCATTGTATCCCATCGAAAAATAGAGGGCATGCAAGGAAATGAAAGTCATCGACGTTAATATGGATGATTGTAGCAACAACTGAATACCAAGTTTCCTTCTCAGAGTGTTGGAGAGACTAGAGTGTAGAGATGGAAATGCGTTTGGATGAGTTGGAAGCAGAGTAGTTGTATTTTCTTCTTAATGATGGAGAGGCTGAACGAAATCCATTGTCATCAAACCATGATTGGAGAATTTTATCTTCTTCAATGTTTGGGTTTATAAGGAGGTTTGTATTGGAGATGGTTCCAATGGTTTTTCCATTGAACTTTGTAAAACGTCCACCTTTGATTGCAAGGATAGGGGGAGTAGCTAAACCTCGGAGGTTGACAAGTTGGGCACCCTCAATTGCGCAGTGCTCCCCCCAAAGTGTGATGTCTATGCTAAACCCGGACATGTCCCTCATGCCAACTGTTCGGCGAATGGTTTCAGAGCCCTCTCTTTTGCGTATAGTTGAAGCAGGTGAAACATAAATGACAATTCCAATAAGGTCAACCATGGAATTCAGGGGTGTACTTTGGATGTCATGGATAAATTTAAAGTGGAAGCAATGAAAAGGGATCAATGGGCACTCCTCTAAACATGGTTGAATTGTTGAGGAGGGGTTAAGGAAAATCTCAAAAGCACTTTTCAAATGGTTGTATGTTGGTTTCACTGGTTTGACTGTGCCATTTGAGACGTGTATACTATGCCAACTTGTATTGTGTCGTACAAGGATGTGGCTAAGTCATTAAAAGCAGAGAGAAAGGAAATCTTAATGAAACAAAGCAGGGGAGGTTGGCCTTGTTTCATTCGCCATATATGACATGTTAACATGTTAATCGGCTAAAGTACTTTATTTTTATTGAAAGCCAATCTTTTAATAACCCTAATGTGTTATATTGACCGACAGTTTACATAATCATTTAATAATTTTGAAAACATGTATCATCTCATTAAGGTGACCCTTTCTCTAGGTGTTAATATCTCTTATTGCAAGATCACTAGTTCCTTATACTAAAGTAATTCTTAGAGACAACAACATTTGCCCATATATATCAATCATTTTTCAACATATACTCATTACTTTTCTTTTTTTTTAAATACAATACCATAAATATACATATTATAATACTTCACAAAATATAAATATAAATATATATATATATATATATATATATAACTAAAACTAAAACTTTCCTTCTTAATTAACAAGGGCAAGTCTAGTTATTATACCCTTAAAAGTAAGCCTCTCACATCATAAATGAAATGAAAGCTCTTACACATAAAATATCAATTCACTAAAATATTATTCTTTAATAATTATTATTTTTAAATGATAACCACTAAAGATTATGAGCTCCAGTTCATGCGTTAGGTTCCATAACTACAACGATCTAAAGGGGCCGCCGTTATGGCCGGGTGGCTGGGGCGGTCGGCTGTGGCCGTCCCCACCCAGATTCGACCCCGAGACCCTGCTCGATTCGGCGTCCTCACCCACCATTAGGCGCCGGTTACACTGCCCATATGAAAAAAAACTACAACGATCTAAGAGCAAGACAACTACAATGATTTCTGAACCTTGCACCAGCATTAGTACTTAGTCGGTTGATTGTTGCAACACCCGATTGATAGTGTTTTTGCTGTTGGTTACTCAACAAATACACAAATTCAAATTCAAGGGCAAGTTCAAATTCACATGCTGGTAACGTTTCACTTAATCATTACACAAATTTTAATTTTATGGAAAATTGAATTTTTTTTATCATATATTGAAATAATAACATGGTTGATGATACACCTACAGTCGTGATCAACACGAAAGGCAAGGGCACGTGGCCATGTCCTTAGCATGTATGACGCGTGTGGAGCTCCCCTGCCTGCTCGCCAGAACCACCCTTGGCGCGTGGCCTCTTTCCAGCTCCACCCTCTGCGGGTGGCCTCCTTTCTGCTCGAAACACCCACGCTCATGAGTCATGACCAACCTTCTTTCTGTTGTCTTCGTTGAACCCGATGTACCCTCTCTCCATGGTGGCTGGGCTGCGAGTGGGCACTCCTGGAAGAGCTGCCAAGTATGGAAACATCGGAAGGAGTTACATTGGAGTTAGATTTCCAGGAGAGTTTAATTAGCATTTTCAGTTTAATCACTGTGTAATAGATTATAACGTTTTGAGTTGATTTTTAGTTTAATCAAAGTGGTAAAGTTATGTTTTTAATCATTTAGGTTATGAATAAGAGGCATCATATGCACACAGATTGAGAATTCCATGGAAAAATCCTCAGACTGTTTTCTACATGTTATGTAGTATAAGTATTTTCCAGATTCTGTTATGTTAAGTTTATAGGTTTGAGCAATGCCATACTGGAAGTCTGTAAGTTTTTACACAGATTTTGTTCTGTAAAAGTTTACAAGTCTGAGTATTTATTGTTCTATACAGTTTATGAGCTAGAGTAGTGTCAAGTTCAAAATTTGGAGATCTCCGAGGATGTCCATAAAACAAAAAACGTTGGACAATAATAAAAAAAAACATTCTGCTCTTCAGTGTCCTCCAGCTTTCAGTGTCTTCCTCGCCCCCTAGCTCTCTCCATCCTGCGTTCATTTCACATCCTCCATTGTTGCTCTTATACATGGATGGCGCTCAGCAGGTAGTAGAAGTATCGTTAAGGGCAGTCAGCAGGCAGTAGTAGTAATTTTTGAAATGGTTTAGTAATCATTGAATTGAATTGGTAATAATTATTGTTGAATTGTAGTTATGACTGAATTGAATTGGATTTGTAGTAATTATTGTCAAATTACACTAATCAGTGAATTGATAATTTCAGGCTTTAAGAAAAGGAAATAAAATTTCAGGCTTTAAGATAATTTCGGATTCACCATCCTCCTACAGCAATCCCGCATTGGCAAACATAAAAGAAAACGCTGCCGAAAGAACAGTCGCAGAGTTTGTGCCCACAACTCTCTCCCGTCTTCTCAGGTAGATATACCACGATCTGCCAAAATGCAAATCTGGATTTCTAGATTTTTAAGTATTAGATCCCACCTCTGCTACCTACGCATCAATTAAGTTTAGGTAATCTGTTATCTTCAGGGTATAGAATGTGGGACCTCTTCAAATGAGCTAAGCCAGGCGGGGATCCGATTACCAATTACCAAGTAAAAGGTTAAGGTATAAAGATCTAAACTGAGATCGGTGCCCAACGCAATATGAATTTTGAATTTTGGACCATAAAATCAATCTCAATAGAAAAACATAGATAAACATCTAACCATATAAAGATAATCTTATAAAAAATTCTCTATTATTAATATAACTCAAATTGTCCTAAAATGAAATTACTATCACTTTTACATTGTTACAATAACCTTGAAATATTTGATAGATGATATTTTTATTATTTTCATTTTTAATGATATGAAAATCGCTATAATGTGTAATAAAGTGCTACAATGTGCAAATATTCATTGCAGATTAGCAGAACAAACTGTCGTTGAAAACATTGACACCAATCTTATAATGAAATAAAATAAAATACCAATTACCAATTACAGATCTAAACTGAGATCGGTGCTCGACGGAACGGAATATGAAATACCAATTACCAATGACAGCGTAATTTCCTGAACTAACTTCAAACAATACCTGTCAAATCATTTACACATTTGGATCGATAATACCTGTCAAACGCACAAGTTATACACATTTGGATCGATAATTCCTGTCACAAGTTATCTTATAAAAAATTCTCTATTATTAATAACTCAAATTGTGCTGAAATGAAATTACTATCACTTTTACATTGTTACCATAACCTCCAAGTATTTGATAAATGATATTTTTATTATTTTCATTTTTAATGATATGAAAATCGCTCCTCATGTCTGATACAATGTGCAAATATTCATTGCAGATTAGCAGAACAAACTGTCGTTGAAAACATAAAATAAATTAACGTCAGAGGATTCAGGAGAACAAACAGAAGTCTAGATTATGTTAGGCATAATTTGCACATTAAATGCTTTTGACAAACTTCACATACTAAATCCGGAATCAATTTCCAGTTCTTCAAAGATACCGAAAGCTTAAACCGAAAGATACCATTCACCGCGGGTTATGCACAACTTGACCTGGCCATCGATTTCCTCCCACAAAAAGGTGAGAATCTCACCTTCCTTGAGTCCTTTCCGCTGGACAAATTCCTTCCATCCATCTGCTAAAACATAGAAGCTGAAAGTTCGCAAGAATTTCAAGGTGAATGTGTTTTCTGTTCCCTCGTCGATGTCAAATATCCGCAACGTAATACCGCTTCTTGTAAAGTTGCCATTGAGAGCTTCTTTCTCATAATCGGTGCAGAATGGAAGAATACACTTCTCTATAGCCTCCATAGAAATCATCAGTCCATTGCCTGGACCAACATTACACTTGCACAACTGTGTTAAGAAGCAGAAGACTCCTCTCTCGGCCATCGCTTCACTTTCTTCTTCTTTTTTCAATTACAATACAATTAGCTGTAAGCCTGTAACGCGGATTTATATAGCCTGTAAGGCTGTAACGCAGATTGACAATTTTCAGTAAAAACTGTTAGTATGAAACACTCATTTAAAATTAGCATGCAACCCAGCCCAACCCAGAAAAACTATTTATCTCTCACTTAATCTACCAGTTTTTGCCAAAGTTATATGTGAGCATGCAACTAGCGAATTCTCTCGGTTCAAGGACATATCTGCAGTTTTATTTTGGCCAAATAAGCTTGCATGCCAGCGATAAAAACGCATGCAACGGTGGGAATTCTTTTGGTTCAAGGAGATATCTGCAGTTTTATTTTGGCCAAATAACGTTGCATGCCAGCGATCTGCAGTTCTTTTTTCCCCAATAAGTCTGCATGGCAGAGATAAGAAAACATTGTTCTGCCATACATCCTTTCTTAAGATAAGTTAACTTCTAGATGGAAGCAATTTTCTGAAGTTTCTTGTTTCTAGTGTTAGTTGTTGTAGTGTGCATGTAAATTTATTTTAATGTTAAGATTATAATAACAGTTGTCGTGTGCATGTGCATGTAAATTGATTTTAATGTTAAGATTATAATAACAAAGGCATATTGATTTTAATGTTAAGATTATAATAAAAAAATGTTTTTGGATTTATTTTATCTTTCTTAATAATTCTTTGATAAGGTTGTAGCCTCAAATTTCAAATCCATATAAGATGATAGTGGTGAAGAAAGTCTTAAAAAATAGTTCAGTTTATTCCTACAACCATGACTTTTTCACCATATGTTAATCTTCTTTTCTAAAATAATTCCATATAACTTGGCTAAAAGATTACCCATCATAATGCTCCTATAATTTGAATGTTGTTTTATATCCTCTCTTATAAAATTAGGAATTATGAGTCTTTGAACCCGCCATGGTTTAGGGGAACCCTACTTGACTACAACATCTAAAAGATTGTGAATGTGAGGGATAAGATCAATTCTCTAATTTTTAGAATTTCTACTTGATACCCTTTGATGTCTTTAGATTTCCCTTTTTGCAAGTTTTTCAACCCTATAATCTCTCTTCCAAAGTGGAAACCTTTTCCTTTGTAATAAGGGTTTGAAAGTTGTTCATGACATTAGGAGACTATAAAGCTTTTCAAGGTTCAAAATCTAGTCCCTCAAATGCAACCATACTATTCACTTTATTTGTGTTGAAACAAATCATGCAAGTCCAACCACCACATAAATGTGATTGAGGTATCCGACTCAACCTCCACACATGTTATTAATGCTAGACTCCACCTCCATACCTGTGATTAATGATGTAGATAAACCATTTTAATGTTTTGAAAAGCTCAGAAGTCCCCAAATTCATTCAAATTCTAGGAGCGGCATATATGTAGTTTTTGGGAAGTTTGTCTTTGATTCTTGCTATAATTTTTTGGTGAAGTCGAGTCCTCAAAAATAGAGTTTTTTGACATATATTATGATATATCAGTTTGTAGGATTTTCTTATGATGTACGTTGTTTGAATGTGAATGCATACAGATCTACATTGAATAGATTATTAATTATGCAGCATTCATTTTTATGTTTTTCAATGTTTGGTTCCCCTGCCTCCTATCATTGTGGTACATCAAAGCTAATACCAAGGTGTAGATCTTATTCTACGCAATCTTAAAAGTCATCACCGTAAACGAAGGGGCCGGTTGTTGTGTGAGGACTGTTGTGTGAAGGAAGAACCTCTATGTGTTGAGTTTATCTCCACCATTCGAGCCCTATGCAGAAGCCAAAACTCGTGAAGTTCTCCTTTATAGCGATTCGCGACATAAGATATTTGTGTCAGTTGGTCTATAATAAAATTGCAGGCACCAAAAACCCAGGATGGTTCCATTCAAAGAGAAAGGGTGAGTTGGGTATGTGAACAATGAGACAAAGGATTCATAGACAATCAAAATTTTAACCATGGCCACCACCAGCAACTCTGTGCAGCCACAGGTTCCCACGTTCTCTGGTAAAAATTATGAATTTTGGGAAACAAAAATGAAAACTCTTTTTCGTTCTCAGGATATTTGGGATTTAGTGGAAAATGGGTATCCTGAACCTCAAGATGAGGCCTCATTTTTGTCTTTGTCTCAGGAAGAAAGAGTTCTTCTCAATAATAGCAAAAAGAAGAATGCTAAATCCCTACTCTTCATCCAACAGAGTCTGGATGAATCAATCTTTCCAAAAACTGCTTCTGAAGATAACTCAAAAAGAGCATGGGACATTTTAGAGACTGCCTATAAGGGCACTTCTAAGGTTAAGAAAATTAGGCTGCAAACCCTCAGAACAGAATTTGAGACCCTTCAGATGAAGGATTCATAATCTATTGACCAGTTTTTCAATAGAACCATGAATGTAGTGAACCAGATAAAAGCAAACGGGAGGAATTAAATGACCATAAAATTGTGGAGAAAATTCTACGTAGCCTACCCAGTAAATATGATGCAATTGTAGTGACAATTGAGGAATCAAAGGATCTATCACAAATGTCTATTGTTGAATTGATGGGATCTCCGTTGTCCCGTGAATTTAAACTGAGTGGGAACTCAAATCCCTCATTAGAGTCTGCATTCAAGACTCAGGTTTCAGTTAGTAGAGGCAGAGGAAGATTTAGTCATAGAGGTAGAGGAAGATTCCAAAACCAAAGTGATGAAAGACCAATTTCAGACGAAACTGGTAAATTAGTCCAGAGCCCCAATTCAGGAAAATTTAGAGGTTCAAGAAGTAATCTTAATCAACAACAGTCTAGAAGGTTTGATAAATCGAATTTTCAGTGCTTTTACTATAAGAACTTTGGCCATGTAATTCGGGACTGTAGAAAAAGGCAACCAAATGAAAGAAAGCAATCAACTAATTTATCTGAGGTATCTGAGACTAGAACTGAATCCATGTTTATCACTTGTAATATTGTTGAGGAGAGTCCAAAAGATGTATTGTTTTTGGAAAGTGGTTGTAGCAACCACATGAATGGAAATCAAGAATTGCTTAGTTGTTTGGATAGTTCTGTTCAATCATAATTAAAGTTGGAACATATAGCAGAGTCTATGTCAAATGCAAAGGAATCATAGATGTTTTGAGAAAGAATGGTGAGAAGAACAATGTGAAAGATGTATATCTTGTTCCTAGAATGAAACGTAATTTGATGAGTATTGGACAACTGATGGAGAATGGGTATGAGATAAATTTTTATGACAAAGCTTGCACAATTCGAGATAGAGATAATTGTAATAGGTTGATTGCAAGGGTCGAGATGACCAAGAATAGGATCTTCCCTCTTACAATGAGGAGTGATACTCGAAATTCTGTTAATGCGTACAAAGCTAAGAGTGTTGATCAATCTTGGATTTGGAACTTGAGGTTTGGTCACTTACATTTTGATGGTTTGAGGTTATTGTAGAAGAAGGAAATGGTGAAAGGGTTTCCAATCATAGAACAAACAACAAGCTCATGTGAGATATGTATCTTTGCGAAACAACATAGAGAAAGCTATCGTGGAGGTGTTTGTATAGAGACAAATTACCTTTGGAAATCATACATACATATTTATGTGGGCCATTGCAAACCCCTTCATTGGACGGAGCTTACTATTTCTTGAAATTTACTAATGATTACAACATGAAGACTTGGGTATATTTCTTTAAAAAAAAGTCTGAAACTTTCAGAGTCTTCAAGAACTTCAAGGATTTGGTTGAAAAGCAGAGTGGTAACTACATTAGAGTGCTAAGATATGATAGAGGTGGTCAATATCGTTCAAATGAATTTTTAGATTTCTGTAAGGACAATGGAATTAAGAGATAATTTACCGTTAGCTATTTACGACAACATAATGGTGTGGTTGAAAGAAAGAATAGGACCATAATGAACATGGCCCAGAGCATGTTGAAGACAAAGCACTTACCAAATGACTATTGGGAAGAAGTTGTGTAGTGTTCAATATACATTCTGAATAGGATTCTTACAAGTAGCTTGATTAATAAAATATCTCAAGAGGCATGGACTGGTAGGAAATGTTCAATTTCACATTTACAATTTTTTGGGTGCAGAGCATATGCACATGTATCAGTTGAATTAAGGAGAAAGATGGATTATCATAGTGAGAAATCTATCTTCATCGGTTATAGTGAGTAATCTAAAGCATATAGATTGTACAATCCCATTACAAACATACACAATTATAAGCAAACAAGGATGGACAAATGGATAAAAATTGGATTTGGACAAATGGTTGTGCGGGGAAGTTAAAAAATGCTCGTGTATTTCAATGGTTGAATTTGTTGCACAAAGATGCAATGTGCCATAGTTTTGGAACTAAATAGAGTGGACATGGGAAAGGTGAGCATAATGAATTGGTGCATGCCTCAAAATTGTACATTACATAGTTAGAAGATGCATTTTACGAAAAAATCCCTTATTTGAGATTGATATCCTATAGTTCAATGGTGTTTTATAGAAATGGATTAGCCAACAAGAAGATGAGAGGAATCAACAAAGAGAGGACTTGTGAAAGGAAATTTCTGGGAGGCATTCAATGTTGTTTAGTCACATACATATTTTTGCAAGGAAGTACATCAAACTCATATATTTCATTAATTTCAAAGCTCAAACAACCCTATATTTGAAATGTGGACACAAAAAACATGTGTGATTTTGTGGACCATGTAGCAGTGTTGAAGGGGATGATTGTGAATCAAAAGACTAGATTGATGCATGGGATTGAGTATCACTTACATAAACCCACATGTAATTATTGAAACAACACAGTTAGAGGCTAGTGAATCATCTATTTAACTAGATTATGATCATATCTTCGATCATGTACAACCAAGTATGTTATTGTTGGAAAGAATTCAAGTATTATGGTCAACATCTATCTTTGTTTGTTGTGGTTGTATCTGATGAAATTCATACACACATATATTTGACCATGCATTTCAATTTATTAGAACACATATACATGGTGCTTACTTTGAAAGTAAATGAATGGGGAACTGATTATTGGTTGGAACAATGCATCGAGGGAAAGAAAACACTCAATTGATTGGTTATCGATGATGAATGCAATGAATTTCTAGTTGCCTCAATTCTTGTTAAAACTAAATACCTTACGTTGGATGAAAACTCAATAAATACCAACAAAGTATTTACATATTACAAACCAAGTGCATTGGTATATCATTTTACCTATATAGTCATCAATAAAAGAATCCAACTACAAGCAATTACTAGAAAGATATCCTCAAAAGGTATGATACATCCTTTCTAATTCAAAGAATGATAAAATAAGGGAAAAAAATTGTAACTAAGAGATCCATATGGTCTACCTGTGTCACATCAAGTAATTCTACAAGAGAGGTAAATGGCATGTTCAAGGTTATGTTTTATATTGAGGTATGCAAATTGTGAAGTTATTTTTTTAATGCATTTACATATGACTAAATCTATATTCTTAGTACATGATTCTATACCATTTCACTTATTTGTGCCCATGTTATATGAATAATCAAAAGAACACAAGGGCCCATCAACAAGACCAATGGTGTTTTTCGACACCACCAATTATACTCTTGGAATGATGAAAAGCCCTAATTCAAACAAGGGACTGATTCTTGAACTACA
Source organism: Larix kaempferi (assembly GCA_027924585.1). Classification (NCBI taxonomy): domain Eukaryota; kingdom Viridiplantae; phylum Streptophyta; class Pinopsida; order Pinales; family Pinaceae; genus Larix; species Larix kaempferi. The sequence goes on along the minus strand of BSBM01000444.1, from coordinate 12,553,669 downwards.
TGGAGGACATATGCATATGGAAAATTATACACACAATAAATATAGAATCCTTAAAAGATCAAGTATATCACTCTTTCACAAGTTAAAAAAAAATTAGGACCTAAAGGTGCCCTTAAAACCAAAGATGGCCAAAAAGTTATGAAATATGGATATTGATAATTTAATGACATGGGGATTCTTTGATTCTCTGCTTCACAAGGTAACCCAAGAAGATGTGGTGTAGGTGTATTTATATTTATAAAGGCTTTTAAATTTTTATTTCTTGATAGGTTTACCTCATGGTACTGACAATAAGTGGAACATAGTATAGTTGTCTCTCTACTTGTAATTGAAGTGATATGGAGGATTGAGATGCTTTATGTACAAGGTTATTCAAATATCATTGTTCATTAGATGTATAGGTATATTTCTTTCCAAAACATTGGTTTAGATATGTAGATGGATCAAGTTCAAACCTAGTATTGTTAACTTTTCTTAATGTATTTCAAATATATGTAGTGTGAACTAAACTCCCTAGATCATCAAGATTAAAAATTTGGAGTGGATTCACAAGTTGGGATGATAAATATGTTTGGGATTATGGATGGAATTCAATATACCCATTCTTTCCACAATTTCCTTCGAATTTATTATTCATTTAAAATATATCCATTGAAGCTTCTATGAAGTTAACATTTTCCTTATGATCAACCTTTCTTTAGAAATATCAAATATGAACACTTTCTCTTGTTTGTAATAGCACTTTGTAATGTATTTATGATGGTGTTTGTGGTGAAAATCATAGTTGCTCAAGAGAAACCTTTTCCTATTAGACCTTAATACAAATGATAAGAAGTTAACTATTAATTTTTTGATAATTTCATTCAATATTATCTAGGATCACTAAGGGAATAACATGTACAACATATCAATCATAAACACAAGAGACAATAGACACAAAGTTTCCTTGGGGAAAACCAAGAAGGTGAAAAACCCCACAACTTCCTCAGAGATAGAATAAGCCACAATACAAGATCACAATGATCAAACCCAAAGAGATGTCTCTAGCAGATACTCGTCCTCCTCCACTTGTGCACAAATCTCTCTCTCAACTATGCGAGTTTGAGAAGTGAGTGAATGAATAGAATGAGAGACACAACCTCTCTATTTATACACTGACTTGACCTGCCAATAAAATAACTAGGCCGACTTCCTATGGAAGTCTAATAACCCAATCACATAATATAATCATGGCTGACCTCACACTAGTGGTATAATAACCCATCAAATATAAGTTGCAACACTTGCGACACTTACAAATACAAATGACTACACTTCTGATTGGAGGAATAATACATCTCCATCATACATATAACAAAGTACAAGTGTAATACATAGAAGAATATATTTCGAAGTTACAAATACATCAACACTCCCTCTTAACTAGGAAGGTATTCTTTCGACACAGGTCGTCAATACATTGCGCCACAAGTCTTCAATTCTGGAGCTGGATCATCATCACTGGATCACGAAACATCATCATCATCACTGCTGCTGTACTCGACATCTCGATCACCGGGATATTTCATAATTCTTCTCGCCATAGGAATTTCTACAAAGCCAGCCCTTTTTCATGCTAGATGTAGGCCTAGCCTCCTGTAGGTCTTCATCATCTCTGCGAGTGCTCTGATAGAGGTGGTATCTCAGGACTGATTATGTACATATGCAAAACCTGACAAGAGTATCCCAGGAACAATTTACGTGCCTAAGCACGACCGTAAAGATATCCTTGGATTGATTACATGCATCCCTTCACAAAAACTTTAAAGAGTATCCTAGGATCAGTTTTCGTGCCTCAACACGACCGTCAAGATTCTCCAAAGAGCATCCCAGCACTTATTACAAGCACACAGCTCAACCTATCGGATCTCTAGGACTGATTACATGTGATTAGGCAAAACCTTAAAAGAATATCCCAGGATCAGCTTACGTGCCTAAGCATGACCGGAAAGATATCTAAAGAGAATCCCAGGACTTATTACGAGTACACAGCTCAACCTATTGGATCTCCGGGACTGATTACCCTAGAAAAAGTTATCCATCATGCACCGCCAGTGGGAAGTCGTTGAAGGATCTAGGTGAAGTTATCCATCATTGCGTTCCTTTTTTTTTCAAGGGCCTCCTCGAGCAACATTTTGATAGGATCTTCTATGCCCTCATATTTCTTTTCGTCCCCCATGGGTGGCTGTCACGGTTTACGAGGCTGATCTTGCAAAGGTTCAACCAGATCGAGCCCTAACTCCTTATACCCCTCGTTGGGGACATGCAAAGAAGGATCGAGAAAGAGCAGATTGCTCTGATACCACTAATCCGGATTTATGCAGGAACGTAACAAAATACACAAATACCCATAAAAACAAAGATGCAGCGGAAATAACACTTCATTTCATTAATCAAAGAACTGAAACTTGTTTACATACACGATGGAAGTAAACTAGCTAGAGTGCTAGTAGCTTATCTCTAAGAAGAGATGCGGCAACTACATGAATCTGAACTCTGGGTTACAATGAGGCTCGAAGGCCTATATATTATTGAGAAACAAAGGAAACCCTAGGAGGTGAAATGCCAGAATATGGGCCCCATTGGATAACTTGGTACATCAATTTCCCGGGGTCGTAACTTTGGCATACTACCTCCGTTTGACGCACATGATACATCGTTAGAAATATCTATTCAAGTAATACATCTGTTAGCAACAAATATGAAGCTCGGAACAAACTCATATTTGCACGACCATTTGATGCTGAAAAGACGTCATTTAGGGCCTCAAAACGGCTCTGGAAGTTTAGGACCCGAAAACTGCCAAAAATAGTAAATTGTGCTACAATTAAGGAAACTGAAAAATTGAAGAAACAATGGTGGGGTTCCATGTGGAATAGGTGGGTGGCCACCAATATCCTCCTGGATCAGAACCCTAAAATGGCAATAGTGATAGGCATGTAACATTTTGACTGGAAAAAAAAAGCTTATCTTTGAGCTCCTAATAATAGAATCTCACATTGTTTTCAAAGTAGACAAGATACACAACAACTATTGTTCTGTAAACAAGCAACATAAGGTGACTATATTTTCTAGGTATTTATATAATATGCATGGATAATCTCAAGATGGTTTTGATTTTGTGACAATGCCATAGATAATTAGTTGAAGCTTTGACTTGAAAAGTTGATGAGATCCCCGGGGAGTTTTTGATTTTCTGACAATGCCAAAGATAGTTAGTTGAAGCTTTGACTTAAAAATTTGTTGAGATACCTAGGTAGCATTGTCTTTGAGATTTAATATTTATATAATTTGATGCCACTTTATGGAGAAGCGGTTTGAGGCTAAAAGGTTTTAGAAAATCTAATTGCTATCTTGCACTTCTGTTTGGAGAACAAGTTATCTATTGGCCATGAATAGATCTATTGATCCAAGGTAACATCCACAATTGTCTCAGCTAGAACTGAACATATCCTTGATCTAAATATAATCTATATATATCAAACCGCAAGGTTTCCATGCCAACTATAAAAAAAACTAGAATTTTAAGACTTGAGTAACTACTGGATGAAGAAATGTTTAACATATATCGTTCTTGGTTACTCTGTTTAGTAAATAGACTATTGAAAAACATCACACTGGCTTCTATGATTCCATCTTCCTTTCTCATTTAAAAGAATGAAGATGACCATAAATATCTTAGATTTATATTTTGTGTACTTTCAGTTTCCTACAAAGTTAAACAGAGTAACCAAGAACAATATATGTTAAATGTACAAAGTGGCCAGAATTGAATGTACTAAATGTTGTAGACAATATATTTGTCTAGGAACCTACAAAGGACCATGTTATGCTACAATTCCAATTGCATAGTGTGTCGTATGCCCCTTTCTCTAAAAATGAGCATCATGGAAGGGTGGAAATTGGACCCACAATTAAAATGCTCGACCCAATCTAAGGGGTGGGAAAGATAATAATGTCTTTGATTTTGTTTTTGATGAGGCATACGAGGATCATTTCATTTGTAGGATGGGAATCCCCCTCCAAATCCCAATTTTTTCCCCAGGTGGAGGTTCCATCAACAAAGGCAACTCCCTTCAAGAAAGGAAGAAGAACTTGAAGCCAAAAAGTGGGAATGCAAGAAGGAATTCCAGCATTGGTATCCATTTTACAGTCAAAACATGAACAATATTCAATGTAGGGAAGTTGTTGCATTAAAGGGTTCTATAGATATTTAGCCTAAGTGGACCATACTCGATGAGATCTACTTTTTACAAATTGAGTTATAGTGTTAGTGCACCAAAGGATATAGTGATGTGTGGTGCTCTCAAATATTATGGCAAGGTATATGATGAAGTCACATCAAAGAGTGAGAAGTGCCTAGAGCATTTCAAGAAATGGAACTTATTCAAGGAAACCACTACTGATGATCCTATTATCCGATGAGAAGAGAGTTCATTGCAGAAAACAACATGTGCATGGCCAGTAGAGATGGGAAATATCCATTCTTAGAATGGACAATGCTCATATATTGGAAATGTCCAAGTCAGAAGACAACAATAAATGATAGGTAATCACTGATCATTGATGGGAGATACTTACTATAGGTTTGGGGTATAGATATTTTCCACATCCCTCTTTACCAAGAGTTAATTCTTCTGACAACTACATTTGCATTCCTCAGTAGAATTAAGTAATTCTAATTAGATACCTTGCAATAATGTCAATTACCAAAATGAAAATCATTCAGCTACCTCAACCAACTTCCTTGAAAACTCTATTGGATGACCTGAACGCTGCATGTTTTCCAAACCTTCCCAATATCCTAAAGAATATGAGTCATCTGACACATTTGGGTCCTAGTTGAACACTACCATGCTTGAGTTTTTATCAGTCAAGCATGGTAGCGATAAACCTGATTACGAAGGCTCCTGGAAGCATAGTAAAAAAATCTATCAATTGTATTAATACCTTATATGTTTTCTTTGATTCTCATTAATAGTTATTAGGAAGAATATTGTAAAGTGTGAGACATCCCCTAGCAGTGTGCAAAAAATGAGCTAAGAATCACAATTTTTAAAACTTGAACCAAATGAATTTCGTATTGATAATGATCTTGCTTGTCTAGTCTTGTAACTTTATGCTTTAGATTGCTTAAATTCAAACATAGATAAACCAGAAAATGCATAAAATAAAAACAAACAATCATGATTGTTTCAATATTGCTAAAGAGGAAACACCCAAACTTGCAAATAATAGTGTTATGGCATCTTTTCATGCAAGATAAGTAAAATATGATGAGTGTTCCAAAAATACACCACAAAGGATGTTTATAATTTGGGAAATGCAAAATCAACAACACAGGAGCTAATACAAATAAATTCAACTAGGAATGCTACAGGATGACAGATAAATAATTGGAACTTTGGGATAATAGACAGGACAATAACTAGAGATGATGCTAACCGAGGTTATACCAAGGATATAATTGTTAGGGAAGTAGAGGAACGATTACTTGGTTGTCTCGAAAAGGTTAAGTTTATTAAGTAAAATCTCAAGCAATTGATTGACCTTTGTATACCTTAGCTCCTAGACTAAAAAGGGAATGTGGTGACTGATCAGGTTCTTATCCAATGTCTATATTGGCCTTTTCCCAATATTTTAATACGATGCTCTCAATGATGGATTAGTATCGCTACCCCTTGATACCCAGGAGCACACAATAAGAAGCTATCGCAGAGTCAACTCCCCTGGTTCCATCCATATTGGCGACTGCTTGTTCCATTAAACAACACCTGGTGTTGGGCCCCAAAGACCTAGTCCCGATCCTGTCATGGGCATACCAAAGTGTGGTTGGACAATATGACAACTTCATATAATTTGAGGTTGTTGAGCAATGAAACCTTGTTTTAGGAACCACTTCCCTTTACTTGGGTGCTAACGATCTGACTTACAATGGAGGGTTAACCTCATGACCTTTACATGACCAAATTTAATAATGAAATCCCCGACGGAGTTACAATAATAAAATACAAGTAGAATATATTTCGAAGTTACATTAATTTAACATCTCTGATGGTCGTCAGGGCAGAGGATGAAGAAAAAATCAATAAAATTATATTGCAGAATCTACAGACTTGAATTTTGGCCTTGATTACTTTTCAATTTTTTTTGGAAAAGAAGGATCTCAACAAAGAGATGCAACCTTTAAAATCTGAAGTGAATTATTGTTGTCGAGTTGACTGCCTCAATTAGTGCTTTTAGTTTAATGACTCTGCCAAGATAAACACTGTCAACGTGGTTTATTTTATTCCTTAAATATGTGAACAAGATTCCTTATGTCTTATACTATCTATTGGAAACTAAATTTGTTTTGTAATATTTGAGGATTGCCTCAAATTGCAATTTCTAAACGAGCACAAACTTGGTAAACAAGATTCAGGAAACTAGCAGTTCGACCTTCAGTAATTTCACTTTAAGCATATTCTACAACATTGGTCAGCATCCATTCTTTGTATAGTTTCAAATCCAAATGCATAAAAATGACACAATTTTCCATACTTCATGTGCAAAAAAAAGATGTGAAGTGTTGTATCTTATAGATGATTGGACTTTTGGCTCCCACATCAAGGAGGACATACATATGGGGCCTCGATATATGGACAGATGTGGATAAAATATACACAAGCATGGGGATTTATCCACAGCATGAGTAATTAATAATTCCCTCAGGAATGCCCTTGATGATTTTCATTTTGTGGCATTATTTTGAATGTGAAAATATGCAGCTAGATTTGGATGAAAACTATTGTTCTTTACTAGGTATAATTAATTCTGCTCATTTTCTTGTGGTGAAAATTTCTGACAAAATGTGTTATTTAAATTGTCACAGCTTGACCTGGGAAACTCTAACAAGAAGGGAACAACTATTGTTTTATGGTAGGTTGAAGAACCTAAAAGGCGTCTCTCTTCAAAATGTAAGATCATCAATTAAACATTCACTTCAGTTGTTCCCAAGTAAGTGCATGATTTTACAATACTTGGGTTTGAATTATCAATAAATGGTTTTGTATTTTGGCCTTGATATTGTAGGAGGTAGACAAATCCCTTAAAAGTGTGGATCTTTTCAATGAAGGTGTGGGTGATAAGCCATCGGGAAAATACAGTGGTGGCATGAAGAGAAGACCTAGTGTGTTATAGGTCAAATCTGCACTTCTTCATGCCTGATCACATTGCTCTGTTGATCACACAAAAGGACACTATGGATGGAAGAGCTAGGTTGAATTGGATGAGTTATTGCTGAAACCACACTCTTTAGCTGAAAAATTTATTTTTTCTACAGTTTTCATGACATGTGCGCTACTATTGCCACAATGATCCAGCGTTCTAAATGCTACTCTGCTTGAAGACAACCAACGCACATCTTTCAAATGTTGCAAACGCTGGTTGTAAAGTGAAAAAGTTGTTTACTGTGCACTAGTATGGTTGTATGAAACCCGCGCACATATTAAGATGAAGTGAAAAAATATATTAAAATTACGAATTGGGATTAGTTGAAGTTGGTTCTGCAACTTTCCCAACCTCCCAATTCAACCACCTCTCGAATTCAACTGCCTACCTTGTCCCATAAATACAAGGAGGATCCATGAGAGAGGGACCTAGAAGGAATGATTTAACTACTGTTACGCTGGAGGAATTCCCAAGTCATTGTGAAGAGCAGGAGCCCAAGACTCGGTTGCAGAAGTGTCTGGACAGATCAGGTATATCTGTACTTTTATACATTTCTTTGACAATAAAAGGTGGAAATACCCTTCCCGTCCCAAATTGAATGTCTATTTGATTGAATGTTTATTTGGTTAAATATCTGATTGTACTTGATGTTTAAGTTGTTTTTTATTTCATCATATTTATTACAGTCAAGATACACTAAGGAAGGTTAACTTTGTTTTGCAGGTTCACATAGCGGAAGATCAAGTGAAAGCTAGGACCAACCATCGTTAAAAAGGTACAACTTTCTATATCTTAATCTCTTTCCATTTGTAGTAACTAATGCAAGACAATGAATGTATTTACCTGTCACCCCACCCAAGTTGGCAGTGTCGTCACCCCACCCAAGAGGTGATGAAGTTGGTACAGGATTTTTCTAGAAATGAAAAGAAAGTTTACAGTCTCTCTGGGACACATAAATTTGAACTGCCAAAACTAGACATACAAATTGTAGTTGCCTTTCAAATGATAGAGCATGCTGAAATCTATCTTAGCATCCAGGCCCGGGGTATTGCAAACAAAACTGTAGAAGATTTGTTTATTAAAGTTGCATGTGAGTCCCAGACAGTGGTTTTCCTTTCATGATCATCATATATTTCAGTGTCTAGAACTTATCAAAAGATTAGTTTATTATCTTTACGATTAGTCTAAAATTTCAGTGATTTAAATTGTTTGACCTTTAAGATTGGAAAAGAAAAGCATTTGGAACCCTCCTTATATTGAGAAGCGCCCTTTGAGACTAGGCATTGGTACAAAACAAGGAGTAACTCTGGGAGATGTTTTCACCTTTACAGGAGAGGGCACTAATTCCCAACAAGACCAAATAAAAGAGTCTGATTAGCCTCAAGATAAGAAGCAAGAGCAACAATCTGCCACAACAGAAAATTTATCTAAGAAACAAACTACTACTGCCACTCAAGGCACAACAATTGCAGATATAGATGGGAATCCTCCTTAGGGTCCCAATGGTGATGATGACAAGAAGAAAGGACATTATGATGATCCCAAAAAAGGAAGAATAAAGAAGACATTCCTTAAAGGGAGCATGAATTGAAGAAGGTCAAGCTTGGAGATATTATTATTTTAATTTATCCCAAAAGGAAACTCAAGTAGATGACCCATCCATCTCTATACAGAGACCTTTACCAACCCCTGTGGCTAAAGTTGGTGTTCCATCACCAACCTTGCATGGGTTTCATGTAAATGCATTTGATTTCAAATTCATCAAATGTATTTTGGGTTGATAGATTTTATTGAAAAGCCCATTTTTTGTGTAATATTGTAAACTAGCATGTGATTCTCTTTCCCTTTAATTTGAGTAAGGATGCAATAGGGGTTCTTTTGAGAATTTAAAAATGTTTTTAGGTTGGATCAAGGACTTGGAGATAAATACTCATGTCCAACTTGTAGAAGACCAATGTTCATGGGTAGCTCAAGGACACCCATCCAAAGAGGTCTTGGGTGAGGAGGGAAAAGGTGTACTGAGTAGCCATGATTAAGTAATGGCTGAGGCACATTGAAGAGTCAAGGGTGAGTGAGGTGCATTGAGGAGCATTATGAGCAGTGCATTATGAGAAAGGGTGTGAAGTATCTTTCCTGCATTTGGTCATCTCAACATTGTGAGCAATGCATTGTGAGAAAATTTGTGAAGCATCTTGCCAGCAATTGGTCATCTCAGCAATGTGAGCAGCAGTGTGAGAATTTGTGATAAACTGCAAACATTTGTCATTTCTCAGGCCAGTGTCTTCTAGGTAGGATTTTCCACTACATTCTGTTGTGTGATTTCCTTTAGTGTTGTAAGTCTGTTGTGTGGCTTTACTATTTTAATTTTCTATGAAGTTTGTTGAATCCTAATAGTAATATCTTATGACATGACATGTTTGAATTTTTTTTACAGGTTTTAGTTATAGAGACCAATCGCTAAGTTTTTTTACTTGTAATTTGTTGAAAAAATAAATAAACTAAAGTAGTAAAGACTAATATACTATAGTACATACTATAGAGAAATTCCAACAGACAATAGGAGGAAGAGCTCTGATTTGATTGAAATGGGTTTCTAATTTGATTGAAATAAATTTAAATACTAAAATATGAGGCATTTCTAGGAGGAAAAACACTTCGGGAATGGCCTGCATTTGGATTGAAATAAATATCAGAGTCTAGGGATTGCTAAGAGGAAGAACATTTCGGTATTCTCATTATATCATAGTTTTCAACTCTAAGTTTAGCCAAATATGTGTGTGGTGTGTTCATGTACCATGTATGTAATATGAACATTGGTAAGTAGCACCTTTAAGCAGCTTATAAATCGAAATATATTATATATCAACACACCATCCACTATAGTCATGCAAGTTGTATGTATCACTGTTTCGATACATTGCAGTCTACAATATTTTTTTTAATATATAATAGTATCCCTCCCAACTAGATGTTTCCTAGAAATTTGGGAAAAACTTCTAGTTGTTCCGAACACTCAAATCCATGTTCCCAACATTCCCACATTCTGAAAGCTCATGCAACATAAATTTAAATGAGAATATCTACTTTTCTTTAGTCACCTTTGGTCGACAACTAAAAGAACAAGAGTTTGATAATTTGGAGAAGCTGGGACGAAATTAAATCATCGATGTTGGTGCTGAACATGAATTTGTCATGGTGTGACTGAGAAGGAAAAGGAAGAGGAAGAAGAATTTAGTAGGAAAAGTGCATACTTGTCTAGAGAATCTGTTGGACAAGAATATCAGGTGCCACTTCCCCGCCAGATGTAGAGGAAAAAAATTCTGAATGTCGTTGATGGCTTCAGCCTCCAAACCAGTGAAGTCTGAAGAACCATAAATGTGGAGTTCCCTGATAAGCCCCTTATGATGTTTTATGATATATGTGATTTCTATCACCACATGCATAGAGATGATAGTTTGATAATGTGTTTCTTAGACAATGGTTTGTTAGTCTGGGCATATGTTTTTTGGTATATGGATGGTTAGTAAGTAAAGGTATTTTGAATTTCACATATGACATTGCAAAACCAAAGACTCTTATACCTGGCTTAGTATCAGTTTTTCGAATACATTGATGTACCTAGAGAGCTTACGTGCATTTGATATATAAAATGTTTTTTCTAACATATATAGAGAGATAGGTAGGTAGGTAGATAAACACACTTAAAATTATACATAGTACTTAGAAATTCAAATAATCACAACAAAAAACATAAAAATAGTTGTTAATGCTTTTAGATCGTTTTTGAAGTCTTTTTCTTGCATATTTTAGGAAAGGCTTAAAGATTTGGTCCAGACTGGTTCATCTGGTCCCAAAGGTTTAGGGTTTGGTGGAACCTGAGCCAGGTCTAGCCAAACATGATAAGTATGGTAACTAGGAGAAAAAAGAGGAAGAATACATTAGGAATAAAGTGCATACTTGTCTAGAGATTCAAATGGACAAGAATACCAGGTGCCACTTCCCCCTAGATGTAGTAAAAGAAGTTCTAATGTTGTTGATAGGTTCAATCTCCAAACCAGTGAAATATCGAGAACCATACATAGCAAGTACCCTGATAAGCCCCTTATGATGTTTTAAGATATATGTGATAGTCACTTAAAATTATACATAATTACTTAGAAATTCAAATAATCACATAAAAATAGTTGTTCTTGCTTTTAGATTGTTTTTGAAGTTTTTTTTCTTGCATATTTTAAGGAAGGTTTAAAGATTCGGTTCAGGCTGGTTCAGCTGGTCGGAAAGGTTTGGGGTCTGGAAGAACCTAAACCAAGTCTATCCAAACATGGTAACTAGAGTCTTATCTGATATTAGTGGCCTAGAATTTATGTTCTCATGTTTCCTATCACATTTAGCTTTTTATCGGACACCGTGTATGGGTTGGAGGATGAACTCACAATGGACCTATGTACTTTTATAAATAGGGAAGGGCCATAGTATTGTGTGTCCCGCGTCCTCTCGCATATGCAACGCTCTAGTCTCTTTTCAAAAATTCAGACATACTGTTTAAAATTATGTTGGAAAGTTTCATTGCACAATAGGATTCTCAACAGTTATTGTTGACAGATCTTGTCATAGTTGGCATAATAAGACTAAATGAATTTATTTTTCACAAGTGGGAACCTTAACTTACATTCTCTTCATCTTCAATCTAATTCCTATTGCATGCTATGCATGTGGGTTTTATGGGTATGTGTGTGTTTTCTTGGGAAACAATGCAAGCTCTTCTTTATTAGTTTTTTTTACCGTAAGGATGCCCTTATTATAAGCATTGTTACATCAAGGGAAGCAAGGCCACAAAATCAGAATATGGATACCCCACTACAACATGAGCCAACCATGTGCACACACAAATGGAGTGAGCTTGTATAGGAATGTAACTCTCTCTCTATAGAGAGAGTGTGTGTCGAAAGGGTTAGCTCGATTGGTAGACACTCTTGGACTAAGTCCGCAGATGCTCTTGGGATAAATCCAAAGAGGTCTTGGGTATCTCAGATTTGGGTTCTGTTAATTATTTTGATGTTTTTTTTTCATCTCATTTTGTTTGCAGATGAAACAAACATTATAGATATAAATTAAACTAGTGTATTTTGAAACATAAAAAGAGGTAATGTTTATCATCAGTTTCTCGCTGCAAAATAAAATGTCTTCATCTATAATGTAGTTTGAAGTTCTTTGTCTGGATAGCAGGATACAAATAGAAAGATACCATTTCCAAAGGATGTGTGTAGTGTCTAACATCTAGAACTGGTAGGGCATGTTTGAACTTGGGTGAGTGTTTCATTTAATTATAGTTTGCATTAGGAAAACTCGGTGGAATTCTTAGTCCATTTCTTATACAACATTGAACATATTTGTTATTGTTGGTATCGTTTTTCCAAGTCAGGGCTATGCCTTAATTGATAGCTGACCTTAAAATCCATATGCAATAGGGATCAAACCGAGCCCGTCAAAAGGGGGAGCGCACATAGTGGGAAGAGAGATAGAAAGAATTTATCTCTTGTGCTCAGTTGAACCATTTCTGCTGACTCAAGAGTAATAACTACATATATTTTAGCCACAGTGGAGTTAAACAACTCACAAGCAATGGGAAGCAGGGTCATATTTCTAGCTGAAGCAGAAGGCCGGCTCATGGACCGCTCACTGCAAAAGAGTAAATTGTCCAACGGATGCATATTTCCTTTTGAATTCTCTCTGTCAACAAGCAGCATCTAGAATAACGTAAAGACCAGCTCTAGTTACCTGTGTTATTAGTTTTATAGTTATTTTGGAAATCGTGATATTATCAATAATGTTTTCATCTTACAGTATGGAACGTAATGTCGATAATAGTAGAACTACAAGAAAAAATTATGCTAAAACTGAATTGCTTAGGTGCAATATCAGAAGATATCAAAAACCGAGTTTTTTTTTAAATGAAGACATGGATGACATTAAAATCCATGCTTCCTCTGTGCAATCTAAGTGGAATCCTAGAACTAAACATAATGGTGGGGTAGTTCATTCTGGATGCATTTCAATATTCTACTTTCGTGGTTCATTTGATGTTTTTGCACATAGTGCATATCTCATACACCAATGAATGCATTGCTACCACGATACAATATTTTCTTTTTGGAAAATTTTAATGATAGTATAGCAGATCTAAACATTCTTTTGCAGCGCCTTCAAAATATGATATTTTTTTGGATGGTTGATATGTTCTACAGAGTTCATAATTTGCATAAAGGAGGCCATGAGGATCTGGAAGTTGCAAGAAAGGAGAGGTAATACTTTTAGCATGATGATATGTTCTTGCTGCTTGAATGATTGTGAAATCATAAATAGCATGATACATGTCTACCATACCATGAAGCCCCAGAAGAAGCACTTGAATCATTTTAGAGCCACATCTGAGATGCTCATTAGGTTTGTTGATCTAACACCCTAAATAATGGTAGATTACACGAAGCTGACAGGAAAGAAGTATGGGATTATTATGGCAATCTTGTGCCAGATCAGTAGCTATTATTCATAGCTTCTAACTTCCTATGTACTGGTTCTAGCTCCATTATTTGCTGGCAATGTAATCATTAGTCAGGATTATTCTCTCGGAAGGGGCATTGACCTGGTTGCTATTATGTATGCTCATAAACAGATCCATTTTCATGCTTCCAAGAAAATTTGGGTTTTCCTAAAGCAGAGTTGGCAAAGGTTATAACTCTTTCCAGAAATACATGATACAAGAACACCTCAGATTCCAAACCTATAGCATAATGTGGAAACCTGTAGAAGTATTATTTTTGTTAGGGTATTGTTTTAATCTTCCTATAGAAGGCAAGAAGGTGAAGTGTTGGAAGAAGGCACACATTGTAACATCCCAAAAATTTGTAAAAATTTAAAAAATTTCTAAGCATTAGATTTAGCATTAAATGCTATGCAAAAGTAATAAATGCCTATTAAATAACTGAACCAGATAATAATTAGTTACAACATGTAATTATATTTAAAGCTTTTTAATTGTCTTATCGACAATTAAGTGCATTAATACTCCTATGTCAGTTTTACTATTGTAATTATTAATTCAAGTTGTCACTTGATTCCTACGCATACTATTTCATGCAACGTAAGTAATTGCGATACCATAACTACAATTATATAATTATCGTCTTTAGTATGATGCATGAGATTTATGTTATACTCCTACATACAATTGCGATTATATTATGACTCGACTGTACTTTGTGTTAAGGTCTGATAGGTGGTACTTGCATTATTATTTAATTATTTGTACACTCTTATTTACTTTACTTCTTGCTGGCAGTTGGATTCTGGTGTACGACCTTGAGGTTTACTTAGCTTAAAGGTAAAGCATCATTTTTTTAACTGCCCAGGTTACAGGTTGTATACTTCCGAGATAGTGCGATGTTTTCGATTTAAGCCTTATGTCAGCTTACTAAAGACCTTAACCATATTAAAGGTGGTGACTATGTAAATTCAACACCAAGGTTTATAATTACGTAGGTTGTCCATATTTAATGTGTGATGTTATATTATGAGAAGACTAAGTTGATCAATTTCACTCTTCATCGTTCTAGTTTATTACTCTTACTTAAAGGTGGGAGTCTTCATAGTTTGCTAGCATGGTGAAATCGACATCACACTTCATACAAAGGTGAACTAAGGTATTACTAAGTGATACTTCGGGGTATGGACATTGTTATGTTTTGAACTATGGAAAAAGTGGGTTAAGATTTCTCATCCGACACCATAATAAAATATGAGCTGAGAACTATGTTGAAACTATACCAACGTGGGTTTTCGTATTGAATTGGGTGGTAGCTGGAGAATTTATGAACTTCACGTGGCTTGGAAATTAAAGGTCCTCGGGTTTAACAAAACCCTACCGTTATGCAATCGGGGTTTGGTATTCTTTGCATTTGTTATTCTTCATCATGGAGGAGAGAGGGCAGGCCCTCTCGGCTGCCAGTGTTTTGCCTTCTGCATGATACCAGCACTAGTTTATTGTAGTTATTTAGTGGTGTTTTAAATGTGGCAAGGTTATGCAAATGTAACAATCGTTCAGGTTTTCCTCTCAGCCAAGGTTCTATTCCTATAAGGTAAGTGTTAAAAGATTTAACCTTCGTCATTTATAGTAGCAACTTCCATCTTTTATATTCATGTTGTTTTTAATCCTCATTACTTTTTCATGACAGGGATATTAGTCAATGCTTATGGTGTTTGGACTGTGCAAGGGTGTGGAACCTTACCTCTAATGGTGTGGAACCATGGTAAGCCTCGGTCTCGATACCCAGCAGTCTCCTCCGTCAGCGAAGGGAGGTCGTTATAGCTTTTAGGTTGTTCATTTTTCATGTTGATTGTTTTTAGAAAAATGTAATCCATGGGCAGAGTTAGGGTTTGACATGCTTAAAGCCTTGCTTGGATTTCCGTCCACTATCGATGTTGGATTTAAAGGGATGAGGTCTCTGGATAGAGAACCCTCAGCAACATTACTACATTTATTGTAAAACTCTTGTGGAATGAAAGGATACTGGTTTCTCAGTTTTAAACTTCGTTTTGGATTTAATAGTACTGTAGCAATGTGAAAATATTTGGCTTCTCGTCGGTTCCAGAATAATAAACTGGATTATTGATTTGGATAGTTGAATGTTATTTCTTTTATGTCACATGGGTTTTAAATCCTGGAGCTTTCATAATTAATTGAATTGATATATATATATATATAGGCCGGGAGAGCTCTCCAATGAGACTCCAACCCTCGGCTTTGGTTTATATTACTGTGTAAAAGAAGCTATTAAAAGGATTAAGGGTTTAGTCCCAATGTCGTAGCTTTTGTTTCCTGTCAGGTTTTTCTCCATCCCTGCCACGACGGTTTGCATTTTAAGAAAAGCTAAGGCCCACCTAGGCGTATCTTAGTTGAGATTTGAACTGTGTGATGATAGTTGCTTTTAAAAGAATAGATGTTGCAATGCATAGGTTTCAATCAAGCAAATCTTTGGGCTAACAATATTATTAATGTTTGAGTTAGTATCGTATTCACTGTATTTTTATTTGGATGGATGTGTATTATTTTAATAATGTTCAACTATATAAAAGGGGTCTCAGTGAGTTTACAAGTTTCGATCCTGAACCACAATATAATAGGGTTGTGATATATGTATCAGCCAACTGGGCATGCTCCTCGATGAGGCTTGCACTCGTGGATTACTTGTATTTATATTAATATGTGTTTGTATGATTCCTTCGATAACGTTGAAAGGTAAAATCTTAGGGTTTATCCCATAATACGTTTTTTGTTATATTGTATCTAGTAACTCCGACTATATAATGAAAGGGTTTAATAAACCTTAGTAATCGTTATACAGGGCTTTTGATAGTTATTAATTATTATAAGTTTGGGGATTAACCCTTGGTGAATTCGACCTATTTTTGTATTTTCCTAACACTTTAAGAACTATAACCCTATCTGTACATAGATAGGGATTAACTTTTATGATGCATCTAAGTAGCTTCAATATTTATAATGTTTAAAGAGATGAGTATAAGAAGGTCTAAAGTTGTAATAGATATTGTTGTATAGCTTATCCAAGATATTTTATTAGCACTAAATCTCTTACACGATGCTTGGTTTACGAAGAGTGATTATGTTATAGTTAAACTGGTTACAGAAATAAACATAAGATATGTATATTTCTATTTTCAGTGTTATGAAGCTTTTACTGCTTTGAAAGATGTAAATCGAACATAGCACCACTATGTGAAATGTATTTATGTTATGTACTATTTATTCTAAGAACTCTGTTATTTAGAAATTTGAACCTAGGTGACTGAAAGAACTATTTATGTAATCACAGTAGTGATTTTAAATAACATAATAAACATAAACTACTTTACTTTTCCAGGGATGATTTTAAGAACCCCCCCAAAATTTATATGTATAAAAAATGGGCGAATCTCCCCAATATATAGGAAAACTTGAAGGCAATTTTATCAATAATATAATATATATATATATATATATATATATATATTGGCAAATCTTTCATTTCATTATATAATGCTGTAAAATCTTGGAGAATCTTTCACTAAATTATTATATATTGTAAAATCTTGGCGAATATTTCACTTAATTATAAAAAATTGTAAAAACTTGGCGAATCTTTCACTGATTATAAAATACAGTAAAAATTTGGCGAATCTTTTTCCAGTAAGACTCAAAATTTTGATTATGTAGATTACTAAGGTAGTGCAATAGAAGAACATACACCAAAGCTCAAATCTGGACTCTCTTGGCTCCTAGACTCTCGAATGAACAAGTGTATGAATGAGGAGAGGATGGATTTATTTATACATTTCACAAGCAATATTTGATCACTCACAACTAGAAGGTGTTGACAAAACACAACTGCACTAACTAGATTCAGGGCAAGTAGGGACTCTACTTGTTATCTCGTCCCTTAATGGTCCAATGGACATGTGGGGTCATGAATCTTGACAGGCCAACAAACTAATAGAATTAAGTGAATATCCTAGTAGCGGGCCACTTCCTTTATATAAAGAGATAGTTCTTGGACCAATTCCAAGCTTCCAATCAATCTTCTCACCAAACTTTCTTCTCTTTGGTGTCAAATGGTAGGAGAGTTTCATATTTTTCAGTGAATACTTAAAATGGATCAATCCACACAAATTTTCCTCGACAAGTGATAAATTCGCCCATCATTGTTTTAAAATGTCCCAACACTATAAAATCATCCATAAATTGATAAATAACAACCCCATGCACTTCTAAATTCACCCAGTAATGAGAATAATGCCCCATGCACTTCTAAATTCACCCAGTGATGAGAAAAACGCCCCATGCACTTCTAAATTCACCCAGTGATGAAAAAAATGCCCCAAACACTTCAATACTTGCCCTAGGCACTTCAAAATTCTCCCAAAGATGATAAAATTGCCCTAAGCACTTCAATATTTTCCTAGGCACTTCTAAATTCTCCCAAGGATGATAAAAAAATCCCCATGCACTTCAATATTTTCCCCAAGCACTTCAAAATCCCCTTGAGGCACTTCAATACTTACCCCATGCACTTCTAAATTGACCCAATGATGATAGAAATGCACCATGTACTTCAATACTTGCCTCGACCACTTCAAAATTCTCCCAACGATGATAAAAACACCTGGACACTTCAATATTTTCCCCAAGCACTTCAATATTTTCCCCAGACACTTCAAAATTCTCCCGGCAAAGATAAAAATGCCCCCATCCACTTCCATGATTTCCCAGGCACTTCATTACTTTCCCCAAGCACTTCATTAATTTCCCTAGACACTTCAAAATTCATCCAATGATGATAAAGATGCCCTATGCACTTCAATAGTTGTCCTAGGCAAGGGTGAAAAACACCTGACAATGATATAATCACCCAAGCAATCACAAAAATGCCTCAATCCACACAAATTTGCCTCGACAAGTGATAACTTTGCCCATCACTATTTTAAAACGTCCCAACACTATAAAAGCATTCATACATTGATCAATAACAACCCCAAGCACTTCTAAATTCACGCAATGAGGAGAAAAACGACCCATGCACTTCTAAATTCACCCGGTGATGAGAAAAATACCTCATGCACTTCTAAATTCACCTAGTGATGAGAAAAATGCCTCAGGCACTTAAATACTTACCTCAGGCACGTCAAAATTCTTCGAAAGATGGTAAAATTGCCCTAAGAACTTCAATATTTTTCGAGGCACTTCTGAATTCTCCCAAGGATGATAAAAAATCCCCATGCACTTCAATATTTTCTCAAAGCACTTCAAAATTCCCCCAAGTCACTTCAATACTTGCCACATGCACTTCTAAATTGACCTAATGATGGTAGAAACGCCCCATGCACTTCAATACTTGCCTCGACCACTTCAAAATTCTCCCAACGATGATAAAAACAACCATACACTTCAATATTTCCCCTAGGCACTTCAAAATTCTCGCAGTGAAGATAAAAACACCCCCATCCACTTCTAAATTCACCCAGTGATGAGAAAAATGCACCATGCACTTTTAAATCCAACTGGTGATGAGAAAAACGCCCCATGCACTTCTAAATCCACTCGGTGATGAGAAAAACACCCCATGCACTTCTAAATTCACCCAGTGAGGAGAAAAACGCCCCAAGCACTTCAATACTTGCTTTGGGCACTTACACTTCAAAATTCTCCCTGAGATGATAAAAATTCACTAAGCACTTCAGTATTTTCCAAGTCACTTCAAAATTCTCCCAAGGATGATAAAACTCCCCATGCACTTCAATATTTTCCCCAAGCACTTCAAAATTTCCCCAAGGCACTTCAATACTTGCCCCATGCACTTCTAAATTCACCTAGTGATGAAAAAAATGCCATGCGCACTTCAATACTTTCCTCGGCCACTTCGAAATTCTCCCAACAATGATAAAAACACCCATACACTTCAATATTTTTCCCTAGGCACTTCAAAATTCTCGCGGCGAAGATTAAAACGCCCCCATCCACTTCCATGTTTTCCTAGGAACTTCATTAATTTCCCTAGACACTTCAAAATCCATCCAATGATGATAAAGATGCCCTAGGAAAGGGAGAAAAACACCCGACAATGATATAATCACCCAGGAAATCACAAAAATGCCTCAATCCACACAAATTTACCTCGACAAGTGAAAACTTTGCGCATCAGTGTTTTAAAACACCCGAACACTATAAAAGCATCCATACATTGATGAACAACAATCGTAGGCACTTCTAAATTCACCTAGTTATGAGAAAAACGCCCCATGCACTTCTAAATTCACCAAGTGACAAGAAAAAATCCCCATGCACTTCAATACTTGCCCCAAGCACTTCAAAATTCTCCGAAAGATGATAAAAATTCCCTAAGCACTTCAATATTTTCCCAGGCACTTCAAAATTCTCCCAAGAATGATAAAAACTCCCCATGCACTTCAATATTTTCCCCAAGCACTTCAAAATTCCCCCAAGGCACTTCAATACTTGCTCCATGCACTTTTAAATTCACCCAGTGATGAGAAAAATGCCCTGCGCACTTCAATACTTTCCTCGGCCACTTCAAAATTCTCCCAACGACGATAAAAACACCCATACACTTCAATATTTTCCCCAGGCACTTCAAAATTCTCGCGGCGAAGATAAAAACGTCCCCATCCACTTCCATGTTTACCCAGGCACTTCATTACTTGCCCTAGACACTTCAAAATTCTTCCAATGATGATAAAGATGCCCTGGGCACTTCAATACTTTCCCTAGGCAAGGGAGAAAAACACTCGACAACAATATAATCACCTAGGCAATCACAAAAATGCCTCAATCCACACAAATTTACCTCGGCAAGTGATAACTTTTCCCATCACTGTTTTAAAACGTCCCAACACTATAAAAGCATCCATATATTGATAAACAACAACCCCAGGCACATCTAAATTCACCTAGTGATGAGCAAAATGCCCCATTTACTTCTAAATTCACCAAGTGACAAGAAAAACGCCCCATGCACTTCAATACTTGCCCCGGGCACTTCAAAATTCTCCGAAAGATGATAAAAATGCCCTAAGCACTTCAATATTTCCCAATGCACTTCTAAATTATCCCAAGGATGATAAAAAATCCCCATGCACTTCAATATTTTCCCCAAGCACTTCAAAATCCCCCCTAGGCACTTCAATACATGCACCATGCACTTCTAAATTGAACCAATGATGATAGAAACACCCCATGCACTTCAATACTTGCCTCAGGCACTTCAAAATTCTCCCAACGATGATAAAAACGCCCATACACTTCAATATTTTCCCCACGCACTTCAAAATTGCACCCAGGCACTTCAATACTTGTCCCATACACTTCTACATTGACCCAATGATGATAGAAATGCCCCATGCACTTCCATACTTGCCTCGGCCACTTCAAAATTCTCCCAACGATGATAAAAATGCCCAGACACTTCAATATTTGCTCCAGGCACTTCAATATTCTCACAATGAAGATAAAAATGCCCCCGTCCACTTCCATATTTTCCCAGGCACTTCATTACTTGCCCTAGACACTTCAAAATTCGTCTAATGATGATAAAGATGCCCTAGTCACTTCAATACTTGCCCTAGGCAAGGGAGAAAAACACCCAACAATGATATAATCACCCAAGCAATCACAAAAATGCCCCAATCCACACAAATTTTCCTCGGCATGTGATAACTTTGAAATGTACTCATATTTTTCTTATTTAGTTGTTGCAATAACGATTCCACTATTAAGGTATATCCAAGGCATGAAGGATGGGTTTAGGTCAAAAGACAAATGTTCTGAAAGCGTCTTTGGTAACTTAAACGATCAATTCATTCAAATCGACTTCCATGTTGAGTTCTACCATTGGTTATTTTAAAATTACTATAGCAATCCATTGTTGCATACTTTCGAAGTTCATAGTTGTTCACCCATGATCGAAAACTTGTATTAATACCATGGATCAACAATAGCACTTATATAAATATTGGAGTGCCCATGAGTAAAACTATATTCTTTCACATATATAAGGGTGTTGTCATTGGCACCATGTCCTATATATCTACATGTGTCAGAATGTTTGTGCGTTCACTCAACAAAGCCACCATCATGCCTACAAGGTAAACACAGAGAAGAGCATATAAAGTTGCAAATTTAATAATTCATGTAACAATATTATTAACAATAATTCTAATAATGAACTAAAAATTCATTGTGTGTTTGCAGGTGTCTCCCTGCTGGTTTCCTTCACGGGCATGAGTTAAGAATGCTTGTAGAAATGGGGCCAATCCTATGTAACCACTATTCTAATGGTGAAATATTATTTTATCTTCAAACACATGTTTCATTGTGTTGATATTTATATTGGTGGAAATTGAAAAGCTTAACAAGATGTCATTGATAAGCCTCACTCACTACCAAGGACAAAATTTCATAGGTCTGCAACAATCTTGAGAGATAATTGTGTGTGCAAACATGGTCTACTAGGATTCAAAGCATTCTGAATGTCTCTATCTGTAGATGGCCATGTAAGTATTCTTGTGTCTAGATCATATAAGAAGCATAACATAAGACAACTCGAATCTTCATGGAACTCAAAAGTGTGTGCAATAATCAAATTTGTAATTGCAGAGACATGAGAGGGATAGAGTGCATTGTTGCAATGGCATAGTGATGGATGGGAGGGGTTGAATCTTACCTATGTCTTAGAAATTCATCATGCAAAAAGTAGTGAAACTAAACTCATAATTTTATGTCTTAGAAATTCATCATGCAAAAAGTAGTGCAACTAAACTCATAATTTTGGTTTGAGGCCTTACTTTAGGCAAAAAAATTAAAAAGGTAATCATGTAGGTTTACCATTTTGATAACCATGATGGGGTTCATCTTGCAAAATACTCAGTAAGACAACTTGCTTTTGGAGCTTAGCAGTGTAATCTTGGACAATTTTCTCTTTACAATGTCTAAGGCACTACCATTGGATTTGTTGCTCCCTTTAATACCTAGCCGGGTAGAATTTTCTTGTCAGAAAAACCTTTACCTCATTCTAATGCATAACATCTGCTCTTTTTTTCTATTGTGGATGCTGACAATGGTGTTCCCACCATAGGAGGGCATGTTGTGGCATTTTCAAGCAAGCAAAGTTAATATTTTGCACATCACAATATATGTGATAACTGAAATAAACCTCAAGTTGCCTGAACATGTTATTATGTTTATCAACATGCATTTACTCATCAAATGGTTGACTTCTTTGTCTCCATTCTTCTTGGGGATTCTCCCTCCAAGTGATACCATTTTCTGATGTTAACCATCCACTTCTAGGATTGTATAATGATCTGGAACCAAATTATCTGTCCTCTCGCACTTGGTAATACATAGACTGTAACAGGGGACCAAACTGCTAACTAGTATTGAGGGAATGTCTAGAAAACAGGACAAATCCATTTATATACATAGTACATAGTCCATTTTGTTCAAGGAGTTTGATCATCATCAAGAGAATATGAAACATTAGTAGAGTAGTTTTGATAGCATAGGAGAAGTGAGGTCATTTCCTTATGGATGAAGATTTTTTTGGCATGAGTGGAGGAATTCCCTTGACCTAGGATGTCCGTAACCTCTTTTTTAGTATGAAACATATATTGGTAAACACAAGGAAATGAATATATACCAGTCAAGCACCCTTTCATCTAAAACCAGTAGATAAATCACATACATGATCAAATACTAACTTTAAAGATTGAACATACAAGTAATACCGGACGACTACACATTAGACTTTCAAAATGTGCCCAACATTATATTGTCAAGCTTACTTGATTGTATTTTATAATTAATTTTTATGAAGGACATTTTATGGGAATCACTAAATTTTCTTCTTGGAATGGCTTAGAGCTGTATCAGCAGCTCTGGGTACAGACAGTAATCAACTAGGGGAAACATACCCCGAATAAAGTTGTTTCTAAAATGGACCTGGGACTATGTAGAATGAATACGTTTTTTGTGAATCTCATAATTTTGGGAAGTATGATGTCTTTCGGTATCAGAAACCCTCGTTATAAAGTCTAATGAAAAAGCCAGAAAATGAATACCACTAAGCTGTAAACAAGAATACAAATCCAATTTCAAAAAGAGCAAACAGTTGGCTGAGCATTAAATCGTATCATAGCCATAACAATCTACGACTATTGGCATATATAGAAGCCTCTATACAAAGAAGAAAGGTGACCAAAGTATTATATCAGAATACACTTATTGTAACTGTCTAGGCAAAATGATTGTTTCGAAAGGAAACATCAATATTTTATTATTTTTTAATAACCAGCAAATACTCACAAATATGCAACTAGCGTAAATGCCAAACAAAATACATCTGTAAATTGGACATCGACTACCATACAATATATTTTTAAACAAAACCAGAAATGCAACTCAGCACTCAACTCAAGTGCATCAAGAGATGGATGGGCAATGTTTAGGTTGTTATTGTGCTCCTGAAATACTCAGATCAATCAAAAAATAAAAACCAAAATTCAAGATGTTGATCATGACCCCCAAATCTAAAATGATGGCACATTTGATGCATTTCAAGACAGATCGTCTAAACAACAAAATAACAACAGAACTTGGAAAGCAGAAGGAAGAAACAAGGGAGAACCTAGGAAACAATCTTGGAGCTAGTTTGGCAACAATAGGTAGAGGCTGCAGGTCCCAATCATTCTCCATAGAAGGATGATATACTTGACAACACAAGTATGTTTCACACGTCGAAATCCCAATCAGCCATAGTGGACCAGTTCCCCCATATCAAGCTAACAATTGGCTCAATTTCATAACAACTTGTTGCACAGAAGATGATACTGACAACCCTATCGGTGCTCCTCCTTCCTTGGGCTGCTCTACAAGCCACTTTAAATTGTTAATTGTTAATTGAAGTAGTTAATTGTTTCCTTCTAGCTCTAGAGGAAGAGCCATTACTAGAGCAATTACCTTTCAAGACAAATTTAGCAAAGAAAAGCATGAAAAGAGCAAATTTAGCAATGAACCTCAAGTGTTTTATTGACTAAATGATCTTGTATTTGTTTCTGATGTTTTGTGCAAGTAAATGTCAAGTCCAACTAGGGGAATCCAAACCATCTTCCAAGTGTAAGTAATCAAAACCTGGATACAAAGATGACTTAAAACATTGTCAATACTCTCTATCCTTCCAATGGTTGACCTATTATTGCTTTATCAAATATCCGAACATGGTACTGCTCATCACTACTAGAAGTCCACTTTAAAAATCCCAACAATTATCACTACTGATTATGACCATGAATGGTTATATTGACAGTAAATCTCTCAAGCCATTACTTGATAACATATGATATAAAAGTTGAGTGGTTAAAAATAAAAACTGTATATCTAAAGGTCAACAACATTCATGAGAATCAGCCAAAATGATCAAGCAAAATAAGACTCTATAGTGGAATGGAGTTATCTCTTTCTGTGAGATTATAAACTAAGCAACAAATTAAAATATCTGATAAAAAGGGATAAAAAGCATGATAACACATCTTAAGGCTGTCACAAAATTCATGGCCACAAAAGAAAGTATGAGTATGACATCATAACTCCCTAAACAAAATCCAAGGAGAATATTTTTCAAGAAACTCATAGCATGTTGTTATCATCTGGATACCTCAGGGCATGTATGCATCATATGAATCTAACAAAAAACTACAAAACACAATTACCATCCGTGTTTATTCAAAATATATTTCATTGTGTGTAGCTTTTGCACAACTGGGATAATAACAAAAACTCTGCCAACTTCATCTAAGCAAATGCAGAGTTCGTTTCACTAATTTAACAAAACTGTGGAGACAATGATAGATGGAATGGAAATATTAGCTGCTTTACCAGATCACAACATATTAAAGGATAAAATTGAATTCACAAAGGCCTCTGCAAATTACTAAAAGAAACTAAATTCTAGAATGGAAAAAAATTATACTAAAGGTTATAACTCTGACCTCAAAATTGAGAGGAACCATCATCAGATTAAATTTGCAACATTAGGCTTCAGACTAGTCGCTATATTATCAAAGCTTTGTGCTAGCTTCACTTCATCAATACAATGTTGAAAAGAGCCATTACCAAGTCCTACAATTTTCTCCAAAATAGTAAATGTAGGATTTGTTCCAAACATGATTGTATGGAATATCATCCCTGGTTCTATCGTCTTCAGTTTATTCACAAACTTAAGAGGATCTCTCCTATCAGTGTTTCCACCATCACTCAAAAATATAACTATTTGATTCTTCTTGGCCACATTAGGATGACTAGATCATTGATAAATTACCGCTCCTACCAGTTTCAGACCAGAAGAATAATTGGTTCCCCTTGCTGTAACATATTGAAGAATCTTGTCCACTATATCTTCCTTCATCTCTTGCATTTCTAGAGAAAGTATTGTTATCTTGTCAAATAGAACCACAAATAAAGAATCAAAACTAGTAGTTCTACGCCGAGTAGTAATGAATTGAACAATAACCGCACACACACAGCCCAACCTATAATTGTGTCAAGATATAAATTTGGCCATGGTTGGTTTTATATCAATATTGGACATTGAACTAGACTTGTCAATAACAAAAACCACATGATGCGCTATGTTCTTGGAATGGTCATAGATAAAAACATGACCATCTACAGTTATATGACGTGTATAGGATGCCATTTAGGTATTCCTTTTCATTGGAGCATGCCATAATTTCTCTGTGCAATAAGACCTCGAGGAACTAGCATCAATTTCATTATGCTCTTCTAACTTGCAAAGATGATTACATAGGGCAAACTCCTTTTGATCCTCTTCAATACAATGATCTTCAAACTGCATTTGCTTCCAATAAGTCTGATGTGTAAGCTCATCTTTAGGCTTATACTCATTAGGTCCATATTTTCTTGTCTCATGCCGAGAGCCATCATAGATGTGACTTGTGCAATTATCATTCATAGCACAGTGAATCAAATGAATGTGTCCCCGACCTTGTGCTTTACAATGCATGTTAGACATCTCTACCATAAAAAATTCCCCCCAAGAATATTTCCTACCTTGGATATCAAATTCTTCCTGATCTGATGCAAAATTGACACTCCTCATGTTGCCATGAGTTGTATTATGTAAACCAGAATGATTGATGGGTTGTTGACAAAAATACCCACAAGATTGAAATTTAACCTTTACAATAATGCAGAATGTCTGGATTTACTGTGTGAAGATGCACACCATCATGGCATCTTTTAAAAGGTGGATGCAAATGCAACAATCATTTTGCAGACCAATTTGTTCAGAGACGTGTTCATACTCAAAGGAACCTCTTCTACCCTGAAAGGAGCATGTCTATCTTACAAGTTTAGTGAAAATTTCACAAATGCCATTTTCTTCACATTTCTTATGACAAGAATGCTCATTACCAGAGATGCTCATCCCTTGTCAATTCATGGAAGTGATCTTTGTAACTGCAGCTTCTGGGACACCCCTCCATGATGCATTTTTTGGGATAATATCTTTCATGACAAGCATGTTTTCCATG
The DNA here is from genome assembly GCA_027924585.1 of Larix kaempferi. NCBI lineage: Eukaryota > Viridiplantae > Streptophyta > Pinopsida > Pinales > Pinaceae > Larix > Larix kaempferi. The sequence continues at coordinate 12,526,246 of BSBM01000444.1, read as the reverse complement.
ATCCCCAAGCTCAATCTGTATCACACAAGGATTTTTGCAGCTTGGAAGAGAACAATCCATCTTGCACATGTGTTGTGGTGAATTGCACTTATGAATACCTTCATGTCCAACCTTCATGCAACAAGATTTGTGAAATTGGATGATATGTCAAAGAAAGAACAGATATCCATACATGTATGATTTTTCTTTTTTCCATCATGATTCCAATCATGACCTACCAAATTTTGACATTCCTCCACTTCATTTCCTTGATCTAATTCAAGAGAACAATATGTGCACTTCTCAACACAAACATGGTTGCTCATACAAGATTAATCAGAGGAATTGTATTTCTCTAGAACACATCGCCAAAAACATACAAAACACTTACAACCACATACAGAAAGCCCCTGCTTCAATTCTGCTAGGGCTAAAACTACCTCCAGTTGCAACTTTTGTACATCATTACTGCTATAAAATTCGGAAGTGTTGTTGCAAATCCACTGTTGAACACGATCATGTCGTCTCTCTGCCAATGCCTCTAAGAAGTACTGAAATTTAGAGTGCCATAGATCACCATTTTTACATATTCTTTCCAAGACACTTTCTAGTCTTGACCTAAGATAACAATTTTTTTTATCATTTGATGTAGTTTCATCCAGAGCTGCAAGCTCCAAGCTAGTGTCCTACAAATCAATGAAGAGATCCCCAATTTCTATTGGAGCATCACCTACCACTTGGTTGAATCAAGTCATAAAACCAGATTTCAATTCCATTGTGTGCAAAGAAGTTTCATAAACTGTAAATCCTGGTCATGGTAGGAGTATATTTGAGCCTTTTGTAGCCAATACTGTCATGCACACTTGTATAGCTTGTGAGCAGTCAACCGTAAGGTACACATCATAGTAGTAAGGTTATAAGGTAGGCATGAGGAAACATACTCTGCAACATCACTGGAAAAAGGAAAGCTCCATTATGGTAGGGACATAACCAAATGTGTACACACTACAAACAGAAATAGGAAAAAGTATTTAAATCCATGAAATTAGCAGCATCCCTATTTCCCTAATCCATAAAACAATTGTGCATTTTGTAGGAGATTAGTTATGTCCCATCTTCCATTTAAAGACAATAAATGGAAGACAATTAGTTATGACTGTTAGATTTTGTGCAACATTTGTTGAACTGTAAATTGCACCAACAAACTCTACGTTGTTCTATTTTGGTGCCTATGATGAAGCTAGCATGCTGCCCATGAATGTTTCAAAATACTGAATAATCCCAAATCACTACATGGATTTGCGATAGGTATGTAGAATGAATCATCTTCTCGGGAGGACTCATCAAGAGGTCCTCCCAACAATGTTTTACAATATTTTATAGAATTCAAGGAATAGGATTAAACACAATAAATGGAAGACAATTAGTTATGACTGTTAGAATTTTGTGCAACATTTGTTGAATTGTCAATTGCACCAGCAAACTTTGCGTTGTTCTATTTTGGTGCCTATGATGAAGCTAGCATGTTGCCCATGAATGTTTCAAAATACTGAATAATCCCAAATCTCTACATGGATTTGGGATAGGTATGTAGAATGAATACGTTTTTTGTGAACCTCATAATTTTGTGAAGTATGATGCCTTTTGGTATCAGAAATCATCCTTATAAAGTCTAATGCAAAAGCCAAAAAATGAATACCACTAAGCTGTAAACAAGAAGACAAATCCAATTTCAAAAAGAGCAATCAGTTGGCTGAGCATTAAATCCTACGATAGACATAACAATCTACGACTATTACCATAGATAGAAGACTCTATGCAAAGCAGAAAGGTGGCTATGGAACCTAAGAAACACACATTACATTTACTTCATCTTCTAGGTTCAGTGTTTCCTGCCAAAGCAACTGACAACTGCCCGCAAATGAAAGTGAAGAGTTACAGGAACAATTGCCTCAGTGACACAATGAATAACAAATTCACTCCAACACTCATCTTTATGGACCATTTAGATCTCCTCAGGATTCATCTCTCCAACAAAGGACCTTTAGATCTTCTCGGGAGGACTCATCTCTCCAGCAAAGGACCTAATAGCTCAACTACCTTTGTATTACCTGAATTCACCATTCAGAATTCAAGAACATTACCATCTACAATAGAAAATTGGCTACATTACATGTCCTTTGCATGTGTACTTACCATCACAATGTCCAAAGTGACAATTGTGAGATTCGAAAAACACCATCCTCTGGATCCATGTTTTGACCCTACCATCCCAGTTTTGTAGCTGCAAATAGCTCCCAACAAAATGTATTTCCTACATTATAATATCCACTAAATTATGTTGTATGAATGATATATGTTTACTCAGGGAATCTTGTTCCTCTGTTAGAGGACAATTGGAGTCCAGAAATGCTACAAAACTGCTTCTTGGGTTGTTTACTACTTTACAACGACATTGTCATGGTTACAAAAATCAAAGTCATGATGGTTACAACAGCCTACCGACTACTTCATATTTCAGATATGGTCTAGTGGCATGCGAGGTCCACCTAAATCTCAACAAGTGCTAGGAAATGTGCATGATTCCTCGATGTTAAAACTAAATTTTGTATATTTTGATTAGTAAAATAAACCAAATTCACACCAAACTTAACAAAATAATATAATGCATATAAACAGCATTCGAGTACTGTCACAGTTATACCTGCTTGACTAGATTTTCAGCTGCAATGCATGGAATTGATCTCTGTCCAAAATCCCAAAAGAAGAAAAGGGACAGAGCATCAGCATCATCTAACAATGGAAATTGATAAAGCTCAATACAGTGTGTTTTGGGGATAGTAGAACAGTCTCGGGTTGTAACAAGTGTCTTATATCCTTTCCCTTCAAATAACAGGTTTTCCAAATGTGCCCTTGACCAGACATCATCCAACACCACCAAAGTTGGTGTGGCTTGCCTCAGTAGCTGCTGCTGTAGTTGTGTATGTGCATCCTCAACATTCTGAAATTCAGGTTTCTTCTTACAAACAATCTTCTCCCACATAGTCTCCAAAATTCCCTTCAATTTTGGGGACTATGAAACAGTGATGAAAATGATATAAGATATTGTTTTGGAAAACCCTTGGAATGCATAAAGAGACACGTTCTCAGATAGAAATTCCATCATCTGTACAAGAATAAGTTCTCAAGTAGTTTTATTGTCAGCAAAAACTCTCAAGAACGTGACATTGAAAAGCTACAAGCCTATAACATACTTTCTGCATGTCTAAACCTCACCAAATATGGCCAAATCTTGCAACAGTCAACCAAGTGTCATTCAAGTCGCATTTAAACTTGTCGAATTACATCAATTTTGACCAATTGAAAAGCTACAACATAATTTCTGCATGTCTCAACCTCACCAAGTATGGGCAAGTCTTGCAAGACTCAACCGAGTCTCATTTAAACTTGTTGAGTTATAGCTATTTTAGCCAATTTGACTGATTCTTTCAGTGGCCAGTTTGATTCTTCTTCTTTTTTGGTGAAGCCAAGTCAAACTCGGGAGTGCATGGAAGACTAAGTGGAGTTTGACAACAAAGATAAATGGCACAACAGAGTGCAAGCTATTTTGGATGCATGGGTTTCCTTTTAAATGAAGCTCCCTGCTTAGTTCATGCTGTACAAGGTACTCTCAATTAAAGAAATGCTTCATAAAAGAGGCTTTACAGATGGAAGTTGCAGCTATTGTGGGAATTCAGAAGATGTCGGCCATGTTTCTTGGGGCGCCTATTTGGTAAGGAGGTCTGGACTTGGTTAGGAGGTGTTTTTACATGTATATTTATGTCACAACTTTACTGGTAGACTGTCCTTTTGGAGATCCTGTGTGCTACCACAAATTTGTCTGGAGTGTTTCGCAGGTAATTGGAATGTTCACTCTCTGAGTCTCTACTATCTATGGCGTAAAAGGAATCCAAAATGTTTGAAGGTTTTCCAAAGAAAAGATAACTGAAATTCATAAATTCTCCATTTTGCACTCAATAGCCATTCAATGTTTAACTCATCTGATTGCCAAAAGAAATATTGTGAAAGCCACATGTAGGAGCTAGATCTCATGGCCTTTCCTTAGTTGCATAAGTAGGTAGGGGGGAGGCTTATTTGATGCAATGATGGTTGACCATGTAGGGATGGTAAATTCCACAGAGAAAAGAGATGTGCATTCTACAGCTCGGGTAGGGGTGGAAGGTGATCCATCGACTCTTTGCATGCGTGTCCATGTAATGGTGCATTGAATCTAAGCAGAGCACTGGCTGTGCTGTTGCATTGAAAATGGACACTGGCACAAACCTATCTAAACCCAGGTCTAAGGTTTTGAAGGATGCATACTCAAATTCACATAGACCAACATATGCACTACAATATCTAGAGATATGCAACTTCCTATTTCACAACCTCTACGTGCATCTCAGACCGGGTAGATGGGCCTGTGCTAGAAATGTATGTATCATATTTTCCAGCAAAAAAAAAAAAAAGGAAAAAGAAATATGAACAAGATATTGGGTTTCCCAGCAGCTACCTTGGCACCAAGGAGAAAACAAATTACCTTTCAAGAGATAAAAATGGTTTGAATAAATAGAAACCCCAATTACCTTTAATTTCTTGATCATTGAAGAGGGCCAATGCCAGAGTTGTTTTTCTAAGACCTCCCATGCCTTGCACCCCAACAACTGACATCTCTCCCTGGGGTAGTATTCTCTTCAAATTCCGAATATTTTTCGCCAACCCCATTACAAAATCAGACTTTACTGATAAATAATAATTACAAGGAGCCACATCAAAAGCTCCATCAAACATGTCATCTGCACCCATTTGTTGAAGCATCATGGCATTCTCATGGGGATAATTGGTGAGCTGGGCCACATATCTGAAGATTGTTTCATTCATCTCGCTCTCATCCAATGACCCCAACTCAAACAGATGGTGAAAAGTCTGCAGCTCTGTTATGAGATTCTTCACACCATGCAATACTTGGGGAGGCATCTGGTACTGATCGAAGCCACAGATATCCTTCTCCATTTGGTGAATTCGAGAGGCATATCCGAGGCTGTGAAAAATGGTAAAATGGCTGATTTTCTCACTCTTTAACCAATTCAACGCCCTTCATGAGGGTGCTCAATAACTCCTCATAGCTGGGATTTTGCTCATTTTGGGGTGCTTCTAGATTCAACGAACACATCTGTTGAAGTGTTTGAATAAGGCCCATCAACAACCCATCCAATCTACAACATGCATTCTTGCAATTAAATCGAGGCGAATCTAATTGTAAAACCAAATTCAACCAAAAATTTGGGGCGAATTCAACTGTATCGAAAATTTCGAGGAGTTGGAGAGGGCGAAATTGTCCCGCGTAACCACCATTCCTGGAAATCGAGGGGCGAATGCGACCAAGGACAACTGGAATTCGAGGGCGAAATCCATTTTTCAATTTTTTTTTAGCAAATACAGGACTGGGCTAACCTCTTTCAACATTTTTTTGGGTAAATAAATATGGGGTGAAATTTAAATAAGGAAAAAAATAGGTTTAATATTAAAAATTCGCCCCTTAAATTGTCAAAATCCCCTATAATTCGCCCATGGACGAAAAATCGCCCTTAAAATCATCCCTGTACTTTTCTTTATTATTTATAGATCATATCCAATCTATGTTAATTAACTTTCCTCCCTGTACTAGAGTACATCGCTAAAATGTGAAAGGAAAAATACAGGGATACATTTCTATTCATTCTACTTCATTTACTGTTTCAAATCTGATCATACATAACATTCATAAATAGTCTAGCAAAACAGAGATCTATTCTTTCCTAACCTGTCTGATATAAATGATCTATTCATAGAAAAACTCATAAGACATTCAACAGTTTCAGAAAAAGATAAACAAGTTCCAGGAATGAAATGAAATAAAAACAAGTAGAACTTGATAATGTTGATAGGGTGGAAAAACACCCAAAGAGGCCTGTTCCTCCCAACCTTCTCCAGAAGAAGCAGCCAAATCACTTGCTCCCTTTGGACCCCCGTGCCTGTTTACTGAACCACTAGGTAAAAGACTCTATGTAGAAGAAAGGCACTCGAGTTGTACTTCAGCAATCAAAGGAGACTTGCATACACCTCATAAGCCTCTACACTCAGTAGGAAAACTCTGCACTCAACAGAAATAAGACAGACTTACACTACAACTCAAAACATAGCTTCCCCTCATCGAATCTCTTTTGTGCATACAACAGAACCACAAGGTAAATTTTCTCGTCAGAAAAAGTGTGAGCCTCTGCTCAATTCGATGGCTTATAAAAGATGCCTAGGTCTTTTAGTGATCAATTTTCAATAAATGAGCCTCAAGCTCCAGTTCCACAATCCAGGGAACTTGACCACAATTTAAGGGATTTGTCCCATAACAACAACTAGTTACTGAGTTCATGATGATGTCACTTGTCCATTGCCTTCTACCCCAGATTCCATTCCACCTAGTGGGTCAGTAAACACTCTTTCAACATCTCCTTGGGTGAGTGTCTCCTATTTTATTTTATTAAATAATAATATTATGCAATTACAGTCATCCTTGACCACTTGGTCAAATATAAAACTTTACAATAAAAGTTAAGAAAATGTTTTTCCTCAAACATAAAATGTCTCAAGTATTGGGTATGTTACACACATTGTAGATTACTTGTTTGCCAGAATTTATTTGAAACAACATAGTGAATTTCGAGATCTGTAAGCCTAAACGCTCCAGCTGAAAAAAAAAAGATTGGATATATGTAGCATGAAAAGAGAGGAGAAATTTGAATTGTAATGATGGAGGGGATACTCCTGCGATAAAAGACAAAGGAATTTTATGTCTATACATTAAACAACAATCAACCTTAAGTGTTCTGGCTGCAAATGACACATTCAGCTCATAAGCAACAATAAATGAAGATCATTGTTAATGTTTTGAAGGTTTTTCCAAATTAAAAGAAATGAAGGTGAAATTTCTTACATATGGAACACCCTTACTTCAATGTATGTCAAAAAAGTATGTATCTCAATTCACTGCATATAGATCAAAATAAAGTTGAAGTTTCAAAACTAATTACATTAGATATTTAATGGGTCTTATTTCATTTTTTTTAAATAATGAATTCAAAGTTAAGGAGGGTAACAATAAGAGAGGATGAATGAAAAATATGAGAGAAATCCTCTCAAATAACTTGGTAGTGCAGAAAAACTGCTTTCTTTCTCTAGAAGTAGTAATATTTGCATAAGAAACCTGCAAGTTGGGGAGGAAAATATACTCATATTATAAATAATTTATTGAACATTGAATTGAATGGAAAGTTTGTAGTTCCCCAACTGTAATTTTTTTACTGAATACAATTCCAAAAGAAAATGCAATGTGAACTTGATATGTTCTTTTCTATGATTTATGGCAATTCATTATAACGTTATTTTGAAAGTTGAGTTTGTTTTTTCTCTTACTTTGTGTTTGAAAGGTGGAAGTGGCTAGGTATGACTGGGGTATAGTTGGGTACAACAAAGTAAAGGTTCCGTATCTAATAGTTTGGACATGTCTGGTTTTGGGACATCCTTGATTTGGAGCACACATCCCTTTGGGCACTTGCCCCTTCGTTACATTGAGAACTACCTATTAAAGTTTTACTATTTTTGGCACATGGTAAGTAGATTTGCACTCCAAAAACAAAACCTTGTAGTGAGAAATCGATGAGCGAAGTTCAATGGTAGAGAAATCCATAAGAAATTCTATTTAAGGGTGCTAGCTCAATGGTAGAGCACCTTCCTTATAGGCAGGAGGTTGGTAGTTCGATTCCTCCATTCCCTATATTGTTGATGTATTTGTAACTTCAAAAGATATTCACTTGTATATTGTATTTGTACTTTATTGTATCCCCAACGGAGATGTATTATTCCTCCGATTGGAAGTGTCGTCAGTTGTACTTGCATGTGTCACAAGTTATATTGTAAGTGTCGTAACTTATACTTGATGGGCTATTAGACAACCTTGATGGGGTCGGCCCTATGTGAGTCATGTGGGTCAAAGGGTTATTAGACCACCATAGTGGGGGTTGGCCCAATCAACATTATGTTAAGTGGTTAAGTTGGGGCCGACCTAGCTAAAGTTAAAAGACAAGTGAGTTAGTGTATAAATAGAGAGTGTGTCTCTCTCATTTTACACATTCTATTATTCACTCGCTTCGCATTAGTGAGAGAAGAGGAGGAGTGCGCACAAGTGGAGGAGGAGCATGCTACTGAAGAAATCTATCTCTTGGGTTTGATCATTGCGATCCTTGTTTTGATGCTTATTCTATCTCTGAGGAAGTTGCGGGGTTTTTCACCTTCTTGGTTTTCCCCGGTGAAATGTTTTGTGTCTCTTGTCTCTTATGCTTGATATGATGTACATGTTGTTATTTTAGTTAATATCCTATATCTATTGAATTAAATGATGAAAAAATAGCATGGTATCAGAGCTATCCTGAAGGAAGGCTTGGTATGGCATTTAAGAGACTTGTTGCACTTGCAACAAATTGGAGACTAGGGCTTGATATAGAAAAAACCAGTCATTGTGGCACTTTCACTATAAATCCATTTTGGTGAAGTTTCAGGTTCTGAAACTTCTACAAGTCGTAAATAACATCCCCATCTACCTTGTGTCCGAAGCACAACATCTTATTATTTTTACTTTTTGATTTATGATCCGTACAAGTTAGGGTTTCTGCCTCTTCCAGATCTCAATCATAAACAAGTGACTAGGAAAAATGGTCACAACTTGGACTAGGAAGATCCAAATGAACTTTCGTAAAAAGTAACAGGTATTTCATGGACTGCACTTTCATAGGTCCTCTTTCCAGAGGCCGAAGTTGAACCAGTGACACGTGGAACGTCGTACAAGTTTGCTCTCCTGTTTTATCCAATAAACAGGCCACGTTGTGACACTTGGCATAAATATATCTCAAAGAATCCAATGTAGGTCAGACCTATGGGGTTGGAAAGAAGAAAGGTCAAGCTACCACAAGCCGAAGTTTCAGACCCCGTGGATACAAAATTTCTGATTTACACTAGAAACAATCAGGTGCATATTTCTGTCAAAACAGAATTTGATTCTGAGCACCTTCATTCTTGGTTTGTCTCTGCTGCGGGAATTTAGGGTTTCAAAGAAAGTTGGAATTCTTGGAATTGGAGATCATGGTTGGACACTCCTCATCAAAATTGAAATTTAGAGACCAAGATCAAATTTTTTGGTTGGGCAGAAGGACGGGCTTGATCAAACCCTAGTTCGGGATTTTGATCGAAAAGGTGGAAAATTAGGGCTTTTGCGAAAGTTGAAATTTTTGAAATATGTGACCACGGCTGGAAGCTCCTAAGAAAAATTGAAGTTTAGAACAAAAGATCAAACCTTTTGGATGGGCAGAAGACTACGCTTTATCAAACCCTAGTTCGAGATCCTGTCTAGAAGATCTGGAAGTTTCAAAGGCAATTTTGAGGGGTTGAATTTTGCAGTTTTAAAAATTGAAGTATACCATCTTGATCAGCTCAACAAGACACATCTTTCCATCCATTCATAAGTTTGAAATTCAAAATTTTAATTTTTTGGGGTTTCTCTGACAAACCCTAATCCAACTCGAGATCTAGTTTCAACAAATCAAAGTGGATTGGGTTAATCCTAGAAGAGAATGAATTGGACACCTACATAAGTGAAGAAGTTCTAGTTCCAAAGGGAGATAAGGCTTAGGCATTACATAAGAAGACTACAAGCAATCTCGACAGGTATGCATAGAGGAAATGCAGGTATGTTTTGAAATCTGTTCATGATTAAGTTTATGATATGTTTGTCTTCATATTATTGAGGTTAGTACAATCTTGATTAATTTTAGACTTGTCTTATCACCCTAGTAAAAGTATGAATGCATGATAGAAGACATTCACTGCTTAGGGTTATGACACTTATGATAGTACTAATGCACTGTGGTGTTGTATGAGGTTGATGTTGTCTTCTAACATGAAAGGTACATCAAGAAATTTATAGTTCAAGAACATATGACCATGGTGACATGAAGACAAAGACTCATCCATAGTCATGGATTGAATAGAAGCTCTACTTACGAGGTATGTATAATTTTGGTTTTACAATGATTAACTTATGAGTTATGCAGGTTACTAAGCACAAGTCATTGAAGAGAACACGAAGACATTGTTTGGGTATGTTAGACATAACTAGCTAACATGATATTCCAGGTATGTTTTTCCTATATCAAGTTAGAATCCTACCTTTCTTTAGGATATTATACTTTTGTATGAATGATAATGAAAGTTAGAAGTTTAAGTAATCAAGGGTTTATGCATATCACGTTTCTGACTTTGATTAATGATATGACTAACCAGAAGAGTCCTATGGTCAAATAAGAATATACATGAGTAAAAGAAGTCTTCCCTGAAACCTTGAATACTAACGCTTATTACATATGCATGAAATGATCATGACCATACATATTTAAGATTATTTAGAATCATAATGTTTTGATAGTATTGAGATTATACTAATGCATGTATGATTGTCTATGAGATCTTGAGGATGACACTAGTGCACACTTAAGCATGCATAGTGGTCCAGGATGATATTCACTTGTATATTGTATTTGTACTTTATTGTATCCCCAACGGAGATGTAATATTCCTCCGATTAGAAGTGTCGTCAGTTGTACTTGCATGTGTCGCAAGTTATATTGTAAGTGTCGTAACTTATACTTGATGGGTTATTAGACCACCTTGATGGGGTCGGCCCTGTATGAGTCATGTGGGTCAAAGGGTTATTAGACCACCCTAGTGGGGGTCGGCCCATTAAACATTATGTTAAGTGGTTAAGTTGGGGGCTATCTAATGCTAAAAGACAAGTGAGTTAGTGTATAAATAGGGAGTGTGTCTCTCTCATTTTACACATTCTATTATTCACTCGCTTTGCATTAGTGAGAGAAGAGGAGTGCGCACAAGTGGAGGAGGAGCATGCTGCTGAAGAAATCTATCTCTTGGGTTTGATCATTGTGATCCTTGTTTTGATGCTTATTCTATCTCTGAGGAAGTTGTGGGGTTTTTCACCTTCTTGGTTTTCCCCGGTGAAATGTTTTGTGTATCTTGTCTCTTGTCTCTTATGCTTGATATGTTGTACATGTTCTTTCAGTTAAGATCCTAGATCTATTGAATTAAATGATGAAAAACTAACATATATATATTATGAAATCACTAAAAATAGATAAATGACTAAAAAAATGACCAAAATTTGCATATAAACGACCACTAGTACAACATGAGAGATAAGTGACCAAACAAATGACCAAAATATGCATATAAATGACAACTTTTGAGTTGGAGATCGCTCGTATCAAATTAGGGGTCATTTATCATGTGACAAAAACTGTGGTCATTAATTGTGACAATTAATGACCAAATATACGACCACAAGATAAGTTATAAATGAGAAAGCTAAATACGCCCACTATTTTGATTGACATCTCAGCCACACATGGATTCATGGAACATATCGAACTTGGCCAAACCTACTCTCCTGAAGAGATCACCACATATACGGCCTTAGTCAAACAATTCCACGACATCTTTGCATGGACCTATGAGGAAATGCCCAGGATTGATCCTTCCATTGTTGTACATGAGATCCAGACATATCCCGACACTAAACCTGTCCAACAAAAGTTACATCCTCAGGTCCTGTGCACCCTAGAAAAACTGTGGCTATGAAGGCTGAGATTGAAAAGATGTTGAAGGCCGACCTCATCTATCCTGTTCCCTTAACGGATTGGGTCTCTAATGTCGTTCCCGTTACCAAAAAGCAAGGCACCATTAGCATTTGTGTCGATTACAGGGATATGAATAAGGTTTGTCCTAAGTGCAACTACCCTACTCTGTTCATCAACCAAATCAGTGAAAACCGCAACTTGTGCGTTTGACAGATCCAAATGTGTATATTGTTTGAAGTTAGTTCAGGAAATTACGCTGTCATTTTTGTGATTACCAGGGAGGTATTTCATATTCCGTTCCATTGAGCACCGATCTTAGTTTAGATCTTTATACCTTAACCTTTTACTTGGTAATCAGATCCTCGCCTGGCTTAGCTCATTTGAAGAGGTCACACATTCTATACCCTGAAGATAACAGATTACCTAAACTTAATTGATGCGTAGGTAGCAGAGGTATCTCCACTTAAAAATCTAGAAATCCAGATTTGCATTTTGGCAGAACGTGGTATTGTCTCTAGTATATCTACCTGAGAAGACGAGAGAGAGTGAAATGAACGCAGGATGGAGAGAGCTAGGGGGCGAGGAAGACACTGAAAGCTGGAGGACACTGAAGAGCAGAATGTTTTTTTTTAATTGTCCAACATTTTTTGTTTTATGGACATTGTCGGAGATCTCCAAATTTTGAACTTGAAACTACTCTAGCTCATAAACTTTATAGAACAATAAGTACTCAGACTTGTAAAATTTTACAGAACAAAATCTGTATAAAAACTTACAGACTTTCAGTATGGCATTGCTCAAACCTATAAACTTAACATAACAGAATCTGGAAAAAACTTATACTTTACATTACATGTAGAAAACAGTCTGAGGATTTTTCCATGGAATTCTCAATCTATGTGCATATGATCAGATCATATGCCTCTTATTCATAACCTAAATGATTAAAAACATAACTTTACCACTTTTATTAAACTAAAAAATCAACTCAAAACGTTATAATCTATTACATAGTGATTAAACTAAAAATGCTAATTAAACTCTCCTGGAAATCTAACTCTGATGTAACTCCTCCATTGATACCTATGTTTCCATACTTGGCAGCTCTTCTAGGAGTGCCCATGCGCAGCCCAGCCACCATGGAGAGAGGGTACATCGAGTTCAACGAAGACAACATAAAGAAGGTTGGTCATGAGCGTGGGTGTTTCGAGCAGAAAGGAGGCCACCCGCAGAGGGTGGAGCTAGAAAGAGGCCATGCGCCAAGGGTGGTTCTGGCGAGCAGGCAGGGGAGATCCACATGCATCATACATGCTAAGGACATGGCCACGTGCCCTTGCCTTTCGTGTTGACCACGACTGTAGGTGTATCATCAACCATGTTATTATTTCAATATATGATTAAAAAAAATTCAATTTTCCATAAAATTAAAATTTGTGTAATGATTAAGTGAAACGTTACCAGCATGTGAATTTGACCTTGCCCTTGAATTTGAATTTGTGTATTTGCTGAGTAACCAACAGCAAAAACACTGTCAATCTGGTTTTGCATTTTGCAATATCCTAATAAATTGCACCCGGCTGCATGCAACAATCAACCGACAATAGGATCAAGTCTAAGTACTAATGTGGGTGTAAGGTTCAGAAATCATTGTAGTTGTCTCTGCTCTTAGATCGTTGTGACTGATCATTATGGAACCTAACGCATGAACTGGAGCTCATAATCTTTAGTGGTTATCATTTAAAAATAATAATTATTAAAGAATAATATTTTAGTGAATTAATCTTTTATGTGTAAGAGCTTTCATTTCATTTATGATGTGAGAGGCTTACTTTTAAGGGAGTTGTTATATAGTGTTGTTATAATAACTAGATTTACCCTTGTTAATTAGGAAGGAAAGTTTTATTTATATATATATATATATATTGTGAAGTATTATAATATGTACCCTTCAGCTGGAAATATGACCCTGCTTCCCATTGCTTGTGAGCTGTTTTACTCCACTGAGGCTAAAATATATGTACTTATTACTCAGGAATCAGCAGAAATGGTTCAACTGAGCACAGGAGATAAATTGTTTCTGTCTCTCTTCCCACTATGTGCGCTCCCCCTTTTGACGGGCTCGGTTTGATCCCTATTGCATATGGATTTTAAAGTCAGCTATCAATTAAGGCATAGCCCTGACTTGGAAAAACGATACCAACAATAACAAATATGTGAAATGTTGTATAAGAAATGGACTAAAAATTCCACCGAGTTTTCCTAATGCAAACTATAATTAAATGAAACACTCACCCAAGTTCAAACATGCCCTACCAATTCTATATGTCAGACACTACGCACATCCTTTGGAAATGGTATCTTTCTATTTGTATCCTGCTATCCAGACAAAGAACTTCAAACTACATTATAGATGAAGACATTTTATTTTGCAGCGAGAAACTGATGATAAACATTACCTCTTTTTATGTTTCAAGTTACACTAGTTTAATTTATATCTATAATGTTTGTCTCATCTGCAAACAAAATGAGATGAAAAAAAAACATCAAAATAATTAACAGAACCCAAATTTGAGATACCCAAGACCTCTTTGGATTTATCCCAAGAGCATCTGCGAACTTAGTCCAAGAGTGTCTACCAATCCAGCTAACCCTTTCGACACACACTCTCTCTATAGAGAGAGAGAGAGTTAATTCCTATACAAGCTCACTCATTTTGTGTGTGCACATTGTTGGCTCATGTTATAGTGGGGTATCCATATTCTGATTTTGTGGCCTTGCTTCCCTTGATGTAATAGTGCTTATAATAAGGGCATCCTCACGGTAAAAAAAAATAATAGAGAAGAGCTTGCGTTGTTTCCCAAGAAAACACACACACACCCATAAAACCCACATGCATAGCATGCAATAGGAATTAGATTGAAGATGAAGAGAATGTAAGTTAAGGTTCCCACTTGTGAAAAATAAATTCATTTAGTCTTATTATGCCAACTATGACAAGATTTGTCAACAATGACTGTTGAGAATCCTATTGTGCAATGAAACTTTCCAACATAATTTTAAACAGTATGTCTGAATTTTTGAAAATAGACTAGAGTGTTGCATATGCGAGAGGCCGAGGGACACACAATACTATGGCCCTTCCCTATTTATAAAAGTACATAGGGCCATTGTGAGTTCATCCTCCAACCCATACACGGTGTCCGATAAAAAGCTAAATGTGATAGGAAACATGAGAACATAAATTCCAGGCCACTAATATCAGATAAGACTCTAGTTACCATGTTTGGATAGACTTGGTTCAGGTTCTTCCAGACCCCGAACCTTTCTGACTAGCTGAACCAATTTGAACCGAATCTTTAAACCTTCCTTAAAATATGCAAGAAAAAAAACTTCAAAAACAATCTAAAAGCAAGAACAACTATTTTATGTATTTTTCTGTGATTATTTGAATTTCTAAGTAATTATGTATAATTTTAAGTGACTATCACATATATCTTAAAACATCATAAGGGGATTATCAGGGTACTCGCTATGTATGGTTCTCGATATTTCACTGGTTTGGAGATTGAACCTATCAACAACATTAGAACTTCTTTTACTACATCTAGGGGGAAGTGGCACCTGGTATTCTTGTCCATTTGAATCTCTAGACAAGTATGCACTTTATTCCTAATTTATTCTTCCTCTTTTTTCTCCTAGTTACCATACTTACCATGTTTGGCTAGACCTGGCTTAGGTTCCACCAGACCCTGAACCTTTGGGACCAGATGAACCATTCTGGACCAAATCTTTAAGCCTTTCCTAAAATATGCAAGAAAAAGACTTCAAAAACGATCTAAAAGCATTAACAACTATTTTTATGTTTTTTGTTGTGATTATTTGAATTTCTAAGTAATATGTATAATTTTAAGTGTGTTTATCTATCTACCTACCTATCTCTCTATCTATGTTAGAAAAAATATTTTATATATCAAATGCATGTAAGCTCTCCAGGTACATCAATGTATTCGACAAACTGATACTAAGCCAGGTATAAGAGTCTTTGGTTTTGCAATGTCATATGTGAAATTCAAAATACCTTTACTTACTAACCATCCATATACCAAAAAACATATGCCCAGACTAACAAACCATTGTCTAAGAAACACATTATCAAACTATCATCTCTATGCATGCGGTGATAGAAATCACATATATCATAAAACATTATAAGGGGCTTATCAGGGAACTCCACATTTATGGTTCTTCAGACTTCACTGGTTTGGAGGCTGAAGCCATCAATGACATTCAGAATTTTTTTTCCTCTACATCTGGCGGGGAAGTGGCACCTGATATTCTTGTCCATCAGATTCTCTAGACAAGTATGCACTTTTCCTACTAAATTCTTCTTCCTCTTCCTTTTCCTTCTCAGTCACACCATGACAAATTCACGTTCAGCACCAACATCGATGATTTAATTTCGCCCCAGCTTCTCCAAATTATCAAACTCTTGTTCTTTTAGTTGTCAACCAAAGTTTACTAAAGAAAAGTAGATATTCTCATTTAAATTTATGTTGCATGAATTTTCAGAATGTGGGAATGTTGGGAACATGGATCTGAGTGTCCGGAACAACTAGAAGTTTTTCCCAAATTTCTAAGAAACATCTAGTTGGGAGGGATACTATTATATATTAAAAAAAATATTGTAGATTGCAATGTATCCAAACAATGATACATACAACTTGCACGATTATAGTGGATGGTGCGTTGATATATAATATATTGGGAGGTTGGGGAAGTTGTAGAACCAACTTCAACTAATCCCAATTCGTAATCTTAATATATTTTTTCACTTCATCTTAATATGTGCGTGGGTTTCATACAACCATACTAGCGCACAGTAAACAACTTTTTCACTTTACAACCAGTGTTTGCAACATTTGAAAGATGTGTGTTGGTTATCTTCAAGCAGAGTAGCATTTAGAACGCTAGATCATTGTGGCAATAGTAGCGCACATGTTATGAAAACTGTAGAAAAAATAATTTTTTCAGCTGAAGAGTGTGGTTTCAGCAATAACTCATCCAAGTCAACCTAGCTCTTCCATCCATAGTGTCCTTTTGTGTGATCGATAGAGCAATGTGATCACGCACGGAGAAGTGCAGATTTGACCTATAGCACACTAGGTCTTCTCTTCATGCCACCATTGTATTTTCCCGATGGCTTATCACCCACACCTTCATTGAAAAGATCCACACTTTTAAGGGATTTGTCTACCTCCTACAATATCAAGGCCAAAATGCAAAACCATTTACTGATAATTCAAACCCAAGTATTGTAAAATCATGCACTTACTTGGGAACAACTAAAGTGAATGTTTAATTGATGATCTTACATTTTGAAGAGGGATTCCTTTTAGGTTCTTCAACCTACCATAAAAAAATAGGTGTTCCCTTCTTGTTAGAGTTTCCCAGGTCAAGTTGTGACAAATTAAATAACACATTTTGTCAGAAATTTTCACCACAAGAAAATGAGCAGAATTAATTATACCTAGTAAAGAACAATAGTTTTCATCCAAATCTAGCTACATATTTTCACATTCAAAATAATGCCACAAAGTGCACATCATCAAGGGAGTTCCTAAGGGAATTATTAATTACTCATGGTATGGATAAATCCCCATGCCTGTGTATATTTTATCCACATTTGTCGATATATCGAGGCCCCCTATGTATGTCCTCCTTGATGTGGGAGCCAAAAGTCCAATCATCTACAAGATACAACACTTCACATCTTTTTTTTGCACATGAAGTATGGAAAATTGTGTCATTTTTATGCATTTGGATTTGAAACTATACAAAGAACGGATGCTGACCAATGTTGTAGAATATGCTTAAAGTGAAATTACTGAAGGTCGAACTGCTAGTTTCCTGAATCTTGTTTACCAAGTTTGTGCTTGTTTAGAAATTGCAATTTGAGTCAATCCTCAGCTATTACAAAACAAATTTAGTTTCCAATAGATAGTATAAGACATAAGGAAGCTTGTTCACATATTTAAGGAAGAAAATAAACCACGTCGACAGTGTTTATCATGGCAGAGTCAACTCGACAACAATAATTCACTTCAAATTTTAAAGGTTGCATCTCTTTGTTGAGATCCTTCTTTTCCAGAAAATTTTGAAAAGTAATCAAGGCCAAAATTCAAGTTTGTAGATCCTGCAATATAATTTTATTGATTTTTTCTTCATCCTCTGCCTTGACGACCATCAGAAGTGTTAAATTAATGTAACTCTGAAATATATTCTACTTGTATTTTATTATTGTAACTCCATCGGGGATTTCATTATTACATTTGGTCATGTAAAGGTCATGAGGTTAACCCTCCATTGTAAGTCAGATCGTTAGCACCCAAGTAAAGGGCAGTGGTTCCTAAAACAAGGTTTCATTGCTCAACAACCTCAAATTATATGAAGTTGCCATATTGTCCAACCACACTTTGGTATGCCCATGACAGGATCGGGACTAGGTCTTTGGGGCCCAACACCAGGTGTTGTTTAATGGAACAAGCAGTTCCCAATATGGACGGAACCAGGGGAGTTGGCTCTGCGACAGCTTCTTATTGTGTGCTCCCGGGTATCAAGGGGTAGCGATACTAATCCATCATTGAGAGAATCGTATTAAAATATTGGGAAAAGGCCAATATAGACATTGGATAAGAACCTGATCAGTCACCACATTCCCTTTTTAGTCTAGGAGCTAAGGTATACAAAGTTCAATCAACTGCCTGAGATTTTACTTAATAAACTTAACTTTTTCGGGAAAACCAAGTATTCATTCCTCTACTTCCCTAACAATTATATCCTTGGTATAACATCGGTTAGCATCATCTCTAGTTATTGTTCGGTCTATTATCCCAAAGTTCCAATTATTTATCTGTCATCCTGTAGCATTCCTAGTTGAATTTATTTGTATTAGCTCCTCTGTTGTTGATTTTGCATTTCCCAAATTATAAACATCCTTTGTGGTGTATTTTTGGAACACTCATCATATTTTACTTATCTTGCATGAAAAGATGCCATAAGACTATTATTTGCAAGTTTGGGTGTTTCCTCTTTAGCAATATTGAAACGATCATGATTGTTTGTTTTTATTATATGCATTTTCTGGTTTATCTATGTTTGAATTTAAGCAATCTAAAGCATAAAGTTACAAGACTAGACAAGCAAGATCATTATCAACAGGAAATTCATTTGGTTCAAGTTTTAAAAATTGTGATTCTTAGCTCATTTTTTGCACACTGCAAGGGGATGTCTCACACTTTACAATATTCTTCCTAATAACTATTGATGAGAATCAGAGAAAACAGATAAGGTATTAATACAATTGATACATTTTTTACTATGCTTCCAGGAGCCTTCGTAATCAGGTTTATCGCTACCATGCTTGACTGATAAAAACTCAAGCATGGTAGCGTTCAAGTAGGAGTCAGATGTGTCATATGACTCATATTCTTTAGGATATTGGGAAGGTTTGGAAACCATGCAGCGTTCAGGTCATCCAAAAGAGTTTTCAAGGAAGTTGGCTGAGGTAGCTGAATGATTTTCATTTTGGTAATTGACATTATTGCAAGGTATCTAATTAGAATTACTTAATTATACTGAGGAATGAAGATGTAGTTGTCAGAAGAATTAACTCTTGGTAAAGAGGGATGTGGAAAATATCTATACCCCAAACCTATAGTAAGTATCTCCCATCAATGATCAGTGATTACCTATCATTTATTGTTGTCTTCTGACTTGGACACCTCCAATATATGAGCATTGTCCACTCTAAGAATGGATATTTCCCATCTCTACTAGCCATGCACGTGTTGTTTTTTGCAATGAACTCTCTTCTCATCGGATAATAGGATCATTAGTAGTGGTTTCCTTAAATAAGTTCCATTTCTTGAAATGCTCTAGGCACTTCTCACTCTTTGATGTGACTTCATCATATACCTTGCCATAATATTTGAGAGCACCACACATCACTATATCCTTTGGTGCAATAACACTATAACTCAATTTGTAAAAAGTAGTGAATGGAATCTCATCGAGTATGGTCCACTTAGGCTAAATATCTACAGAACCCTTTAACACAACAACTTCCCTACATTGAATATTATTCATGTTTTGACTGTAAAATGGATACCAATGCTGGCATTCCTTCTTGCGTTCCCACTTTTTGGCTTCACGTTCTTCTTCCTTTCTTGAAGGGAGTTTCCTTTGTTGATGGAACCTCCACCTGGGGAAAAAATTTGGATTTGGAGGGGGATTCACATCCTACAAATGAAATGATCCTCGTATGCTTCATCAAAAACAAAATCAAAGACATTATTATCTTTCCCACCCCTTAGATTGGGTTGAGCATTTTAATTGTGGGTCCAATTTCCACCCTTCCATGATGCTCATTTTTAGAGAAAGGGGCATACGGAACACTATGCAATTGGAATTGTAGCATAACATGGTCCTTTGTAGGTTCCTAGACAAATATATTGTTTGCAACATTTAGTACATTCAATTCTGGCCACATTGTAAATTTAACATATATAGTTCTTGGTTACTCTGTTTAACTTTGTAGGAAACTGAAAGTACACAAAATATAAATCTAAGATATTTATGGTCATCTTCATTCTTTTTAAATGAGAAAGGAAGATGGAATCATAGAAGCCAGTGTGATGTTTTTCAATAGTCTATTTACTAAACAGAGTAACCAAGAACAATATATGTTAAACATTTATTCATCCAGTGGTTACTCAAGTCTTAAAATTCTAGTTTTTTTTATAGTTGGCATGGAAACCTTGCGGTTTGATATATATAGATTATATTTAGATCAAGGATATGTTAAGTTCTAGCTGAGACAATTGTGGATGTTACCTTGGATCAATAGATCTATTCATGGCCAGTAGATAACTTGTTCTCCAAACAGAAGTGCAAGATAGCAATTAGATTTTCTAATACCTTTTAGCCTCAAACCGCTTCTCCATAAAGTGGCATCAAATTATATAGATATTAAATCTCAAAGACAATGCTACTTGGGGATCTCAACAACTTTTCAAGTCAAAGCTTCAACTAACTATCTTTGGCATTGTCACAAAATCAAAAACTCCCCGGGGATCTCATCAACTTTTCAAGTCAAAGCTTCAACTAATTATCTATGGCATTGTCACAAAATCAAAACCATCTTGAGATTATCCATGCATATTATATAAATACCTAGAAAATCTAGTCACCATATGTTGCTTGTTTACAAAACAATAGTTATTTTGGTTGTGTATCTTGTCTACTTTGAAAACAATGTGAGATTCTATTATTAGGAGCTCAAAGATAAGCTTTTTTTTCCAGTCAAAATGTTACATGCCTATCACTATTTCCATTTTAGGGTTTTGATCCAGGAGGATATTGGTGGCCACCCACCTATTCCACATGGACCCCCGCCATTGTTTATTTAGTTTTTCAGTTTCCTTAATTGTAGCACAATTCACTATTTTTGGCAGTTTTCGGGTAATAAACTTCCAAAGCCGTTTTGAGGCCCTAAACGACATTTTTTCAGCATCGAATGGTCGTGCAAATATGATTTTGTTCTTAACTTCATTTTTTTTGTTGACGGATGTAGTACTTGAATAGGTCTTTCAAACGATGTATCATGTGCGTCAAACAAAGGTAGTATGCCAAAGTTACGACCCCAGGAAATTGATGTACCAAGTTATCCAACGGAGCCCATATTCTGGCGTTTCACCTCCTAGGGTTTCCTTTGTTTCTCAACAATATATAGGCCTTCGAGCCTCATTGTAACGCAGAGTTTAGATTCATGTATTCGCTGCATCTCTTCTTAGAGATAAGCTACCAGCACTCTAGCTAGTTTACTTCCATCGTGTATGTAAGCAAGTTTCAGTTCTTTGATTAATGAAATGAAGTGTTATTTCCGCTGCATCTTTGTTTTTATGGGTATTTGTGTATTCTGTTGCATTCCTGCATAAATCCGGATCAGTGGTATAAGAGAAATCTACTCTTTCTTGATCCTTCTTTGCATGTCCCCAACGAGGGGTATAAGGAGTTAGGGTTCGATCTGGTTGAACCTTTGCAAGATCAGCCTCATAAATCGTGACGGCCGCCAAAGACGAGGGCACAGAAAATCCTATCAAAATTTTGCTCGAGGAGGCCCTTGAAAAAAAAGGAACGCGATGATGGATAACTTCACCCATATCCTTCAATGACTTCCCACTGGCAGCGCGTGATGGATAACTTTTGCTAGGGAGGCATGTAATCAGTCCTAGAGATCCGATAGGTTGACCTATGTACTCGTAATAAGTCCTGGGATGCTCTTTAGATATCTTGTTGGTCGTGATTAGGCACGTAAGCTGATCCTGGGATATTGTTTTAAGGTTTTTCCTAATCACATGTAATCAGTCCTAGAGATCTGATAGGTTGAGCTGTGTGCTCGTAATAAGTGTTGGGATGCTCTTTAGATAATCTTGACGGTCGTGCTGAGGCACGCAAACTGATCCTGGGATACTCTTTAAATTTTTTGTGAAGGGATGCATGTAATCAGTCCTGGGATATATTTACGGTCGTTCTTAGGCACGCAAATTGTTCCTGGGATACTCTTGTCAGGTTTTTCATATGTACATAATCAGTCCTGAGATACCACCTCTATCAGACCACTCACAGAGATGATGAAGACCTACAGGAGGCTAGTCCTACATCTAGCATGAAAAAGGGCTGGTTCTGTAGAACTCCCTATGACGAGAAGAATTATGAGATATCCCAGTGATCGAGATGTCGAGTACAGCAGCAGTGATGATGATGATGCTTCATGATCCAGTGATGATGATCCAACTCCATAATTGAAGACTTGTGGCGCAATGTATTGACGACCTGTGTCGAAAGAATACCTTCCTAGTTAAGAGGGAGTGTTGATGTATTTGTAACTTTGAAAGATATTCTTCTATGTATTAGACTTGTACTTTGTTATATGTATGATGGAGATGTATTATTCCTCCAATTAGAAGTGTCGTCATTTGTATTTGTAAGTGTCGCAAGTGTCACAAGTGTTGCAAGTGTCGCAACTTATATTTGATGGGTTATTAGACCACTAGTGTGAGGTCGGCCAAGATTATATCATGTGAGTGGGTTATTAGACTTCCTTAGGAAGTCGGCCCAGTTATTTTATTGGTAGGTCAAGTCAGTGTATAAATAGAGAGGTTGTGTTTCTCATTCTATTCATTCACTCACTTCTCAAACTCGCATAGTTGAGAGAGAGATTTGCGCACAAGTGGAGGAGGAGGAGTATCTGCTAGAGAAATATCTTTGGGTTTGATCATTGTGATCTCTTATTGTGGCTTATTCTATCTATGAGGAAGTTGCGGGGTTTTTCACCTTCTTGGTTTTCCCCGAGGAAACTTTGTGTCTATTGTCTCTTGTGTTTATGATTGATATGTTGTACATGTTATTCCCTTAGTGATCCTAGATAATATTGAATGAAATTATAAAAAAATTAATAGTTAACTTCTTATCATTTGTATTAAGGTCTAATAGGAAAAGGTTTATCTTGAGAAACTATGATTTTCACCACAAACACCATCATAAATACATTACAAAGTGCTATTACAAACAAGAGAAAGTGTTCATATTTGATATTTCTAAAGAAATGTTGATCATAAGGAAAATGTTAACTTCATAGAAGCTTCAATGGATATATTTTATATGAATAATAAATTCGAAGGAAATTGTGGAAAGAATGGGTAGATTGAATTCCATCCATAATCCCAAACATATTTAGCATCCCAACTTGTGAATCCACTCCAAATTTTTAATCTTGATGATCTAGGGAGTTTAGTTCACACTACATATATTTGAAATACATTAAGAAAAGTTAACAATGCTAGGTTTGAACTTGATCCATCTACATATCTAAACCAATATTTTGGAAAGAAATATACCTATACATCTAATGAACAATGATATTTGAATAACCTTGTACGTAAAGCATATCAATCCTCCATATCACTTCAATTACAAGTAGAGAGAAAACTATACTATGTTCCACTTATTGTCAGTACCATGAGGTAAACCTATCAAGAAATAAAAATTTAAAAGCCTTTATAAATATAAATACACCTACACCACATCTTCTTGGGTTACCTTGTGAAGCAGAGAATCAAAGAATCCCCATGTCATTAAATTATCAATATCCAAATTTCATAACTTTTTGGCCATCTTTGGTTTTAAGGGCACCTTTAGGTCCTAATTTTTTTTTAACTTGTGAAAGAGTGATATACTTGATCTTTTAAGGATTCTATATTTATTGTGTGTATATTTTTCCATATGCATATGTCCTCCATGTAGTTCAAGAATCAGTCCCTTGTTTGAATTAGGGCTTTTCATCATTCCAAGAGTATAATTGGTGGTGTCGAAAAACACCATTGGTCTTGTTGATGGGCCCTTGTGTTCTTTTGATTATTCATATAACATGGGCACAAATAAGTGAAATGGTATAGAATCATGTACTAAGAATATAGATTTAGTCATATGTAAATGCATTAAAAAAATAACTTCACAATTTGCATACCTCAATATAAAACATAACCTTGAACATGCCATTTACCTTTCTTGTACAATTACTTGATGTTACACAGGTAGACCATATGGATCTCTTAGTTACAATTTTTTTCCCTTATTTTATCATTCTTTGAATTAGAAAGGATGTATCATACCTTTTGAGGATATCTTTCTAGTCATTGCTTGTAGTTGGATTCTTTTATTGATGACTATATAGGTAAAATGATATACCAATGCACTTGGTTTGTAATATGTAAATACGTTGTTGGTATTTATTGAGTTTTCATCCAACGTAAGGTATTTAGTTTTAACAAGCATTGAGGCAACTACAAATTCATTGCATTCATCATCGATAACCAATTTATTGAGTGTTTTCTTTCCCTCGATGCACTGTTCCAACCAATAATCAGTTCCCCATTCATTTACTTTCAACGTAAGCACCATGTATATGTGTTCTAATAAATTGAAATGGATGGTCAAATATATGTGTGTATGAATTTGATCAGATACAAACACAACAAACAAAGATAGATGTTGACCATAATACTTGAATTCTTTCCAACAATAACATATTTGGTTGTACATGATCGAAGATATGATCATAAGCTAGTTAAATAGATGATTCACTAGCCTCTAACTGTGTTGTTTGAATAATTACATGTGGGTTTATTGTAAGTGATACTCAATCCCATGCATCAATCTAGTCTTTTGATTCACAATCATCCCCTTCAACACTGCTACATGGTCCACAAAATCACACATGTTTTTTGTGTCCACATTTCAAATATATGGTTGTTTGAGCTTTGAAATTAATGAAATATATGAGTTCGACATACTACCTTGCAAAAATATGTATGTGACTAAAAAACATTGAATGCCTCCCAGAAATTTCCTTTCACAAGTCCTCTCTTTGTTGATTCCTCTCATCTTCTTGTTGGCTAAGCCATTTCTATAAAACACCATTGAACTATAGGATATCAATCTCAAATAGGGGATTTTTTCGTAAAATGCATCTTCTAACTATGCAATGTACAATTTTGATGCATGCACCAATTCATTATGCTCACCTTTCCCATGTCCACTCTATTTAGTTCCAAAACTGTGGCACATTGCATCTTTGTGCAACAAATTCAACCATTGAAATACACGAGCATTTTTTAACTTCCACGCACAACCATTTGTCCACATCCAATTTTTATCCATTTGTATATCTCTCTCTTTCAAGTAATTGTTGAACATATCAAAGCAATTATTAACACCCAAAATGTACCCCCGGGGTTGCGGGGAGGCAGAATCAGGGTAACCACTAACTGCTTTAGCTTGTGCTACTAACCCAGCACAAACTGAGAGGGCTCTCTCAATGCCGATATGAGACTGAAAACATGAACAAGCATAAACGTACAGTCTCTCTTCACAATCAAAATATACATTCAAACAATACACAGAAGGTCAAATTTCTGATGGTACAAATCGTGTGAAAGCGTTGGAGGGATAATCACAAGGAAAAAATGTTGGGCGATGGAGTTAAGGCATTACACACAAATCAGATAATAGTGTTGTGGTGTGGACTACTAAAACAGAGGCAAGGTAGCCACCCTCTTACCGTCGTAATGTTATTTTATAGTGGTAAAAGAAGAAAATAAGAACATACCATTGATATGAGCATCCAGCAAAGATGAATTCGATATCAACTTTAGTAGAAATATTGAGTGAATACCTGAGATAATAACCATAGCTTGTTTCCAAGAATTCTAAGTTATTATACATTGATCTCAGGCAGGAAATGAAAAACATAATGTAAATGCATAACAGGAAGTACAAGCACATGGAGAAGAGAGAAAAAACAGACTACAAGTTAGAGCAACATAGGAATCTCTGCAAAACAGTCTGCCATAGGCACTGCACATTGTATTAATATGAAGGTCTCAAAACCGGGCTCGCCCCTCAGGCCTTAGCCGAATGATTTTCCAACCCTTAATTATTCTATTACAACGATTTTATAGGCTCCCAGTCTTGAGTTGGTCCTTAGGAAACAAACAAATTTATGCTGCCACCTCTACAGCCCAAAATCAAGAAATATCACATATGTGTCACGTTCAAAACAGACTGATTAAGACGGGGAACAAAAATACCATGAGCAGGGTGCCACCTTATTCCTGAGTCTTCAATTGGCCTTGCGAATCAAAGAAGTCCTCTATTTTCAAAGAGTTGTAAGCCTGTGACTCATTTGCTGGAGGGGGAGGTGTCGTTCCCTCAGTGGATATCACGAAATCTTTGAGAATCTCCATGTCCTACTGGATGTCCTGCTCCTCTTCTAGGGTCTCCTTCTTTGCTTGACGTCGAATTCTTTTGTACACCTATCGCCCTTCGGGCTCTTCATATTCGCGAGCAGAGCTAGATTCCACGTGGTCGAATACCACAGGAGACGAAGGAGTGTGTTCTTCCTCCACCTTGGACCATGCTTGTTCTGGCATAAAAACCACTCCGGATTCCTGCTCCTTTTCCATTACCAGATTCTAACTGAAAATATACCCAAGCTTCTAGGTGCACCACCTTCTCCATATATCGATTTCGAACAGTGGACGTAAGGACCATATCCATAATTGTTGTGATGATGACAGTATCTACGTATGGTCGCATTTTCCATGATGACCTATCTGAGCCTCCCAGTCGAGTAACAATGATGCCCAAGGCTCGAGCTGACATGAAACACGCTGGGAAAATATCTCCAGATAGATGGCGGAGTATATGACGGTGCTGAGGTGGCGTCCTGTAATGTCCCTTGTTATAAATTTTATTAAAATTGCAATTTTCCACTTTTTTCCTTGGTTCGACCTTTGACTAGTTTCGATCTCTAGGTCCCAAATTTGCCCCAAATGATCCCAAATATTCTGAGAAGGTATATGAATTATATTAGAACATAAATATGTGTTTTAGGGATGCCTTTGTACCTTTAAAACACTTCTGCAAATACTCTTTCAATTCTGGTCAATGTAGGTAACTTTACTAGTGATTTCCCTTTGACTAGTATTGGTCTCTATGTCTCAAATTGACTCCAAATGCCTTCAAATATTCAAGGAAGGTGTATGAATGATATTAGGGATTGAATATGATTTTCAGGGATAACATATGGCCACCAAAAGACCTCTGCAAACTCTCTTAAGATTCTGTATCAAGTATGCAATTTTACTAGTAATTTGGGGTTCAAATCCCCCTAAGGTAAGTACTAAAAATGGCTTCCCAAATGCCTCCAAACCCACTCAAATTTATGAACAGAGGTATGTAATGTGTTAATTATGTTATTAAGGTCTCATATGCACCATTAATGTTTTATTACAACTGTTCTCACCCTCTCCCATTCAACTGCAAAAATCACCAATTCGACCCTTGGGGAAATGGCACTATTTCTTCTCCCAATGCAATTAAACTGAGTAAAAATACTTCAAATGCTCAAGTACAATACATGAAACTTGTAAAATACATCCATGGCAGTCCATTAATCACAAATTCATCATAGAATCATCCATTCATTTGAAATCATCATCAATACATTGGTTCACAACAAGGTAGTGGGGAAATGGCATTGTTCTTCCATTAAAAATGAGATTTATACATTTCTACTTGGAATTTCGACTTGAAACTTTCTGGAGATGAAGAAAAGAGTATTTAATTCATATTTCAAAATAAATGGGGCATTAGAAGCTCCCCCAAAGAGTACAATAGCTCACCAAAAACGCCCTCCCTCAAGGATCAAGAATATGCCATCAAAACTGGAAATGGTTGAAGGAGCGAGCTGCAATAGAAGAAACCATGAGCTTCCCTGTAGCTTACACCTGCAAATAAAGACTCCATTAAAGCTCCAAATGAAAGGTCTGAATGGCCTTTCCAATTGCCAACTTGGATGGGAATCTTTCACCCTCGAAATTGGCTAAGGCAAGAAACTAGTCATCCACTAGCTCTCCCTCTTCACAAATGCAATTGCAAATTCTACAAATGATCAAAAGCCATTCTCATACTTCATTTCTACATTTTATAACCAACATTAGCCTTCTAAGGGTCGAAATCCTCTCAATAGATTCAATAGATTTCCATTTAGGAAATATTCCACATTTGCCACTTGTCTCCTAGTTCCAACCTTCCATCTTCTCCCAAATTCGATTTTGGGTCTCTTTGGCTTCTCCAACTCCCAAATTCGACTTCCTTGAGCCTATTTTTGGGGCTGACATGTCATAGTGGTCAGATGTCAGAGGTCAGGTCTGAAATTTGTCATAGTTGTCATAGATGATCCATCATTGGTGTCATAGGGGCTAGGGAATCTAGCCCAAGTGTCCACAAACTTCCACTTTGACTCTTTATCTTCCATGGAGGTTACCAATCCTTCCCAATTCGACCTAAGATACTCAATGACATGTGTTATGACTTAAATCACCCAAGAGTGTTCACATTCCCATTAATTCGAATTTGCAAAAGAGATATACCATGTATCATGAAAAATCAAGCTAGTGTGGGTCCCACATCCTCCATATGTCTCCAAAACCATTTGTCACCTAGGATTTCTCTTGAATTTCTTTATTCACTCTATTTATTAAATACTTGAACCCTTCTAATGTCTAAACATCATTTATTATACCCCTTATTCCAAATCCCAAAGCTTCCACCCCAAACCTAGGAAACTAGTAATTTTCCTCCTTGGCAATTATTTGACCCTTAACATCAATTTTACAAACTCTAATGAATATGGCTAATGTGATTAGGCCATTGTGACCCAATTCCAAATTTGGGACATGACACCTCCATTGTATTTTCAATCATTTTGGCGGCAGTAGAGACGTACTTTAAGCCATCGATCCGCCTCCTTCATCGTCGGCTTAACTGTAACCTGCTCGCCTGCTTAACACCATGTCAGCACTAATAGTGCCTTAAAATTTGCAATATCCAATCGCACATACTAATTTGACGGACGACATCTTTAGCCTTCTGTCCCAAGTTTAACACAGGGAGCCGAAAAGGTTCGTCGGTTCTCCAAGAGAAAATCCACCTCTGCGCAGCGATGATGAACTCCCTCGGACCAAACCCTCGGACTCTGGCATTTGGGACGCAGGAATCCCAAGAAAATTCCAATGGTCGAGGCATTTACTTGGAAAATATCTAAATTGCTCTATGCACGTCCGAACCATTCAATTTCTTAATCCCCAGTACAGATAGTCGAATGCCTAGGTCAAATACATCGAAACCCTTATCTTCTAGGGCAAATTTAACACTGGCATTACCAAAATCCGGTCCGCCCTCCATTCTATCATTATAAACAGGCTTAGCTTTGCAGAGAACGACAGTTATGGGGTCTTTCCCATCACTAGAATCTCTGAGAATGAATCTTCCCATCATCTTCTTCGTCTTCCACA
This sequence comes from Larix kaempferi, assembly GCA_027924585.1. NCBI lineage: Eukaryota > Viridiplantae > Streptophyta > Pinopsida > Pinales > Pinaceae > Larix > Larix kaempferi. The sequence continues at coordinate 12,496,515 of BSBM01000444.1, read as the reverse complement.
TGCCCGGAAACTCCAGAACCTGACAGCTTCAAGACGTGAATGTCAACTCTACACATGCATCTTTATATATATAACCTTTTTAACTTTAAACTTCGGTATTTTTGCTGGCTATCCAAGATTTTCATCCATTGATCCCTTGTGCAAATATCTAGGCCGTTATATTTTCTCTCACTTTAGCTGATTTGACAACCCCTCCCTTTCTGTCGTCGGATCATCCCTCAAGCTTTGATCCGCATTGTCCATTTATCAGCTTCATACCTCAACAAAGTGGTGTTGCACCCGAGAGTGGTTTCACTTACCGCACAACCTCCTTGCGATGAAACCTGGATTTGACACCTGTCGGGCGGTTTCGTTCATCGCGACCACCATCTCTCCTATCCACCATGCATCTTCACGACGCGACAATCATCTAGGACCATCGATCCTCCTAGGACAATATACATCGTTTCTTTTGTCACATTGCACTTATACCTTTCAAATCCCGAACTCTGACCGTAGGATATTGCTTGGCTTCCCTGGGCCATCCACATGGCCAGTGACCTACCTTTATGCCTCGACGGTATCGCATGTCCCTGAGATGGTATTACTTACCGCCCACCTTACCATGCGACGCTTCCTGCAGCTGTCACCTGTCCGGCGATATCACCCCTCGTGACCACTCGTGCCTCTATTCCCCGCGCAACTTGGCTATGCGACAATCAATGATAGCTGTTGATCTCCCTCTTGCGCCCATCCAACGGTGGGGAACCTATGTGATGATTAACCTTTAAAATATTTGGCATTGGACCATAGACTTGAGCTCCTTTTTGGCCATTTTGGTCGCGTTTTTGCCTTTCTTTTGGGATTTTCCTTAGGCCTATTTATATTTGGCACCCCTAGGTCAATTTTCTCATACCTTAGCACCTGGCCATGGAAATAAATGGCATTTAGGCTTCCTTCAGGGAAATTTTCAAGATACCCCTCTATTTCACCTCCATACTTATGCTGCAAAAACTAGGTGCTAACAGCAGTGTTCTAAAAAATGTTGGTCAATGAATCTTTCGTCACTTACATAGAAGTTAGAATCCTTCAATGTTATCTTCATGTCTTCGTTTCTATATGGCACATGCATATATATGATATGTACCATTATGATGACCTGATCTAAATGAAAATAATGGTTTTGAATCTCATTTTGTGGTTGAAGGGTGTAGTTTTAAGTAAAATCCACAATTGATAGTACATCACTGAGTGGAAAGGTGTCCATGCAGATTGTAAATTACTCATCCTACCGACATGCCACTTGGAAGCATTGAACATATTGTTGTTTTTTTAAGTCTCTGATGAAATCACATACATGTACCCAATGGAAAAAAAATAGGGCAAAATTATAATTGCTCGTTTGTGAATTATATGTAAAATTTCTGCATGTAGTTAGAATATAACCTTTTTAAACTATATGTACTCCATTAAAGTATAGGTCACTCACCCAGTATGTTCCCACTATTATATGTTTTTCTTTTTTTCCCTCCATCTAGTTCACAAGTAACATATTTGAAACTCTGAATGTCAACAACCATCCTACGAAATTCATGATCCTTGCTTTCATGAATTCACTAGCTCAATAATACAAATCCCTTCCACATGGATCATATCCTATATAAACAAGATTCTACATAATATTTTTGTCTATCAATCATTAGACACATGATACAATGAATAAAGTATCTTGATGATCTTGGAGGTAGTATGAATGGGAATTTATGTACATGGTTAGTATGCAAAACATGATGAATGTGTATATATGTTCCATAATAATAAACAAATTATATTTGGTATCTACAACAAGATATGTTACACTTTGTACATGTTCTAAAATACTAAGGTTTGCATTTTTCAAGATATATTTTTCCTAGGTTCAACTCCTTATGCTCATTCTTGATTCTCTCATACAATTTTATTTGTAACATGTCAAGAAAGTGTTTAATGTTGGGTTCACAATATGTAGAATATTTTATGAACTTTAGAACAATCTTTTGATTGGATGAAGGCCTAGTATGTTCACACCAAAATTCTAAATATTCCCTCTTTGACTTAATGTTTGGGTTTTGAATGCACTTCATTGTTAAAAATAATTCTTCATATGTATGTATAGGTATTATTTATTTAGAGTTGAAAGTGACCCCTCTTATGCAACCACATATTTTTTCCTTAAATATACATCCATGCATGGAATTCATTCAATTAATTTCTTAAATGACATTGCTTACAATGTTTGTAGAAACTCCTATTTCCCTTAGTGAATTTCCTCTAGAGAGCTACAATGCACAACTTTAACCCTATAAATAAGAATTAAACTCCATAGAATTTCTAATTCAAAGACATGAAGGAAGGGAAATGCTAAATTAAGGGATAATAAATGTTTTTTTCCTCGAATAGACCCACGGCTGAAGCGAGCTCCAAGATAGTGCATTGAAGGTATACGTTGCAGAAACGTTTGGAGGAACTCTGGCGCTGGATGACCTGCATACTAACATTTATCCACAGTGGAGGAGGATGCTGTAGAGCGTGCGGTACTGTGCTGAATATGCAGATGACCCCCTTCTTATTCGCCCAGACCTTTGATAGAATGGAAAAATCCAAGATTACGGTAGCTGAGCGTTGCTAAGATACAAGAACGCTGGGCTTTCAGGCTATGAGGGTTGCGTCGGCTGCTTGACTTACAGGGAGAAATGGAATTCAATGGTCTTGGCAGGCAATGGCGATCTTTGACTGAACCTTGGTGCTGGGTGGAATATTGACGGGGATTGCAGATGCCCTTGCTGTGACTGTGGCTATTCGGAGTAGATTGGGAATTTTTGTGGACTGGGTGGTGAAGATAGTGGACATTTTGTAAGGAGGATTGGGGAGTGGGATCTGGGGTTTTCAGCCCTGTTGATCTGGGGCATTATGGCGAGCAGTTATGAGCAGGAGGTGGACTACACATCCGATGGAGATTGTGCCAGAGGGATTTTCGACCTTGGAACAAACAATGCTGCGGCCTCTGGGTCGAGGGCATCAATGGGATCACTCTTGACAGGTAGGGGGGCAGGGTTCTTTCCTGGGCCTTCGGATGACCGGCCAGACTTGGCATACCTATTAGGGAGGACACTACAACCACAATTGGGAACTTTCACAAACTTCCCAACCTGTTCGGCAGCATCATGTGTGGAGGGGCTTGATACACTGAATAGAAATGGCAGACGGAGGATGGACCAGGGTGGCGGTTTGGACACCCTATCCGATGGGAATTTGGTTAGGTCTGGGGATTTTTGTGATTCTGATGACAGGGGACAGGGTAGTGGAGGATTGGGTTACTCTTCCAGTGGTCATTTAGCGGGAGCTACTGGTGGTGGAGATACTCTACCTGTTGATGCAGCCCTGCTAATTCCTCGAGCAGGAGTTTCTATGAAGGCATAATCACACAAAAATACTGCTAAAAAGGTCAAGGAACGGAAGAGGAAGGATAAGCTTGTGCTGGGCGTGGATGTATCGATTGAGGAGGCAGAGGATTTCACACAAATTGCTGTAGTTGGACATGTCCGTGGTAAGAGACTGGGACAAGGATCCCTCCAGAAATGGGCAGCCGAGCAGTGGAAAGACATCGTGGCTACTGCACCCATTGTTCGGGTCTTAACGAAAGGATGGTTCTCCTTCATATTGTCGAATATTGGGGAGGTTGATGCAGTCTTACATCGACATTGGTCAATGTTGGGCGTCCCTATCATCCTGAAACGTTGGTCTCCTTTCTTCGATTCCAAACAGGAGAAAATCGACAAAGAACCGATATGGGTGAAGCTTCCCGGGTTTCCCATGCACCTATGGAATGAAACAAGGTTTGCAGCGATTGGGAACTACCTTGGAGACTATGTATGCTCAGATTACTCCCATATTGAAACAGGTATTTATACTGTGGCAAAGATCTTGGTCAACATCGATCTTCGACTGGGGTTAACGGCTGAGATCAATGTACAAACGAAGGATGGGGCATTCCTTCAAATTCTGGACTATGTGGGTGTGCCGTTTAGGTGCCACCGATGTCACACTTATGGACATCTGGTTGCCTGTTGTCCATTATCATTTAGGGGTAGCAGACCGAAGGTAGTGGCAGCAGATGCTGAATGCAATGAGAAGGTGGTGAGCACATTGGCGATGGGAGATGATACTTTCGAACCTCCAGTTGGAAAATGGGCAGAACATTCTCCGGTGGTACCCGACGCACTGAGTGGGCAGCAGGGATCCAAGGAACTTCCGGTTATGGAAAACACTGGTTTGGATGTACTTGGGCACATGGAATCGGTTGCAGCAGGGGCAAATTTGGGTACCACGACTCCATTGACGCGGGCAGCCTCCAAGCTACAGGAGCTGATAACTATCCGTCGGGGCTCAACTTCGAACAACTCGGGTTTGTCTCCTCACTTATCCTCTACTGTATCTTTACTTAATGACTCTATTGGTTTGGGGGAAAATTGTCTTGGGACACTTCCTCCGGTCAGAACTGCTATTGGTCCTGTAGCTCCTTGTTATGTTTCGGATAGTGTATACACACCGTCCATTGTTTCTACTCAACACTCTCCCAGCTCTGGACGTAGTATCCGATATGCTCTCCGAAATAGGGTGATCACTGCTGATGGCTCGGGGGTTAAGGGACTTTCTGAAGTGGCTTTTAGTGCTGGGGGGAAAGGGCGGGGCCGCAAATCTCATTTGTCAATAGCTCAAGAGAGGGCAAAAGTTGATTTAGTTATGGGTACACAATCCACTATCGAATGGGCACTTAGAGCAGCGAAAACCCAGGAAGGGGGTTTCATATGAAATTATTATCTTTCAACTGTCGTGGGTTGGCGAGTCCCATTAAAAAATCGTCACTACGGAGGTTGGTGGAATTAAATCAACCGGATGTTATAATGTTACAAGAAACTTTGGGAGGCAGTGAGGAGGTTGTTCGGGCATTGGAACTATTGCTACCTGGCTGGAAATTTATTGGTGTGGATGCTCGTGGACGGTCTGGAGGGCTGGCCACAGGCTGGAAGATGAATAGCTGCAGGTATGACTGTTCTTGGGGCATTCCCTCTGGTATTGGATTGGAAGTCTGGGATGCATTGATGGGGAGGAGGATCACTGTTCTCAATATCTATGGGCCCTATTTAAATAGGGTTGGATTCTGGGACTCTTTGCTTAGTATGGACATATTTGCTGGAAGGGATGTGATATTGGGTGGGGATCTCAACCTTACACTGGGGACTTCTGAAGTTTGGGGGCCTCGGGCTGTTCCGGATACACTAGCAAATTATTTTATACAAGCCTTTGGAAGGAAGGACCTTATTGACATTCTACCTAACAGGTTATCCCCCACATGGAGGAATAAGAGAACAGGAGATCAGCGGGTGGCTAAGAGGCTGGATAGGTTTCTGGTGACTGATGTGCTGGCCATGGGAGTTGATGTGGTCAAGCAATGGGTTGGGATAGGGGGGGTTTCAGACCATTTCCCAATCCTGCTGGAATTAAGAGGTGGTCGAGAAAAACCTCCCGGTCCATTCAAATTCAATCCTAGCTGGTTGAAGGAGGAGGAATTTCTTAAATTAGTCCAGGCACAGTGGGTTCATCGACCACCGGAGTCTCTGGAACATGCGGGAGTACACTTTCAACACAATCTGAAGCGAATAAAAGAGGCCACTATTCTCTGGGCCTCTGAAAAACGCAGGAAAGATGATCAGAAACTGAGGGATGCTGAGCTGAATATTGATCGATTACTACACAGCAGGGGCATGGGATATCTGGATGAAGTGCAGAAAGGTGAGCTGTTGGAGTGGGAATGCTGCAGAAATGTGATTCTGTCTGAGAGAGAAGAGATGTGGAGAATGAAAAGCAGAGCGCTCTGGCTTCAATGTTGGGACGAGAACACAAAATTTTTTCAAGCCTATGCAAAGGGGAGAAAAGACACTAATTCTATTTGGGAATTATCCTCTACTGACGGGGAACAGGTATCCAGCTTTGATGGTTTGGCTGATATGGGGGTAAGACACTTTGGAGATCTATTCACTGCACAACCTGGGGCCACTATCACTGAGGTTATTCGGATGACTCAGCTCTTCCCTCGTTTTGTGGGAGAGGAGGAGAACACTATGTTAATGGCGGAGGTGTTGCCGGATGAGCTCTCGCTGGTTATGCACTCCTTCCAGAAAGATAAGAGTCCGGGGCCTGATGGGTGGCCTATAGAATTTTTCTTGGGTTTCTTTGATTTGCTCGGAGAAGATCTTTTGAATGTGGTGGAAGAATCTAGAAAGGCTGGATTTATACATGGACCCTTCAATTCGACCTTTTTAGCCCTCATTCCTAAATCGGACAAGCCTGAAAGCTTTGATGAATTCAGACCTATCTCACTCTGCAACTGCATATATAAGATTATATCAAAGGTTATGGCGAGGAGACTCAAGATTATCCTGTCTCAGAATATATCTAGTGAACAGTTTGGTTTCTTGGAAGGCCGTCAAATCCACGAGGCAATTGGAGTCGCACAGGAAGGCATACACACTATGAAGGTGCTGAAGCAGAAGGGTGCTGTGATCAAAATTGATCTCTCCAAAGCATTTGATCGGGTTAGTTGGCTTTATATCCGGATGCTTCTAACACACCTGGGCTTCTGCTATGAATTTATACGATGGATTATGGCCTGCATCACCATGGTGAGCTTTGCTGTCCTGATAAATGGTTCAGCGAGTCCATTCTTTCATGCTGGCAGGGGCCTACGACAGGGATGCCCCCTGTCACCGTTGTTATTTCTCCTTCTTGCTGAAGGCCTCAGTCGATTTATATTGAAAGCAAAAGCTGATGGCTCATTTCGTGGCATATCCATATCCCAGGTAATGTATATCACACATCTCCTTTTCGTTGATGACATACTGATTTTCTGTGATGGCTCGAGACAGGATATTGATAAGGTAGCTGAAGGCCTCAATTTGATGCAAGAGGCAGCGGGTATGTTAGTAAACACTGATAAATCAACGATCACATGCTCGCATTTAACCGAGGGGGAGATTAACAGAATGGCTATGAGACTACCCTACAGGACTCTTGATTTTGATGCTGGGTTAAAATATCTTGGCTTTCACCTGAAACCTAATGCATATTTGAAAGTTGATTGGCACTGGCTAATTGCTAAATTAGAACAGCGACTTCGTGGCTGGAGTCACAGATGGCTTTCGAGGGCAGGGAGGCTGGTTTTGGTTAAATCAGTTTTGGAAGCGATTCCAGTGTATTGGATGTCCCTCGCTTGGATTCCCAAAGGAGTCCTGGAGCAGATCCGGCGGCTGTGTTTTGCCTTTCTCTGGAAGGGTAAGGGTGATAACCGGGCTTTGGTGTGGGCCAGATGGGATATGATTGCAGTCCCCAAAGCACTGGGAGGCTGGGGCCTAAAGAATATCTTCCTTTTTGCTAAAGCCTTGGGGGCTAAGGTGGCATGGCGTATCATACAAACTCAGAGTCTCTGGACTAGAGTGGTATACCATAAATACATTGCTCCATTAACTCTTAATGAATGGATTAGGCAGGGCAATAAGATGCGGGCAAATTGCTCGTTGGTCTGGAAAGCAGTGGTGCAGCATTTTCATCTGATTGGGTCTGGATTAGTGTGGAGAATTGGTAATGGGAGATACACACGTATTGGACTGGATCCTTGGGTGGGGTGTAGAGGTGGACATGTCTTACCAGCGGCTTTACGGAATTTACTGGCAGATAGAGGCTGTCACTATCTGGCTGATATCGAACTACTGGGAGCATCCACTTTCTGGCAACAGGGGTGGATCTCTGCACAGAGTCTTGAGATTCCAGATGACTTGCTTGGAGCTTGGGAGGAATATATTCGGAACTTAAGATACACAAATATTCGCCTAACTAATCGGATTGATGAACTTATCTGGGAACACCATCCTTCTGGTCGATACACCCCAAAACACGGTTATATTCAGCTGAATGTGAATATCCATAACATGGATTTGGTGTGGTGGTGGAAACATCTGTGGACACTAAAGTGCCCGGGGAAAGCAAAACTACTCACTTGGGCTATATTGGAAAATAAGGCACCGACATGGGACATTCTACAGAAGCGTTTCATCCAGGGTCCGGGGTTTTGTCCTCTATGTAGGGAAGCGGCTGAGACAAACTCACATATTTTTGTACACTGTCGTTTTACACAAGCTGTGTGGGCCGACATCTGCAAACATTTGGAACTCAACGTGAGTTGGTGGGGAGTGGACTTTCATGACGCCTTCCAACTATGGTGGACAGATCACAAACATTCAATGTTTCGGGCTGTCCCCTGTATTCTCGCTTGGGGCATTTGGATCACCCGTAATAAGCTCATATTTCAGGATTCCCGGGTACTTTTGGAACAGGTCGTGGCACAAGCCGTGGTTGTTATAATTCAATACAAGCCATCTATCAAAGTGACACGCATCAGACCTGTGACCTTGGAAAAAATTGATAAATCCATGCCGTGGGCTTACTTTGATGGCTCATCTATAAACCACCAATCGGTGTGTGGTGGAGGTGGCGTTCTTCACAAATCGGAGTCCCATTATTTTCATATAATGGCTGGTTTGGGGAGTGGTTCAAATAACTACGCTGAACTGATGTCACTTAAGTTACTGATGCTTTTCGCACTTGAACAAGGTTGTTTATCTCTCCAGATTTTTGGCGACTCTCTGATAGTTATTGAATGGGCCAAGGAGAATACACAATGTAATGTAATGTTTCTCTCACCTATATTGGAGGAGGTATTACGGTTAAAAAAGGCTTTTAACTATATTACATTCACACATGTATACAGGGAGCGAAATGGGATGGCTGACCTGCTATTTAAAGAATCGACAAATCAATCTATGCTTTTTGGCACATGGAGGATCACGATACATTCCACTGAAGGCATCTACAGCTATACACACAGGCCGTTCTTTGGGGACAATGTGGACCGTATGGAGGATTAGAACAACATATTAATACTGGGCTGCATATGTAATTACATACTCGAGCTGTATGGACAGATTTGTTTCTGCTGAGACAGATTTTTGAGACAGATTATGAACATTTCTGAGACAGAATTTTGAGACAGAATTATGAACTTTTTATGAGTCAGATTTGTGATTTGTAGTATAGGAGGTCTGTTTGGTCAGACATATTTGATATGTATGAGACAATAGACAGTCATATTAATCTATGACAGTTATATGTACTCGGATAGGAGGACAGTTTGGACAGTCATATGGGCTGTATATATTGACAATGTAGGGATCTCTGAGATTCTATTACATGTGCAGAATGTAATTTTGTTCATAAATGAAATAAAATTACGACTTTTTCCCAGGAAAAAAAAAAAATGTTTTTTTCCTAACAAAGAACCCATCCTCCAATTCTAAATAAGCATTAAATGTTCATAACTAGAAGATTGCTTCTATGAATTGGTAGCTTGTTATCATGAAATTATGTTTCTAAAATTTTCATAATTAAAAGGAAACATCAAAGTCTATAATAAAAGTGGGAAAAATATAAGTTAATCATTTGATCCTTTGCATGTTTATAGTTTGATGATATGGTAATATCGATATGAAAAATCACTTATGATTTATATTTTTTGTGATATGATAGTGTTGCTTATTATTTATAATGTAAAATGTTGATGCTTTTATACATTTTTATTTGAAAATGTTATGGCTTGTGTTGTTAAAGGCCAATTTTGCTCAGCCATATTGATTGACATCTTTGGTGTGATATGCAACCTTGTTTGCTTATAATTGTGTATGTTTGTGAATTTGATAAATGAACTATAATTTTTTTCCTAGGGGTAATAATTTGACACTTTGGCATGTGTTTATTTATGTTGTGTGTTAGGACACATTGATGTAATTGTTTGATTATATGTTTTCATCCTAAACACACAAATTCTATATGGTGCAAATGTTGTTTTACATCTAAACATTTAGGTTGATATTATATAATGTGTATTTCTAGCATTTAGGTTCATGTGATATAGATGTAAATAGTGCTATGGAAAAGTTCCATAACACTATTTTAAATGATGGTAGAGGAATTTTAAGAGTTTAATTTCATCTTCTAAGAATTTAAATCGAGTTGCGAAATACTCAATTTTAGTTGCATACATAGGTTGATAGTTAGAGAATTGCATGCTTTACACAAATGTGATCATTTGAAACATGTGGTGGTTCAAGTCCAAATTACAAAGGTATCAGTATGCACAACATATAGTTATGAAACAAACTAGATTAATTTAGAATATATTCATTGAAGCATGAAAACAAATTACCAGCTCAAAATTTATCATATAACAACATGTAAGTCGTAAGTCACAATTTTGCAAAGCAGTGCAAATAAATAAACTAATGTAAATAATTATAGAAGGCTAGGTGATGATCAAAAGGAAATTTCGAATGGTGTTAAGTATGCATTGTTGCATTTCTATATGTTTCTACCAAGGATATTAAGTAGCCATCTCCACCTAGGGTAGATAACTTATCCCGATTCCATGTATCATGAATCAATCTAAATTTTGTTTTAATGTGAGATTTGTTCTTATTTTGGTTTATTTTATTGTATTTGTAAGTTAATAAGCATATGATAAATTTTTATGCAGGAAACATCATTCGAATGACATTCTCCACCACCACCTTTTCAGGGCCATCCTTCATAGATTCCACACATGCCACAATATAGTGCCAAGTATATCGTTGTCTTCCATTAGCATTTCCATGCCCCCACCCCAACAACCATGAGGTTTCTTCTTCCCATTATAAAACCAATGGGGGGATATATCTTCAACCAACCCCCCACCTTTTCCATTAGTTGCACCCATACAACATACACTAGTTTCCAATGTTGCATCCACTATTGGTGCACCCATCCACCCTACTGCAACCCCCCTATTGCATTCATAGTGGTTGAACCCATTCCCATTGTGGTTGGTTCAATTCCCATTTTGTATTTTATGAGGATGATGCTAATAAGTTGCATGTTGTATGTTGATGTTGTCCTTTTGCAATAAGTGCTTAAATGTCGCATGTGTGCAAGATTTGGGTGATAATAATGGAAGCCTTTACCATGACAAAGTGCTAGATAAAAAAGAAAAAAAATATCTTGTATCAATAGAAAAAAAATATTTTAAGTCTTTCTAAATTCGATCCTAACTCTTTTTAAGTAAAATTCTAACATAAACAAATTGATAGGAGGCATGGGAACCAAACATTGAAAAACATAAAAATGAATTTTGCATAATTAATAATCTATTCAATGTAGATCTGTAAGCATTCACATTTAGACAACATACATCATAAGAAAATCCTACAAAACTGATATATCATAATATATGTCAAAAAATATATTTTTGAGGACTCGACTTCACCAAAATATTATAGCCAGAATCAAAGTAAGACTTCCCAAAAACTACATATATGCCGCTCCTCGAATTCGAATGAATCTTGAGACTTCTGAGCTTTTCAAAACAGTAAAATTGTTTTTCTACAGCATTAATCACATGTATGGAGGTGGAGTCCAGCATTAATAACGGGTATGGAGGTGGAGTCGATTACATCAATCACATTCATGTGGTGGTTGGAATTACATGACATGTTTCAACATTCTCCCCTTTAATTTCAACCACATACACATTTACAGCATGATTAGCATCATAGATTCCCAGAATTTGTCTTTGAAATTCAAAAGTGTCTTTTCCCAGTTGCTTAGTGAATATGTCAGCGAGTTGTTCCTTTGAATTGTAAAAACAAAGATTAATTTCTTCATCATTTACCAATTCTCTAATGTAATGATACTGCGTGTCACGCTATTGATATGCTTGGTTCTCTTGTGAAATAGATGGTTTTTTGACAGTGCGATAACAGACTTATTATCGCAAAGATTGGTGTTGGTGCTCCTTGTTCATGCAACAAATCGAACAAAAATATTCTCATCCATATAGCTTGACATTTTGTTGATGTGGAAATGGCATACTCTGTTGATGATGATGAAATAGTGATTATGGGTTGTTTCGTTGATGCCCATGAGACAACTCCTGAGCCAAAACATAATGCATATCCAGATGTGATTTTTCTATCATCAACATTTCCAGCAAAATCACTATTTGTGTGCCCTGTCAATTTGAAATCTGAACCTGCTGAATATAAAATTCCATAATTCACTGTTCCTGCAACATAGCTCAAAATTATTTTACTTGCAAGCCAATGAGTACTCTTTGTTGACTCCATGAATCTTGAGATTAGACTGAAAACATACATGATGTCTGGTCTAGTTGCAGCTAGATACATTAAACTGCCAACTAGCCTTTTAAATAGACAAGTATCTACCTGACCTCCAACATCTTGCTTGCTTAACTTTGCGCCTGTAACTACAGGTGTTGAAACTGGCTTGCAATTTAGCATTCTAAATCTTTTCAATATATCGTTTGCATATTTATATTGTGAAATAAAGATTCCAGTTTCATATTGCAAGAATTCAATTCCAAGAAAAAACCTCATTAGGACAAGGTCAATCATCTCAAACTCACTCCTCATTATTGTTTTGAATTTTGCTAACATCAGATTTCCAGTATAAATGATGTCATCAGCATAAATGCACACAATTAAAACCTCACCATGCTTATTTTTTTTGGTGTACAGGGTAGGTTCATTGATACTCCTCCAAAAGCCATTGCTTATGAGATAGGAATCAATTATGTTGTACCAAGCTCGAGGAGCTTGCTTCATCCCATACAAAGCTTTCTTCAATTTATAAACCTTTTGTTTATGTCCATTTATCTCATAATGTGGAGGTTGTTTTACATATACCTCTTCTTGTAAAATTCTAGTTAAAAATGCAGATTTTACATCCATCTGGTATACTTTCCAAATATTATGAGCTGCAATAGCTAAAACAGTTCTAATTGTATCTAATCTGGAAACAGGTGAAAAAGTTTCATTATAGTCCATTCCATGTTGTTGAGCAAAGCCTTGAGCAACAAGTCTTTCCTTGTGCTTCTCAACTTCACCATTTTCATTGAACTTTGTTTCATACACCCATTTCACACCAATGCAGTCATTTCCTTCAGGTAGATTCATTAATTCCCAAGTATCATTCCTTTCTGTTGCATCTATTTCATCATTCATAACATCCACCCAAACTTTATCTTTGATAGCATCCTCATAACTAATAGGTTGATATGCTAACAATGCAAAATTTGAATTCAAATCTAATTGATCTTCAGGTTGATCATATATCTCCATAAGACTTCTAGTCTTCCTTCCTTTAACTCTAGACCTTAGTGTAGCTAAAGTAAGATCAGATTCATCACTTACCTGCGAACTTAGAGTAGGTTGATTTCTTTGCACTAATACCTCTCCTTATGCAAGAATTCTTGGTATTTTGACTACAGGCGATGCATTTCTTGTTGGTGTAGTGGTAACATGTGCTTGTACTTGTTGTCCTCCTTGAAATTCATGCTCTTCTTCTTCGTCATGTTCATGAGATAATACAGCTCCTCCTATAATACACTCATCTGCACTTCCATCCCATGCTTCTTCCTCTTTGAACTCAACATCCCTGATTATAACAAGCTTTTTGGTAATGGGATTGTACAATCTATATGCTTTAGATTACTCACTATAACCAATGAAGATAGATTTCTCACTATGATAATCCATCTTTCTCCTTAATTCAACTGGTACATGTGCATATGCTTTGCACCCAAAAAATCGTAAATGTGAAATTGAACATTTCCTACCCGTCCATGCCTCTTGAGGTATTTTATTAATCAAGCTACTTGTAGGAATCCTATTCAGAATGTATATTGAACACTAAAAAGCTTCTTCCCAATAGTCATTTGGTAAGTGCTTTGTCTTCAACATGCTCTGGGCCATGTTCATTATGGTCCTATTCTTTCTTTCAGCCACACCATTATGTTGTCGTAAATATCTAACGGTAAATTATCTCTTAATTCCATTGTACTTACAGAAATCTAAAAATTCATTTGAACGATACTGACCACCTCTATCATATCATAGCACTCTAATGTAGTTACCACTCTGTTTTTCAACCAAATCCTTGAAGTTCTTGAAGACTCTGAAAGTTTCAGACTTTTGTTTTAAGAAATATACCCAAGTCTTCATGTTGTAATCATTAGTAAATTTCAAGAAATAGTAAGCTCCATCCAATGAAGGGGTTTGCAATGGCCCACATAAATATGTATGTATGATTTCCAAAGGTAATTTTTCTCTATACAAACACCTCCATGATAGCTTTCTCTATGTTGTTTTGCAAAGATACATATCTCACATGAGCTTGTTGTTTGTTCTATGATTGGAAACCCTTTCACCATTTCCTTCTTCTGCAATGACCTTAAACCATCAAAATGTAAGTGACCAAACCTCAAGTTCCAAAGCCAAGATTGATCAACACTCTTAGCTTTGTACACATTAACAGAATTTTGAGTATCACTCCTCATTGTAAGAGGGAAGATCCTATTCTTGGTCATCTCAACCCTTGCAATCAACCTATTACAATTATCTCTATCTCAAATTGTGCAAGCTTTGTCATAAAAATTTATCTCATACCCATTCTCCATCAGTTGTCCAATACTCATCAAATTACGTTTCATTCCAGGAACAAGATATACATCTTTCACATTGTTCTTCTCACCATTCTTTCTCAAAACATCTATGATTCCTTTGCATTTGACATAGACTATGTTATATGTTCCAATCTTTAATTATGATTGAACATAACTATCCAAACAACTAAACAACTCTTGATTTCCACTCATGTGGTTGCTACAACCACTTTCCAAAAACAATACATCTTTTGGACTCTCCTCAATAATATTACAAGTGATAAACTTGGACTCGGTTTTAGTCTCAGATACCTCAGATAAATTAGTTGATTGCTTTCTTTCATTTGGTTGCCTTTTTCTACAGTCCCAAATTACATGCCCAAAGTTCTTATAGTAAAAGCACTGAAACATCAATTTATCAAACCTTCTAGACTGTTGTTGATTAAAATTACTTCTTGAACCTCTAAATTTTCCTGAATTGGGGCTCTGGACTAATTTACCAGTTTCGTCTGAAATTGGTCTTTCATCACTTTGGTTTTGGAATCTTCCTCTACCTCTATGACTAAATCTTCCTCTGCCTCTACTAATTGAAACCTGAGTCTTGAATGTAGACTCTAATGAGGGATTTGAGTTCCCACTCAGTTTAAATTCATGGGACAACGGTGATCCCATCAATTCAACAACAGACATTTGTGATAGATCCTTTGATTCCTCAATTGTCACTACAATTGCATCATATTGATTGGGTAGGCTACGTAGAATTTCTCCACAATTTTATGGTCATTTAATTCCTCCTGTGTGTTTTTATCTGGTTCACCACATTCATGGTTCTATTGAAAAACTGGTCAATAGATTATGAATCCTTCATCTGAAGGGTCTGAAATTCTGTTCTAAGGGTTTGTAGCCTAATTTTCTTAACCTTAGAAGTGCCCTTATGGGCAATCTCTAAAATGTCCCATGCTCTTTTTGAGTTATCTTTAGAAGCAGTTTTTGGAAAGATTGATTCATCCAGACTCTGTTGGATGAAGAGTAGGGATTTAGCATTCTTCTTTTTGTTATTATTGAGAAGAACTCTTTCTTCCTGAGACAAAGCCAAAAACGAGGCCTCATCTTGAGGTTCAGGATACCCATTTTCCACTAAACCCCAAATATCCTGAGAACGAAAAAGAGTTTTCATTTGTGTTTCCCAAAATTCATAATTTTTACCAGAGAGCGTGGGAACCTGTGGCTGCACAAAGTTGCTGGTGGTGGCCATGGTTAAAATTTTGACTGTCTATGAATCTTTTGTCTCATTGTTCACATACCCAGCTCACCCTTTCTCTTTGAATGGAACCATCATGGGTTTTTGGTGCCTGCAATTTTATTATAGACCAACTGACACAAATATCTTATGTCGCGAATCGCTATCAAGGAGAACTTCACGAGTTTTGGCTTCTGCATAGGGCTCGAATGGTGGAGATAAACTCAACACATAGAGGTTCTTCCTTCACACAACAGTCCTCACACAACAACTGGCTCCTTCATTTACGGTGATGACTTTTAAGATTGCATAGAATAAGCTCTACACCTTGGTATTAGCTCTGATGTACCACAATGATAGGAGGCAGGGGAACCAAACATTGAAAAACATAAAAATGAATGTTGCATAATTAATCATCTATTCAATGTAGATCTGTATGCATTCACATTCAAACAATGTACATCATAAGAAAATCCTACAAACTGATATATCATAATATATGTCGAAAAACTCTATTTTTGAGGATTCGACTTCACCAAAAAATTATAGCAAGAATCAAAGACAAACTTCCCAAAAACTACATATATGCCGCTCCTAGAATTTGAATGAATTTGGGGACTTCTGAGCTTTTCAAAACATTAAAATGGTTTATCTACATCATTAATCACAGGTATGGAGGTGGAGTCCAGCATTAATAACATGTGTGGAGGTTGAGTCGGATACCTCAATCACATTTATGTGGTGGTTGGAATTGCATGATTTGTTTCAACACAAATAAAGTGAATAGTATGGTTGCATTTGAGGGACTAGATTTTGAACCTTGAAAAGCTTTATAGTCTCCTAATGTCATGGACAACTTTCAAACCCTTATTACAAAGGAAAAGGTTTCCACTTTGGAAGAGAGATTATAGGGTTGAAAAACTTGCAAAAAGGGAAATCTAAAGACATCAAAGGGTATCAAGTAGAAATTCTAAAAATTAGAGAATTGATCTTATCCCTCACATTCACAATCTTTTAGATGTGGTAGTCAAGTAGGGTTCCCCTAAACCATGGCGGGTTCAAAGACTCATAATTCCTAATTTTAGAAGAGAGGATATAAAACAACATTCAAATTATAGTAGCATTATGATTGGTAATCTTTTAGCCAAGGTATATGGAATTATTTTAGAAAAGAAGATTAACATATGGTGAGAAAGTCATGGTTGTAGGAATAAACTGAACTATTTTTTAAGACCTTCTTCACCACTATCATCTTATATGGATTTGAAATTTGACGCTACAACCTTATCAAAGAATTATTGAGAAAGATTAAATAAATCCAAAAACATTTGTTTATTTAATCTTAACATTAAAATCAATATGCCTTTGTTATTATAATCTTAATATTAAAATCAATTTACATGCACATGCACACGGCAACTGTTATTATAATCTTAACATTAAAATAAATTTATATGCACACTACAACAACTAACACTAGAAACAAGAAACTTCAGAAAATTGCTTCCATCTAGAAGTTAACTTATCTTAAGAAAGGATGTATGGCAGAACAATGTTTTCTTATCTCTGCCATGCAGACTTATTCGGGAAAAAAGAACTGCAGATCGCTGGCATGCAAGGTTATTTGGCCAAAATAAAACTGCAGATATCTCCTTGAACCAAAAGAATTCCCACCGTTGCATGCGTTTTTATCGCTGGCATGCAAGCTTATTTGGCCAAAATAAAACTGCAGATATGTCCTTGAACCAAGAGAATTCGCTAGTTGCATGCTCACATATAACTTTGGCAAAAACTGGTAGATTAAGTGAGAGATAAATAGTTTTCCTGGGTTGGGCTGGGTTGCATGCTAATTTTAAATGAGTGTTTCATACTAACCGTTTTTACTGAAAATTGTCAATATGCGTTACAGCCTTACAGGCTATATAAATCCGCGTTACAGGCTTACAGCTAATTGTATTGTAATTGAAAAAAGAAGAAGAAAGTGAAGCGATGGCCGAGAGAGGAGTCTTCTGCTTCTTAACACAGTTGTGCAAGTGTAATGTTGGTCCAGGCAATGGACTGATGATTTCTATGGAGGCTATAGAGAAGTGTATTCTTCCATTCTGCACCGATTATGAGAAAGAAGCTCTCAATGGCAACTTTACAAGAAGCGGTATTACGTTGCGGATATTTGACATCGACGAGGGAACAGAAAACACATTCACCTTGAAATTCTTGCGAACTTTCAGCTTCTATGTTTTAGCAGATGGATGGAAGGAATTTGTCCAGCGGAAAGGACTCAAGGAAGGTGAGATTCTCACCTTTTTGTGGGAGGAAATCGATGGCCAGGTCAAGTTGTGCATAACCCGCGGTGAATGGTATCTTTCGGTTTAAGCTTTCGGTATCTTTGAAGAACTGGAAATTGATTCCGGATTTCTTATGTGAAGTTTGTCAAAAGCATTTAATGTGCAAATTATGCCTAACATAATCTAGACTTCTGTTTGTTCTCCTGAATTATTTTATGTTTTCAACGACAGTTTGTTCTGCTAATCTGCAATGAATATTTGCACATTGTATCAGACATGAGCAGCGATTTTCATATCATTAAAAATGAAAATAATAAAAATATCATTTATCAAATACTTGGAGGTAATGGTAACAATGTAAAAGTGATAGTAATTTCATTTCAGCACAATTTGATAAGATAACTTGTGACAGGACTTATCGATCCAAATGTGTATAACTTGTGCGTTTGACAGGTATTATCGATCCAAATGTGTAAATGATTTGACAGGTATTGTTTGAAGTTAGTTCAGGAAATTACGCTGTCATTTTTGTGATTACCAGGGAGGTATTTCATATTCCGTTCCGTTGAGCACCGATCTCAGTTTAGATCTTTATACCTTAACCTTTTACTTGGTAATCGGATCCCCGCCTGGCTTAGCTCATTTGAAGAGGTCACACATTCTATACCCTGAAGATAACAGATTACCTAAATTTAATTGATGCGTAGGTAGCAGAGGTGGGATCTAATACTTAAAAATCTAGAAATCCAGATTTGCATTTTGGCAGATCGTGGTATATCTACCTGAGAAGACGGGAGAGAGTTGTGGGCACACACTCTGCGACTGTTCTTTCGGCAGCGTTTTCTTTTATCTTTGCCAATGCGGGATTGCTGTAGGAGGATGGTGAATCCGAAATTATCTTAAAGCCTGAAATTTTATTTCTTTTTCTTAAAGCCTGAAATTTTATTTCCTTATCTTAAAGCCTGAAATTATCAATTCAATGATTAGTGTAATTTGACAATAATTACTACAAATCCAATTGAATTCAGTCATAACTACAATTCAACAATAATTATTACCAATTCAATTCAATGATAACTAAACCATTTCAAAAATTACTACTACTGCCTGCTGACTGCTCTCAACGATACTTCTACTACCTGCTGAGCGCCATCCATGTATAAGAGCAACAATGGAGGATGTGAAATGAACGCAGGATGGAGAGAGCTAGGGGGCGAGGAAGACACTGAAAGCTGGAGGACACTGAAGAGCAGAATGTTTTTTTTTTTATTGTCCAACGTTTTTTTGTTTTATGGACATCCTCGGAGATCTCATAAAACAGTCTGAGGATTTTTCCATGGAATTCTCAATCTGTGTGCATGTGATCAGATCATATGCCTCTTATTCATAACCTAAATGATTAAAAACATAACTTTACCACTTTGATTAAACTAAAAATCAACTCAAAACGTTATAATCTATTACACAGTGATTAAACTGAAAATGCTAATTAAACTCTCCTGGAAATCTAACTCCAATGTAACTCTTTCTGACAATTTCGAGAATGAGAGATGTACCAGCTTAGCTCTGTAGAACGCTTCCAATGTAACTCCTCCATTGATACCTATGTTTCCATACTTGGCAGCTCTTCCAGGAGTGCCCACGCGCAGCCCAGCCACCATGGAGAGAGGGTACATGAGCGTGGGTGTTTCGAGCAGAAAGGAGGCCACCCGCAGAGGGTGGAGCTGGAAAGAGGCCACACGCCAAGGGTGGTTCTGGCGAGCAGGCAGGGGAGCTCTACACGCGTCATACATGCTAAGGACATGGCCACGTGCCCTTGCCTTTCTTGTTGACCACGACTGTAGGTGTATCATCAACCATGTTATTATTTCAATATATGATAAAAAAAAAAAAAATTTCCATAAAATTAAAATTTGTGTAATGATTAAGTGAAACGTTACCAGCATGTGAATTTGAATTTGTGTATTTGCTGAGTAATCAACAGCAAAAACACTGTCAATCCGGTGTTGCAATATCCTAATAAATTGCACCCGGCTGCATGCAACAATCAACCGACAATAGGATCAAGTCTAAGTCCTAATGCGAGTGCAAGGTTTAGAAATCATTGTAGTTGTCTCTGCTCTTAGATCGTTGTGACTGATCATTATGGAACCTAACGCATGAACTGGAGCTCATAATCTTTAGTGGTTATCATTTAAAAATAATAATTATTAAAGAATAATATTTTAGTGAATTAATCTTTTATGTGTAAGAGCTTTCATTTCATTTATGATGTGAGAGGCTTACTTTTAAGGGAGTTGTTATATAGTGTTGTTATAATAACTAGACTTGCCCTTGTTAATTAGGAAGGAAAGTTTTAGTTTTAGTTTTATATATATATGTCTATATTTTGTGAATTATTATAATATGTATATTTATGGTATAGTATTTTTTCAAAAAAAATTAAGTAATGAGTATATGTTGAAAAATGATTGATATATATGGGCAAATGTTGTTGTCCCTAAGAATTACTTTAGTATAAGGAACTAGTGATCTTGCCATAAGAGATATTAACACCTAGAGACAGGGTCATCCTAATGAGACGATACATGTTTTCAAAATTATTAAATGATTATGTAAACTGTCGGTCAATATAACACATTAAGGTTATTAAAAGATTGGCTTTCAATAAAAATAAAGTACTTCAGCTAATTAACATGTTAACATGTCATATACGGCGAATGAAACAAGGCCAATCTCCCTTGCTTTGTTTCATTGAGATTTCCTTTCTCTCTGCTTTTAATGACTTAGCCACATCCTTGTACGACACAATACAAGTTGGCATAGTATACACGATCTCAAATGGCACAGTCAAACCAGTGAACCCAACATACAACCATTTGAAAAGTGCTTTTGAGATTTTCCTTAACCCCTCCTCAACAATTCAACCATGTTTAGAGGAGTGCCCATTGATCCCTTTTCATTGCTTCCACTTTAAATTTATCCATGACATCCAAAGTACACCCCTGAATTCCATGGTTGACCTTATTGGAATTGTCATTTATGTTTCACCTGCTTCAGCTATACGCAAAAGAGATGGCTCTGAAACCATTCGCCGAACAGTCGGCGTGAGGGACATGTACGGGTTTAGCATAGACATCAAACTTTGGGGGGAGCACTGCGCAATTGAGGGTGCCCAACTTGTCAACCTTCGAGGTTTAGCTACTCCCCCTATCCTTGCAATCAAAGGTGGACGTTTTACAGAGTTCAATGGAAAAACCATTGGAACCATCTCTAATACCAACCTCCTTATAAGCCCAGACATTGAAGAAGATAAACTTCTCCAATCATGGTTTGATGACAATGGATTCCGTTCAGCCTCTCCATCATTAAGAAGAAAATACAACTACTCTGCTTCCAACTCATCCAAACGCATTTCCATCTCTATGCTCTAGTCTCTCCAACACTCTGAGAAGGAAACTTGGTATTCAGTTGTTGCTACAATCACCCATATTAACGTCGATGACTTTCATTTCCTTGCATGCCCTCTATTTGTCGATGGGATACAATGCATGAAAAACATTTCCCACAAAGTTGGCAATACTTGGCATTGTGAAAAATGCGATGGGGAGTTTACTGAGTGTGATTATCGATACATACTCAAAATCGACCTAACAGATGCTACTGGACAACTATATGGTATTATAGCCTTTGATGATGCTGCGAAACAACTCATTGGGGTCTCTGCAAAAGATTTGCGCCTTTTAGCAAATGATCCAACATCTCTCATGGAAATTGTTCAACGTGTTTGTGCTCGAGAGTACCTTTTGACCTTATCGATGAAGACAGAAACTTTTAATTCAAATATTCGCTTGAAGGTGCTCGTTGTCATGTCCGAAGAGGTTTCACCGTCATTGGAAAAATTGACCCACTTGATGAAAGCGACAACATTGTGCTGAATATGCGTCCAATTGTCCGCAAGCTTTGAACTTTACCTTTGCATTCACTTTTTCCAAGTTTCACTGCTTTTTAGTCCCAACTTTGTTTACATTCTTCTCATACTTAGCAGCTACAACTTTTTGTATCAACATTGTTACTTAAGTGGTACTTGTAACCAGTAATGAACAGTATTGAATATTATATTATTTTTGTTTTGTTGTAACATTGCGTTGACTAACAGATTTATTTTAACCTATCTTGCCACTTTCTAATATGTTGCCTTTCTCTTAGTTAGTAATTAACAACCTAAAATTAACATTGTTTTATCAAGTACTATTTCTAACCTTCATAAGCAATCTTATATATGCTCTTATTTTATACTTCATGTCTTTATAAACAATGTTCAGAAGCACCTATATTTATTTCTTTCAACAACTTATCATCATTTATCCATAATCCCCTTATCTTTTACAATCTACCTTTGTTCACTCTTCCAATGATTAAATATATAGTATGTTTCTCTTTTTCCAAAGGCACCATCAAGATCATAACCCTCGCACAATTTGTTTTGTAGGCATGTCGACAAATCTTGACACTGATCAAATCAATGCACTCAGAAGAGTTCTATATGCTCAAAAAAAAATAACAAGCGTCAATGACTTCTATATAGAGATGCTCGTCAACTTGTTAATATCCCTTCGCCATTTCACGTTGTCCAACATTCCCTAACACTCTCTCCACCATCCACATCTGCAGCACCCAATTCAACAAACTCTAGCCTCGATGGCGCACAACAATGATTCCGTACCCTATTGGACAAACTATCTCCCATGAATGTATGCTCTATATGCATGGAATCTTATCCTGGAATTAAAGCAAACCACTTTTGTGGTGCATATGCATGTTCTAGTTGTATCGCAAAAAAAAATGTCCACCGCTTTTACTTGGCAAACAACATGGATCCTAGCATACAACCATTTGTACTTGCAAGGATTACTCAAGTTGAAGAAATGCTCATTTCTCATGTTAACCCAATCTTACAAGTCACTCGTGCCCTTGGCGGACAATATACATATTCTGGCCACACTATTAGCTTCCCGCAAAACATTTCTAGCATTGCCACTTCCCTCCCTCATTTACTTTCAGACATTGACATCCTTATTGTTCGCAAATGTATCCCTACAAACAAGCCTTATGAATTCTTTGTTAGTCAAGCACATGTTCTTGCTACTCTTGAATACAAACTATCAACTGACCCATACTACAAAGATGTTCAAGTTAACCCAATTGCATTATCTTATTTTCCTCTTGAACCAACAGACATTTCATCCCTCCTTCATCATGTCACACCCGATGAAACCCCATTTGCTGACCATACCTCATCTTCTACTGTTCAACCACCCAGCTTCCTTGACCTCCATGAAGTACAATCCTCCTCCTTTATATCTACACAAACAAATTGTGGAATTGAGGTTGATGAAATCAAACGCTTCTTATCCACAAGCAATGCACCAACTCCACCTTTCATTGATTGGCTGCCAATAGATGCTTCCCCTATCAATGAGTACAACACAATAGGCCTCCTCTCCATGGCCTTCCCAACCTTGTTTTCCACTGGAGTTCCATGCTTAAACAACCACACATTCAAGAGGTTGGGATGGAAAATTATGCACTACACCTTCTTCGATACCATTACAATAGATTTGGCCAATATCCTCGGTTTCGTTTTTACATATATAACCTCATGATGCACCACCGTAGCCATTCTACTGCTTTCGTATTTTCTCAAATGGAACATTGAAGATACATTGCCTCCAACCATCTCAGAACTTGTACATCAATTACAAGACATGCTTGATGCTAAGATCACTGAACGAGTCATGCACTTTGGCTCCACCCTTCGTGGGACACGTTCCTATTGGAATAAAAGTCGGGGTGAACTAGCTGACATGATCAATCAACAAGGGACACCAACATTCTTCTTCACTCTCAGCGCAACTGATACCAAGTGGTTGGATTTGCATTCTCTGATGCCTGGACAAGCTCCAACCACTTCAAATCAACAACACCAATGGAGGATTCCCAACCTTATTTCCAATCCACATGTTGCATCTCAATACATGCACAATAGATTCAAAATATTCCTTAAAGAGGTTCTTCAAAAAGGGCTTTCTACAAAAGACTACTGGTGCAGGTTGGTAAAAAATCATATTCTCATCAAAGTTGCCTATACTCAAAACCTCAAATGTACCTTCCTAATATTTATAATTTCCATGTAGGTATGAATGGCAACATAGGGGCTCTTTGCATATACATGGATTCTTATGGCTTGAAAATGCACCCAATAGGACATGTTAGATTGGGCGGATGCTACCAAGGTTGAAGATGCAAAAAAAATACTTTGACAAATATGTTACTGCAAGGAATCCTCTAACCAACATTTCTACAACTCCATGTACAACACTCAAATGAAAACTTTGCCTACTATTCTTATTTTTGCAATTTCACCAGATAACAAACTCTTCCAAGGATATATAGTGGTGAACCAACCCTTTTTGTTGTTCATCTATTCTTCTTTTTCAATGAAAACAAATTTCCCTTCTTAAGAAACTATTGCAGAAATGTTTATATGTAATGTGTACTTTTCAATGGGTATTATTGGGATTCATTTTCTCTAAAAAACCTAAATGCTTGTTCATATTTTTGTAACAATGCTATATTTTACTACTTTTTTAGTTCAATGCTCTTCAGTTTCCTTGTTGGCAATGGATTTTCAAGCTAAGCTCATAATGGATTATCCCAAGCAATAGTAATATAAATATTAATCTCAGCTGATTTGTAAACTGTGTACTCCCTTTTACATTCATAAAAGCAAAGCAGTTGTTGGCAAGTGGTTCGATGAGGAAATGTCGCAATACTGCTGACGCTGCGACACATCGGATGAGGGCGCGGAAGGAGTATTTTGTGTTAAAGTATACCGCAGTTGGCGGGTTTTGGGTCACTTGGACCACATGTTATGTAATGTTGAGTCAATTATACCGTAGTATGCGGGTTTTTGGGTCATTTGGACCAAGTCGGTTAGATATTGGGTCATTTGTCCATAGTGTCGGTTAGGAAGTCGTTAGTAAGTGGACAAACATTGTAATGGCAAAGGCCTATAAATAGATGCGAGTTGTAAGTGTTAGAGAGACGATAGCAGGTGAGCGATAAGAAGGTGAATGTATATGGAGATCTATGTTTTGCTTTTGGCATATGACTGTGACAGTAATACAATGATGATGTTTTGGTAAAATCTTTGTCCAATGTTGCAATATATGAATGATGTTATATTTTCTTGATGCAATGTCTACTTATTGTTGTTGTACTGATAAATGCTGCGGTTAAGTAATATGTTATAACTCCATGTCGAATGTTTAAAGTTTCTATTTAAGTACTGCAATAGAGCCAGTCTGTGTAGCCACAACTCGCCTCCTCCCTCGACGGAAACATGGTTCTATCTGCTCTTCCTGGACGCCTCGGGTGAGACCTCATCCGCTCTGCGGGTGTTGCCGGGTGGGCTCAAACCTGCCCGGGCCAGTGCCCAGGGAGACTGCGGTATATGTCGATAGTGAGGCAAACCCCTGTCGACCGAGGTCGCGTTGGTCAACAAATGGTTCCGTTGCCGAGACCGTGTGCAGAGTGAAAGGAGGCCATGTTGCGGCACCCTACGAAGCCGGAGATGCAGAGATGGTTTGATCAGAAGTTGCTGGAGTTTGCTGAAGAAGCCGAAAAACACGACTGACAGTAGATCACTGGCTGGGTAGGTATATTCATGACAGTCCACACGAATGGTTTTTCTGTGAATTCCTAGTCATTCTGTACGAGTGGTTGTCAAATTTGACCTTCCAGAAGAGGAACTTCTAGGGTGGTGAGCTAACGGCTTGGACCACGGAGTTGATTCAGGAGCTGCAGAAAGTCGATAACAAGGCATCGCGGGCTGTCAAAGTTTGGCTTAATAGAATTTTGGAGGGATATATCACTGAATTTGCGGTCGACATGAAGAAATATTAAAGCGAAGCTGAAAGATACTTCTTCCGAGGACCAAGGGAAAGATTTCTGCTGTCGCTCCAACTGTCGATTAAGATGCTAATCTTCGAAAAGGGTATATTAAAGATGCACCTTGATCAGTAGACATCCTGGTGGGCGGAGGCCGTGGGTCCGCGACTGCTGGGGAATGGTACATGGGATGGTAAGGGGTAGATGGGTGCAGACCATGAGGAGACAGTGAGCGAAGCCAAGGAAGAAAGTGGTCTTACAAGAGGAGCGAGGTTTCGACAAGAGAAAAGGCAAAGGACAAGAGAAGGTCATGTTGTGATCGAACTGCAAAACCGTGAAGGAAGACCACACGAGACGAAGCGACCTCACAGTCCTGACAAGGACGACCAGGCTACGCCCAGGATAGAGGCAGGACCAACCCCCGACACCAACGTACCAACACCTCCGCTCACTGACTCACAAACAGCAAGAAATACCACTTCGACATCGCCAAGTTTGTCAATTCCGCAGAAGTTAATTGGTAGTAGCACAACGACAGGAGGAAGGAAGCCCAGAATGGAGGGCGATGATGCTAAGCTACCGTTGTTCCACGGAAGTGCGACAGACAACCCAGAACAATATTGGTTTTTGTGTGAAGCGGTCTGGACCATGAAAGAAATCACTGATGCTAATGCTAAGAAAGGACAGTTAGCCATGACTCTGCGAGGTCATGCATTAGATTAGTTCATGAAGCTTATTCTAGTCCCTACGGGAGCCCCAGAGAAGTCGTTGGATGAGATTCGGGATGGGCTCATTGCCGAATTTAGAAGGCCTAAGTCGGAGGCTCAATATATTACTGAATTAAAGGAAATTAAGCAATATCTTAATGAGACAGTATGAGATTTCGACCAGCGATTCAAGATGCTGATGGAAAAGGTTAGTTTTGATATGAGTGATGTCCAACATAAACAATGGTTCATTGTGGCATTGCTACCCCACATCCGGCTGTCGCTCATGCAGCAAAACATTTCGACACACAACGAAGCTCTAGAGATTGCAATGCGATTGGAGGCGTCACCGATTGGAGATAATGCAGCTGGGATGTCGCAGATACAAACACAGCTCGCTAACTTGACTATACAGTTGCAAGATTTGAAGAAGAACAAGGAACAACGTGATGAAGTATGGTGTACGCAATGCCGAGGAGAAGGGCATACGAAGGACAATTGCCCGGATTTCGGTAATTATTTGGTTTCAGGAGCGCAAAACCCGTTGAATAGCGGCAGTATGATGTGGTGTCGTGTTTTCCAGGTGTTTGGGCACAGTCACGATAATTTCCCTTATATGAAAAAAATGGTCACAACCCCATGAAATATTTATTGCACATTTTGCAAGTCGTTGGGTCACGATGACAAGGATTTCCATGCGTATGGGTTGCTACAGGAGAGAATGTGTGATGCATTCTATGTCAAGGACGATCAGCGCGTCGTGCAACAACCACAACTGCAACCACAACTAGCTTAGCCGCTACCGCAACCGCAGATGCAGTTTGCACCACAGCAACAACAACCACAATAGTTCATGCCACAATATACTCCGATGCAGATGACTCCCCCACAACCACAGTACGTACAGCAACCACAGTATGCACCACAAGGGCAAGGGATACCACCAGCACCAATGCAACAACAGGTTAACCAACCTTAGTATCAGCAGCAGGGCGGATACTGAGGAGGATACAGGGGCGGACGCAATGGTGGATTTGGTCGTGGAGGAGGAGGTCGAGGTGGTCGTGGACCTGTTCAATGTTACCACTATGCGGTATGGGGGCATTATCAGCACGACTACCCACTACTACAGAATCAGTGTACATTCTATTTTGGTAATGATCATACGGTCGAGAATTGTCCACAGTTGATTGTACGATGGCAGGCTGGGAACGCTCCGCAGCTACAGACTCAGGCCCAGCCACAACAACCATTACAGAATCAAGCACAGTAACTAGTACAGAACCAACCCCCGTGACCACCACCGAAAGCTAATCAAAATATCAATCAATCGGGGAATCTGCAGCAGAACCAGACGCAGGGTGCAAATATTGCAACCATTTCTATAGAACCGCGACCACAGGATGCTTCGGTGGCTGTTGTCACTCGTGGAGGCAAGACGACTGTGGAATATAGTTCGCGACCACTGATTCGGGTGGTTGGTCAGAAGACGGTACCTTTCGACATTGACACAGAGCGGGAGACATTCCTGGAGGCACGTCACACCTTGGAGAAAGATCGCGGTAAGGCTGTTGTTTGCAATATGCCACCTGTCTTTGATACTACATCAGACAACGATCATGCGCCACCACTAGGGACATTGAAAAATTTTCTTGAACGCTGTCTGTTGTTGGCCCGAGACCCGGCTGCCTTGGTTGAGATTGAGGGATGGTTGCAGCGATTTATGAAAGGACAGCAGGAGTCGGTAGTAAACTCTCTACAGCAATGGAAGACTGGCAAGGAGATGCGAATGAATATTCAGATTGGTGAATATGATGTTGACTCTGTTATTCTTGACCTTGGTTCATATGTTAACATATTAACCAAGCAGGTGTGGCAGAAAATGGGGAGTCCCCCATTGAGCTAGTCTCCTGTGCAGCTCCAGTTGGCTAACCATGTGAAAGTAAACCCCATTGGACGGGTTCCATGGCTAATGGTTGATATTGAGGGTATGAATACTTATGCTGACTTCGATGTCATTGAATTGGTTGAGGGAGGAAGATCTTACCCAACACTCTTGGGGATTGGATGGGCTAATGATAGTGGAGCTGTAATCAACTTCAAGAAGCGCATGATGACCTTTGAGAATCGCGATTTCAGAGTCATCGCTCTATTGGATCCGGCTGAAGGACGCCGATACGTTGAACCTATAAGAGATGATGGTCCCGTTGGATGGGACCATGCATTCAATATTTCTGAGGACTACATTCATCCCACTACCCACGGTGAGCTGGGATGGCGCAGTGAGAGCTCTGCGTCTTCCGACTCTGATGATGTCTTTGAACTTTGGCAGAACCGGTTGCATGAAGTACCACTGCGAAAATGTGGCTTAGTTACGCGGTCTTTATGCCGTGTTGTGACAGAAACGGTCAAATTACCTGTCTATGAAGGGTTTCCTGGGCTAATCAACTTTTTGACAGAATTTGAAGAACAGGTTTCAGAACCACAGCGGTTGCTGGCATTGGAGGAAGCATTGAAGGCTAATCTAGCACGTTGGTGGGCGACACACAAGAAATTCATTGATGGTTGATCATAGTGTCAGAGGTTGATGATGGTTTGGTTTGGTGATACTGAGGTTTATCACACTGGAAAGTATGATGGCCGGAATAATCCTGGTGATCATTTGATAGAATGCCAACGGTTATGGGCAGCGCGACCCAGAGATGAGTGGGTCCATGCTTTTATCCATACATTAGATGAGATGCCACGCTCGTGGTATACTGCAACCGAATTGTGCAAAGAAATTACAACATGGGGGGAGCTGACGGTCTGTTTCACTCATACGTTCACTTTTGTGGATGCCAACCCTGATGTCAATAACGCGTTACAGCTCGCCCACGATGTGGTACTTCAGGTTGTTCCGTCGGCCTACCTGGTTGACCTGCACACATACTGTCAGATGTAGTCTCTCATGGAATGCTTCAACATCAGCAGAGGGCCAGTGGATGATGATGATCCCCAGAACGTTAACATTCTGGAATCTGAAGGAAGCCGCGATGTGGTACCGCCTGTCGTGCCAAGTACTCCATTCAGTCAACCATTGTAGCTTCACAAGATGAATATCGACACAGAGACTAGTCCCAAGTTTGCTAATGTTGGGGATTATTGGGATGACGAGATGATGAGTAAGGTTACTGAGTTACTTCATGAGTTTCAGGACGTGTTTCCCACGAAGTTTTCCGAAATGAAGGGAATCCTGTGTGATTTAGGAGAGATGAAGATTCCATTAAAACCAGATGCTAAGCCAGTCCGACGGCGATCTTATTGGCTGAATCCGCGACATAAGGGAAAGGTCAAGGCATAACTTGATCGCATGTTGGATGCTGGTATCATTGAACCTGTGGATGAGTCCGAATGGATCAGTCCTATGGTGGTGCAGGACAAGAAAATAGGTGAAGTGTGCATTTGCGTCGACTTGCGGAAGTTGAAGGATGCCTGCTTGCATGACCCTTTTCTGACCCTATTTATTGATGAAGTACTTGAAGGGGTGGGCGGCCAGGAGATGTACTCATTAACTGATGGATTCTCTGGCTACCATCAAATTCGCATTGCCGAGGAAGATCGCCATAAGACAACTTTTGTTACTGAATGGGGTTGCTTTTAGTACACGGTAATGCCGTTTGGTTTGAAGAATGCACCTGCGATATTCTCTCGGGTCGTTGTTTCCGCATTTAAAGATTTTATTCAGAAAGTTTTGCAGGTATATATGGATGATTGGACAGTTTATGGGTTGATTCGTGATCATCTGGCCAATCTGCGGTTAATGCTTGAGCGATGCCGACAGCACCAGATATCGCTAAACTTGAAGAAATGTATTTTTTGTGCACCGTTCGGGATATTGCTGGGTCATATCGTGTGTAAGCAGGGATTGCTAGTTGATCCATCCAAAATTGTGATCATTTTAGGGTTGCAACTGCCAACCACCGTTAACCAGTTGCGAGCGACTTTGGGTCATACGAGATATTATCGCAAGTTTATCAGGGGTTATGCTGCGATTACTGCCCCTATGGAAAAGTTGTTGAAGAAGGACGCGGCATTCCAGTGGAGCCCGGAATGTCAAGATAGCTTTGAAACACTCAAGGCGAAGATGGCATCGGCACCGATCTTGGTCTTTCCAAACTAGAATAAGGAATTTCATGTCCATGTTGATGCTTCATCAATTGCATTGGGTGTTGTGTTGGCTCAACCCAGAGAAGGCGACCTTGATCATCCTATTGCTTTTGCCAGTTAAAAGCTGTCCTCTGCAGAACGAAATTACACTACCAGAGAGTGGGAAGGTTTGGCCATGGTTTACACGCTGCAGAAATTCAGGCATTATTTGTTGGGAGGACACTTTAAGATGTTCACTGATCATTCTGCACTAAAATACTTGGTCAATAAGCCTGTGTTGGGGGGGAAGATATTCTGTTGGCTACTTTTGTTTCAGGAGTTTGATTTTGAAGTCATTGTGAAACCGGGGCGGTTGAATGTTGAACTAGATCATTTATCACGGATTGACACAGGGGAGGAACCGACTAATATCGAAGACGGGTTGCCAGAAACCCAACTATTTAAGGTTGACATTGCTAATAACTATTTTGATGACGTCATTCAGTTTCTGACAACGGGCACTGCACCAGATGAGTTCACCACCAGTTAGAAGAATCAATTGGTAGTCAAGGCTACAGACTTCCAACTCATTGCAGGAGCATTGTATAAATTGGGCGCTGATGAAATATTGCGCAGATGTGTCTTTCCACATGAGCAAGCGTAGATATTGGCTGAAGCACATGGAGGAGTAGTAGGAGGCCACTATGGTGGTTGGGAGACTACCCAGAAGGTACTGTGGGCAGGCCTTTGGTGGCCCACATTACATAATGATGCGACAGACTATGCGCGGTCTTGCGATGTTTTTCAACGAAATGGAAAACCATCTCGCCGCGATGAGATGCCGCTGATGCCTCAAATAACATTACAACCGTTCGACAAATGGGCCGTGGATTTTGTAGGACCGATCAATCCCCCAGGGAAATGGACAGGTGCGCAGTATATTGTCATGGTGACAGACTATTTGACCCGATGGGCTGAGGCGGCACCCGTAGTTGATTGTTCCGCTGCAATGGCTGCTCGATTTTTGTTTGATAACATTATCACTCGCTTCAGCTACCCCAAGATATTGTTGAGTGATCAAGGCAGCCACTTTCTTAATCACACCATCAGCGCATTAACAGAGGAGCTACAGATACAGTATAAGAAGACTACACCCTATCACCCATAGGCGAATGGAACAGTGGAGGCGTTTAGCAAGGTATTGGAGCATGCGCTGACAAAGGTGTGCAATGCGAACCGCGATGACTGGGATCTGAAAATATGAGTAGTGTTGTGGGCCTATCGCACCACATGTAAAAGGTTGACTGGTCAGACACCTTTTAAGCTGGTATATGGGAAGGAAGCGATTATGCCAATGGAGTACATTGTTCCGAGTCTTTGAATTACGGCTGTTACAGGCATGGATGATGTCGTAGCATTAGATGAACTTCTAGTGCAATTGGTGCAGCTGGAAGAGGATTGATTTATCGCTGGATTTCACCAAGGGGTGGAGAAGGATTGCCAGAAGGGATGGCACGATCGCCACATAAAAAATAAACAGTTTCAGCAAGGCAACTTGGTGCTATTGTACGAAAGCAAGTTTATGAAACATCCAGGAAAATTGCAGATGCATTGGCTGGGTCCATATCGCATCAGTAGTATTACTTCAGCGGGAGCAGTTCAGTTGCAGCAGTTGGATGGGGTGATGCTCCCCAATATGGTAAATGGTCACAGGTTGAAGCCCTATCGGTCAGGCTTGGAACAGTGCGATTCCTGAGTCTCATCGGGAAAAAAATTAAGAAAAAAATAAAAAAATAATATGTGTGTGTTGCAGGTTGCTTGGTGGTAGATGGCGCACCAATTGAAGACGGAATGCACATGCAGGGAGGCTTGTGCTGCAAGTTTGGAGCAGTTGGAGACATATGGCAGCGTTGTGACCAGGTCAAATCAGTAATAAATGCCAAAAAGTTTAGAAAGTTAATTAACGACGTTGTTCGAGTGATGGGCATTAATGGCGGATCTGGTCGATCGAAGGACAGGATCGAAGACGGATTTGCGTCATTAATATAAGATTTGGTTGAGTTAATGCCTGACTTAGTAATGATTATGGGGGATTTGGGTGGCTTCTATAAATATGGCCTAGCGTCGATCAGACGACACCGAGGAATTAGCAAGAAGTGTTGTTGTAGAGTGTTGTAGTGATTTAAGCGAGTTGTTGTTAAGTAGCTAAGGAGGAGTGGTGAGGTATGCTAGGTGAACTGGAGACAGTTGACATTAGTAGTGGAGTGGATTCTCCATTCGTTCTGGTTGCTGTAGAACGAGAAGCTGTGTCCTTGGATGCCACTGATCTTGGAGCCGAGGTTTCCAACATGCCGGTGGGCGCATCAAGTGTTGCTAAGAAGCACCGAGGAAGTCATCCTTCTGAATCCCCAAAGAGTAAGAGGTTGCCGCAGTCTACGATGGTTGTCGAAGCTCCGGAGCAGGTGGGGCAGTCCAGCCACACCATTCATCCATCGGCCCAATGGATGGGACAATCAGCTAGTAATATCCTTGGTTACATCCCTCCTGTTCGGTCGGATGCCACCCCGCATAAGATAAACACGAAACAGAAATATCGTGTGCAGATGCCCGCATTTCCGACTGGGATGGAGTGCTTTGTGGATATTGGGCTGGCGCTGATGCGCCTGCGCTATGAGGACCATGACATGGTGGCCTACTCTGACATAGCATCAGCACCTTATGTACCTGAGACACGCCATTCACCGGTTCCATAGATACACGACTCGGCACGAGGACTGCGGCAGGCCGGCTTGCTAGGGATAATTAACATGTCGCATTTTGGGTGCCTAGCAGAAGTTGGTGCTTGTGTAAAGCAAATCTTGTCATGCTTCCATGGGGGTTTGTTGTGGTTGGATAGAGAGGTCCCAGTCACTGTTGACTTGATTTCATTCATTACCGGCTTGCCTAGGAATGGCATTGATCCAACGCAGTTTATTCAAGGGAAGGAAAATGAGAAGAAGCAAGCACATCAGTTGGCACATAAGTACAGCTTGGAATCGGATGGGCGTGGGTATTGCACCAGTAGTTGCAACAATCAGGCAGTACTCACGGGCATTAAGATCCTGTCCTGTAAGGTGATTAGGGGAGGTCACCCTAACCAATGTAATTCGGGAATAGTTGCTTGTGTAGAGCAATGTGCGGAAGGAGTCTAGATAAACTGGTCCCTCTATCTCTTGAATCAACTAATGGAGGATGTCGCAACGGTCCAATTAGGTAGAGGTGCTTTTTCATATAGTTGGATATTGCTGCTGATTGCTCTAGTTGCATGGAAAGAGCTCGACACTTACCAGGACATGGACTACCCGGCCGCAGCGGAACGACGAGGGGTGCGTTATCAAAATCTATGGTATGTATGAGAGCCCGAGCGAATCCGGTAGTGCCAATTGCAGTTTTGGCTATATTCAGAAATGCTTTGTGACGTAGCAACACAGGTCCCATGAATATCTAGAGATACTGTGGCATGGTTCAAACTTGTCATGGCATTTGCAATACGACCAAATATCATACATATACAAGCTCGTCGGGATATTGATCAACAATGGTTTCAGACCAAGTATAAGGTGACAGCGAAAGATTTGGAGGTTATTGTGAATGAGTGGCCGGAGGCCTGGCGGCAGCCCATGAGTTCAGTAGAGATTGACGTTGGAGGTCCGTCGGTGGGTCCTGAGGATCGAGTATCAATGCAGAATCAGTAGAGTCGGCATGATTCTGATCACGAGTCGACCAGAACACCAACGGCGGATGATAGTGACCGCACTCTTGAAGAAAACCGATCAAAACGACACCACAAGCATGCGATGATCAATGGGATGTCTTTACCAGTGGAGGCGCAGTTGGGCCGGTTAATGATATCCCTCAACCATGCCGCCACAGCGACTGCTGACAAGATGTCCCTCAAGGCAGAGGAGGGTTTTGCTGCGATCACTGCTCATATGGATTCTTTGTGTAACACGATTTTATAAAAGGAACCTGGTAATGTACCCATGCAGGAAACGGTCACAATCCGCACCATGCCCCGGGTCCAGAATATCAACATTCCCCTGACTGCGGTTGTGACTAACAACGAGGTTTTGCAAACTATGCTGCAGGCGGTTTCCCAGGTGAATTTCAATGTTAATGAACTTCCAGCAATGGCGCTGGCGACAATGCAGAAGGTCGCCTCCCAGTAAATGGCGGATAGAATGCATGAAATCATCAAGACCTATCGACACTTACACGCAAGCGAGGCAACTGCAACCTACGCTATTGATGAGATTACAAGCAGGGATGCTACAGCGCGGAAAGCAGTGGATGACCTTGAAGCCAACCTTAAGAAGGAGCGGGTCGAGAAGGGTTGTGCACTTGAAGCACTTAAAAAGGATCAGGATTTTCTTATCATAGAAAAGACCCGTCTGTGGGACTACAGCGTGAAGTTAGAGATGAGGATTTGTGATGCATGCCAGCATACGCCGGAGCCCATTCCCAAGACTGACATGCTCGAATGGGTGTAGCAACTGGGAACTGCCATTGTTCAATTATGGCAGGAGAACAACATGTTGAAGGCCCAGCTGAAATCGGGTACGCCTCAGGCCGAGGTGGATGAACGATGAAGGGCACTCGAGGAAGTGGCCACCGAGATGGAGGAACTGGAAACACAGGAAACTAGGTTCACTTCCGACATGGTACAATTTTGGGGCTGCATCGTTCACGATGAGCAAGTTGAACAGCTCACTAAATCCCGACAGGAAGTGGAGGGCTAGGTGGCCACATTAAAGGCTACAATGAGAACCCTTCCACCAATAAAGCAAGTTGCTAAGTCGCACGAGCTGAAGGACTTGCAACAACAGGTCACCAAGGCATATGAATGACAGAAGACACGTGCGGCCCTGTTGCAAGAATTCTAGGATATTGGTGGGAAACTGATGCTGCAGGCCAGTGAAGCTCTACAAGCAGTACAGAAGTATCGACAACAGGTCATGGACAAGATTACTGATCACCCATCTACAGACGATGTGATCAGCAGTCAGGCAGCGGCTAAGGATGCTCAAGAGCTGGTGCGGAACATCGAACAGTCGTACGTAGACTTCAAAGTAAAGACCACGGTGTGTACCATGTCCAACAGTTGACGTGGCTCGAGGGCGAGCCACAAGATTGTGTTGGGGGCTTGTTGGCAGGCAGTTTGATGAGGAAATGTCACAGTACTGCTGACGCTACGACACATCGGATGAGAGCGCGAAAGGAGTATTTTGTGTTAAAGTATACCGCAGTTGGCGGATTTTGGGTCACTTGGACCACATGTTATGTAATGTTGAGTCAATTGTACTACAGTATGCGGGTTTTTGGGTCATTTGGACCAAGTTAGTTAGATATTGGGTCATTTTTCCATAGTGTCGGTTAGGAAGTCGTTAGTAAGTGGACAAACATTGTAACAGAAGAGGCCTATAAATAGATGCGAGTTGTAAGTGTTAGAGAGACGATAGCAGGTGAGCGATAAGAAGGTGAATGTATACGGAGATCTATGTTTTTCTTTTGGCATATGGCTATGACAGTAATACAATGATGATGTTTTGGTACGATCTTTGTGCAATGTTGCGATATATGAATGATGTTATATTTTCTTGATGCAATGTCTGCTTACTATTGTTGTACTGATAAATGTTGCGGTTAAGTAATATGTTATAACTCCATGTGGAATGTTTAAAGTTTCTGTTTAAGTACTGCAATAGAGCTAGTCTGTGTAGCCACAACTCACCTCCTCCCTCGGAAGAAACATGGTTTCGTCTTCTCTTCCTAGACACCTCGAGTGAGACCTCATCCGCTCTGCGGGTGTTGCTGGGTGGGCTCAAACCTGCCCGGGCCGGTTCCCAGGGAGACTGCGAAATGTGTCGACAGTGAGGCGAACCCCTGTCGACCGAGATCGCGTTGGTCAACGACAGTCAAGCAAAGTGACCTCTCCTCATCTACCTCCACGTTGAATAAATACAACCTTTATATTGAGATCTACGACCACTCCTATTGTGTTGTAAGTCTTCATTTTATTTTTCTTTGTTGTGAACTATCTATATTGTCAGAAGATCTGTGAATCTTTGATGTGGTGAGAGTCATTGATAACTAGTTACTTTCCTTGGTTTATTAATAATTTTCAGAAGATTAGTTCATGTAGTGACAGGTCTGTTCGCCTTTACATGGTTGAGAAGGATGTAAAGTTTTTATTGTGGACTTGAAATCCTCAATGAGAAGAAAGAAACATATTTGGGTTTCCCACTGTATATCTTCCATTCTTGAAGCAAGCATAACGAAGATTCATTTACAACTTAGATTGTGACACTATCAAAAGTTGGTCCATGAAAGAGTTCTATAACTATACTTGTATATGGAGATTCCTAAATTTATTGCTACAACACATGGCATGAAAGCAAACTTTTGTTCACAAGTAGTTTGTGCAATTTAGGAGCTATTATAATCATTGTTTTCATTGATATTATTGCATAAATATTTTTTCAAATTGCTTATATATTCCAGATATAGTAGTAATCTATAGTGTTGATATTACTACTACAGAGATTGTGAGAAAAGAAATTATAGTTGGCTCACTGTGTTGATGAACTTAACATTATTTTTTGTTCTGGGTTGAGTGCCTATGTCTTTGTAATCTGAGATTGTTACAAACTTTGCTCTTTTCCTACCAGTATCTTTCGCTGCCTATGCCTATGTTTTTGTTCCTTCTAACTTTCCTCTTTTCCTACCAGCGTTCATTTTTGCCCCTCAAAGGGCAAATGCTAGTTAATACATAGTTACACTACCTATGCAAAGAATAGACCTTTTCGTCCAAGGCTTATATGTGTTTTGTAAGTTATGGAAATTTGGTGACTACTAATGTTAAGTCAGATTTAGATCCTTTTGATAGGATAATGTGAGGCTAGAACAAATGGGTAAATTCGGCGATTATAATGTTAAGTCAGAATTTAACTCTACTTAAATCGGGGTGGAAATCTGTTTCAGATCCATGGCAAGGTATGTTTGAACGTTGTCATAAGATTTGGGTTTTACACTTCTACATTATGAAGGAACTAATTATAAGTGATTTACATGGGAAAGTAAAATAGTATGAAGTTTATCTTGTTCAGTAAACTTTGTTTAAAAGAATAGAAGTATTATATGGTCCTTGTTAAGATTATAAAATTTATAAATTAATGAGGATTGTTACTACTAATTTGACTCGTTTGATAATAAAGGTTTATAAAAGTAGTAGTTGCGACTATGACTAAATTAAATTGGTTATGCACGTTTACGATTTCCTTTATGGATTCAATTCAAAATGGTGTTGATGCAAGGATGGCGAGTTTTGGTCTCTAATAAATTCCATTTTAAGTTTAGAGAAATTTAATATTGTGGGAATTGCGAGAAGAGAACCTGGTTTGTGTGTAACATGAATTCATGGAAAAATTGGTATGTATGATTCTTCCTTATTTTAATGTTAGGATAAGCACAAAAAAAGGTATGTAAACTATGAACTACTTTAAGCATGTTTGGAATATAGCTTGTCATATAAGTAGTCATTGAGAAAAGCATTTCTCTTTATTTTTCATCAGTTAAACCTATTGGCTTGCCTAGTTATTATGGGTATGTTACAATAGTTTTCAACGGATGGGAAGACCCACTGCTGCTGATGAAATGCCTTTACAAACCCAAGTAATGATTGAACCCTTTGAAAAATGGGGTCTAGACTTTGTTAGACCAATCTCACCCATGTCACGGAAAAAAGAGATATATATTAGTTTATACTGATTATGTGACTAAATGGGTAGAAGCAAAATCTCTATTGAGGGATACTCAAAAATCAGTCATAGAATTTATCTATGAAGAAATGTTTACCCGTTTTGGTGTTCTTTGTGAGATTGTGACTGACAATGGAGCGCATTTTGTCTCTAAATCAATGAAAGAATTGACAGAGCAATATGGAATTAAACACTATAAATCTTCTCCATACCACCCCCAAGAAAATGGTCAGGTGGAGTCAACAAGTAAAGTATCGGAATCTATTCTAACTAAGACTGTACAAATACATCACAAGGACTGGGCAGATAGGATTCCTGAAGCATTATGGGATTACAGGACTACATGGAGAAATACCACAGGGCATACTCCATATGAGCTTGTTTATGGGAAACAAGTCCCGCTTCCTATGGAATTTCAAGTGAAAACCTTTCGTACTGTTGCACAATTAGGCCTGAATTTGGATGAAGCACAGAAACAAAGACTGTTGCAATTAAATGAACTTGATGAGATTAGACAAGATGTTGTTCAAAGGACTGTTCTAATCCAAAATCATAGGACTAAATGGCATGACAAGTTTTTGAAACGGAAAACTTTTCAAGAAGGTGATTGAGCCCTATTATTTGACTCAAGGTTTAAAAACTTTAAAGATAAACTTACAACCAGGTGGATGGGACCATATGAAATTGTGATTGTTTTTTATAACGGTTCTGTAAAAATAAGAACAATTGATGATGAACATGTTACATTTGTGGTAAATGGACATCGGTTGAAGGTATACCGTAAACCCATTTCTAAGCAAGATTTCATTAATGATTTAACTCATCAATTGAATTGGAGTTGGTAGGTGAAGAAATAACTTCTTCATCTCCTCCTCTTTCTTGAATAATACCTGATTGAAGGTTTTCTTTGTATATATGTACAGAGGCATGTTTTTATTTTGCTCATTAGGTTCTCTTTTGAATTTTGCAGGTATTTTCCTTTTGTGAAAAACTCAGGGTATCTAAAAAGGGAAATTCTTTCATTCTATTACTTTTGTTATTTTAGAAGGATGATTTTTATTAATAAAATTTAGAACTTTCCTAATTTAAATAAATTTTTGAAAGATACTCAAAATATGTTTTGTTGAGTTGTTGATATAATGGAATATCTTTAGTAAACAAAATATGAAGGAAAATGCTTTTATCGTAAATAAGCAGATCTATTGTTTCAGATTCATTGCTTTTATACATACTTATTTTTCTTTGTTCATACATATTTTCCACTATTTATCTTTTCTTCTCTTTGTTCTTTTAAGACTCAAGAGGTTTAACTTATGGAAACCATGGCATGCTAAGTACAACTTTGACTTGGCTTCACACTTGATTGAACAATCATTTTTACAAGTAGTAACAGTTGGAGACATTGAATTATTATTCAAATAAACACCACAATAAGCTTATAAGAGAATGGTTGTTAAGACTGAAGAGTCTTTTGATTATTATCCTTTGGTTGTAATTTTACATATAAATGACTGTAGCCATCTCATGTTTTCGAATTAGTATAATTACAAGAGTTAGTTTTTCACGCAAACAAACCTTTACAAGCACTTTTCAAGAAAAATATTTCAACCCAATACCATCCCACTCGTAAAAGGTTTTCAGCGCTACTCCCCCATTCATCTATGAAGAAGCAATTTATAAATCCTATATTTAAGGTGAAATTGGGACAAGAGCCTATGCTAGAAAAAGGGTGTAAGAGGTTAACCCGCCAGGATACTGAACAGGTCTGCTGGCAGCGAGTACCGGCCTGTGGTATGACTAGGAAAACCCATCAGGGTATTGAACATGCCTATTGGCAACGGGGCATTATGTCTGGGAAATATATTTCTTGGATATTACAGTTACCCCATCGGAGTACTGAACAGGATCACTGGCAGTGGGTTCTGGGTTTGATATCTATTATAATGCTTTGTCTATATTTGTTTGTATGAACAATGTACTTTTGTGAGAATTGAAGAGAAAACATGTTTTGTTAAATTAAAATTGAATAAAATTTATTTAGTGGCCATTGGATAATCATTTTAAGATACTTTAAGTCTCTACTGCATGATATTTACCATATAAGAGGTTTATACCTCCATAGTGTACCTATGTTAAAAAATTTGATGGACCTTGTTATCTCCTCAAATAAACATAGACTAGTTGTGGTTTCTAGGTGATAGGAGGTCTTTAAGTTTTTCATTTTTAGATGCATTTGAGGTTCTTTTTCAAGAGTTTGAAGTATGTAATGAAGTTTGAAATATCATTTGATGGTACTTTGTCTCCAAGAAAGATTTTTCGGTTTCGGTAGCTTAGGCGGACAGGGAAATTGTTCATTAGCTACAGAAAACCCAGCTTTCGGTAGCTCACAGCGCAAAGGTAAAACTACTCAAAGCTACCGAAAGGGAAGGCACATATCATATATCACGGAGCAGTTTTCGATGGCTTAGGTGGATACGACAGTTGTTCATTAGCCACCGAAAAGGGCAGGTTTCTAGCAGCTTACAGCTCAAAGGCAGGATCATCCACAGCCACCGAAAGCAGAGGCATTTGTGAACACTTTTCCGGCGGCTTGCGGTGTCAAAGGCGAAATCATCGGCTACCGAAATTGATTCATTGTCGAACGGTGGAGACGTTTAATCAAGGGTTTAGTCGTGAATTAAAGGGGGTTCATCATTGCTTAACCGCCGAAAGTGTCACTTCTAGCAAATACACGATCTCACCCAACGTGAAGCCTGCCGCCATCATAATCTCACCCTGGCCACATGAACCTTGATACCCCTCCACATACCAATATTCTAAAATACTGTTCCTCCAGTGTGATCATGCCACAGTAAGACATCATTAAACCCTCATGATTAATCCTCCAGTTCACATCCCTTGAAGTTAGTTTCTGAAAACCGGATCTCCCCTTTTCCCTGATTTCGTGTTGCTCCCTCAAGCCTGTTTT
Organism: Larix kaempferi; assembly: GCA_027924585.1. Lineage (NCBI taxonomy): Eukaryota > Viridiplantae > Streptophyta > Pinopsida > Pinales > Pinaceae > Larix > Larix kaempferi. The sequence continues at coordinate 12,454,818 of BSBM01000444.1, read as the reverse complement.
AGTAGCAGGTGCCAAGAAGCAGTTTACAATGAAGAAAAGTGGAGGATTGGTCCTCCAGAAAGAATTAAATGACATCTGTTACCTGGAGGCGCACCCCAAGGTATGTCGACTCTTCAAGGATGATGGATGTTATAATTTTTGCAGAAAACTACAGGGATCTCATCAGCATGTATCCAAAACATTTTCCCTGACATTTGACGGAAGAAGGGCGATAATTGGAAAGGAGGAATTCCAGGTAGACGAAACCCTTATAACTGAGGTGACAGAGATTCCAGCAACCGGAGAAAATTGGTTCAAGACCACTGTTACAAAGGATTTTGAGTTTCCATCCTATCTGAAACTTGAGCATAGGAATCTAGTATGGAAGAAAGATATTCCTATGTCCTACCTTGAAGATAAATGGAAACATCTGTTGAAGTCGATTCTGGTTTACATAACCTGCGAAGGTAGATATAACAGGGTGCTAATTTACCATTTTAAATTAATGAACCATTTCATGGGCAGGAGCCCCCTAAATCTCCCTTTTTATCTCTACAAAATCCTGACTAAAATGGCTCATCAAGTCAGAGCCCAGCCAGCCAAAATCGCAGGAAGGATGTACCACCATGGTTTGATCAAGCTCATAGTTTCTGAGTCGTTGCAAAGGAGAAACATGAACTGGGCGTTCTTCCTCTTCTGGAATGAGTTCGAAACAGAGTTGCAACCAGAAGGTGGGAAGAAGTCTTCTACCCATAGAAGTGGGAAAAGGAAGAGGAGGGAAATTTCCCCAATTGCAGTCAACCCCCTTTCCTCAACTCCCAAAATGCAGAAGGCTAAAAAGAAACTAGAGTTCAGTAGTAAGATTGGGGAGGGGGGAGCTGGTTCAGAAGGAAAAAACATCCACAACCTGCCATACACAGATTTCGAAGAGGATGAATAGCCAGAAGCTGGGGTAGGAGGTGAAAGTCTGTTCTCACCTGCACCTGAGGAAGAGCCAAATCAACAGATTGCCGAAGCATCAACTAGCCAGTCAAAGAAGACCTCATCCCAGAAGATTAATCAAATGTTAAGACAAGCGTATGACATGGAACTTCTTCAGAGGGTGATAAAGGAGAAAAATGAAAGGTTAATTGAAAGAAACAATGAGTTGTATACCTCCTTTCAAGGGTTAACCAAAAAGCATAGCAAGTTGAAAGGGAGGAATATAAGATTTATAAGAGACAATATCAGGTTGAGTAGAAAGGTTGAGCTTCTGGGAGGTAAGAAAATGACTCCGAAACCCCAGCCTGAGGTACACTCAGACCTTGACACCTTAGCAGCAGCAGCAGTTAGTTTCACTGACACTCCGGTTTTGTCCCAGGATGAAGAGAAATCCAAGCAGCAGAAAGATGAGTAGCAGAAGTTGGAAAAAGCACATTTTTGTCAAAATTTTTGCAGGCTAGACCAAGCAGTTTCGGTGGCTTACTTGAACATAGGAAATTGTTCATTAGCTACCAAAAATCCAATTTTTGGTGGCTTAGGATATAAAGGTGGGACTCATATAGTTACCGAAAGGAGAGGCCAAATCCAAATGTCTAAAGGTGTCTCTGTGGCTTAGGCGAACACGCTACTTGTTCATTAGCCACTGAAAGCAGGGCTTTCTGTAGCTAATCAAATTTTAACCCAATTTTCCCAGCTGCCGAAAATACAGAATAACGTAGAAAGCGGTTTTTGCATCGAACTTGACTTTGTTGATCCAAGCACCTCGAGGGAATTTTCTAATGATTGTTAATGGTTTAAGAGAGTCATGATTATTTTTCCGTTCCAGACTAGAGGGCGCCAGCAAGATGAGAAAAGGAATCTTCTCGTCTACTTTGGGAAAAACGGCTTGCAGATTCTCCAAGTAGCAGTTCGACCTCACTCACCAGCATCCGAAGGCCCATTACAACTATCGAAGATAGGAGGACTGGCAATATGGCGGTTACTTTTGGAATGTAAGAATCTTTCATAATTTCTAGAAAGCTATTTTTAGTAGATTCGATCCATTTTTTCAGGATCTTGACTGTTTTGTAAAGGCTATTAAGCCTATGACTGATGTAGAACAAGGGTTCGATTTTGGAGATAGCACACTGATTGTACTTTTAGACTTCTTATAGCATATCATAATATAAGCTTCTTTTTCCTATTATGTTCAGATTTACCTCTCGTCTGTTCTATACTTGTATTTGATGATTTATTTCATATCTTGAGTTGATCCAGTGTCTGAAAATTGTCACCGTTTCTTTTTGCTAATGAACTAAGCTTTACAAGTATTTCTTCGATTATAATATTGGCCATTCATATGTCTATCTTATGTATGTTTCTGCTGAGATTATAAGTTATGTCCGTCCATACACTTTATTTAAAACCTCTAAACAGCGTGGGCTAAAAGCCTTGTCCATTGAATATGTTTATACATGCTTTGATTGAGTAACCTTGTGTTAGTCGTTCCATTTTTTATCCACCTATTCACGCATCATTGAGAAAATAGTAAGTTACCAGGCATCTCTGAGATACAACCAACGATATCTTCTGCTACCCCTTCCATACCCACATCCACAATGGTTGTCCCTCTGACTAAGATGGAAAAGATCCTCATGGCTAGATATGCCCCTCTAAATTTGCCTAACCCCCTTTCTGCTATGCCTGCTGGAGATTACCAAAAATACATGCCTAAGTTTACTGGAGAGGGGGACTTTGCAGCTGAAGAGAATTTAGAGGCATTCTATAGTTATGCTGAGAACATAAATATTGAGCATGAAGATGTATGGACTAAGGGTTTTGTGCAAAGTTTAGACGGTCAGGCTAGGAAATGGTTCAAAGAGTTACCTGCTGGATCAATAGCTGACATCGAAGCCCTAGATGACTTGTTTTTGAAGCATTGGGGAGAAAGAAGGGACCACCTCTATTACCTCACAGAATTTGGTAATTTGAAGAGGGAAAATGGCGAGTCTGTGTCAACTTTCACAAAGAGATTCAATAAAATGTTTGGAAAGATCCCTGCTGAGATCAAACCTATGGACACTCCAGCCATAATCACTTATGCAAATTATTTTGATCTTGATTTCTGTCTTCATCTCAGAGAAAGGAGATCTGCGTCCTTATTACTCATGCAAGATGCTACTCTTGAAGTTGATTCCAATATCGCTGCATCTGAAATTCTGAAGGGAAAAATGGACAGAAAGAGACCAACTCCAGACTCTTCCTCCTCGTCAGAAACAAAAATGGAAAAGTTGGAGAAGATGTTGGATAGCTTGACCTATGAGATGTCTAAACTAAAGGTTCAAGGTCAACAACCTGCAAGAGGTAAAGTGCCAAATGAGTTCATCCTTAGAAACCCTAACACTCACCCTTATAGGAGAAACAACCCATAGACTCAGATCCTCCAAATAGATAGGAATCCTGCTGATGAAAAAAGGATCAGAGCTCCTTTCCAGCACATTGTATTGGAAGAAGATCAAGAGCTTATTCCGGTAGAAGAAGAAGAAGAAGACAATATCAACTATATGGAGGATAAAGTTGACTCCTCTTTCCTGACACAATCTAATTATGAGGAAGCCCTCATGAACGAACAGATTGCTGAAGAATCATTGTATCAGGAAGATGATCAGGGAGGTTATAATTTGAGGTCTAGGACTACTGCCAAAAAACCTATTACCATTGCCCCTGGAAAGAAGAATCTCGTCCTTACAAAGTAGCCAGCTTCTCCTACCAAAAAGATTGCTGCTCCTACAAAACAGACCGTCTCCCCTTCAAAATAGCAGCAAAGGCCACTACCACTTTTTGTCCCTGATCAGATTCAGCTTAAAGCCCCAGTACAAGAGGTAAGGTCTTCTAAAAAATTGTCTTACCCTTTAAATCTCGAATCATGAATTCAAAAGATGAAAATATCTCTCCCACTAATTGAGATTATGATCAATGATTCCTTCAAGTCATCTATACTGCGATCCCTTCAACCAAAAACACCCGTAGATGCTGATTTTGTGAATTTGCAAGATGACAGGCCCTCAGTAACCCTAGGCCCTATGGTTGAAGAAATGGATGGGTCTTGTCCACCTTTCTACATATCCCTGAACATCCATGAAAAAATTCTTCACAATTGTCTGTTAGACTCAGAAGCGTCCCACAATCTTATGCCAAAAGCAGTAATGGATGAGTTGGGACTTAGCATCACAAAACCCTATCATGATCTCTTCTCTTTTGAGTCCAGGAAAGTAAAATGCATGGGCCTCATCAAAGATATTGTCATAAACCTGTCTGAGCTTCCTTCAAAAAGCATGGTAATGGATGTAGTAGTTTTTGATATCCCACCCAAGTTTGGCATTCTCTTGTCCCATTCATGGAGTAAACGCCTAGGGGGGACCTAACAGATGGATCTGACTTATGCCACAATCCCAATGTTTGGGGGTGAAACTAAAAGGATCTATAGAGAAAACCAGCTTTCCTACATCATCAGCAATGAAAAGAATTCGGTAAACCATCCCATTTACGCATTAGATACAAACTTTGGAGAATGTATCCTGCAAATAGATGATGATCAGCCAGCGCCTTTGTAGCTCACAAAGCCTGCTTGTCAGCAATCTGAAGAAGTAACCACTTCTGTTTGGAGCATGTTTTTTTATGGTGCTAGTACCCAAGCTTCAGTAGGTGTAGGTGTAGTTTTAATCTCTCCTTTGAAGGATGTTATGCATTTGTCTTATAAACTGGATTTCAAAACTACTAACAATATAGCAGAATATGAGGATTTGCTGTTGGGAGTCAAGGCTGCCAAAGAAATGGGAATCATGTGCCTGAAGATATTTGGAGATGCAGAGCTCATCATACAACAAGTTAATGGGAATTTTCAAGCAAAAAATGTCAGGTTGAAGGCATACAGAGACGAGGTATGGAAACTTAGAGATTCTTTTATGATTTTCGACATCTCTTATATATCTAGAGCTATGAACCACCTAGCTGATTCCCTGGCTGTCTCTATGAGTACATTCATTCCTCCTGTGCCTCCTAAATTGCACTATGAAATCCAAGTCAGGTACAGGCCATCCTTACCTAGTAATGTCAAATTTTGGAAACTTTTTGAGAATGATGATGAACTTGCTAGATTTCTCCAGGTTGTTGATGAATTTTTTGATATGCATATTAATCAAGAAAACCTAAATGTAGAGGAATCCCAGAAGTCTAAGTTGAAAGGGAAAATGGGTCAACATGACATTGTTCAGTTGCCAGGCAATCATATACATTGAGGCTTAGTACCTCTTGAAAGGATTTTTTACCATAATGATGTCCCCTTCAAACCTGTCGAAAAGGAGAACGACCCTACTGTCCATGAGCACAACATAGGCAGTCAAAATCATCCTAAATTCATAAATTTGTCTACTGAATTGACAGTTGATCATAGGTCAGAATATTGCAGCCTTATAAAAGAATTTGCTAATGTTTTTGCTTGGGAATACAGTGATCTGAAAACCTATGACGAAGATACTATTCAACATAAAATTCCTCTAGAAAAGGATACCATCCCTTTCAAGCAGAAGTTAAGGCCCATCAACCCTCTCCTGTTACCTGTGATTGAAAAAGAAATCAAGAAGCTCCTTAATGCTAAAATCATAATCCCACTGAGATATTCTAAATGGATCGCAAATTTAGTAGTAGTAAGGAAGAAAAGTGGGGAGTTCAGGTTATGTGTCGATTTTAGAAACCTAAACAAGTGCTCCAAAAAAGACAACTATCCCCTACCCAAGATGGAGCATTTACTGCAAAGAGTCTCAGGAGCTAGTGTCATGTCATTCCTAGATGGCTTCTCAGGATACAATCAAATTTTTGTACACCCTGATGATCAGGAGAAGACAGCCTTTACCACCCCTTGGGGTACCTTCATGTATGCTAAGATGTCGTTTGGGCTGATGAATTTCGGGGCCAACTTTCAGAGGTCCATGGACATAACTTTTGTGGGATTAAAGGATAAGTTTGTCCTCATTTACCTTGATGATATAACTGTATACTCAAATAGTCACGAAGAACATCTACAACATCTAAAGGAGGTGTTTCTGAAATGTAGGCAATTTGGAATTTCTCTGAATCCTAAGAAGGCTCAGTTTTCTCTCTTGGAGGGAAATTTCCTGGGCCACAGAGTTTCAGCACAGGGTGTAAAGTTCGATCCAGTTTGGGTTGAAGCAATTCAGAAGGTGTCTATACCAAGGTCAAAAAAAGACATTCAATCCTTCCTCGGTAAGATAAATTTTGTCATGAGGTTTATTCCAAATTTTTCTGAGTTAGTAAAGCATATAACTTCCATGCTGAAAAAGGGATCCGAAATTAAATGGACAGAAAACGCAAGGAACTCTTTCGAAGCCATCAAACAGGCTATCATGGAAGCTCCTACTCTGATTAGTCCAGATTACACCCAAGTTTTCTATATTTTCTCTTTTGCTTCCCATGACACAGTGGCAGCAGTCTTGTTGCAGAAAGATGATGAAGGTCTTGATCACCCAATTTCCTTCTTCAGCAAAACATTGAGGGATGTTGAACTAAAATACGATCCCAAAGAAAAATAGACCTATGCTATGATCAAGTCATTGAAGGCATTCAGAATTTATAACCTACACGCAAAGGTCATAGCTTATGTCCCTTCAGCTTCTGTGAAAGATGTTTTAACTCAACCTGACATTGATGGCAAGAGAGCCAAGTGGATCGCTAAGCTGATCGAATTTGATGTAGAGGTGAATCCCACCAGATTAGTAAAGGGTCAAGGCTTAGCTAAGCTTATGGATGAAGAAAACTGCAGACTATTAGACATGAATTTTATTGGAATACGTTCAGTAGGTTTGCAGACAGAAGCAACAACAATAGAGCAACATAATAGTCAGCAGGTGGCCGAAAATTTGTCTTCATGCGAGTGGTATTTAGGTATTATTCATTTTCTGCAGAATTTGGAAGTTCCTCCTAGACTCAGCACAACCCAAGCACGAGCTCTTAAACTTAAATCTGTTAAATTTTGCATAAATAAAAGTTTGTTGTATTGGAAAGATCCTGCTGGCATGCTGCTCAGGTGTCTAGATAAAGAAGAGTCAGGTCAAGTCATGCATCACTTCCATTCAAGAATATGTGGAGGCCATCATTAACTGGAAAACTACAGCTCATGAGATTCTAAGGGCTGGATACTATTGGCCTGTTCTTTTCTCTGATGTATACACTTTTGTGAAATATTGTGACAAATGCCAAAGATTCGTAGGAAAACAGCAGCTGAAATCCTTGCCATTGAAACATATTATGGTTAATGGTCCCTTCCAGCAATGGGGCCTTGATTTTATAGGAGAGATTAATCCTTCATCCAGTGGTCAACACAGATGGATCCTGGTGGTCACTGATTATTTTACCAAGTGGATAGAGGCAATTCCCATGAGGAAAGTTAATCATCAAGTCATCATGAACTTTCTCTATGAAAACATCCTTATCAGGTTTGGTTGCCCAAAAAGGATGGTAACTAATAATGCACCAGCTTTCAAGGATAAAGCACTAGTCCACATGTGTGATTCAATGGGAATTCAGTTGGTACACTCTACCCCATACTACCCTCAAGGCAATGGCCTCAGTGAGTCATCCAATAAAAGTCTAGTCAGAATCATCAGAAAGTTATTGGAAGAAAATCAAAAGAGTTGGGATTCCAAACTAAAGTTTGCTCTCTAGGCTGACAGAGTGACAGATAAAAAATCCATAGGGACTTCCCCCTTCAGATTGGTTTATGGTACTGATGATATTTTCCCAATTCAGCTAATCCTGCCAGTAACTAAGTTTTTTCAGGAAGAACAGGATGAGCCGAATGACATGGTGAGAAGAATGCTCGATTTGGTTGAATTACAGCAAACTGGAGAACAGTTGGTGGAGAAGTCAGAAGCTCACCAGAAGAGGATAAAAGATACTTTCAACAAGAAGGCAAAGGTGGAAAGTTTTTAGGTTGGAGACTGGGTTCTAAAATGGGATGCCCCAAGGAAGGACAAGGGCAAGCACGAAAAATTTGATTCTCTATGGACAGGTCCTTACGTGATAACTCAAGCACAGCAGAACAACACTTTCAATCTGCAAAGTTTGGAAGGTGAAGAGATGTTTGGTGGGCCAGTTAATGGGCGTTTTCTGAAACTTTATTTCATCTGAGGCTTCATAGCTTGGTCACTGTAAATATCATTTTGTTTTCGGTTTTTGCAAATAACCCCATGCCCAATGGAACACTAGAAGATAGGGTTAGATTTTTGTTTTACAGGAAAGGAATTTGATCTATGGTTCTTGGAACCTCGCCGGGAGGTTTCCATCCCCGAGTAGGAGCCAGATGTTATCTCCTCAAATAAACATAGACTAGTTGTGGTTTCTAGGTGATAGGAGGTCTTTAATTTTTTCATTTTTAGATGCATTTGAGGTTCTTTTTCAAGAGTTTGAAGTATGTAATGAAGTTTGAAATAATATTTGATGGTACTTTGTCTCCAAGAAATATTTTTCGATTTTGGAAGCTTAGGCGAACAAGGAAATTGTTCATTAGCTACCGAAAACCCAGCTTTCGGCATCTCACAGCACAAAGGTAAAACTACTCAAAGCTACCGAAAGGGAAGGCATGTATCATATATCACGGAGCAGTTTTCGGTGGCTTAGGTGGATACGACAGTTGTTCATTAGCCACCGAAAAGGGCAGGTTTCTGACATCTTACAGCTCAAAGGCAGGATCGTCCACAGCCACCGAAAGAAGAGGCATTTGTGAACACTTTTCCAGCGGCTTGCGGTGTCAAAGGAAAAATTGTCAGCTACCGAAATTGAGTCGGTGTCGAACGGTGGAAACGTCTAATCAAGGGTTTAGTCGTGAATTAAAGGGGGTTCATCATTACTTAACCGTCGAAAGGGTCACTTCTAGCAAATACACGATCTCCCCCAATGTGAATCCTGTCTCCATCATAATCTCACCCTGGTTGGATGAACCTTGATACCCCTCCACATACCGATCTTATAAAAGATTGTTCCTCCAGTGTGATCATCCCACAGTAACACATCATTAAACCCTCGTGATTAATCCTCTAGTTCACATCCCTCAAAGTTAGTTTCTGAAAATTGCGCCACCCCTCCTCCTTTTCCCTCACCACGTCGTTGAGCTCCCCTTTTCCTTGATTTCGCGTCGTTCCCTGAAGCCTGTTTTAGTAGCAGGTTCCAGGAAGTAGCTTACAATGAATAAAAGTGGAGTAGTCCTCCGGAAAGAATTAAATGACATATGTTACCTCGAGGAACACCCCGAGGTATGTCGACTCTTCAAGGATGCTGGCTATTATAATTTTTTCAAAAAACTGCAGGGATCTCATCAGCAAATAGCCGAAACATTTTCCCTCACATTTGACGGCAGAAGGGCGATAATTGGCAAGGAGGAATTCCAGGTAGACGAAGCCCTTATAGCCGAGGTGACAGAGCTTCCAGCGACCAGAGAAAATTGGTTCAAGACCACTGTTACAAAGGATTTCGAGTTTCCATCCTATCTGAAACCTAAGCATAGGAATCTGGTATGGAAGAAAGATATTCCTATGTCATACCTTGAAGATAAATGTCAACATTAGTTGAAGTTGATTCTGGTTTACATAACTTGTGAAGGTAGATATAACAGGGTGCTAATTTACCATTTTAAATTAATGAACCATTTCATGGGAAGGAGCCCCCTAAATATCCCTTTTTATCTCTACAAAAGCCTGACTAAAATGGCTCATCAAGTCAGAGCCTAGCCAACCAAAATCGTAGGCAGGCTATACCACCATGGTTTGATCAAGCTCATAGTTTCTGAGTTGTTGCAAAGGAGAAACATGAACTGGGCATTCTTCCTCTTCTGGAATGAGTTTGAAATAGAGTTGCAACCAGAAGGTGGGAAGAAGTCTTCTACCACCAGAAGTGGGAAAAGGAAGAGGAGGGATATTTCCCCAATTGCAGTTAACCCCCTTTCCTCAGCTCCCAAAATGCAGAAGGCTAAAAAGAAACTAGAGTTCAATAGTAAGACTGGGGAGGAGGGAGTTGCTTCAAAAGGAAAAAACATCCTCAACCTGCCATACACAGATTCCGAAGAGGATGAACAGCCAGAAGTTGGGGTAGGAGGTGAAATTCTGTTCTCACCTGCACCTGAGGAAGAGCCAAATCAACAGATTGTTGAAGCATCAACCAGCTAGTCAAAGAAGACCTCATCCCAGAAGATTAATCAACTGTTAAGACAGGTGTATGAGCTAGAACTTCTTCAGAGGGTGATCAAGGAGAAAAATGAAAGGTTAACTGAAAGAAACAATGAGTTGTATACCTCCTTTCAAGGGTTAAGCGAAAAGTAGAGCAAGTTGAAAGGGAGGAATATAAGATTGATAAGAGACAATATCAGGTTGAATAGGAAGGTTGACCTTCTGGGAGGTAAGGAAATGACTCCGAAACCCCAACCTGAGGTACACTCAGACCTTGACACTTTAGCAAGAGCAATAGTTAGTTTCGCTGATACTCCAGTTTTGGCCCAGGATGAAGAGAAATCCAAGCAGCAGAAAGATGAGTAGCAGAAGTCGAAAAAAACACAGTTTTGTCAAAAGTTTTGCAAGCTAGACCAACCAGTTTCGGTGGCTTAGGTGAACATAGGAAATTGTTCATTAGCTACCAAAACTCCAATTTTCGAAAGCTTAGGATATAAAGGTGGGACTCATCTAGTTATCGAAAGGAGAGGACAACTCCAAATGTCTAAAGGTGTCTCGATGGCTTAGGAAAACACGCTACTTGTTCATTAGCCACCGAAAGCAGGGCTTTCTGTAGCTAATCAAATTTTAACCCAATTTTCCCAGCTGCCGAAAATATAGAATAACGCAGAAAGTGGTTTTTGCATTGAACCTGACTTTGTTGATCCAAGCACCTCGAGGGCGTTTTCTAATGATGGTTAAAGGTTTAAGAGAGTCGTGATTATTTTTCCGTTCTGGACCGAAGGGCGCCAGCAAGATGAGAAAAGGAATCTTCTCGTCTAATTTGGGAAAAACAGCCTACAGATTCTCTAGGTAGCAGTTTGACCTCACTCACCAGCATCTGAAGGCCCATTACAACTATCAAAGATAGGAGGACTGGCAAGATGGTGGTTACTTTTGGAATGTAGGAATCTTTCATAATTTCCAGAAAGTTGTTTTGTTATAGCTATTTTTAGTATATTCGATCCATTTTTTCAAGATCTTGACCATTTTGCAAAGGCTATTAAGCCTGTGACTGATGTAGAACAAGGGTTCGACTTTGGGGATAGCACACTGATTGTACTTTTAGACTTCTTATAGCATATCATAATATAAGCTTCTTTTGCCTATTATGTTCAGATTTACCTCTTGTCTGTTCTATACTTGTATTTGATGATTTATTTCATGTCTTGAGTTGATCCAGTGTCTGAAAACTGTCATCTGTTCATTTTGGTGATGAAAGGAGCTTTACAAGTATTTCTTCGATTATAATATTGGCCATTCATATGTCTATCTTATGTATGTTTCTGCTGAGATTATAAGTTGTGTCCATCCATACACTTTATTTAAACCCTCTAAACAGCGTGGGCTAAAAGCCTTGTCCATTGAATATGTTTATACATGCTTTGATTGAGTAACCTTGTGTTAGTCATTCCATTTTTTATCCACCTATTCACGCATCATTGAGAAAATAGTAAGTTACCAGGCATCTCTGAGATACAACCTAGGAGTGTTTCCTGGAGTGATAACAGACTTAACTGTGAACCTTATTCTTATCACTTGAACATTCTTATGTGAAGTTGAATCAAGTTGACTGGTACACTATGGATCTCATTTAGTAATACTCTTGTTTTGTTACTTTTTATTGAAAAAAGGCATAATATTTTAAGATGAATTTCTGTATCAATAAATGGAAGTAAACCTATATTTACAAGTTGGAATTTTGGATATTTGATAGCCAGATGCAAGAATGAGATTAATAGATATTATGTTTCCTTTTTATTATGTTTTCCTTTGTGATGCTAATTTGCAATCTATTGATCTATTCTCTTTTTGTATGTAGCCAGAGGAATGATCATGAGTTAGACATCATTATTGTTTTTAAAAATATTTGCAAGGAACGTGTTGGATAAGTATTTCTCCAACCCTGATGGTAGCAACTTTCCACCTTTGGAAACTTGAAAATAATTATGCATCTGAACATGAGAATAATGAACTAAGTGCTGGATGAGGTGCTGGATGGAGTGCTGGATAAGGTCCTGGAAAATTTGGAACTATGTGAATTAAATTGTTGAGGTAAATTTCAGAACATCAAAGTAAGTTTTGAGTATTGAAATCTAGGTATATCTTTAATTTGGGAGAAATGACTAAATAATCTGAGATTTACCTTGAATAATTGTCTCATATTTTATAAGCATTAATTTTAACTCTTAATACTGGTTCCGAGTTTGATATAGACAAATCTTTTTATTCTATAATCAAAGTCACCTATATATATTATAATCTGTTTGATGTCATGCATTAAAAAGAGAATTTATAATGGCAAACTTCATTTTATATCATTATTTGATTAATGACATGATTTATACAATAATTTATGTTCTAAATTCCTTTGCCACATTGATTGATTATATATGATATTATTATTTTAATAGGTGAAAAAGTTTTTTTTTTTGCCAATTCCATTGATTTACCTCTTCGAAATTTTAATCTTTCCCGAGACTAAAAAGGGGTAAACTATCACCAGAAAGATGACCTTTCAAATTCTTTTTCAAGCGTGAAAGAATCAAGTTCGCTTGGCGATCTTTTTCTATTTAGGGAGTTGTTATCGCATATATTGTAGCTAGAGCTACCATACTGCAGAATGTGCGGCCGAGGACCGCACAGTACTTTTTTTTTCAGATCGGAGATTAGCCGCCTTCATATGAGGCAGTTTTGTTCAGACTTCCCCTCGTAGATATATCAGAGGGGACAGACAGATGTATAGTGCTACACACATTGTCACTTACCATCTACCACAGGGTCACCTTTGATTTGCCAGGCTTTGACACAAGCCCATTTGAGACAGTTGCCTAGTCTTGTTCTGATCGAGACTGTCACAGTACATTGCTGGTTTATTATATGCTCGGATTTAGCAGAGATCCAACTCAAAGGCAGGTTCAGTAGCAGCAGGTATATGGTGCAGCAGGTATTGCATTTGATGATTATTGGTCATGTTGTAGATTAGGCTTATTTATACTTGTTAGTACACTAACTTCGCATGAGATGATATATTTGGTGATCTAGCTATTGTATGATGTGATTGGACCCTTGATGATGTTAGTCCACCCCTCTGGTTAGACTTATGTATATGCACGCTGAGTCATGTCCTCTATACTTGGCATAGACTTGACCACTTAGTCCCTCTCGGTAGTTGACTTTAGCTCCATTATCACTTTCCCCACTCATCTGACTCATCCATGATACTTGCTCCCGACTTGGATTCTGATTTGTGATCCCCAGGACCCCTGTCCCCACTGATCTCTGAGTTTTCCATGACTCCCTGTTTATTGTGCCTCGGCTCTTTAGTGTGTGAGATACACGGTTAGACCTGGGATTTGCTCCTGTCGGTTGGCCCCGATGTTGCAATGCAGTTAGGATTGTGTAGCCTCACCGGGTGTTCCCCATTGGTCATCAAAGCATGTATTGTTCAACCCCATTACCTTTGCAGTATGAGCACCATGATAATATCTTTTGAGATATGTATGTAGCCCAAGAGGACCCTTGAAGAAAATGAAGAAATGAAATGTAAATCAGGCTAAAAAGTCCATTATGTTGTAAATATAAAATCTAGCCAAAAATGGGCTAAGTATGAAACTCATTGTAAAATCCATGCAATGTGTTTATGAACACACATGGATTCTGGTCAGCCATACATATCAACATTTGTAGTGGTTATTCCTCACCTAGTCCTGCGGGACAAGGAGGTGAGAAGGAGCAAGGGACAAGCTCAAGTTGCCCCCTAGAGTCTCAAGTTACGGTTTGCCGGACACCCAGTTTGGCGGCTCTAGAAAAGAACCTCACAGAGTCTTCGGATATGGATGTGAGTTGTGGGATACTTGTTAGATGACTAGTGGTGGTTTCCCTGCACTATACCCATTTGTGAGGCACTGCCCTTCCCCGTGTTCTGTCATGGCATACTTACCTCAGTGGACCCCGCTTTTCCGAGTTGTCCAAAGGGTCACATGATCTTCATCCTTGTCTTCCTGTGTCCTTGCCTTGTTGACCACATCACCTAAAGTCAACAAAGTGGTCAATTCTATAGATGTGCATAGCATTTTAGTCTTTTTGGAGGTGGTGGGCCCACTTCACCGGGGCCTTGTATTATCCCGGGATTTAATGTATTTTTGATCACCATGTTATCATTGTATTGCTTAGTAATGTACTAACTTGTATAATTGAGCCTTGTCACTCCATGTTTGCATACAAGTATTCAACTAGCACTATTTTTTACCAGATTTGACTTGGTCAAACTGAGTTGACTAGGCCAAAAATGGGTCGAAAAAATGTTGCGATCGGAATTTCGATTTCAATCAATTATTATCTACAGGGGTCCTGTATGAGCATGCAAGTGACCGAATTGCAAAATACTGAAGCATTTGAGAAATTTTTAATTATTATTGGTCAACTTTGACCTGTTTTAATTAAAAATTATGGATTTGGGGAAAATAATTCCAAAGTGATGGATAAGGGTCATTCTAGTGGTCATCCCTACTACTTTTGGGGTCCACGATCGCATTGCAGCAAACGGTTTGGAAATCCGGGCAATAAAAGTGGGTCAAAAGCCCAAATTTCATCTTCAGCCATATAAACCAGCAAAAATTACATGGAAAATCAGAATTTGACTAAGGCAACTATAAGCAAATGGAAAAATCAATGGATGGCAATTAAAAGATTGATTTCTAAAGGTAAATGGTAAGGTTTGAAGTATTATTGGCACTTGGTGGGGCCCTCTCCATGGTAGCTCATCACTTGAGTTCGATTTGGCCCATAGGGGTGTTTTTCTCCTTAGGGAGGAATTCGATTTTGTTGGATAGGGGTATGTGGGCCCTTGTTGTATTAGTTGGGGGGATAAAACCCCATATAGACACCCCCCAACACTTTGTATTATGTGTGTGGCCCCCACAATGGGCCCCTCTCCTCGTCTAGTGCGCTCTCCTTGGGGCAATTCGCACCCCCCTCCATAGAGACATCTCCACCATTCGATTTGTGGATTGGGGAGATGATCTCAACCCTCCATTTTGGGGGGAAACCTATTTTGGGAGTGGCCTCTCTCTATAAGAGAAGGCACTCACCTCCATTGTTCTCTCTTGGCACATTTTTGCACTTGAGTTTTGACAATATAGAGCCATTCTTCTACTGATTTCTTGAGAGTTTAGGCATGGATGTGGATTGTTGACTGATATCTAGTTGCCTTAGCTTTGTTGAGAGGTTATTGTTGTGTTTCCTATCTTGCCTTGGCCAAATCGATTTGTAGGTGAAGAAGACAGCTGGAGGAGGGCATAGTTTTGGGAGTGGGAACCCCCCAACTGCTGGTTTCTTTCAGAATATCAACAAGAGGGAGTTGTTATTGCTTAATGCTTTTCAATTCTTCTATTTTCTGTCATTTACTTGCTGGTTTATCTAACTATTTTGCTGCATATACTGATTTCATCCTATTTGTGGCAGGTAGCTAGGGCGTTTTTGGCCAGCTGGGAGCTCAAACACACAAGGGAACACCCGGTTGCTCAACAACTGCATTTGGGAGCTAGTCTTCAGCAATTTCATTAATCTCATTCACTTTCAAGTAGGTTTCTCTTGCTGGTCTCTTATTTCCAAGATTTCACTATGTGTGTTGAGCAGAAATTTACATAAAAAACCCATAAAAATATAAAACACAAGTTTTCACCGTAGGATTTCTTTTTAATTCAAAACCCAGTAATGTTTTATGCTGAAACGCTTATATACCAAATTTAATTTGATTTAGACTCCATTTTCCCACCTAATCAGCACTGGTCTACCTGGCAAAAACGCCCCCCTGGGGCATTTTTCTGTTTCAGCCTGTTTGGGGTTAGTTTGGGGTTTTGGGTACTTGATAATCGGTTCCAAAACGCCATTTTACCGTAGGATCTCAAGTTTTGTTGGCTGGAAGTGAGTATAAACGCTCATTTTTCTATGCCCTAGGTCCATTTTTCCATTATTTAACTCATTCCCCTAGGGCAATTTCACTCGACTTCTTGCTAGCCTGTTTTTTGTGTTTTAAATCAGCTAGCTGATGATCTTATAAGCACTAGAAGATGTGTTTCAATTGCTGATCCATCTCTACCATGTATTGATAAATCATAACAAGCTTCATTTCCCATAGGCAGGGTCCCCAACCACTCTTCTAGTAATTTTCTGTTTGGTGATTTAATTTCCATCCTTCTAATCTTTCATAGAATTCATCATTTATATGTGTAATCAGATCTGAATTTGTCTCTTCTAGTACATCTTCCCATCCAGAGTCTCGATTCCACTAGGCTGGAAGAATTCTCACACTTAGTCATTCATTATGTCTCTCACTTTGTTTATCTTTTGGGTTTGGGTGTCTGATTGTTGAGTCTCAACCATCACTGGTTGAGTGGGGTCTCCCCCCTGACTTGGCTACATGCCTCGTCTAAAGTGACTGTAGCCTTGTCCGGTGTGACTTCTGTCCCTTGTACGGAGGACCTGACTACTGTTGGTTACACCTTCTTAGCTGTTCACCTCTACCATCCATGTTGGGACAACCATTTCCAAACAGCTAGAGTTTGTGTGATAACAGGAGTATGAAAAGAGATTAAAGAGGAATCCATGAACAACTTTGTCATGGTTGGTGACCAAGTACGACAAAGGCAAAAGTAAATTCAACACAGTTCCTTTTCCGTAAGTAGTCTAGCGAGGCTGGATAAAGTGATAAAACTATACTCATTAGACACACCTTTTTACTCAAATTTTTAACGAGCACGACAATTGTATCAAAAGTACTTAGAATCTTTTTCATGTTTGAACCAGAGCACGAAAAAGTAAAAACTAAGCTCAAACCACTTTTCATGTTTCAACCAGAGCACGAAAAAGTAAAAACTAAGCTCAAACCACTTTTCATGTTTCAACCAGAGCACGAGAAAAGTGAAAAGTAAGCTCAATACCATCTTACTTTTTTTAATGAGCTCGAAGATAGGTGAAAATAATGCTCATGATGTCTGCTTTATTTTTTAACGAGCTTGTAACAGAAAATGAACTATGCTCGGGATTATTTTCATGGTTTAACGAGCTCGAAACCCAAAAGAAAGTATGCTCAAAAAATAT
The DNA here is from genome assembly GCA_027924585.1 of Larix kaempferi. NCBI lineage: Eukaryota > Viridiplantae > Streptophyta > Pinopsida > Pinales > Pinaceae > Larix > Larix kaempferi. The sequence goes on along the minus strand of BSBM01000444.1, from coordinate 12,437,500 downwards.
TCCCATTGATGGATTTTTCCCATTATGATATCCAAAGGTTGGTACATGCCCCCAACATGATTTCTAGAAGTAACTGACTTAACTCCAACATGGTGTGGAGAGGCGATCAAGTTGACTTCAACATAACATCTAGAGATTGAAGACATGCCCCCCAAGATTCATTTCATTCTCCTAATCTACATCTTCACTTGATTAAACTCCTGGTTACTAATATGAATATGTTCACCAGAGACGAACAAAGATCAAATGGCATAGGAGGATGAAAAGAATGTTCAGGTACTAAGTCTATGGGAAGACTCCACTCAATGGAAAATGATATGTTTCATTTTTTAACGAGCTTGACACAGGAATAGAACTCTACTCATGACATGTTTCATTTTTTAAAGAGCTTGACACAGAAAGGGAACTATGCTCATGAAGCTGGTTTCAGTTTTATGCAAGCTTGAAACCAAAGGTGAACTATGCTTGTAGGGGTCTATTCCATTTTTTAACGAGTTTGGAATCAAAGACTAATCTATGCTCATGGGAACCTGTTTCATTTTTTAACGAGCTTGACACAGAAAGGGAACTATGCTCATGGTTAAGGCCCATTGACAGGTTCCTTCCCAACATGATATCCATAGGTTGGTAGATGCCCCCAGCATGATTGCTAGCGGCTTAACATGCCCCCCAAGCTTTGTTTCGTTTGATTACTATTATTCCTTACCCCATTTAAAATCCTGACTACTAATATTAATATGTTCACCAGGGGGGCAGGAAGAAAGAGGATCAATTGACACAGGTAGATGAAATGAAGGTTCAAGTCCTAATCTAGTGGGAGACTCGACTCAATGGGAGGAAGATCTATTTCATTTTTACACAAGCTTGAAATAGACAATAACTATGCTTGAAGGGGCCCATTTTATTTTTAATGAAAGTGGTTATAAGGGGACCAAAGTATATATTGAAGTGATGTTTTCCTTGAAGAAAGAAACCAACCTACAACTTAAACCCACATAATCATGGGAAAGAAGAGGTGAAGAATAAAGGATATATGATATATTAATGAGTCTATGAAGAGATACATCAAGAATTTTGCGACACTAACCTCGAAATGCAAAACATGTTATTTGTGATATTGGTCACTAATAGAAAAAGCAAGTCAATGTAAGGAGATAAGTAGGAGATTCAGATTAAGAACTTCTCAAACATATTTGACTCGATTTTCTACCTCATGTTCCTTCAATTTTTTGTTTAGCTCTTTGAAGTTGACCAGAGTCATATTGACCTGAATGGTAAAAGTAATGCTTTAAAAACTTATCCATTTTGTCTTCACAATTTGCCTTGGTCAGCAGAGAAACATGTCACTACATTTACACTTTAAAAAACCAACAATTTTTTCAATAGTCAACTTGCCTACGAATTCAGAAGTGACCCAGATGTCTTTGGAAAATGTTCTCGCGGCCTTGAAGTGCTCAGCACATGCAAATCCCAAAAATACATTTTATACGGTAAATGCTCACTTGTGCTTGCTTGCTTGATAACTAAACTATTTTCCTTGGGGTCTCCCTCCCTCAAACTCCCGCAAACCTTTAGGTCGGAGCTGGGCCACCCCCCCTAGGACCCCCCTATAGCTTGGTTGTTTATTATGGGATCCAAAAACAGATGAAACAATCCTCTAACTTGGGAAGATAATCAAGGTCCACAACCAACAACTTCTTGCTTGTCTTGCAAATGAAAACACTACAATTTTGATATTTATGTTATTAGTCCCTGCCTACGGCAGAGACCATATGTTCCACCATTTGTAATTAATTTGGCAACAATATATTATCAACTATTATGTTTACAAAGTTATCAAATATAATATTATTTTTGAATACTTTTTATTATGTTTTATTTAAAAGTTTATTGGACGAAAGCTTCAGATTTGACAATTTTTATCATTGCAAGCATTAACAAAAATTAAAAATAAAAATAAAAATTCAATACATTAGATCTTTACCCAAATATTTAACTGACACAAATCGTTTCCCAAAGACCCTCTCTCGATATTGTATCCACAAATTTAGACTTCCAAAGTTCCATTTTCGAGAGACATCCAAGCAAAATGGTAACATGCATTTTCAGAAGTTGGGAAAATGTATGTACAAGTTTTGGGAAGGGTCCATAATCATTATTTTAGCATTCTAGTCCATGCTTTCATGGAGTGAAAGCCTGGTCTACTGGATATTATACTTCAGTATGAGTGGTAGCATAGTTTAGATTGTTGGTTTTGCTGTAAATTATACTTTTTATTGTTGAATGGACAATGGCTGAAGATTTGAAGTTTTTTATCTAAGAAACTATTGCTTGTTTCTTACACAATGCTATATTTATTTGTTTATCTGTGATTCTTTATTGGATTCATATATATTTCCTTCTTCATGTTCTTTCCTCTATGGCAATGATGAGTGAGGCAATATAACGACCATGCATGCATGTTGGAGTTTTGAGCGTGTGTCCGAGTTGCAGGATCCGCCATTAAAGTTTGGAGTTTTGAGCTTGTGGCCGAGTTGCATGATCCGTCATTAAAGTTTCAGAGAGAAGAGGAAAATTGTTTATGTCCCTTCACCAAGCAAGAGGAGATTCTTCACATGCCAGAAAGGAAGGGAAAGCGTTGGCACTGGAAATAATGCTAAGAAATTAGAAGAAGGAGCAGCTGCCAGCCTAACCGGTAAGGGCGATGGGTGGGGTTCTTACATAATGTACACCATTGTCTGCAGCCCCCTGGAAAGCAAAAAGTATGCATGGGTGGTGACTGGCAGGTATTATATTTTGGTTCTATGGCCAGTATATGTTGATAACAAGGCCAAGGAGGGAGTCCTATTCATCGTGTGCGAGTCTCTCTGCTCCCTACGCCGCTGCGAAGCTGTTCCTAGGTTCTCTGGTTCTCCAGACCCTGCTAGGCGTTTTTGTTCAAGTTTCATTGGTTTTTGATCTTTGTTGTGGCAGGTTATCTTTCATCTTTCATGAATGAGTCCTTTGTTGGTGGATTTCAATTCCTTTGTATTATTTCGGGCACATAGATCTATTGGGGTTTTGTTGGCAATGGTCTGATTTGCGCCGCATTTAATGATTGTCTGTTGGGTTTCTGAATCTCACCAGATGTTTCATTTGCATCTCCTTATTGAGTTATGAGTTACATGATATGTGGGGTTTCTGTTGGGGTTTAGGGTTTGAATAAACATGTCTTGGATGGTTTATACCAGATCTGTTGGTTATACCCTTTAGGGTTCTATCCAAACATGTTCTTGTTTCTTTTTCTTGCTTGAAATGTCTCCTGCTATGTGTCTATCCATTTTTTGATTTAGTCGACTGAAATATTGGTTGATATTTGGTTTAGGTTTTTGGCAGGTTTTAAAATCTGCATGAGTCACATGTAGTTAGTTGTTTCAAGGTTGAGTCCTATTAGAATTTAAACTTCATAGCTTTGTGTAATAATTTAGCAAATATTAAAAAATTTCCTTCTCGTCTTCGTAATCCTCCCATGGCGACCCAAAAGAAAGATCTATGTCCGCAAATTCTATCCATTGTGCCGGAGAAAATGCTTGTTTTAGGTACAATCCCATGGAAAGAAGAATTTGCCATATGATTTTCAATGTATTATGAAATTCTAGGTCGGCCTGGTTTTGCTTTCATCATTTCCGCAAACAATGATATTGAATCATCAGTTCCATTGAAATACCAATCATGACGTATCTGTTTTTGTTTTTTTAATGTATTTCCACTTTGGTGTTGTTTGTAAGGCTTACTTGGGTTTGTCTTTCATTATTAAATGTTATGTGAATTACCGTTCAAATTTATGTGCAGATCTAATAGATCACTCTGCAATAAAGAAGATTGATTACTAATACAAAATTGATGGAAGTTTTTATATTTTTCTTCTAATAATACTTTTTAAGAAAAAAAAACTGGAATAAAGCTAGAATCAAAGTTATATATGTTCTTACAGTAAACAAAAACTTATCTTTTTCCTAAAGATAACTGTTATTAAAGTTGAATCATATCAAAGAGTATACAGTTTCAATCAAAGTTATATATGTTCTTACAGTAAACAAAAACTTGTCTTTTTCCTAAAGTTAACTGTTATTAAAGCTGAATCATATTAAAAAGTATACAGTTGCATATTAGCTCAGTTACATAATGTATTGTAATGTTAAATAACATTTAGAAATACTAAGAAGGGGGTCTTCTTCCATATAAGTGTTTATATCTTAGAATTTGGGGTGGATTACCATCTATGTTTTTTCCTAGATTGAAGGATGATACTTTTCTTTATAAAGGAAAAACTAGTAGATTTTGCATTGTTTGAGCATATTTTAATGCCTCAATGGTGATTGTTTTTGCCAACCATTTTCTATGTAGGACAATTTGAGCATATCGTTCAAGTGTTGCTTATTTGCAATTTGGTCAATTTTCTTGTTTTGGACAGTCTTTTGTATCATAACATGCCACTGATTGCTTACAGGCGAATGAGGTAGTTTGCAAAGTTGATGTTGAAGGAGCCACTGCTCTTGGTTTATCTGTAGCTGCAACTAAATTATACGGGACACAAGCACGTGGTGTATTGGTCAAAATTCGGTCATGGAAGGTTGTAGGTTACAGTACTTTTTGAAACTCTCCTTGGCTTTTATAAAACTGTTTGTATTTTTATAATGCTTGCTAATCTGCCTTACTTTTTGGCCAATCAGATTGCGATTCTTCAGATGAGAAAATGTCATGTGATGAATGGAAGCCTGACTGGTTACTTAGATATTAGAAGATTAGGAAGGCATGGTCTATCCATATTCTTGTCTTATGTATGCTTTGAATTACCCTATTGATATTGAATTGCAATATTGTAGTGGAATGCTGGTCCTTTTAGATTTTTGTTACATTTTATGACACTGGATTTTCACATTAAATAAAATGAATGTGCATTGCAGCCTTTATGATCTGAAATACCCTGTTGATATTGAATTTCAATATTGTAGCGGAGTCACGATTCTTACTTTTTTGTTACATTTTCTTTTTTTTAACAGTCGTGGATATTTTGTATTAATAAAAAGGAGAAGAGCTGTGGCCCAAATGTCCAGCTTTCTTATACAAAATGCTGACAAAAGGTTAGGCAAGCAAGTCCATATCTGTTCCATAATTTTTATTTTTCCTACTATTGCACTATCTATCTGTTGGCTATTCAAAAAATTTCAACAATTGTCAATTACACTACTGGTAGATAGCCTCAAAAATTTTCCCCACATACAATTAAACAACAACTCAATTCTCTTTATATTTGTCTACATGATCATTTGGATTCTCATATTAACTATTGTTAAGGTAGGAGAATAATATATAAATAAACATAATGGATTGAGGGTACATAATAGTATACTCAACAATAATATTCAGGTATACAAACATAGGCTGACTATTATTCATTGTATTCTTCCATAACAAATATTACTCCATTTTCCTTAGAATTCATCTTTTCAATGAAAGATTACTCAAATAAAAAAGATCAAAGCTATTGAATCTTTAAGTATTCTCCGCCTCATATCCATATCCATGGATACTTTATATATCATACATACAATTAAACAACAACTCAATTCTCTTTATATTTGTCTACATGATCATTTGGATTCTCATATTAACTATTGTTAAGGTAGGAGAATAATATATAAATAAACATAATGGATTGAGGGTACATAATAGTATACTCAACAATAATATTCAGGTATACAAACATAGGCTGACTATTATTCATTGTATTCTTCCATAACAAATATTACTCCATTTGCCTTAGAATTCATCTTTTCAATGAAAGATTACTCAAATAAAAAAGATCAAAGCTATTGAATCTTTAAGTATTCTCCGCTTCATATCCATATCCATGGATACTTTATATATCATATATAACTTTTCAAAACCATAAAAAGATTTCCTTTTAAATCTATCATCTTGCCATTCGAATTTAGAGTCACATCATTCTACATACTTTAAGACTAACAAATTAATGTCAAATCATCATTTTTTTAAACGCAGAGATTCGATGGTGGAAAAAAACAATTAAATGCGAAAACAAGCATAAATCCCAAAATTGATGAATTCCAACATCCTCATAATACATTGTATTATCCTCTTGTGACTCCCATTTTAATCAAAATGAAAATCATGTGTGATGATACCGAAAACAAACAATCTCCTTTAACAGTAATACTGTTTCCATTTACATTCCATTCATTCTTTTTCCTGGTATAAGGATACGGGAGTAGGGTTTTGACAAGGGAATTTTGATGAGTTTTACGAACATAAGGAGAGGGGATGAACAACAAATAACAGCTTCGTAGCCAAAGATAGAAAATGAAGAGGTTGGTACAGGAAATCAAATATCACTTATTGCTCCTTTTGTAAATGACAACAACATAAGTAATTAGTGCTCACAAGCCCTGTCATTGCATTGTCTTTGGTATTTAAAAGCAGAGATTTGAATTCTCCATTATCCCTGCGGGTGCTTGAATGTAGGTTCTCCAAAAAAGCTATGTTTCCCTGTAACTAGATGAGACTTGTGCTTGACGATGAAGAGTGAATTCAACGAACCCTGTAGTCGACAGGGGTGAAAAGAAAAAAGGCACTAAGACTCAAGACTAAAATTGAGACCTAAGATAGTGAAACCCAATACTATGCCAGGGTGCAATATGACCTGAAGCAAGGAGAGTAACCTGAAGCAAAGAGTGTAACCTACAACAAGGATCAATTTGGTGAAATGCGTTTGAGGCCATTGTTCATAAAAGATCCAAAAAAGTCTCAAAAGAAAATATAGATTTACTTGCTTTATAGCTCCCAAAAGAAAATATGCATGCGGATTGGTTATAAAGTAATATATTTTTTGAAGCGTGTCATGTATGTGAAATGTTCAAACAGTTATAATCTTGATTTATCTCCAGGTGTGATATTGATTTATCTGCAAGGCGTGATCTTCATGCATGTTATTAGTTTGGCCTGTTTATTTGACGACTCGGATGAAATCCAGTACAATTTGTGCGTGTAGTCATCTTTCTTACTTTAGGGAAAGACAATGAAATGACTCTTGTTGCTGTGGATTTTCTGTATTAGTAAGAACGCTTTGGTCTTTTGGTTCTCTCTGTCCTATTGGTTCACTTTGCAACACAGGGCATGCGGCTCACATCTGTAATACGTCTTATAACTCAACCGATTTTGAATATTTCCAGTGGAAACAACGAAAGAATGTAGTACGTTCTGCCACTGGAAGCTTTGGTATTTTGGTTCTCTCTATCTACTAGTTCACTTTGCAATGCAAGGCATGCGGCTCACATCTATAATACGTTTGATATTGACTGCTACTCTCTCCTTTTCACTATTCTTTTGCCTATTTGTTATGAAACTGGTCAAACTGCTTGCAGATGTGTGCTTTTCTTTCTCGCTTCACTTTCATGGTTTTTTTTATAATTACTTTGAGATTATTCATGTATTTTACAAGGTTAAGCCCGAGCATCTCTGTTGGACGGGCACAGACAAAGATGGACCATGCAGTAAAGCCATGATCAAACACGAAGAGAAGCAATGACACGGTATCCAAGATTCCAAACAATTCAACAATGGAGAGACATTGTTGTAAATATAACCTCGACGCATTTAATGGGTGAGGATCTGTCATTGTCCAGTTTGTTATAATTTTTTAAAAATTTGATTAATTTAGTGGATAACACCTCAGGTAGTCTTTTCTCGTTATGTGAAAAAAAATTGCATTTTGGTGGAGATTATTTAAGATCGCCCTTCTTTGCTTAGTGATTGTCATTTATTTGATGTCTTGACTGCATTTGATCTATTATACATGCAGGTTTGTTGTTTTATCTTAATCTGGTTCTGATAAGTTGCCACAAGAGGTAAAAAATGAGCAAATTCATATCTATCTATCCTTTGTATGATAAGGACTCAAATTCACATTTATCTGTACTTTGTATGATAAGGACTCAAAGGACTCAAGACATATGTCACAACTACTTTAGCTTCTACTAGAGACTTGAGCAAATGCATGTTTATCTGTCCTTTGTATGATAAGGACTCAAGACATATGCCGCAACTACTTTAGCTTCTACTAGAGACTTCTAGACTGTGAGATACAGGCAGTGTTGGAAGATGGTAGTCTTGTGGTATGTGAGAATTGAGCAATCACACATGCTTCGGTTAATCACTTTCTTTTGTGGGCACAACTAGTTTTTTCTAATCAAAGCTAATTTATTATGTTTTGTAAGGCTTGTGAAAGGTCCTTGAGTGATACTCAAGGTGGTCCAAGCATGCCGCCTTTGCAACATTTTGTGAGAGCATAAATGCTTCCTAGTGGATATTTGACTTTGGCAAGTCACACAATTTTCAAGTAAGCAAGCAACATGTTTAGTGTTCCGTCTCTTTAATGGTAACGATTGGAGGTGTGTTACTTATGAAATACAAACTATATGATAGGTTGGATGATATGCCCTCGCTAACTGCTAACTTTTTATAGCAAGCAACATGTTTGGTGTTCTGTGTGGTAATGATAGGGGTGTGTTGCTTACGAGATACAAACTACATGATATGTTGGATGATGGCCTTTGCTAATTTTTATAGCAATCATGGAGGGCTTAATATTAACCAATGTGAATCCATTTTCTACCCACCGTTCTATGGGCATATCAGACTACTTGCAATATGTTTACAAGCAGGGCTTTATGCGCTACTCCCTCTGGTGATCTTCCATCTCTATACGCTTGGAGATCCTTTATAGATGCATCTCATCATAAGTCGAGGAGGTTAAGGGCCCGCCTTTAAGTTTGGAAGGGGTATTTTCCAGCTATTAATTAAACATCAATACCAGGTGCGGTAGGATAGGAAAATGTTGCAAGCGAAAGGGCAGGAAAGACAGCAAGAGGAAAGGCGGTTTAAGTTTAAAAGATCTTTCAATAGTTTATCATATTGCATATCCAACTCCATATACACAGCATGGTCCTTTAAATAAAAACAACTTTTGGAAAGGGTTTGGTTGGCCACGCCTAATTACCTCTGTGGGTTTGAATTCTATTTAAGTTGGAAAGCACAATGTCAAGAACAATATCAACACAACTCTGGATCTTATCAAGGATTAAATCTCTTGAAATGTAAATATTTGATTATTTAATATGAATCTAAGATGGAACATGTGCTGAGCTAATGCATTCAATTTTTTTCCAACTTTTTAATAGAGTGGTTTTAATAACATAAATGTTCTTGAATTATGAATCTTAAACATTCTTCCTAGATTTCTCATAATTAATTTCTTGTTAATAAGAACTATGTCTAAATTTGATGGATGGATGGTGGCAATCGATTGATGTGTCCTACATTCATGTATAAATATGAAACAATCGTAACATACTATTAAGGAACATATTGATAGATAGGCTTTCAACTCTTATTCATTGTAAAGAGTTTTCTTTTTGGAAAATGTGTCCTCAAATAAAGATTTTTTTCTATAAAAGAGTAAAGAGAGTTTTGTTTTATTTGTTTATTTCTTAACCTAGAAGGCAAGGACTAAGTTGCATGCAGCTCTTGTTTTATTTTATATGATGCTATGCAATATTTATATAACTTTGGAAACCTTCAAAAGCTTTCAAACTAGAAAAATTCTACACTCAAAAAACATGGAAACATAATGGAAAAATAAACCCACTTTTAAAGTTGTAGTATCATTTTATTAAGTTCTTATAACAAAAATAGATGTTGATATTCAAATACGATCCTTTAAGGGTTTTTCACGTGAAAATTCATCTAGCTAATGCATATACCTTATTGGTATTGATAATTTTTCATTTTTTTGTTTATTGTACTTGAGCACAATAGTTGATGCATCTTGCAAAGAATTTGTTAGAAAAGTTATTCAAGTTAACAATTCTTGTTTTCTTGAATTCAATAGATTTCCTGGCAAAACAAACTATCATAAAACATGTGGTTATGTAAAGTATTCATTTTAGACATTCAACAAAACAAGTTTTGAATTATCACAATCTTGGAATGACATTGACTACGGCCTCCACAAGCTAGCAACACTTTAATGTCTTTCACATGTCATGTTTTTGTAAGCAATATTTAATTTACTATATAAACTTAAGGTCCCTTTTGTGAACACTATACTAGAGTGAATTCTATTGCAAAATATAAAATGACCACCTTACATTTATGTATATAGTTTTAACAGGTACCATTTATATTTTATAGGCTTCATATACATTCATTCTTATTCATCAATTTTCCATGGAAGTTCCCTTAAACCCTATGTACTCACCTAGAGTATGAACAGTATCAACATAGACAAATTTAACAATTATTTTAGGAAATACAGATGGACAAATATAATAGTTTTTTAAGGAAATATAAATTCGAATGATTAGGATGGTTGAAGAGTAATATGGGATGAAGAAAGAGGCATATTGAGTAAAGGTTGTTTTAGTATAAGTTTAACATTAATTTAGAATAAATTTTACTTATCAAAAGAAATGATAGTGTGCTATGGGAAAGGTGGGATTCTATGTGCATTAAAGCTTCAGAACATAGAATTTTTATATGTATTAAAACTAGCATTTGCCCCTGGAAGGGCCAAGTGAATGCCAGTAGGAAAAGAGGGAAGGTAGAAGAAACAAAGATAGGGGTAAATCTATGCTCAAGTATCATGCCAATAAAAGATATGACATTTGACATGTGCGGCAATAGAATCAAGCTCATTAAAGAACAAGATTATGGTGTGGATTGTCGAGATTTGTCAAAAATCTCTTGTACATTAACCTAAGTTTCTCCAAACCACATTGTTAAGAATTTTAGGCCTTTTACAATGATGAAATCAGCTTGACACTCATCAGCAATGGATTTTGCAAGTGGAGACTTCCTACAACGAGGTGATCCATAAAACAACAACCTACAAAACAACATTGAATCATTGGTGATTTACCGTTTGAAGGTTCATCTTGACATTTTCCAAACATTGGGCACCTCAACAAACTAGCGAACAATTCTTAACGTGTTGTTATTTATACACTATTTACTATAAAAAAACAAATAAAGATACAAAGACAACATTGGACCATAGTGTTTATATACACAACTTAAACCTTCCAAACCTTCTAAGGCATGGGTCAATACTATTTGGCGGTTTGTTGCTTCAATCACAAAAAAATAGACTCGAGTTTTTTGCTCATCCAAAGTAATGATCTCATGTGCAACTTGTTGGTTTGCTAGATGAGCTGTAAATTTTGTTGCTGCCAATAACAGAGGATGCATAATAGCTAAACATAAAATAAGCATATCATGCAAAAGATAGTTTCAGAATAAAACAGGAATTGACAAGGCCAAAAATTAGTTAATAAGATAAAGGAAAACCAACCTTGTCATTGCGTTTGAATGAGCTTTTAAGCTGAAAAATAATTATTCTCAAAAGCAGATTACCAACTTCTGGAAACTTTGTATTCACCACAGCAACCAAGGTAGTGAAAAACAACAATAAATCTACGTGATGCCATTTGGGATTTCATACATGACCTGCAACTCTCTTTTTTCGAGTTAAACAACGGGGGGATTCGCTTTTGACAATTCTATAGTAGTGTTTCCTTCTCTTGTCCCTACTGTTTCATTTTTAGGAGTTTCATCATCCCTCCTCTGTTCATGGTTACGACTATCAACCCTCGCATCTGGCTCCTTGTGTGAAAGGCTCGACCTTGATCTCTTGTAATCGTTCGCGATCGGTGTGATTCGGTCATTTGCATTGAAACGGTTGGCAACCTTTGTTGTTTTTATACCGACATTGGCGTCAATTTACTTTTGCCAAAAACTTTCGTCGTTAGCCGGTCAGCGTGTCTCGTTCAAATGAAGCAAAAATGTCGGCGCAACTCGCACAACCGATGTGAAACTCTCGGTGCAGATTCGTTAAAATGATGTGAAAATTCACAAAACAACTGCGACATGTTTCGTCGTAAAAGCATGAGTTGTACTTAGCCGAAAACTCACCCTTTTTTCGAAAATATTAGGGCAAAATCAAGATTACAAGACATTTGAAGGAACCACAGAAGTTCTTAATCGTGTTACCTCCACCTAAGGGAATTTTCAAATTCAAATTGTCCCGATTTGTTTCTGCATAAGGTGTCTCACCAACAACCACAATAGCCATGACAGACAATATCAGTAGCAAGGTCATTGATCATGGTACACCCTCGCTTCAATTCATTTCATCTTGAAAGTTCCTTGATGAGTTCTTGCTCTGACAGTCCATTTGCTAACAATCACTCTTAGATATGTGATCTTCTGAATATGAGAGTGCAGGAAAATATCCATTGATGTTTTGAATTGTATACCTAACCCTTGAATATATTGAAATACATTATATCCTTGTGCTCATCTATGAGTGAAACCATGCATTCCAACAACAGAATAGTCATTGGGAACAAATGCAACTACAAATCTAGAAACGAGGCTTTGAAAATGGGAATTTGGATAACATCCTTGCATGGAGTATGGATAACATCTTTACCAATAATGGAAATTACATCGGTTAAGGTACAACAAATAGCAAAGCAATCTATACTCATGTTCTTGCTATTACTACTATGAATGCAATCTACCCTAATTTCATGTATACATGTATCATCATAATAGAAGCTTTCATGTTATACAATATCAACATAATAGAAGCTTTCATGTCATACAATACATGTTAAACTCATAACAAGGAATGTTATAATAGTCCATAACATTATGCACATTAAAGAGTGCTCACTCATACATTAAGGGAAGCAAACTAAGGTGAGTATGTGCCAAAGAATGCTCCAAACTCATACATGGTGTGACACTTAGGTGAGAATAATTTTTTTGGAAAATGAGTGTTACCAATCTAGAAGATTTAAAAATACACTTTGTAAACTAATTGGGAGACCAGTGTCCTCAACGCTCATATGTCCAAGCTAGATTGTTTATGACCCTAAATCATTCATATCTGCTCATACAAAAGCAAATATGAGGGCATAACCAAGATAATATTGATCAAATAAATATTTGTGAAGTGCATTGATTGAAAGCCATAACAACTTAACAGCAACAAATAAACAAATAGGAGTAACTGAGCTACATATTATGAAAGAAATGGGCTCATACACACTGAATAGGACAAGTGCATATCTACAACCCTTACGCCAAAATAAAATGGAATGACCAATGGAATTCCACAACGATGTTTCTAACCATGCAGTACAAATTACCTTTCAACATAACTGTTGGTACTAAAATCTTCCCTATCAAATTTTTTAGTTTCCAACAACATGTTGACTGGAAAGTTCAAAAGAAGACGTTGTCAAAAGTTCAAACATACAATGATGTTTTTGCTAAAACTTTGAGTTAGTGTAGAGAACAAGGCTGCCATGACAGTTGTGTAAATGCTAGAATGTTGAAGTGACCAGTTGCCTCTTTTATGATGACATATAAGTGAGTAGTTCATATGCATTGTTCCTTGGGGAAGTAGACTGGGTATACTATCCTCTCAAAGACACTCGGTATTGGACCCCTTTCATTCCTCAGTTTTCAAGTGGAACTCCCCTTTTCTGTCACTACCTTTGTGTGAATCGATAGGACAAATATAACATTATTTTACTTTGGATATGAAACTTTTTAAGTAAAACAAATATAACATTAAAATCTTATAAATACCTAAAAATATCATCTTATAAATACTTGAAAATTTAAAGATAAAAGACAATTCTAGCAAAGATCAATGTGTGAAAGCCCAAACGACCCGTGTGAATGCTAATAATATATTGAATTAGAGTGTTGAAGTGGAGATGCGACAGAAGAAAGTGCATCCATGGAGAAAGCATACCGAGAGAGCAACGTCACAGAAAATGGAAATAATTAAGATGAAGCCACATGCATCACAGAGGTCCATCCTCACCCCAAAAAAGGTGTCCTTTCCGTATTAATGATTTGGCTGAGAAATTGGTAGTTCGATTGCTCTACGGCTCCTCTAAATCTATGCACTACCTTGTCGATAATTTTGCATCGGCCGAACATGAAACCCGCCACACTGAGACTTGCCCTTCCTTGGAAATCTCTCTATAAGCCTTCTTCATTTTCTTTCATACATTTCCATTCCATGATTTATTTAAATTATAAGTTTATGAACCTTAATTATCAATCTCATAAATGCTTGGATGGAGAATTTGTGCGAGTCGTGGTTCCAATCCCAAAGTAACAATAGCAAAAATGAACGTCGGTAGGAAAATAGTAAAATTAGAAGGAACAAAAATTTCTCCAAGAAGAATACCAAGAGACTCAAATGCCTTATAAGACAACACTAAATTTCTTGTCAAACTACACCATGGAATATAATCCGTGATGAAGCCTAGACTTCATCTACGTTGTAGTGTCAGAAACGACTATGAACACCATAGCACACCATAATGAACACCATGGCACTCATAACAATATGAAATTGAAACAAATCACTAAGCACGCTATGCTTTTGAAAGGAATGGAAATGTTTTTTAGGAATAAATAAACAAAAAGTATACGAAAAAATTTGTATAATGAACACCATGTCAGTTGTAACAATAGGAAATTGAAATAAATCAGTAAGCACGGTATGGTTTTGAAAGGAATGGATATGTTTCTCTACGAATTTGAATTTTAAAAAAGTGTGAATTAAATTGTGAATTGTGAATTGGAAAATGCTTGGTCACTCCCGTTGGTCAGAGAGAATCTTGGAAAATGCTTGGTGGCTCCTGCTGGTCGGAGAGAAGATCATAAAACACGCAAAACAGTTGGTGATATAGCTGAAAGAGAAGCGACTGAAGAAGAAAAAAATTGGTCGATCCCGTTGGTTGGAGAAAATATCATAAAACAAGCAAAACAGGCGGCGAAAAAAGAAGCGACCACGAAAGGAAATAAATGCTCTGGGCACAAAAAATATGATGTGCTGCGATCGCTGGCGGCAAAAAAACTTGGTCGCCGAAAAAAAATAAGATCTGTGAAACGGTCGCCTGCAAAATCATAAGTTCTATGAAAAAAAATCAAATTTTGCTTTCGGCATTCCTTTTGAAAACATAAAAAAATCCAAATATCAGAATAGTTAATATCAATTTTTTTTAATATTAGGTCATCATTTTCAATATGAGAAGATATGTATCCAAAAATAAATTTAAATTCATTATATTAATAGTTTTATTGGACCTTAACCAATATCATCAAATAAATAATATTTTAAATAAAATTAAAAGTTTTTAAAATAATATGTACACCGAGTTGGCAATCTATACACAACTCCTCAGGTCTATCCATCTCTTCTAGTGTCCTTTAGTGTGAGCATAGAAAGGTTACCACTTCCCATATAGTTCTCTTGAGCACCCTTTATTCACTTTGCCTTTTAACGTGCAACACCAAATTGCATTTGTGTAAGTTGGTAGCACAAGAAGGATAAGCAGGATCATTAGTATTGCTGCTCTAAAATTGTAATCATATTTCATAACATTCACTATCAAGTATTGAAACACTAG
The DNA here is from genome assembly GCA_027924585.1 of Larix kaempferi. Lineage (NCBI taxonomy): Eukaryota > Viridiplantae > Streptophyta > Pinopsida > Pinales > Pinaceae > Larix > Larix kaempferi. The sequence continues at coordinate 12,421,940 of BSBM01000444.1, read as the reverse complement.
GAATGCATCCATTCCCTTAGGGTGTAGTCAATATTGACAACCCTAACATAACCCATCACCCGAAAGGTATGCATCCCTTTCCAATGTGAGCCATGTAGGCCTTAATCACACTCAAGCAGTCTGGAATAAGAATGAAACAATGAAACATGCTCTGCATATCAAATCTAATAACCAAATAGGTATATTCTTAGTTAGGGTTATAGAATACTCAGAGATGTATCTTTTCTTCATTTGCGAAGAATGGGGGCTCCCTTCTCTGAGTGAACAATCCTTTGGTTTTCCACCCCAATATTTTCACGTTCCATAACCCACACATGCCTTCTTGGCATAATTTTACTGTCTCACTCACATGCTTTACCAACATGCAGTTTGGTTGAGACATTATCGACATTTACAATGGCGTTTCACCCGAAACCCATTTCCAAAGCATGGGATCCTTCCCATCTATTTTGGCTTCTGCAAGCCATCACACATGGTCTTCCTGCAATATGTCATCTTGGCACACTTATCAAATAGCCAAATAGTCAGCAATATTTAGCAATAAGCTTCAAATATGATTGTTCCATAATCAATCAATAGCATTAATAATTAATTCAACATGAATTTACAATTCTGCCTCCTACATAAATTTATTTGCTTAACCATGAGGCCACCCTCATATCGTTTGGCTCTTGTAAGTAGTATCACTCTGTCCATTATGGTTTTACCCTTGCTACCATACATGAACATCCACCTACAACATGTCCTCAAACGGTGATTAGCAATTATAAGCAAATTCTCAAATCTGAAATCTACAAATCTGTTTTCCTACAGAAATTAGATTTGCAACCATGAGATTATTCTCTTAAACTTAAATCAGACAATTTTCATATTTGTTTCATGCATAAGTTACAACCATGAGAACCTTCTCATAACCTTTGGCTTCTACACATGGTAGATCCCGGTCTTTACTATGGACTTATCCTCATTGCCATACGCAAGACCTTTCTACCTGAAATCTGAACTTTAATCATCCAAACACGTTATGAGTATCTATGCATATAATCTTTTCATTGCTACAACAGTCACTGAAGTGATCTCATAATTATAACACTCAATAATTCAAACACTTTCAGCTGTTAACATTTTAAATGCAATGAAATATATACATTTCTATATATTCATCATTATCACAATAAAATTGCAAGACACGGTCACACTATCCATGCAATAAACTGTAAATACTCATTACTTCACATTCCATGCAGCTCTTTCCTTCCAACAGAGTGCTCTGGTAGCCCATCACATGTCTACCTTCTTCATGCTGTCCTTCTCCTGCATTCATAGCAGCTCATGAAATGGTCTCAAGATTAGTAATAGTCCACCATTTCATCTATTATCTAACTGTATTGAAACATATATATGTCACACCCATGCATTCACACAATGCATCTCAACATGTGCACCCACACATATGCATGCACATTCACAACATTTGCATAATCTTTTAATGTGCATTCACTCGATGCATAACCCCTCAATACAACCTTGCATTAATCCATGAATACTATGCATTCCAACATATTATGGCCTAACCATGCCTATCTCATATGGCATGCACTACAACAGGACCATAAGTTCTCACTTGCTTTGGTTGTTAAACCCACAACCAACATACACAAATGGTATGATATAATTTCATATGAATGCATTGAGGTTTCTAAGAAACTATAGGGTGTAAGGCTCCCTGCTTTCACTTACCCGCACCTCACCATACTTGGTGGGTTGACATTCACATTCAGGCACTCAATACTACATGCAAACCAAATCAACATAGTTGAAGAGACTTTACCAAATCCTCTTTCAACATTTCAACATTCATGTGATTTAAGCACAAATAACCATCACCTGCATGGTTGTCATTAACATCGCTTGATGTTACCTGATCAGTTGGCCTCTTGCCAAGGCTTCACAGTCCTTTTTCCAACCTCATGATCACATATTTTTGCACCATCCTTTCCTCATAAGGTTGTTGGTCATATGCAACAACATCATCCACATCCTTAGCCATGCTTCGATTGTCTTTGGTCCTACAACCAATGCGAACACAACTAATTATTAGCAACCACAATAATTATCTTACGTGGTTCATTGCATATGTAAAACCTCACTATTTTACCAATATGCCATATCATATACATGCACAAACATTTTCACATGCATCGTGCAATGTTTATTTATATGCCATCTAGTGCATATTCATCTCATCTATCTAATCTCTTGTGTTTTCAATCATGCTTCTACGGTCTGATTCCCACAATCGTTATCAACAACATTAATAGTCATCAATCATAAGGGATACCATTAATGGGCTATTGCATGTGTAACCTCACTACCTTTATTAGTATGCAACATCGTGCTCATGCATAAGCAATTCACATGCATTATGCAATAACTCTTCTAATCATGCCAACTAATTAATATGCATTATTCTCTTGCATTTCCAGCATCCCTATGCCATAATTTCCAGTATATAAAACTCAGGAAATAAAAACACAATAGAAAGATAGGAGTTAAGGAATTCTCCCTTTCCAATTCCTCATCATGACATGGATTTCCTCCTCCACATCATAGCTGATCCTTTTCTTGGCTTCCCTACCAAGCATACAAGCAATCATGAGCTATGATCTTCCCATGAATTAGCAATTCAGTATATTCATAAGTGTATGACATTCATTCTTGCTATTTTCCAAACATGCAATTCTTATGTTATAAACATTAATAGTTTAAGGTGAGGAATTTCCCTCTTGTCAACATTGCCTTGTTGCTCCCATTGGTCTTCCGTAATGCACATTACAGCCAATTACTCTTAATAAGGCTTCCATAACCTTCTATGAAATTCCTGCTTCTCCTCCCAAGCATAGAGAATGCATTTCACACTTTAAACGACTGTTTCCGAGGGACGACGGGGGTCAAGGGGGATTGTCAATCCTTCGATTTCGCGCAATCTGGCGCATAAGTTCCATGGCATTTTTCAACTTTCAACACCTGAAAAATATCCTTGGAAAACAACTGAAATTCCCTGTTTCGGCGGACTTCCACATTCTCTTTCGACCCGGTGCGGACCAACTCGCCGAGTTTCACCGGTCGACGGACTCATCTATATTTTCCGCCATTGTGGACCAACTCACCAATTTCTTCCGCCGAAAGACACTTAGAAAAAAATTTCGGGCCAACTCGCCGAGTCCTTCCACCGTTGCGGATCAACTTGCTGTGTTCTGCCGCAATTTCGGACCAACTCATCAAGTTCTTCCGCCGTTGCAGACCAACTCGCCAAGTTTTTCTGCCGAAAGACACTTAGAAAAATTTTGAAATTTTTCTTCCTTTTCCCCGAGCATCTCCGCAACTATGTCGGTGCAACTCAGCCAAATTCGCCGAACGTGTCGGCTCCACTCAGCGATTTCTGCTGTTGTTTTGGCCCAACTCGCCAAGTTATGCCGCCATTGAGGCCCAACTCCACGAGACTAATTTTTTCTTCCTTTTCCCCGGGAATTTCCGCAACTCTGTCAGTGCAACTCGACCAAATTTGTCGAACGTGTCGACTCCACTCAGCGAGTTCTGCCGCTGTTTTGGCCCAACTCGCCGATTTCTGCCACCATTGCAGCCCAACTCCACAAGACTCGCCGAAACGCGTCGAAACAACCAAAATCTGATGTTGCTACCTTCAGGAATATCCAAGCTCCGTTCTTTACGAACGTTGAAGCTAAAAGGAGTTGCATGGAACAGGAAACCTGCAGCGAATAGGTCTGGATGTACGGATTTCAAAGATTCCACTCTACTGCAGTGCCTAGCAACAACCAATGCCTTTGGATGGACATATTGCAAACATTTGACTGACATTGAATGCCTATCACTAACATTGAATAGGGACACAGTGTTATCAAATTCTTTTTCCAAGTTGAATATTTGGTCGAAAATGAAAAAGATGCAATCCCTCTCGTTGCGATACGAGTCTTCTAGATATGATGGTGATGACTACTGTGCTCTTCCACCGGCACTGGGAGTCCTGGAACAACTTGAAATCCTTCATCTACAGAGGATGCTAGTACCCATGCTTACTGATCCTGTGTTTCGACCAAGCTGCCAGAAGGAACCAGCGAAAACCAGGTAAAATCCGGAGAAGACTAAATCGACGACAACTTCGCGAGGAGTTGATCCAACGGATCGAGAGCAACCGCCACGTGGCAAGATTCCATTCACTCCATGAGCGAGGAATCTAGCCGATGTGGAGGTTATGGACCTCCGTGGTGAAACGCCTACGGCATAAATATATCTTCTAGGTTTTTTAATGCTTTTGAATTTATATCTTTTTTAAATTAGAAAATTTGTCTTCTAATTATCTGTTTTATAAATTATTAATATCAAAGGAAGCTTGATGAAATTCTCATAATCGAAAATACTTTAAATAAGAATGGTTAAGCATAAAATAACACAAATATTGATTATTAATTTATTATTAACCTTGATTTAATGTATAATAAATAACTCTTCACAATACTTCATTGTGTTCTACCTTCTACCCCTACATTTTGCTAGAACTAAATAATTCTGTGCAATCATACTGGTTCTATCTTAGTGAATAACTTGAAAGCAATTGGCAAAATGCTATCCTAATTATCTTTATACACATAACAAGCAATGTTGGCTTGGATTAGAGTGGTAAGGTTTGGTTCATCAATGAAATAAATGATATTGTGATTGAACCATTTAAACTTGGTTTTAGTCTTCAACATGGTTGAAAATATGGTAATGTTGAGAACAATTTACCAAAAAATCATTAAAGGGAGGAGGGAAAAATTATGTTTTTTTTCTTTTTCTTTTCCAAACATGTAAAATGAGTATATTATAGTTTAAAGAATATATTTTTCTAGGATTATACATGGTTTTATAATTTATAAAAAAAATTGCCAAGACATCACAATGTCTTATAATTTAGTAAAATTATTCACCAAAACCTTACAATTAAGTGAAATATTCACCAAGATTTTACAAGTTTTTATAATTTAGTTAAAGATTTGCCAAGATTTTGAAAAATTATATAATTTATTTGATTAATAAGTAAAAAATGGAAATTGATAATAGAGTTGTTGATATGTTGTGTATACCTCCTAAAATTTTCATATTCTCAATACATTGCTAAGAATAGAGCTATACATAGTCCATAAACCACTCCTGCTACTATTAAGGCAAGTAAAGAAATTGATGAATGGGTATTGGGCTCTCTATAAGGAACAATTGTTTAATTGAAACTGATAGTACCCAAGGTCTCTTTTGATATTGTTGAGTTTGATTATCTTCATTCTACTATTTATATCGATCAGAATATTGGGATTATTACTGTAAAAAAACTGCTAAAAGGAAAAGGAGTAAGAATAATGCAAAATCCGATGTTCAACTTACTTGGCAATCTCTTAACTTGTCTAAATTTCCATTCTTGATTGTGTTTGCTTCATGCAATATGTTATCTGAAGTGCTGAATTAGAACTTCAAAAACAAGATATTGAAAATGAAGCTTTCTAAAGGAGGATTAAAGAATTGAAATCCACTCCTATGCATCTACTTTCGGTGAATCTCCTTTGCCTATTCAATCTACATCTGCTTTGGATTTTGGAGCCACTATTTTTGCATCTAACATTTAATATGTTGATGTTCCTCTATCTCCTATAATTTATAAGGCTTGATGTGCCAAATTGTTCCTCATGAACATAAAGGATACTATCAGCTAGGTTATGGAAACAAAACAAAAATCCACAATGAAGACTTGGACCGTAGCTTCAAAGTTGCAAAAGATTCAAGAAACTAACACTACTTCAATTGTTAGTGATATTGATGATAACATATGCTAAAGTGTGTGGAGCTTACAATGTATTTTCAATTGTTAATCCGTTTGATATTTTCCATTCATGGTAGAGGATAAGATAAACCCTGCTATTGTTGCATTTGCTAGATTGGAGTCTCATTTTCTATTAAAAGATAAAATAATTAAATTTGGTTTCATGCTTTTGTGGATAAATGATCAATTGGTACCTAACCGAATGCTCTTTTCCTCTCGACGTTCCTTTTGCCCCTTATGGGTGTGTAACTGTCTGTGAGATAGTGACGTGTTGATCCTAAGGTGCAAAGGAACGTCGATAAGACCAATAGATGGCAAGTGATAAGCAAGCATGCCCATTTCTTTTAAATTAAAGTGTGAATCAAGTATGAATGGTATGCCAATTAAAAATCATTAATGAATTCACAAGCACGTGGGTTGCATAAACCTATGACACCCAATTTAAATGTATGGATATCGACATATTTAATTGAAAAATATTTGTATATTGAATTAATCATAGCAATATTAAACCTATACTTGCAATAAATATATGGAAATACATTAATCTTTTAAATAAATAAATAATAAACCTATATGTATCTTATGATAAAGCGTCTGCATGACTGTTATAATGTAATCTTATGGACCATTTCAATATAGTGCGTATTTTGTTTATACACCTTGTTGCTTAAAATTCTATTTAATAATAATTAAATTTGATTAATGATTTTAAACATACAATAATTAGATATGAAAACCTAAATGTATAGAGAGAAAAACCAAGATAGTATTAAATGGACCATGCTCTCAATGTTATCTTTTTGTACTTTGAAGCACCCACCTTACTACAAAAGGTTTACACAACATTATAGTATAGTCCTATGGACCATATAGTTTAAAAGTAAGACCGTGAAATATTTTCTAGTATGTTATTTTATTTTGTGTACACCTCATTGCTTAAAATTTAATTTACTAAAATATTATATTGAACAACAATCAAAGACAATCAATGAGTTTAAACATATGTACCGTGAGGATATATATCAAGTAAATCAAAGTGGTGGGAAAAAGCATCAGGGAAAAAAAATTAAGAATGGGGAGACTAAGAAGCTTGGATGACCCCTCCCATACACAAAGGGGTCACCCACCTTGTGATTATCCAAATGTTCAACACCCATTATACAAGCTCAAATATCATGGCTTCCAAGAAATGAGAAACCTATCAAGACATGATAGGATAGGATATAATAACGGTTCAATCCCCTTTAAACGAGTCGTCCTACGTACAAAGAAAGGTATGGATGACAAAGCAAGTAACAAAAACTTTCTTTGATCTATCCACATGGGAGTACATTGAAAAAGGAAGAGGGATAGGATGGAAATGTCTACACCCCACATATGTAATAAAAGCTCAACTGTAGATTCTATTTACACATTTGCAAGGAACAATTCCCATATCTAAATTTGTCAAGGACTCAAGGAGCTATGTTTCAAATGGAGACTCTTGCATGGTCAATCCTATATCGACAATTTGGAAGTAGATCTAGGGAGGGTGATGTCTTACAAAAATAAGAATCTTTGGTTAGTTGTTGGTCCAAAATATAGTTTAGATAGTACAAAATCTTAGAAAATGGGGAATCTAGGGGCCCACAAGATGCTTGATCTATCTAGAAACAAAAGAATGGCAAAACATGCGTGTTTCTAATGCACATTCACTACACAGGTTTGAAAAGTGCCTTTGAAGGCTTAGGGAAACAAATTACAATGCCTCAGACAAATGAATATGATTTGAAATCCACCTACCCTAGAATCATGGTGCACAAGAAACTGTTAAAAAGAGTTTGGGTTGCAAATAAAAAATACCTATATTTGAAGTTTTGGTTAGCAAGGAACTATGCCAAAATAAACAAGAAATCATTTAGTCCAAGGAAAGCAAAGCCTTTTCCATGGGAAAATTTTGTCACATAGAGTAGGACCATTCTTTTTAATAAACTATGAAGTAGAAGAAAATAATTGGGTTAAAGATTTAATACCAGATCATCCCTATAAGCCAATATATGATAAGAAGACCAAGTCATTCATTGGGATGACAACTTAAAATGGGGGTTTCAAGCTTTCAAAAGTGGAGGGAAGGATGAAAGAAACATACTTTCATCTTTGGTGGAGCTTCAAATGGAAATCCAAGGCTTTTAAGTGTGAGGAGGGTGGGGGGATCTTTGACACCAAAGGAATAAAAAAAAATGCAAGGGGGATTGGAATCTCAACCAATAATCAAGTAGAATCTTTACCACTATATAAAGGACTTCTAATTTTAAAATACAAAGGAGCTATGAAAAGCAACATGGATAGGATAGCAAATCGATACACCAACATCAGCCCCCTCACTTCTTCCTCAACCCTCTAACACATGAACTTAAGCATTGTACAATTGCTTAGCTTAGCGATGCATGTGGGTTTATTTGGCTTTGAATTAAGATATGTCCTAAATTATTTTCCCTTTCCCTATAATGCAACTCCTCCAAGTGCGAGTGGTAGGCATGTGGGCATGTGTGAGTTCTGCATTTTGGATATTTGGCTACAACCACCCATGATCGTTTTGTATTACAGATTTGTTTCATTCAATCACAACATCTTTTAATATAAATTATACTTATTATTGTGAAAAAAACCATGAAAGAATATTTAAAAAAGAAGGCAATTGAACTATTTTATAATTATGCACACAATTATTTCAAAATGTTATTGCCAATAGAAATGACCCTACAATTTTATGTCCTTTCTTCTAAAACTGATTAGTTTTTAACCATTCCTTCCAATTAAATTGAAAAGTTTTTATCATTTTCAAGCTATGGAATGGAGTAGCATCATTTGTACACTAACACTTGGTGTGGAAAAGTTGCATCATTTGTAGATTGACAATTGTGTGAATACAACATCCAACCAACCTCAAAACAACCATCAATCTAAACTATGATGTACCTTTCCATCGATATTATTTTGCACTTAAAACAAAGACCACATACACCAAACTAATGTGCTATAGCATTACTTTATACATTTCCATATTGACTTCAATTTTAGTTAGTTTTTCTTTTCTATTTTCTACCATGCTTTAGCAAATGAAAAGGGGCATTTTGATAACAAGGAAGTTCTTCATGCAATCTATTTTGCTATTCTCTTTTTCACTTCATCACATCTACTTCATTTTCTATTTTTTTTTCTCCTTTCGACGTTTCTTCTCAAACAATTGCTAATTTTAAAGTAGATGTATTTTAATGTAAGATTTTAATGTTTATTTTTAAGATGTAATAATATCAACAATGTTGATAAATAGTTTGTATAAAAACATAAATATTAAATGGCATACATATAAATATTGAAAAAATAATTTATATATATTAAAATTATATAAATATAAATATAAATTAATTATAAAAAAAATTAGATTTATAAAATTTATAATTAAATTAGTATATAACTTAATAATATGCCCGTGCTCAACCATGTTACTTAACTATATGAAAGATATAATATCAAAAGTATAGAAATGAGGTGGGGTGCTACATAACTTGCTTAATGATAATTCAACAATCTACAAACATTAAAAGATAAGTTTAAAAAATATACAATGTATATAATGGACATGAGTGGAGATTAGGTGGTTGAGAGGAATGTTTTGATCCTTCCCACCCAAGTTCAAATCTTACTTTTTGACACTTACTTATTAGGAATAAATAAAACCTTTAGCTCCATAAAAATGATATTTATATATTTATTATTAATATATTTAATACTTTTAACTTTATTTAAAATTATAAAATTTTCAAACCCATGTGAATGTTGTTATCCTTCCCACTCAAGTTCAAATCTTACTTCTTGACAGTACTCATTAAAAATAAATAAAACCTTTTAACTCCATAAAAATTATATTTATATATTTATTATTTTATTATTAATATATTTAATACTTTTAACTTTATTTAAAATTTTCAAAGCCATGTGTATATAACTCTATTTAACACTTTCCATATCTTGTCATCACCCAATTTAATGTTTTTTATCACAAGGTAGATGTCAGCTACCCTGTTTTTTCATTACTCTATTTAATACTTTTTATCACGATTTTACATGTCAGCTCCAGCCCTAAAGTACCATGTATTGTCGTTACTGTTTTTAATACTTTTTATCACAATTTTAGATGTCAGCTGCCAGCTAGCTGGATGAGTTGTGGGTTTAATTATATTTTCCTATTCAAACTGTCTGTCTTGAAGTGGAAAGATTTGGTCGGTGGGAAAACAATTCTATTACAACGTCCTCTCCAAAATTATCAATATGCCCATAGATATAATTGAAACAAACTTTCTCAAAGTCCTCTCCAAAAATATCAATATGCCCAGAGATATAATTGAAAAAACTTTGTCAATGAGTGATGCTGAGATTTGAACCATTGAGCTTTTGTTATCCCAGCAAATTGACCTTTTGTTATCCCAGCAAATATGGAAAAACAATTCTATAACAAAATCCTCTCCAAAAATATCAATATGCCCAGAGAGATATAATTGAATCAAACTTTCTCAATTATTGATGCTGAGGTTTGAACCATTGAACTTTGGTTGTTCCCAGCAAATATGTTTCACAAATTCTCACTTTATGACATTATGTTGTTACCGCTCCAAAAATATCAATATGCCCAGAGAGATATAATTGAATCAAACTTTCTCAATTATTGATGCTGAGGTTTGAACCATTGACCGTTTGTTGGTCCCAGCAAATATGTTTCACAAATTCTCACTTTATGACATTATGCTTTTTTTTCACTGAAAAATGTAACTTACTATTAATAAACGAAATAGTAAATGTTGCCAACTGTCAGAAACCAAAGCATACATCTCCTCACTGTCCTGCAGTGTAAGTGTCATGTGTAAAAACAAACATGGCCTCCCAGCCAACAGCCATAAAGACGACCAAAAACCATGTTCCAAGTGTTTATACATAAAAGTCAGGAACCCCTCCCGTAGGAGAAACAGGTTCTACATCCGCAATGATATCATCCAAGAGTCACAAAAAGTTCTCAAATGGAACCAAATAAGTCATAGCTGCCGATCCAAAAGAAATAGAAATATGCCCAATATGCTAAGTAACCAAAACATACAATAAATAACCGATAAATAGCCGCACATAGGAGAAAAACAAAAAACCAACAAGGCGTTAGAGGCATCCCCTATGTGATATCTGCACATAGAAAAAACTAACAGCGAACATAAGTATCACATCTCCTCAATGAAAAAACTACACATCAACAAAATGTAACTAAAATAGAAGCAAAAAAGCCAAGCCAATCAAGACCAGTGTAGAAGATGTGAACCCTGTGAAAACAACGTGCCCTCCCGCCAGTCTTGCCACATAATGACACCAAACTCTGAGGAAAGTGCCTTCTTCGAGAGCTTGTCCGCCACCGTATTAACCTCCCTGAAGACATGGTCGAAATGGATATGTTGGAAATCCATCACAAGTAACCGAACCTCCTCCATCCAGTGCTTAAGTAACAAGTTATTGAGAGATGCCTTTCCTTTCACCCAGGAAATGATCGACAGAGAATCGCCAAAAACCACGAGTTGGGTGATGTTCCGCAGCCGGGCCCAGAAAAGTAGTAACCAAAGGGCACAAATCTCACTTCTAGTATTGGAGCCACAGCCAAGATTCAGCCATAGATGAATGGAGACAGAATTAGTCAAGTGTAAAACAGCCCCAGCACCGCCCCTCCCAAGAGTACTAGCAGCAGCACCATCAAAGAAACCACATGGGAAGGTCAGAACCGGAGGGGATAACCGTAAAAACCGATCTGATATGGTTCTGCCACTTCTCCGAACATGGATAGAGATAAATTCCTGGTGTGCGGCAAGTGTTTTAACGCCAAGTCCTGCCAAGAAAGTGTCCCTGTTTTCAAAAATTTTCCGGTTCCGAGCCTTCCAAACCTCCCAGATCATAAAATAAGGGAGCTCTCGAACCCCAGAATCTAGCCGGGCCCACTCAACAAGACACTCACATAGGGAGCAATAGTTCCAAGGAAATGAAATGCCCGATCTGTTAGCAATAAAAGACCAGAGTTCTTTAATGAAAGTACAGGTGGAGAAAAGATGATCAACCGTCTCCTCCTCAGAGCAGCATAAAGTACACCGTCCAGGGCCACAAAATCCACGCCTACAGAGGTTGTCCCATGTGAGAATCCGGTTGTGCAGCGTTAACCAAATGAAACATTTTATCTTGAGAGGCACAACTAGTTTCCAAATGGATTTATCCCACCATTTAACCAGTACCTGAGACTCCGCAAATAAGGCCTCATAAGCCAGTTTAGCAGATACCCTTCCATCCGCCACGTCCCAAGACCACACAAGTCGGTCCACACCATCTGAGAGTCGCAGGTTGGATTGAAACAATGGCTTGGTATAAGCCTCCCATTCCTGTCCCAATATACCTGCAAGGCCCAACTGGGAAGCCGAGATCCATCTGGGGCGATTGTCCCCACCCCAACCAGCTGCATGAGCCAAAGTATGGTAACCTTTAGAACAGAGTAACGCTCGCAATTCCACCGAGAGAGAGTGTTTCGGTGGCCCCCCGATGAAAGGGTCAAGGCCCAGTTTGATGTCACGCCCATTGCCGGGCAACCAAGCAATCCAGTGCGCAATAACCCGGTATGCACCTAGCAACCCGTTCCAAATATTTGATACACCCACAGCTGCAGGGCGATTAAGACGAAGCCAACTAGCAACCGGCATGTTACGCAGGTATTTGGCACGAATGATCCTTCCCCAGGTCGAATGATCAAAGAGCACCCGCCAGAGGCTTTTAGCATGAAGGGCCAAAACAAAACTATCAATGTTCTTAATGTTCCAACCACCCAGATGCCAGGGGCGGGCCAATACCTTCCAATTTATAAGATGTATTTTTTCCGGATTACCACCGCCAGACCACAGGAAACTATAAATCTTCCTTCTAATTAGATTCAGGATGGAACGAGGAATTTTGCACAGGGAGAACCAATATACTCCTAAATTCTGTAAGACAGCTTTTACCAGGGTGAGCCTGCCTCCCAACGACAGGTGTCGAAAGCTCCAGTGTCCCATTCTTAATTCAAATCTTTTTATAAGCCAAGTCCAGTCGTTTATCATATAATTTGTTGGCTTAATGAAAAAACCCAAGTATTTTGTTCCAGCTTCGATATCTCTGAATTCCAAAGGCAGAACGTTGCTTATTGACTGCTGAACATCCACTGCTAGAGAATGTTTCAAGAAGAAAGATTTAATATAGCTGATAACCATACCTGTAACCCTGCAGAACAAATCAAGAATCTGTTTGTATGTCATCCATTCCGCTAGACATCCCATGCCAAAAAGCAAGACGTCATCCACAAACAAGGAGTGTGTGACCGGAACATCCCGGGTAGCTTTAATGCCTACAATCCGACCTTCTTGTCGAGCTTTTATAATGGATAAACTTAGGCCCTCAATGACCAAAAGGAACAGGAGAGGAGAAAGTGGGCATCCCTGTCGGAGGCCCTGAGAGGCTTTGAAAAAATCTGTGGGGAAACCATTGATTAGGATTGCATAGTTAACAGAGTTTATACATGCCATAATCCATTTCACAGCCTTCCATGGTAGGCCAATCTGGACAAGGATTAGTCTCAGAAAATTCCAGTTCACCTTATCATATGCTTTCACCAAATCCAATTGTAGAACCAGGGCTTCCCTCCGACGCTGCTTGATAGTGTGAAAGATTTCCTGAGACACCCCCACAGCGTCATGGATCTGCCTCCCATTAAGGAAACCATATTGTTCCTTAGAAATGTGCCTAGATAGCACCGGTTTAATCCTTTCAGCAATAATTTTCGCAATAATCTTATAGACTATATTGCAAAGCGCAATAGGTCTGAATTCATCATAATTGTTCGGATGGGAGTTCTTTGGTATGAGAGCCAAATATGTAGAGTTGATTGCTCCAGAGACCATGCCTAGCTTCCGAGATTCTTCCACAACCATTCTGAGTTCATCACCCATGATATCAAAATTTTGTATAAAAATCTCCACCGTCCACCCATCTGGACCAGGAGATTTATCTTTGGCTATCCTCCTCAGAGTATTCTCCACTTCTGCCAGGGAGACTTCCAGATTAATATTATCCCCCTCGTCCTCATTGAACATACGGGGGTATTCTTTGATAAGTTTGAATTGCTCCGCCAAGTTAGTATCCTTTGGGTCACGATAATACTCCTGGAAATGGAAAACAGCTTCATTCATCAGGTTCTCCTCCCCCCTGATCCTCCGACCCAGATGGTCATTCAAATCCCAGATTGAGTTTTGTATCCGACGGGAGTCTGCAAATTGATGGAAAAATTTTGTATTCATGTCTCCCGCCTTGATCCAGGTAGCTCTGCTCTTTAATCGCCAGGATTCTTCTTGCAACATGAGGATTTTCATTTTCCGACTCTCCAAGATAGAGAGTTTGGCAAGTTCCCCCTTATCAAGTTCATAATCAACTCCTCTGTTCATCAGATATTCCACTTCCAGTTCAATCTGTGATAGTTCTTTTCCCATTAGTGTTTTTTTATTCTTTTCCCACTTTGTTGTGTATTCTTTCAATGACTTGAGTTTCACCGCCATCTTATCCATGGCCGATCTTTCCCCCGAAACATCTGTCTGCAACCACAAATTTCTCACTCCCAAACAGTATTCCTCCTCAGTAAGCCACGTAGAATTAAATTTGAAGGGAAAGGTTTTATGCCAGGGGTCATCGTCAAATTGTAGCACAATAGGTAGGTGGTCACTAATTTTTATTTGGTGCATCCAGGACCTATAGTTCTGGAGACTAGAAAGAAAAGATTCCGAAATTAGAAATCTATCGATACGCTTCTGAATCATCTGATCCCCTGTTCTGCCATTTGACCATGTAGGTGCCAACGGTCTAGGAGCCACATCTATCAAAGAAAAGTCCTTGAAGAGATTTGTAAAATAAGATCCCAGAGGGTCCCTCCTCGCCAGACCCCCCCAAACCTCCCCGTCGGCCCAGGTAAAGTTTAAGTCGCCAGCAATTATTAGATTTTCCAGATTTAATAAGTGCCCATTCCTAGCCAGGTTCCAGAAAGACTCCCTGTCACTATACGGGCCGTAGCAATTTATAATATTTATATTTTTCTCTGAACCCCTTATGTTCCCAGAAAGTAGAATTCCAAGTGAGACCTGTGAAGGACTTAACTTCAGTATAAGAGGATTCCAAGCCGCTAACAGACCACCCGATAGACCTATAGCGTCCACCGAGCAACACATCCATCCCGGCTTGACTTTATTTATGAAGATACGAGCTTTTTCACCACAAACCATCGTTTCCTGTAGCAGAATTATATCAGGTTTGATAATTTCAAGCACCCGTTTGAAGGCCAGTTGTTTGGGGAGGCCCCCCACCCCCCTGATATTCAGGGAAAGAAAAATCATTTTCTAACCCTCGCAAGGGCTTTCATTCCTCTAAGAGCCCGGGAGTCAGAAGTTTTGGGGGTGTGAGTCGTGTTCCGGTCATTCTCCAACCCCTCCAGAATGACCTTCTTGTTTTTTCTGGCACTTCTTGTTTTCAATGGAGAGAATTCCTGGGCGAGTCCACCCCTATGTGCTCCTGTATGTGTGAATGCTTCTCCAGAAGATTCGGGTATAGGATCTGACGCCAAGATTGGGACATTATGCTGTTATCGCTCCAGCACAGACTCAACTTTAGACTCCAGAGCAGGCCTGGAAATTGACTTTCTACATAACGTTTTTTCCCTTTAAAAATGTATATTTGACACTTGCTTATAAATTTGAAACAGTCACATGTGACAGGCATAAAAACTATTAAACCGTCTAATTGACGTTCAATGGTTCAGGTAAACCGTCATAATATTTTATATATCAGTAATAACAAGCAACAGGGTAATGTACATTTATTAATTATGCCTTTAAACAATTAAGGGCATTGATAAGATTGGTCAACTCTAACTTAGGTGTTATATCAAAATATGTGAAGATATATATAGTGATTTTTCTTTAGACAAAACAAATTTAGATTTACTAGAGATAACAAAGGGTAAATCAATACCACCAAAACCATCCAGCTTCTCAGAAAAGGTCAAAGTCCATGACTACTGCAATTTTTTTGAGCTCTGCTTTCCAGCCAAGCTAATGACTACTGCAACTTTTATGAGCTGATGAATTTTACTAGCAGAAAATTGAAAGTATATAATAAAAAATTACAAAATATTAAAAATTATTGAGCTTATATCTCAAGAATTTCACATTCATGAATTTGACACTGGTGAATTTGTATAAAACGTAACATGACAGGCATAAGAAATACAAAACCGTCATCAAATTTCAGTTTGACAGGTATAATAAATTTGAAATTCCAAGCCTGCTCCAAAGTCCAAGCCTTTTGTCCACCAACATAAATAAATAGATACCACGATCTACAGGATCTGACAACTGACAAGTTGCTTTCATCCAAGAAAATGGTTCCTTCTGTTCCCACTGACATAAAAGATAACATGATCTGTCAAGTTGCTTTCTTCCAAGAAAAACGTCCCTGAAAAGAAACGCTTAGACAGTTTTGCAGCCTTTTCAAATAATCAAAAGATTTCTAGCTTTTGGGTCGTGGTGCTTCTGTTTGAGATTTTCCAGGTCTTTGAAAGCCTCTGTTACATGTGCCCAAAAGCATGAATCCTGATTCTTTAGTGACTTGCGTACTCCACTGTATTACGTAAGCTTCAACACCAAAAGCTTCCAGCTGCAATTAGATTTCCATCTCGTAAGAGGATTCTGAATTGAAATTCACAATTCTTCTCCCTCTTTTGAAGTTTTGTATGACATGCTCAGAAACAGAACCATACCCTATGTGCTCTAAAATGCAGGCTTGTTCATTCTTGTCGGAAGAATTTTCATGAAAGCATCTTCGGGACTGTCTCAGAGCTTTAAATACAAGCTGCGCAATGGCTTGAACAAAACATGTAAGTGGCTAACCATTTCTTTTTAAAGTACCATTTTTGGGTAGATTACTTTTGAGATATGAGAGAACTCTCCATTTTGATTGCCTGTTCTGCACTCGCAAGTTGTTGTACAACAGTTGGATTGAAGTGCCGATTTCAGCCTCTTGAGATTACTTACTGCCACCCTACCATTCTCTCCATGCCATCTAGGGTTAGGGTTAGGGTTTACCATTCTCTCCATGCCATCTAGGGTTAGGGTTTGCTTAGTTTCGAGGGGGTTAGGGTTAGGGTTTACCATTCTCTCCATGCCATCTAGGGTTAGGGTTTACTTAGTTTCGAGGAGCAAGGGAGAGGAGGTTTTATAGTTAGTAGAAGTTATTGTAAGAGTTTCACAATACAGGTTTATTTATATATATATATATATATATATTTCATATATATTCACACTTATCATTATACAGGAAGAGGAGAATCATCTAGGGTTAGGGTTTATTATTCTCTTCATGCCATCTAGGGATAGGGTTTGCTTAGTTTGGAGGAGCAAAGGAGAGGAGGTTTTATAGTTAGTAGAAGTTATTCAAGAGTTTCACAATACAGGTTTATTTTTTTTTATATATTTCATTATACAGGAAGAGAGGAAGAGGAGAATAAGAAGAGGAGAGTAGTAAAGCAAGAAAGTATACTCACCTCTTAACCAATCAACTATTATGTTAGTAGAAAACACCATTCAATGATTGTCCATTTACATAAAAATAAAGATCATGATATGTTAAAACTTATGTATAGCTACTATCTAACGTTTTTATAGCAAGCTGGTTTCGTTGTGCCAAGGCCATAGACAAATTATCTTGGGCCTAGTGGCTGTTCCTGCAACTGGCCTCTGCTTGGTTGTATTACTCTCTTTGGCAGTGCTATCCTCCTTTGTCCATCACGGCCAACACACTATTATAATAATTTTGTTAGTGTACAAACTGTTATAATAATTTTGTAATTTTGTTAGTGTATTTTTTTTCATGAAAGTGAGTTATTAAGTGGATAAACTCATCTTTTTGGTGGATTTATTTTAAGCCATAGTAATTATAAGTTATTTTAAAATGGGATAAAACTTGTTAAGGACAAAATTTTATGATCAAGTTTGGTCAATCAAGTCAAACTATAACTTTTCACAAAATCCCAACCATATTTGATGAAGATTTTTTTGCCAAAAAGGGCTGCCATTTATTAACCTACCTTTTTGTATACCATTGTAGTTGCATGGTATTTTTAAGTTACATTTCCAATATATTTTTCCTTCTTGTGATGCAGTATGATAAGTTGATAACCCTCCATCTCTGTTGTCTGATCTCCTCGGCTATGTAAGAAATGTGGCACTAACCTTGAGCCAAGAGCATGTTTTTATTTTAAACATTATTTCTATGCAACTGTAGGGAGCAGTTATCCTGGGATCCTTCATACTAGCAACAGTTTTAGGTTCAATCAGGTTCCTCTTATGTACTTCTTGAGGTATAGAATCTTAGGATCGTTTGTTTTGAAAACCGTGAGACGGTTTTGAAGATGTTTACAAGAAAATTCTTATGACATGATTATACAGGCCTGCATTTTAGAGCACATAGGGTATGGTTATGTTTCAAAGCATGTTATACAAAACTCCATGAGAGGAAGACGAATTGCCATTTTCAATTCAGAAACCCTCTTACTAGAGGGAAATCTCATTGCAGCTAAAAAATTTGGTGTTGGAGCTCACGTAATCCGGTAAAGAACTATGTAAGCCACTCAGAATTCATGCTTTTGGGCACATGCAGAAGAGGCTTCAAAATACCTGGAAAATGTCAAACAAATGGCAATTCCAGAATCTAGAAAGATCAGGTATACAAAGGTTTGTTTTTAAGAATGCATTGTGTATATAAAAATATCAATTCCTTGAGTGCAGCGGACTGAATTTGTGTCGAGACTATCTGCATGAATAATGTTGTTTTTATTGTTGATGGAATCTCTATAAAATAGCCATAATGTTATATTTTTCTTCTCTCATATTTCTCTAATTTGAGAAAAATCTGGTGCATTGGAAGTATTGTTATGCTGTTGTTTGTAGTACTCTAAATATTTATAGAATATCATATTTAAAAGATTCTTCATGTTAAATATTTAATCATATAAAAATTATTATTTAAATTAATTTATGTAGAAACATATTTGAAATATTTTTTATAAATTTATTTTTATATTAATAATATGCTGAATTGTTTTTTTAATAGTATACTTATGTATAATGGATTTTTCTTACACCAGCACATATATATATATACATAGGAATTACTATTTCTGCAGTGATATCCGCCATGTCAAATCCATACAACTGGCATAGTTAGTTGTATTTTAATCTACACAACATACACTGAATTATGCATTCTGCAAATAGAACTAGAATTAATGGTTGTATTCTGCAAATAGAACTAGAATATTAATGGTTGTAACATCCTCTGTATACTTTTACATTTACATCTGATACAGTCATGACATATACCTGGAACAATAACATATCAGAGTGGGATTTCACCAATTTTAACACAATCTCCATACAACGGCAACCACATTATTTAACTCTCAACATATAAAGACAATCACCGAGTTACTTCTATGATAACGAAGCACTTGAGATTGAATCACTCCAGCGGCGTGTTCCTCCCACGGCTAGGGTTTCCCTAGCCCCCGCCTACAGGTTCAGATCGTCGTCGTTGTGAGAAGCAGATTAATGGCCCTGTTCGTTGAGGTCGGTCTGTTCAGATCGGAGCTCAATTGGGACATGTTGGTGTGGTGCTCTCTACCTAATCTTTCCAGCGTCAATCAATTTCCAGGAATGAAGATGGGGTCCTCAGCCCAAATGGAGCCGAAAGGAGCTTTCTCATCTGTGATTGAAGCTTTCAAACTTTTGGCTCGCCCCATTGAACTCAGCAAAATGATCTCGATCTACTCAAGAAAAATAGAAAGATTTTCAAATTGCTGGACTCCATCCCCGTTGGAGTTCCCATGCCCAGATCCAAAGAAAAAAAATGTTATTCGGTCAGAAAAAGCTTTGATTGGAAAGTTTACATGCCTCTCGCCTAGCACAAAGAAGACTAGAGAAGCGTGGACAGTAGGTAAATGGCTTCCCAAGATAATATGCTAGGTAACTCTGTTTGCATGTGGCAGAGGGTTTTTTGCGTTTTTATTTCAAAATAGGGACAATATAAATCTGAGATTTTTTACCAAGTCCTTACTTCATTGGACCTCAAGGAATGTTCCTTGACTTCAACTCAAAAGAGGAGATCACAACAGCCCATGTTTGGGTAAGGCTACCTCTCCCTAATATTCTAGGACAGGTACTTTAAGAGCTACTGGCAACCAACAGGTCCATATAAGTCCTTACTTCATGGGACCTCAAGGAATGTTCCTTGACTTCAACTCAAAAGAGGAGATCACAACAGCCCATGTTGGGTAAGGCTACCTCTCCCTAATATTCTAGGACAGAGGTACTTTAAGAGCTACTGGCAACCAACAGGTCCATATTTACCGTGTTGAACCAAAAAGAAATATGTATTTTATGTTAAAGTATGTGTGGAAGTTAATTTGGAGAAAGTGTTTTTTAGAGTCGCTACAAATAGATATGAATGACTTAAGTTATCAAAGCAACTCCTTTTTAAGTGCAACTTGCCATGAATATGAACACTCTGCTCAACATTGCTCGAATCAAGAGATTCAAACTCCTCTTGAGCAAGCTATGAACCTGTCCAGTGAATTGTAAAACCCTTTAAACGCAGTAAATTGAAGACGCAAAAAACAACAATATAAATTGCCACGGCAATCAGAGACATCCCAAGAACGATTGTCCAAAGAGAACTCCAATAGCTTTGGAGCTCTTGAAAATTTAGAAGATGTGGAAAAGGAGACTAAGAAGCTGAAGGGGCAGCCTATCCAAGAAGACCTCGAAGTTTAATTCAAATTCCCTTGCATGCCCAAGGAAATCATGATAGAAACAAAATAGAATAAAGCAAAAGGTATCCTAAAGTTCGCTCCATAGTTATTCAAGTCTTTAGATATAATTCCATTTGCTCCTTTTATGCAATGTGTAACACACCCAGTGTTACCCTACACTTTAAGCACACTAATAATAATAATTTTTTCTTCTTCTTTTATTAAATGTTACATGCATAATGGTTATATAAGTTCCTATAACAAATGCATAACAAAATAAACATTGTTACGGAAGCATAGTAGATCAACATATCAACACACACTACACCAGACCAAACCAGACTTCACAACACATAGAACACGTGACACAATGTAACTATTGCACAAGACCTTGGACACAAGGGCTACGACACAAGACCTGGGACGCAAAAGATGTGACACATAGTACCTAGGATGCAAAGGACTTGCAACAAAAGGACCTGTGACAAAGAGGACCTGGGACGCAGAGTACTTGCGACAAAAGGACCTGCAACAAAGAGGACCTGTGACACGAAGGACCTGGGACGCAAACACGGTTATGCACAATAAAACTTAGTTGCAATCAACCAAAAAAAAGATAATTTATTGAATCAGAATAGTTAGCTACAGTTGCTTACATAAATATTCAAATATTCTAAGGCTAGAGAACAATTTTCACAGCCTTTCTTCTATCATTAGATGTCTTATAAATTATTCATTAAACATGCAATTTCAGCTATGAATACGAATTTATTATGTCACTTAAAACGAAGACACCACTTTGTAATGCCCCCGACCCTCAATCTGGCCGTCAAAGGGGGACGTTAACTAAATCGGGACCTCTAAGTCCACCCATAAACATAATTACGAGTTATAACAGCTAAAATGCATGTGCAAATATGGAATTTAAAAACACGCGGTGGAAAAGAACTTGGTCTACACGCATGTAGCATGTGATTCCAAGTATAATTATCACGAACATATAAACTAAAGCATTGCACATCGGAGACAAAAGAATACTTATCTTTTGAACAAGAAGATCCAAGCAATTGGCTGCGCAAGAGCGATTTTCCATCCAACCATAGACACTCTGTCCAGCATATACTCTTTATGTTGAGAGGCCACCCCCAAGCTGGGTTATGAGCCCACCAAGGTGAAGGAAACACCTACAGGTTTCTCTCTCTTAGCCCACAACCCAGTATGATCTCTATGCTTAGCCAAATGCTCAAACAAAGCTCTACAGGGAGCACACTCACCTACATAGCCTTGGCTCCCACAATACCTGCCCCACACAACACCCTTATAGGCTCAGGCATTCCTTTCACCGATCCACAGTTCTCTTGGGCGATCCATCTTGCCACGTCCTTCAAGTGTGTGCATAGAAGAAGTCCAATCTTATATGTGCTGCTATAGAAGAAGTCCAACCACCTGAAGCTTCAATTTGTGGCTTCTCAAGCACCTACGAGCAGCATAACTCGATGGGTAAGGGTTCCTAGCTTGCCCAACCTCTCTGCTCATCTACAACCATCTAAATTTTATTTCCAAAATGCAACTTTGTTTCTAAATTCAAATTTTTGGGTTATACATGGTCTGGTCATGGTCATGAATAGCAATGGAAAACTCTACGTAGTGTAAAAATCTTCCTGAGAGAATGATGGAATGAATGTTGACTCCAAGGAATATGAGGTAAGGGCGAAAAGACAACTGACATAGCTTCTGACCATAGAAGAAATAAGATTGATGACAACTGAAATAATTGTTACAACTCCCATGCTTCAATAACTGCAAAAAATGACTTTCCCCACCAATCTCACACATGCATTCAATTATTGGAAAATAGTCAAATGAAGGTAATTGACTTATTTAATTCACATGGTAGAAATAGGATTAGTCTCCCATAGGCACTCCTTTCCTCTCCCCCTCTAGTGGAATTCAGCCCCTTTGGTGCACTTTACACAGCCATTCTTGGACCATTTTATTATTTATGCACATAATATTTACATATATTTCGAGTTAGCATGACAAGCCAACCATATGGTGCAAATAACAATATTTACATCATACATGCCTAGCCATTCTCTAGTCGATCCTTGGCCTTGAGCTTCGCACTAGGAATCCATACTAGCATATTTACATAATTTTGGTTAAATACATTCCAAGTCAAAATTGGGGATGTTACAATCCCCTCTGCCTTGGAATAACATCGTCCTCGGTGTTTGCTCAAAATTAGAACAAAAATGGATATGTCTTTTTCATGGCATCCTCCAACTCCCATGTAGCCTCATCGCTATCGAAGTGCTTCCATTGCACCTTTATTCGTACGATGGTTCTATTCCGGAGCAATGTTACTTTCCTGTTTAGGATGCATAGTGGCTTGGTTTGGAACTCTCCATCGGGTTCCGTCTAAATCACATCCCAATAAATCATGTGGATAGGATCATGTACATATTTTTTAAGCAAGGAAACATGAAAAACATTATAAGCTCTAACGTTAGCAAGCAATGCAATTCTATATACAATTGGTTCTATCATTTCAAGCACTTCAAATGGACCAGAATATCTTGGTGACAACTTGGCACAACTTCCAAGCTTCAAGGAACTCTTCCTTGGCCTCACTCTAAGGTAAACATGATCCCCAATTTTGAATTCTCTATGCACTCTATTCTTATTTTCATGGTCTTTGTGTCTATCTTGGGATGGCTTTAAATTCTGCCTAATTTTTGCAACCTCTTCTTCCATCTCTTTAAGCAATTCTAGCCCAAGTATAATGTTGTTCACTGGATTATCCCATGTCATGGGTGTCCTACACTTCCTTCCATACAAAGCCTCAAATGGACTCATGCTTAATGAAGTTTGCTACCCATTGTTATATGCAAACTCTAACAAGTGTAGATAATCTTTCCACTTGGATGGTTTGTCCATCACATACATGCGAAGCATGTCCTCATGAACCTGATTTACTCTTTTTGTTTGCCCATCCATTTGTGGATGGTAGGCAGTGCTAAAGTTCAGTTGTGTACCCAAACATGCAAAAATATTTTTCCAGAAATTAGAAGTAAATTTGGTATCCTTGTCTGAAATTATTGCCTTATCCAATCCATGCAATTTGAAATTTTCCTTCATAAAAATATTTGCAATGTCATCTGTGTTATATGTAGATTTAACTGGTATAAAATGCGTTGATTTTGACAATTTATCCACCACAACCATGATAGAATCATGTTGTTTAGCAAACATTGGAAAACCTATAATAAAATCCATGGAAATTACTTCCCATTTCCATTCCAGAATTGGCAAAGGGTGAATCAAACTTGTTGGGTGTTGGTGTTCCACCTTCACTTGCTGACACTTCATACACCTTGAAATATACTCCGCAATATCTTTCTTCATCCATGACCAAAAATATTGCTTCCTGGCTGTAGCAATTGTTTTCTGATATACTAGGTGAGCATAATATGGCATTTTATGGATCTCATCCATAACAATTCTCCTCAAGTCTGCCACATTTGGAATATAAATTCTATTTTTATAAACAAAAACTCCATCATTTTCTAATTGATACCCTTTATACCTCTTTTTGAAATTCTACTGCTGTAATTTATCTTTTATTTGCACATATAATTCGCTTTCAGCAAGAGAATTAACAATATGTTGTCTTAAATTTGATTGGCAAGTTGTGATGGCTGCCACATGCATTTCATGCACCTTTCTACTAAGTGCATCAGCCACTTTATTTTCTTTTCCTTTTAGGTGTTTGGTCTCAAAATCAAACTCACATAAAAAATTCAACCATCTAGTTTCCCTGGCATTTAATGTTGGCTACTCAAATAAATATTTCATACCACAATGGTTTGTCCTCAACTCAAATTTTCTACCCATTAGATAATGTCTCCACATTTTTAAAGCATGCACTGTGGATGCAAGTTCTAGAGCATGTGGCATAATTATTTTCATGTTCCTTCAACTTTATAGACTCATAACGCACCACGTGATTTTATTGCATAAGAACTCCTCCAAGTCCATGTTTACATGCATCTGTACACACAACAAATGTTTTTTTCTGAGTCTGCGATTTTCAGAATTGGAGCATTTGTGAGAAGCTTCTTCAACGGCGGGAAGTTTTCTTCACATTTTTGTGTGCATTCGAATTTCATTCCCTTCTTTTCCAAAGAAGTGATTGGGTGTGCAACCTTGGAGAATCCTTCAATGAATCTTCTATACTAACCAACAAGACCTGTTATCAGACAATCTACCAAAAGCGGACTTAAGGCGTGATCTCTCTAGCTCAATGTAAGTCTAGAACAAATGAGACAAAATATGAAACTACTCTCCTAGATCTAGTTAGAGATCGAGTAATTAAGCATCTTACCTTAGATTCGTAGATATTTCTCCTTGCTGTTGTCCCAAGCTTCACAGTCGTCAGATCTCAGCTGCAAAACCTGTGAAGACACATAGGAACAATACAAGCAATAAAGCATGCCTAAACACTAACTAGTCTAAGTAAACAGTTGAAGAGGTAAACTATAAATATCATTAATACAATAACATTTATGGAAAGCATTTATATTACCAACTGATGCCTCAACGTTGCAATCTCCTTCCGACAAGCCAAACCAAAGCTCCTAGAGATAAGTAGGTTCCTCCAAGACTAAGGTGCAGAACTACTGAGCTAATTTCACCAGCATAAGAGTACTATAGACTTCCCTCTCTTGGAATGGAGAGGGCTCTTGCATTTATAGGACCAAGTGGATAGAGTAGGTTGAAGATCGTGGGGAGAGGGTTGATGGATCCTTCCCAAAGGTTAGGGAACCGAAGGCCAGCTAACCTAGGAGTTAGGGATAGATATCCATGTCATCCATCTTCTGGAAAGCCACCTTTATCTCATGAAACTGAATTCGGCGCATGTTGCATGAGTGCAACCTGCGCCGGCGCATCTTGCTCAAAGACAACCTGTGCCGGCCTAATCAGGAGTGTAGATAAAGGTCATCAACTTCCTCTAAATGACTAACTTGATCATGGGACTTCAGGGATTTAGGCACTAAGGTTACATGGGTGTAGATTTTGGGTGTAACATAATGCCCCCTGTTACCAACTATATTGTACAATAGCTGAACCTCCATTGAGCCGCCAGTGTTGGAACATTATCAGTGTTCACTTCCAGAGTATCAGGGGTTCAGATTGTGGTGACTAGCCAATTTTGTTTTTCAATTGAAATGACCATGTCCCCATGGGGTTTGTAATAAGTGTGCTAGTAGGTTTTTTGAGTGGCTCGGTCCCCCATGACTTGACTATCAACTAAGGCATTCCAAGGAGTTTCTTGTCCTTGTTAATTATGCTTTGCCTATAGCCGAGTAATAATCGACGAGGTTTTCTCCCGCTTCCTCCAAAGTTGGAATGCCCGATTTTGAAAGTTGAGCCTTTGGGAGTTATTAGAGTCCAACTGATGTATATGAACCTACTAGACACCATGTATGTCTTAGATGGTCATTTCCTAGGCCCCTTGTCCATTAAAAACAATGTCTGAAATTTTTTTACCAGATGCGTTGGATGAGTTTTTTATTTTTATTATTTTTCAAAATATTTAATTGGAAAAATTCAATTTGTAATATGTCAGTCATTTGGGGGTGGATTTCAGAGATTGAAGGCTTAATTCCTAAGCCAAAAATCATATTTGAACCCCAAACCCACTAAGCCTAAGTTTCAGATAGTCATTTAGCCTATTAATTAATATTTTCTCAAAAATTCAATAAAAGAGAAATATCAATTAAAATAATAAAAAATGAATATTTTGGAGATAATCCAAATCTCTCCAAAATAATCCAAATCGAATAAATAAACAGGATAAATGACATGGCACATGGCATTCATGATTATTCCAATCAACTCCAAGTGATTTCAGTTAACTGTACAGTCACCACAAGTCATCTCCATCAAAGGAATTCGCCCTCCTTCATAAGATTTACGATTTAGTGAGGTGGAGGTGTTTGAGTGGTTTGTTGGGAGTGCATTGATTTTTTTGGTAGGCTCCCTCCTCAAATGGTGGCCACATCACATGAGTTAACTACCACAAGGTCGAGTTAGCATTGATAACAAGCTCCAAGCCTCACCATCCTAGCATTCACGCCCTCCTCTATTCTTCACGTCAATCCAAGGTGGAAGCATGTGATTAGCTTGGTGATGGTTCTTATGTGGGAGTGGGGGGCGCCTTGCCAAGGTGGAGGCCACCTCCCCACTCACCATTACTTCAAACTCGAGTTACAAGGTGGATCTCAACTCCAAACTTGGTGTGATTGGATTGTGATTGAGATTTGATTGGAGTATTGGCTCTCTTCCTATGCCAATTTGAATTAGGCTTCTGGTGCCTTGGTTTTGTATAAAGAGAGGTCCTTTGGGCTCTCTTAGGGTGGATTATTTGTGCAAGAAAACTCTGGCCATTTACTGTGTAATATTTTTGCCTTTGTACAACATTGAATAAGATTGAGACTTTGGAGGTCAACTTGGTGCATGCATGGTTCATGGTGTCTTGTTGAGGTAATATTTTTCAAGTTTTATGCATGCTTATATAGTTGAGTTTGGATCTAACTTAGAAGGCTTGTTTTCTGAAGCACATAGGGCAAATATTTATGGATCAATTTATTTGTCTAGATTGGTATTTAAACGTTTTTGAAGTAGCATGCTTTAGTTGGACTCAATACATTCTCTTTGGATTTATTTTTGTACTAACATACTAAGATCTATCTCTTATGTTTAAGTGTGTTTTTAACAAGTTTCAGGTACATCTTTGAGTAAGGGATGAGCTAGTTTGCATCTCCCCCTTCTTCAAAGACCTCAAAGACATCATCATCCCTGAATGTTCAATGGCTTTCATGTGATCTCTTCTTCATCCAAAGATCTAAGAAAGGGCTTGGCTTCTTCTCATCTCCACCATCAAAAGATAAATCAAACTTTTCCTTGGTTACTACAAAGCGGATCTACACACAAAAGGTTTTTATCTCTTTGATTCGTTTTTTCAAGTAGTGCATTTGCTTCTAAAGATCATATTTCTGAATCTTGCAATCTATTCGGTTAAGTAGATCAAAGCTTTACACTTTGATCTACTTATTGGGTCTAGATTTCATTTTATAACTCTTAAACTTTTAGATCTAAGATCTCTTTTCCATTCCCATTTTGTAGATCCATCATTTTCTATTAAGCTAGTTTTTTTCATTTTTCAAGATCTAGTTGTTTGATTTGTTTGTAGATCTATTGTTTAAGTTTGATTTTCAATCTTTCCATCATTAGAGTGCCAAAATACCTCTAAAAAGTGCCCCAAACCCTTTAAAAAAATTTACCAAATTTTTGCCTTGAAAAAATATATTGGGATTTGTGCCCATTTTTCACCTCGTTTTGCATGCCACTTCACTGCCCACTGTCTTCTGTGTATTTCCAGCAAGCAGGAAATTTCTAAGACAGTCCCAAAAAATCACTTTTCCCTTTACTTTTTGCCTTGGAAAACGTACACATTTTTTCTTGAAAAAACGTGCATATTTCCTACTTTTTAGCTTGTTGATTTTTCTAAGTTTTACATTATTTTTCAGTTCTGGAAATTAATTTAAAACAGCCAAAAACTTCCAAAAAATTATTTTTTCAAAATTTTCATCATTTTCTCGAAAAATGTGTCTTTTTCAGCTTGCTGGTTTTTTGCTAATTTTGGGCATTTTTCTGCTATTTTCCAATTCTGAAAATTAGCCTAAAATTTTTATAAAAAAAATCCTAAAAAAATTCCTAAAAATTTCCATTTTTTTCCTTGAAAAACATGCATTTTCACCCTAAAAAGTAAATTTTTCTCAACATTTTCAAGGTCTGATTTTTGGCATCATTTTTCTATTTTGGGCCATTTACTCATGTCATTTGGCACTTCTCATCACGTCCACTTTCATTTTTTCTAAATCATAAGTCAATTTCGGTTTTTCTAACACTCTAATTAGTTGTTGTTAAGAGCTCTTATCTACAGGTAAACGAAAAACAAACCAAGCGAGAGAAGATCCAAAAGGCTAAGCGAACCAAACCAAGCAAGCAAAACCTTTTTGACATGTTCCAAAAAACCAAAAAGACATTGTAACTCATAAATAAAAAAGCTATTGGGATTACGGCTCCCACGTTCTTCTTCCCCTATTTGGGGGAAGCTTGTAGTGTTGTGTCTTTTTACTTCTTTAGTTTAGCTTCATTTTTCAGTACTTAGTTTAAATTTCATTTTGTTAGAATAATTTCAATTTCCAAATAATTGCTAGTTGTTCATTATTTGCTTAAGTAGTTCATTTTTTATATAAACTGTTAAAAGTAGAAATCTCTTAAATCTCACTTAAGCAAGTGGATCAAGAGTGTTTTTTGTCGGAGAGTTGCTTTGTTTTTTGTTTTACTTACCCTCATGCTCTCTCAAATACGGTCTTTGACCTAAAACAGATTCTTGGGTAGATTAGACTTTACTTTCAGTACTTTAATTTCGTGCATCGTAAGACTCTTGAATCTCACCATAAGGTGGATCAAGAGCACTCTCTATCGGAGAGCTTTCTTGTGTTGTAATAAAATCATTCACAACTCACACTCCCTAATAAAATTGGAATTTACTCGTTTCTCCACGCCACGTATGCTCTGCCCAACCCTAAAAAGTTGGATTACTCAGAAACGGTGTTGGTTGCCTAATCGCATAAGATTCAAACCATAATAAAATTTTTACCCCATAACCAACGAATCGGCGTTGTTCGTCATAAAGTACTCAAAAGTGGGGAACTCCCAGTGAGGGCGTCGGGCAACCCAACCTCAGACACAGTGGATGGTTAGTTATTTGAACGCCTCGCTGTGATCCAAGCCGGTCCGTCATGTCTTTGAACAGGGCTACCTAGAGTACTTCTTCCGATTAGATTTCCAGGTGTTGGCTTGGTTTTGCAACCAAGCTTAGTGCTATGGGCACCTACTAACTAGTAGCAGCAGTTTCAATAGAATTAAACAAGAAACTAATCTAAACAAAACTAATCATGGATCTATGCAAGAATATAAGCAAATAATGGAAATATTTTAAAAACAAGAACAAGAAAGTATGAAAGAATAAATTTGTATTGAAAATGGGGCAAGCTAATGCTTGCAATAGTATTACCTCCAATGGTGAAGGTTGATGTAGAGCAACTCCCAAGATAAGTAGCTCCAAGCTCCAAGAGGTCTCCTTCTCCAAGGTTGCTTACAATGGCCGAAATGCTCAAGGGAGATTTCGGCAGCATGAGGATGAGATAATGGATGGATGTGAAATGAGGAGCCCCTACCACCTTTTTATAGGTTTTGGTGGTGGGGAATACCATTTGTGGTTTTGTGGAAACCAAATAGTATTGACCAACATGGTTTAGGTACTTTTCCCTCCTTTTTCCTTTTTTGAATAAAATTAATATTTTTATTCCCTTTTTAATATTTTTGGGAATTTGAACCATTTTTGAGGGTTTTTAATGTTTTTTAGGAAAAATAATCTTTTTGAGTGGGAAAAAGGGGTGTACTAAGGTCTTTTGGTGACCTTTTGTTGGTTTCAGAGGCTCAGATGGTGGAAAAGTGGACAAATGGGTTATATGAATAGGGAAATGAGCTAGTGATCAATTTTTGGGTGTCAACAGATTGCCCCCTGATGTGTGAGGGCAGGAGCTCATCGTATGGCCGATAGACATCATAGTTCTTTTGTCTTTTTCGGGGTTGAGGGGAGAGAAGAGACCGGTTGGAGATTAGAGCCACGGCCCTTGGAAGCTGCAAAAACAAAAAATGTTACATGGCCTCAAAATGAATGAGGTATAATCTCTGATAATGGACGAGGCGGGCATTCCGATGCTCGTATCAGGATATAGAACAATAATAACAATAGGGTCCAAAATATGGGGACCTGAAAGATACATGGCCTCAAATAAATGATGAGGAAGAAACTCAATATATGGACGAGGCGGGCATTCCCATGCTCGTATCTGTAAAAAATAACTGTAAGGCCCGAACAAAGGGGGGACCTGTAAGATACATAGAGAACCACTGTGACATCATAAGGGTCCAGAGGGGACACAAATCTGGGATGCACTGCTAGGCTGACCATGTCTGAGTGGAAGAACTGATACACTGAAATAACAACACTGCTGCTGAGTGTGGACTCAGAGGAACTGATGAGCTGCTGGATCAAGGGTATACTGAATTGAAACTCGAGGAAGCATATAACTGGATGACTTCTGAATACTATCACCATGCGCAACCCGGATATCTATAGAAAAAATGTAACTGGTTGTTTCCATAGGTAGACTCTCAAATGTGGAAGAGTCAGGGGGTATCCGGGGTCTTCGACGAAAAACCTTGAAAGGATCAATGCCCTGTGCGAGTCTCAACGATGTGATCAAGATGTTGAAGTCGAGCATGTGAGAAACAACCATTTAGAGAAGCACTGAGGAGTCTTCTCGAAATGATTCGTAGGCACTCATCATGAATGGTGATGAGTCCAAGACACAGGGACCTCTAGGTCTATCCTCTGGAATAAATGTGGTTGTCGTCGACAGAGGGAGACCAGCAACTAACAAGGCAATGATGTTTCCTTGATAGGAGCACGAGGTGTAGAATTGAAGTGCTGTAGTACTGATGGTAGGACTGACATACTTGTGGGGAATGGGAAATAACTGAGTCATAAAGTGGGTAGACTCAAACTTCCTTTGTTCAGAGCATGATGAAATGGTTGACCTGGCAGCGTAGGGAACTGACTTGTAGGTGTGGGGATCATGACTTTTAGGGACTAAATGGTATATATTGACTCTGGGGGGGAGGATGAGCTGATAGGTGCTGTCGAGGGATTTTCAATGTGACATACTGCAAAATACTCTGAACAAAGGCGACCAAAATGAGGAAGCTGCCATATGAGTAGATGTGATCTGTCGTGGCGCCAAGAGGCACCATTGATTCCTTCTTCGTAGTTTTAATGAGCTCCAAGAAGGGATAAAAGTGTGCTCTGAAATGGTACGTTCATGTGGATTTTGTGAGCCCAGGACGGCTTGTGCTCATGGTTGCTTTCATATCTAGAGAGTCTGAAAGCGGTAAGTGGACTCTATTGGTGTTCTTTTTCGTACTTTAGTCTCCAAGGCCCGAAAAAGCATAAAATGATGCAAATGGAGAACTCTTCTAGCCGATGTGACTAGAGTATTCCTTTTTCGTAATTAGTCTAAAAGGTCCGGAAAATGGGTAAACTTATACCAGGTAGACACCCTTTCAGATACGTTTAACGAGCATGAAAGGAAGCAAGGTTGCTCGGCAATCTTTTCATTGTTTTAGGAGTCAGAAAATAGCTTAACAGAAACTCCCTAAGTGCCTTTTTCATAAAAGGGGTTGCTTGGCCCGAAAAAGGGATAAAATTATACCGAACAAAAATGGATTGATGAGGGTGAGAAGAGGTCTTAAGCATCATCATCAGTGCGGAAAACTGGATCCGGTGACAGAAAGATTGTCCAAAAGGGGCTACGACCAATGTGGCACGCAAATCGAGGTGATGAGTGGCATTTTAAAAAAATGCCCAAAAAATATGGGCGTGAGAGCGAGAAATGATCTCAAGCATCATCACGAGCATGAAAAACTGAATCCGACGATATAAGACTTGTCCAAAACGGAGAACGGCCGATGTGGCCCGCAAACCGAGGTGACGCGGGGGGCATGAAAAAATGCCCTGAAAATCGGGACGAGACAGCGAGAAATGATTTCAAGCATCATCACGAGCGCGGAAAACTGAATTTGGTGATATATGACACGTCGAAAATGGAGAACGGCCGTTGTGGCAGGCAAATCGAGGCGACGTGGGGGCATGGGAAAAATGCCCGAAAAAGCTAAAGGTGAGAGCAAGAAATGATCTCAAGCATCATCACGAGCGCGGAAAAATGAATCCGGCGATATAAGGCATGTCGAAAACGGAGAACGGCCGATGTGGCACGCAAACCGAGGCCACGAGGGAGGCCAAAAAATGGTAAAAAAATAGACCCCGTGAAAACGGGAAAAGGAAAGAACCTGCATGAAGTTCTCGCTGTGCTGATTCCAACGGTACCAACGGTTTGAAAAATGGACTTCGTATGATACCGCAATGGTGGTTTGAAAATTGGTGGAATTTCTATAAATAGGGCGTGGGGCCCAAATGACATGTCATTTTTACGTGCGAGTTTGGTAGAGCAGTCAGAGCTATTTCTTGATTTCCGGGAGATTTCACCGTTGGTTTTCGATTCCGCGAGTTTTAGGTAACTCTATTTGCCTTAGCCTTGTCAATTATGTCTTTTTTGTTTGGTGGCGGGCCCCCGAAGGCCGCGAAATTCCATGTTGACCCTCCAACGTGGAATATCGTTGGTTTTGGGTCTTTTCCCGCGATGAACCACGCGGGTTTTAGGCTGACAGTCGCGATGTTCATCGCGACTGTGAGGTTGGAACCCGTGATGTTCATCGCGAGTTCATGGGAGATAGCCACGATGTTCATCGCGACTGTCTGGCCAATATCCGCGATGTTCATCGCGGGTTTTAGCATGGAGGCCGCGATGGTCATTGCGGCTTTTGGTGGAAAAGTCGCGATGGTCATCGCGGCTTTTGGTGGAAAAGCCGCGATGGTATTTTTTCAAAAAAAATTTGTGATGGGGCTAAAAATTTCTTCTGTTTTCTGGTAGGATGTTGAGGAGACCATTGGCCTCATGGCGAGAGCGGGAGATTGATGATGATTTGATGCTACGGATTCAGACGGATTCGGGGGTTCGACAGACTCTAGCGATGAGCGGACTATTGAAGTTCGCTCAGATCCCACCTATTCGTTCAGTGAGACGGCTCCTGAACAAGTTGGTGAGTTGGTGGGTGCCGACGGAGGGTGCATTTATTATTGGGGGTGAGAGGTTGGAGATCACCCTCACGGATGTTTATTTTCTGACTGGGTTGCCTCGGTTAGGGGAGGTGGGAGATCTGCTGCCGAGGATCCCGCCGGGTGTGGATAAGGAGGATTTGTTACAGACCTTCAGTGTTGATGATGCCGTTTTGCAGAACAGCTCTATTAGTCTGTGATCCCTACGTGAGTGGGATATGCGGGCTGTTGGGGCATGTGTTCTGCGGATATTGGGTGCTGCTGCGCCACATCGTTTGTCTGGGGGACAAACGATGTTGGTGGAATCAGTTCTTCAGGGGCCTTATTATGCCTGGGGGCAGATGTTTCTAGCTGGTGTCCGGAGAGATCTGGACAAGGCCAGTCGGGAGGGAGGAGAGTTTTGTTATGCCTCCTTTCTATGTTGTTTTTTCTTCGAGCGGTTGCCGACGTTGCGACCACGGGTACGCATCCGTGCTGGTCTAGTGAGTGAGCCTCGCATGATGCGGTGGGGGCAGATGATGCCTTGTGGCGGCGGTGGTGTCTGCGGTTTCTTTACGGAGGATTTTTATGAGCAGTGGGAGCAGATGCCTCTGGTGATTGAGGACTACCCCTATGCCGTCATGGACTATTGAGGCGACCCAGAGATGCCTCGTGCCCCAGGACAGGCCTAGAGTTTAGACGGTATGTTTTGTGTTTTATTTTATACTATATCATGTGTTGTTTGATTTATCTGTCTATGATTATAGTTAGATATGTATATGATGGCTTACTTGCATTGTGCAGATGTTGGGCTTGTACCACCGGCCGAATACGTGGCTCGTCAGGGGCGGGCGATGGTGGTCGCTCATCCACCTGCAGCGGTACCACCTCCACGCGGTAGAGGATTTGCGGCACGTGGGCGAGGGGTTGGCCCTCGAGACGATGCCATAGAGGGCGTCAGACAGACCTTCGACATGATCCTAGCTGGACTCCCCGAGGATGGTTGGAGAGACCTGGACCGAGATATTGTGGAGCGTTGCTTCGGTGCGCCGCCTGAGTGGCGGTCGCTCTTGTTGAGGACAGCGGTGTTTGTGGCGGAGCACAGGGACGGTGGACGAGATGATCCGGCAGGGCCGGCTGAGAGGAGGATACGTCTACGGGATGATCCAGCGGGGCCGGCAGAGCGGAGAGTTCGGGCTCGCCATGACCCGGCGGGGCCAGCGGAGGAGGAGCCGGAGGAGCCTATGGATCCTGATGAGTAGATGATATTGTATCTGCCCCCAAATGCTGATGAGCATATGGGGAAGCATTTTTGTACAACTGATGTATTTTTTGTATATCGGGTGCTGAGGGCACCTATGACCTGTTGACTATTATGGTTTATATATATATGTGTATATATATTTGGATATATTGTCGTGTATGCACGTGGATGCACATTTTGTCTTTTGTATATGCCCGTGGAGGCACAGGTTATGCACGTGGATGCAGTATTTTGTTATTTATATATGCCCGTGGAGGCACATGTTATGCACGTGGATGCATTATTTTGTTATTTTGTTTATGCTCGTGGAGGCACATGTTATGCACGTGGATGCATTTTGTTTATGGATATGCCCGTGGAGGCACATGTTATGCACGTGGATGCACATTTTGGTTATGACATGATGTGATTGGTGTTCCAGTCGAGGACATTGTTGGCCATATGGTCTGCTACACTATTGAGGTGTCTTGGGACATGTGTGAACGAAATGGATTCAAATTGTCTAACCATTTGTTTAGTGCACAGGAATTTTCTGAAAAGACAGGGATCGCGTACTTGGTAATCATTGTTGAGCTGGGAAACTAGGAGCTGTGAGTCCAAGAAAACGTTGAGGTGACGGATGCTCATTTGGAGAGCTGCGGCCAGGAGACCAGTCACGGCATCATATTCAGCTTGGTTATTGGTGGCGGCACCTAAACATACTCTGTTAATGTGAATTAACTCATGTGAAGGGGAGTATATTACCCAAGCTGCGGAGGCGAGATTGGGAGACCAACGGCTTGCACCATCAGCGAAACCGACATAGCAGAGTGGAAGAGGATCCATCTGTGGTCATGCAGAGAAAAACAAATATTTAGGTTTTTTGAATTTTTTGTGAAAAAAGAAAGTAAGCCTATACTAGAATGGACGGTGGTGTCCATTATATTTTCTATGGGTGAAATCGTTTAAGGTACAACTCGTTGCGTGGGTTGTGTAGGGGATTACCTTCTGAATCGGTCAGAATGTATGCCCCCTGCCCGAGGTAGGTGTGTACGATGTAGGGGCCTTGCCACATAGACACGAACTTTCCCTTTCCGGTTTTATCATGAGATTGATCGTAAGCGAGGACAAGGTCTCCCTCAGAAAAGGTTCTTGGGTGGATGTGTTTGTCATAACTTAATTTTGATTGTTGTTTGGTTGCTTCCATGTTTTGAATGGCTGTGCGCCGATCTTCATCGGCCTGCTCTATGAGTAATAAACGTTGTTCTATCGGGGAAGTGTCCGGTAGGAGTTCAACGGCGATATGTAAGGCTGGGATCTGGCACTCGATAGGGAGGACGGATTCAACACCGTGAACTAAATGGAAAGGGGTAAAATCGGTGGCGGTTTTGGTTGACGTGCGGTAGGCCCATAGTGCCGGGAAAAGCATGTGGTGCCAATTGGATTTGTGTTTGTCTACAGTACGTTGGAGGATGATCTTCAAAATCTTATTGATCGCTTCGACTTGGTCGTTTCCTTGGGGATAGTAAGCGGAAGAAAAATGGTGTTCAAATTTCAACATGGTTGATAATTCTTTCCAGACGGCATCTTCGAAGTGAGAGCCGTGGTCAGAGACTAGTTGCTTTGGCACTCCGAAACGAGTGATAACATGGTTGAAGAAAAACCGTGCTGCAGTGTCGGCCTTGCAATTGTAAGTCGGCATGGCTTCTTCCCACTTTGTGAAATAATCTACGGCCACAACGATGTGTTTGTGACCGCCGGCTGACGTGGGGTTGCAGTCGAGGAAGTCGATGGCCCATTTGCAGAATGGTCCGACAGTGATGACTGGATGAAGGGGGGCGGGGGGGTTTCTTGCTTTGGGGGCAAAAAGTTGGCAGTTCTGGCAGTGCTTGACTGTGGTGATGCAATCAGTAAACAATGATGGCCAAAAGTAACCTGCCCGAATGATTTTTTGGGCGGTGGCCATGCCGGAGAAATGGCCTCCGCAAGCACCGCTATGACAATCATTGAGGACTTGTTCTGCCTCACTATGGGATAGGCATCGGCGTAGGATGGTATCAACGCCGCGTCGATAAAGTACGTCCCCTAACAAGAGGTATCGGGGGGCATGGTGTCGTATCCGACGGCGTCCGTCACGATCGATGTGTGGTCGAAATTTTTGCGTGCGGAGGTAAACCAAAATGTCTCCGTACCATGGGTCGTCAGACGAAATGATGAAGATTTGTTCGTCAATCATATCCGTTTGGATAGCGGGTGATGACGAAGAGGATGGGAGGTCGGTGATGAGGTGAGCAAGCGCGAGGGCTTTGGTGCTTTTAGGAGTTCTGAAAGTAAGGTCGTATTCCTGGAGGATAATGACCCATTTAGCAACACGACCTTGCAAGAGTCGCTGGGTTAGGAGATAGACCATAGGGTTGGAGTCGGCCACAACCGTGGTATGACTGAGTAGAATGTAGTGTCGCAATTTTTGTACGGAAAGGACTACAGCTAGGGCTAATATTTCCTCGTATGGGTAACGTAGGGGTGGGCCCGACAAAGTCTGGCTGACGTAGTAAATTACATGCTCTTGGTGAGAGGCATCTTCTTGGACCAAGACTCCAGACACAGCATATTCAGATGCCGAGACATAAAGGGTGAAGTCTTGAGAGAAATCCGGTGGGGATATTAAGGGGGCTTTTGTAAGAGCTTTCTTGAGGGCTTCGAATGCCGTGTCTGCTTGCTCATCCCAAACAAAGGGTATGTGGGTACGAAGTAAGCGTAGGAATCCGTGGACTTTGGTGGCGTAATCAGGAATGAAGTGCCGAAGGAAATTGGACCGCCCTTGTAGACTCTGGAGTTGCCGAAGCGTGCGAGGAGGGGGAAGTTCTAAGATGGCTTTGACTTTCAGGGGATCAACCGTAATTCCGTCTTGGGAAACAATGAAACCCAACAACCGGCCTGCCGGAACGCAAAACACACACTTGTGTGGGTTCAAGCGGATTTTATATTTGCGACAACACAGGAAAACTTGCCAGAGGTCGTTAATGTGGTCTGATCGTTTTCGGGAACGGGCTGTAAGTTCATCAAGATAGACTCGCAAGATATGGACCAAGTCGTGAAAGCAATAGGTCATGGCATGCTGGAAAGTGGCACCAGCATTTTTAAGGCTGAATGGCATGACGCGATAGGCAAAGGTGCCCCATGGGGTGGTGAAGGAAGTCTTGTACTGATCCTCCTTATGGATGTGAATCTGGTTGTATCCGGAAAACCCGTCCATGAAAGATAGGGCTTCATGTCCCGCACACTCATCAATGAGTTGGTCAATGAATGGCGTGGGGAAATTGTCTTTGGGACAAGCGCGGTTTAAATCACAGAAGTCAGTGCATACTCTAAGGATGCCTTGCTTTTTGTTGACAGGAACGGGGTTCGACACCCAGGTGGTGTACGGAATAGGATAAATGAATCCTGCTTTGCGAAGTTTCTCGACCTCAGCTTTAACAGCGGGGAGTTTGGAAGGATGAATGGGTCGCTGTTTCTGATGAACAAGGGGTACCTCAGGCCATGTCTCAATGTGGTGCTCTATGATGGCTGGGTCAAGACCAGTCATTTCGGTATAGGACCAGGCGAAAACATCACGGAATTCTTGAAAAAGCTTTTTGTACGCCTGAGTTTCCGCTTGTGTGCAAGAGGCGCCTAGCGAGATGAGCTCAGGTTTCCCAGGTGTTGTGGAAATATCTATTTGTATAATGGGGGAAATGTTGGACATGTTCCCTTCTTCAAAGGCATCCGGTGCTGGGATGGGGTCCTTTAACCAATCGACCTTAGTGGGTATGAAATCTTTCGATTCGACTGATAGCTGGTTGGATGCGGTGGATGTAGATGTTTCCGGGAGGAAATACGAGCGATGATGTATATCATCCCAAGGGTAGTCGGGTGCAGTGAGTGTCTCCAAAATTTGCTCATCAGTATTGAAGTAGTCAGACCATAAATCAAGGGGTTCTGGTTTGAAAGTTGTTGAAATCATATAGATTGTATTGACTTCTTCCGACGAGGATGATGGCGGGGGGTAGATCTCCTCGATGAGGGGAGGAGATATCTCCAAATCGACGTTGTTTAACTCGTACAATGCTGCTCTATAGTCAGGGATATCAGGACAATGGTGAGAGTAGTGGCCGTAAACACTGCATATGGCACAAGGATGGTTGGTGCGCAGTGATCTGTCGCGAGGCTGAGGAGGTGGCTCTAGTCTAACTACTGGGATGCTGGTGTCATCGTCCAACATATTCATATGTTCCTGGAGTGCCGGTAACTGTGGGCATTGATGAGTGGGATGGCCTATCTCATCGCACAACGAGCATTTAGGAGGAGCTCGAAATACGGGTGGGGGTTTAATTGCCTTAGGAGGTGGTATAGCAGTGTATGGTTGTGGACCTCTGCCCCAAGTGGACTTGATAAGAGGAGGAGGATTCGTTGACGACGAAGGGATATTAAGACTAGGAGGAGGTTTCGTTGACGACGAAGGGATTGTGACACCAGGAGGAGGTTGAGTAGTGGTAACAATAGGTTGTACCAGTTGGAGGATGACATTTGGTGTCGGCGGTGGAACAGGAGGCGAAATATACCACACGGGTAATCCCAATGTTAACCCGGGTAGACTAAGGGTAGCCATAACCGGGGCGCTTACTACACCCGAAGGAGGAAATAGAAAGGGGATGGTGTGGATGGGTGTAACACCGATGTGACTAGGGACCAATGGCGGTTGACTACCGGGTGTTGGTGTATTCTGTGAAAGAGTACAGAGGTTTGCGATGTGGGTCTCCGGTGACGGTGGTGGAATGGCCTGGAATGTAGAGGTCATTGGTGTATCTGAGTAAAGTCCGGGTCCCACAGAAGAAACAAAGGAGGTGGTTGCACTAGAAGTAGGTTGTTCAACCATGGGGAGAACATTTTCAGGTGTTGCAGGGGCATTGATATCATAGTAGGTGAGTTGGTCGATTTTGACCACGCGTCCCTCGTGGGGGAACATCATGGTACGAAAAACGGATGAGGAAACCGCTTTCATGGCGTACATGTAACTGTGGCCAAGTAAAAGGTTATAATCGAGTTGGGCATTAATGACCTCTATGTCGATGAGCACAGTTTTCCCACCCAACCGGACGGGGACATTGGGTAGTAGACCTTGGGGTTGAGCTGACCATCCGTCATAGGCCCGCAATGCAGTGGTGGATTGCTGGAGAGTAGGGGATCCAAACTTCTGCCAAACGAATGTGGACATGATGCATGTAGAGGCACCCTCATCGATAATACATCGATGGATGACAAGATTCCGAATGGAAACAGAAACTTGGACTGCTATGGTGGAAGGCAGACGTGGTTCGGACTGGTCCAAATCAAAGGTCATCAATTTCGAATCATTTGGGTCAATCGCCCCAATGGCGGAGAGTAAAGTCTTGCACTGCGTAGGACAGTTTTTCAAGACTTCTAACACAGACATGGCTGCGGGGGACTGAGCTAAATCATCGACGATGTTGTAATTTGAAGCAGCCCGTGCATTGGGGTTGTTGTTGATACGGCGAAGTGGGAAGCGAGGTGCTTTAGAGGTGCCATCAAGTGGAAGCAGGGGTATACGTAACGTCTGATCGGTGGGATGAGCATTAGTATCCTTGTCGGTGGGGGGGGCTTCGGAGGTAGGGCCATACTGGTTCCGACGGGTCTGGATGTTGACATCGGCAGTTGACATCATCAGCAAGTGGTGAGTCCCTGAATCAAACATTGGTTGATCAGGAGTGGTGTAGGTGATTTGTTGTGGTGACACGTTGCCCTGTGGGGGAGCTAATGGCTGAGTGTTCACCACTCCTTGTGTTGGAAAAGGGTTTTGTAGCATCAAAGGTTGAAGTTGTGGTGGTGGAGGGTTGGGTGGCGGCTGAGGAGCCGCCTGCCCTTGACGATGGGCGTCATCTATCCATAGTTGCCGGGCTCGCTCCAAATGTGGGCAAGCGTGGGTATAGTGGCCATAGACCCCACAAATAGAACAACAATGGTTTGTTCGTAAATTAGCATTTTTGGCTTGCTTAGGTGGCCGTTCAGGATTCTGATGAGCAGGCGCCGCGTTATTATTTTGCGGAGGATGGGGGGGTTGTGGACCTTGGTTATGGTTTTGGTTGTTTCCACGGTTACATCCTCTTCCACGGTTTGGTTGTCCACCCTGGTTGCGTTGGTTATTTTGGTATTGGGGCTGATGTTGTTGTGCGTACACATGCCCTTGAGTATTGGGGGGATTCTGGGGAGCCGCAGGTGTGGGAGCAGGTTGCGGTGGGTAATATGCAGGTGGAGCTGGCGGTGGTCCAGTTGCCTGTTGGGGTTGTTGGTACCCCTGAGCTATTGGATGTGTTGGATTAGCTGGTGCAGCTTGCTGTGGGTACTGCATCGGTTGTGGCGAGAACTGTATGGGGTTCTGTGTAGCGGGTTGGTTATAATACGTAGGAGGTATATATGCTAATGGCGCTTGCCCATAGCAATGTTGTGTACAAGAGGGTCCATGAATGTGATGTGTCTGGTTTGTTGGAGCGTAAGAAGTTGTCGCTCCGGAACTGGATGTAGCCCTAGAGAGGTCTGGGGCAGGCATGGTGCTCACCATGCTGAAAGGTTTAGCTTGTGGTGTGATTTGGCCAATAATGCCATCGGCGGCATGAGATACCCCCGGCGCGTCGCCGCGTGAAGAGTTGCATCATGGGGCGTCCGGTATGATTGTGTATAGATAACCCGACTGGGCGTAAATGAGATCAAACTGTTGGGCTTTGAGGATGGCCTCTTCTTCAGACTGGGGTCTTTTGGATGCCACATCCTTCGCAATAAGAGGGAGGAGGGATTTTAGAAACCAATCCAAGAAGATACGGTCGTCTAACTTGATTTTGCAGAGGCTTCAGCGTCGATTCCACTCATGAATGTGGTCAGTGATGTGGGTGGCTGTGTTCTGTCTGCAAGACAATAGGATCTCGACTCCCGCATCATAGCGGACAGGTAACTGGAAAAAATGCAGGAAGGTCGAGGCAAGGGAGGTAAAGGTGGCATGCGTCCCATGGGGTTGCTCGATATACCACTTAGCTGCAGAGCCAGTGAAGGTGCACTGTAAAAGCCGGAGGTGGACAGAGTCGTCCACTATGGAGTTGGAGGAACACCATAGATGGAAGGACATGATATGGTTCTGGGGGTCTTCACCTGCCTTACCCTCAAACTTAGGGATGTCAGAGGGGAGTTTGGTGGGCATGTGAGGCCACGCAGGATCGTGTCTGATGGGATCATTGGTGAGTCTGGCTAAGTCTGGTAAGTTCAGACTCGCCATATATGGTAAGCTAGCAGATGTAGTGACTGGGACTGGGACATGCCTAGTCATGTTGGTATGATGTAGGGGTCCAGTAGCGCCTAAATGTATGCTAGGTATGGAAGGTATGTGCCCTCCAATAGGTGTGGTCTGGTATGGGCCAGCGCCTCCAAGTGCAACATGGGTTATACTTGGGTTAGGAATAGCAGTAGGGATTCCTGGGATAGGGTTTGTGGAAACCAGAGGGGGTATGACCCCTATGTTGGGCACACCCATAACAGGTGGTGGCCCTGTGTTGGGAATTCCTATAACAGGGGGTGGCCCTGTGTTGGGAATTCCTAAATGTGGAGTGTCCGCCATATTAGGCATACCTAAGGGGGTGGTGGTTGCCATGGATGGCACCGCAGCAGAAGGGTCTGCGGATGTCTCTCCTATGTTGCTGGTAAAAAGTGGGTCAAATGGTGTTCCAGCCATAAGGTTGGTTGGGAATAACTCTGTGCGGTTTTCGGATTCTGCCTCTAAATCAAATGTGAAGTGAGGCGTGTCAGAATCGGATGACTGTCTGGTTGACTGACGATGTGTCGAGTCAAGGGGTAATTCTCGTCGTCGGTGACGTGGCGAGCCAAGTAGACTGAACTCTGGGAGTACGCCCTAAAGACGACGAGAGCATCTAAAGTTCTCAATGGTGAGAAATAAGTTTTAGTGTAAAAAATCTGTATGTGTAAAATGGTAATTCATAAAAAACTCAAAACCCTAATGCAACCAAGGGTGCAAGAAGGGGAGTGAAAAATGAAGGCTCTCAGGCCAAAAAATCGACCTCAAAAAAGGGACTTATTCTAGCAGCTGTGCTACAATAAGTGGAGGAATGCAACAAATGGTCAGAGTACCAACATGCAAATAGCTTCTAGAAAAAATAGGTGTAACTAGACCAAAGGTGGGTTGAATCATGCAAACACCTAACTAAAAGTATTGTGAATCAACAAACGATATTCTCTGCAAGGTGATGAAATCCAAGTCAGACAATATGAGTGTTGAGACAACGGCTAGATATCCCCCTACCGGGAGGGACACCGGGTAGTCAATCCTAAAGAATGGCAACTAGGATACTCCGTTCATGACGCGTCGAGAAAAGGTAAATCTGTCGTTTGGTCCTTTATCGCAATATCCCAATACAGGGATATCCCGAGAACTGCGAATGGTAGCCCTTCGGTTACTAAATAGATTTCGGTATTCCACTCAGGCTTCCGGAACCATCCTCGCGACTTCAACCCTCCTAGGGGAGAGGCCTTCCCACAAACCGGTTGTGACCGCGCCAATAAATACTAAGAGATTTTAGCTCCCTAAATGGACAACTTCTATGTCTCAGATGTAATAACTGAGGGGTGTTATTGGAACACCTATCCCCTCAATACTACCTAGCTACAAAGTTCTTTTAGTGTTCCCCAAGTGGGGTTAAAAGTGTGTTGAGATTAGGGTAAGTTTTAAGGCTCAGTTCAATTAAGTGTTTGAGTGGGTGCACGTGTGGTATTGTAAACTGAACTTGAAAAAAGTAAATGCTTTACAGGAAATTTTCAAAAAACAAAGGATCTTTTGAAAATAAAAAAGCAAATATT
The DNA here is from genome assembly GCA_027924585.1 of Larix kaempferi. NCBI lineage: Eukaryota > Viridiplantae > Streptophyta > Pinopsida > Pinales > Pinaceae > Larix > Larix kaempferi. The sequence continues at coordinate 12,378,121 of BSBM01000444.1, read as the reverse complement.
TATGACTTTTTCAATAAATGGAATTTAAATGCTTTGCACAATCAACTCAAAAAACAAAGGATCTTTTGAATCATGAAAGCAAATAATAGACTTCTTAAATAAATAAATGGATTTCTTTTTCAAGGAAATTGCTAAGGGCAAGATTTTTAAAGAAGTAAACAGGAAAATTTTTTAACCTAGATAAACTGCAAAATAAGTCTTTCTTTCACTTTCTTGAAATTTTTTTTAAAGAGACTTCTATATGTGCATTTAAATAGTAAAATTTTTTCTATGGCTGTAAAATATGCAGAATTTAATACTGTAAAAAATGTGCTATGTTGACAGAAAATACAGTAAAAAATAATTTTTTGAATCGGAATGGCCGAATGAAAAAATTAGCAGTGCGGGTTTTGACAGAAAAGCCGCGATGGACCGCGCGGGTTTCTGTCGCACAGTCGCGATGGACCGCGCGGGATTTCGGCGCACTGTCGCGATGTGCAGCGCGGAAAATGTCCGAGAAGCCGCGATGTGCAGCGCGCAAATAGGCCGCGAAGCCGCGGGGAACCGCGCGGAAAAGGACCGCGCAATCGCGATGTGCAGCGCGGTAAATGACCGCGAAGCCGCGGGGAACCGCGCGGAAAAAAGCCAAAAAGTCGCGATGAACCGCGCGACTGTCAGGCTAAAAACCGTGAGGCGAAAGCCGTGCACGGAAGCCGAAAAATGAACCCAAAAATTGAGAATTATGGGCTATTAAGGGCAATAGATGGGGCCAGAAACTAGAGCAGCAATGGATCTGCTGTCTAGGATGGCAGATCTATGGATCTAAAGGCTAAAAACTAATAAAAAACTAAGATTGAAAGCAAAATTTGAGATCTATTGTTCAAAGCCAGTGGAGTCACCAAAAACTGTTGGCTTGGTTTTGCAACCAAGCTTAGTGCTATGGGCACCTGCTAACTAGTAGCAGCAGTTTCAATAGAATTAAACAAGAAACTAATCTAAACAAAACTAATCATGGATCTATGCAAGAATATAAGCAAATAATGGAAATATTTTAAAAACAAGAACAAGAAAGTATGAAAGAATAAATTTGTATTGAAAATGGGGCAAGCTAATGCTTGCAATAGTATTACCTCCAATGGTGAAGGTTGATGTAGAGCAACTCCCAAGATAAGTAGCTCCAAGCTCCAAGAGGTCTCCTTCTCCAAGGTTGCTTACAATGGCCAAAATGCTCAAGGGAGATTTCGGCAGCATGAGGATGAGATAATGGATGGATGTGAAATGAGGAGCCCCTACCACCTTTTTATAGGTTTTGGTGGTGGGGAATACCATTTGTGGTTTTGTGGAAACCAAATGGTATTGACCAACATGGTTTAGGTACTTTTCCCTCCTTTTTCCTTTTTTGAATAAAATTAATATTTTTATTCCCTTTTTAATATTTTTGGGAATTTGGACCATTTTTTAGGGTTTTTTATGTTTTTTAGGAAAAATAATCTTTTTGAGTGGGAAAAAGGGGTGTACTAAGGTCTTTTGGTGACCTTTTGTTGGTTTCAGAGGCTCAGATGGTGGAAAAGTGGACAAATGGGTTATATGAATAGGGAAATGAGCTAGTGATCAATTTTTGGGTGTCAACACCAGGACATCGTGTTCCGGTTGGAAATGCCCTTCACCTAAAACAAGATTACTCAAAATTTACAATAAAATTTACCAAGAACAAATTGCAAAACGATCTCACTCACACTGAACTCTTGTATCAAGCAACCCAAGCACTCAAGACTTTTGACTCCATAAGGCACTGGTCCTTGACATCATTTTATTTGCTTAATATCTATCTAGGGCACTTGTCATTTAATTTATATATTATATTGTGAGTGTCTTGCTCTTAAGTTATCAAGTGGTTGTGTATCTCAGTATCTTGTAATTGTATCTTTGATTATTCAAATTGTTATTGTAAAATCAAAAAACTCCTAAAATAACACCCATCTGCATCACCTCACCTCAAAACATATAAAAAACATAAGAACCTTAGAAACTCTTTGTAGGGTCTACCCCCCTTGGCTTCATTAGGAGTTTGCCTAAACGGAGGAGCTGGGATTCAGATGACAGTACCTAGCTCATTGCTTGCCTCCAAGGCCACACATTTCTCACTTGTAGTGAGGAAACAACTTTTGAAAGATTTCTACTACTGGTGTGCATCTCGGCAGACAACACCCCCCAAAAGCATGAAGCTGGTAAAACTAATCAGGTGAAATGCTTTGATAGAAGGAATGGCAAGGACTTGTCGGAGAGAAGATGCTGCTGCAGTAAAACTGACTCTGAGAACGTAGTCTCGTATGACTCACAACATGGCTGCTGACCAATACAATGCAGATCGATGGTAGTAATGACCGACTGAACACAATCATGGCTACTAGACATAAGCGTAGATCCATGATGAGATAATAACACATCCACGACCAATACAAAGTGGATCTGTGTAATATGACTCAAACAATCTCCATCGCAACTTGGGTAAAACATGACTCCCAAGGGTCTTCAAGTCGATCCCGCATTGATACGAACCTATCCATGTGATTACAAATGTCTTGACGTCGAACATGGTAGAAACCACTTGATTACCGGTCATTTATGTATATCGTTAACATGTGCTAGGGAAATCACCATTAATGTCAATGATCCCCAAGGTATCACAACACATACCATTGAGCGTGAATTAATGAGTTGAAGTCGAATGCTCAACGGGATCTTTCAATCAAGAGTCGATAATGTAAACTCATGTCGAAAGCGAGGTAACCTGCCATTGAGGCATGCAGGCCCAAGGTACTTGATTGGTTTCTAAGTTCAATCCTCGGATGATGATCTGAAGTTGACAAGGATGAACCCGTCGAAGGAGGGCCATGATGAATCCCCCATCATCGACACGAAACTCGATAACAGATGTTTGGAGTAGAGCGGATGGTACGGTAACATGCAATACTGACTCAGAGTAGACCGACATGATGGAATGTGTACTAACTGAAAATGATGAGCGGTGAATGCATCTCTTGAACATGGGCATGCCATAACCTGACAGTATTGACATGATGAGAATGACGCCAACTACTAATGCAACTGATAGCGGAAGCATTCCTTGGATGACCCAAAGGAGTAACAAGACTCAAGGACAAATACTGGATGAAAATGCAAAAATGAGTGTCATGTTCAAGAGCGACTAAGTACTACCATAGTAAAGGTGTAACACAAAAACTTTAATTTTCCCCATCATGATTGATGAGTACCTCATGTGTTTTTCAACGAGCTTGATGAGGGTAACTAGATGCTCAGTATAGCTCATCTCATAGATGAATCCAATCCCAAATTTTTTTCAAACCTGAGAAAGGAGGGGTTCGTCCCATGGCGGGCCCTTCAATGTTGAGTTTTAACAAGTCCATAAAAGGTAAACTCAACGTCATTTCATGTTTAGAGAGTGAAATGAACTAAAGAAGACTCCAAAGGTCCTTTTTCGTAAGGTTAGCCTCTTTGCCCGGAAAAGGGTAAAACAACGCGAGAGAGGACTCTTCCAATCATGATTGGCTGGAGTATTCCTTTTTTTCGTAAGTAGTGCCCCTTGGTCCGAAAAAGGGGTAAACTATCACAAGGAAGATGACCATTCAAATACTTTAACAAGCGTGAACGCGACAAGTTTGTTTGGCGATCTTTTCGTATTTTGAAAGCCTGAAAAGAGCTTAAAGAAAAATCTGGGGTGGTTCCTTTTTCATGGGAGTATAACGAGCCCGAAAATGTGATAAACTATGACTTAATGACTTATTCTCATCGTTTAACGAGCACGAGAAAGAACAAAGAGTCAGCTCGGTTGTCATTTAATAATTTACATTAATGAGCGAAATAATGACAAAAAGACACTCGAAGAGTGTTCATACCTGATGATACTTATCAAAAGATCACCACATCGAGAAAAGGCACTAATGAGGCACCTGCAGGTCAAAAACTAGGTCAAAAGTGGTTAACCGGGTATTAAATATAACAAATGACCCAAACTATAGTAAAAAACCCACTAAGCATCAAAATATAAAAGGAATATTCCATTTTTTGTTATAAAATGGACGAAATAGTGAAAAGAAATTAGAATTGTTTTTTACCAAATTGGGAGAGTGCAAAGTGCCATTTGGAGCCGAATTTCAACTGCAGTTTTCGAGAGCTACGATCCATCATTTCGCGAGCTGTCTGCGACAGGTAACCCTAAACCTTCCCATTTAACATTTTAGTGGATTATAATTTGCCTTTTTATGTTTTTAGGTAGATTTTAAGAGTTTTAAGTTGGTAGAGTTGTGTCCACGGGCCGGCGCAGGAAGCCCATTCGGGCTCTGCACCGACACAGATCCTGAGAGGGAGTTCTGCGTCGGCGGCGCACTGTCAGAATGGGTGATCTGCGTCGGCGCAAACAGCCAAACAAAACTCAAAACCTAGCAAAAAATAACAATTTTGGATGGAGGGGCAAAGTTCTTAACATGTTTAAATGGTCTACTTGGCAGGTTTGGAATGATACAATGGTCCTTGAATGGCGGGAACACGAGCATGAGCTCGAGGATATGCAAGTGGAAAACAATCCAAAAAGTGTTGCAGCATTATGAAACTGCGGGATACTCAAGTACTTTCGAGTGCCAGGGATGAGATCCGAAGTCTAGCTATTGACATACTTGGTCCAATGTTGGGACCCCATTTAGCAACGCTTCCGGATAGGTGAGCACACGCTTCCCATAGATGTCGAGGACATCTGTTTTCTGACAGAATTATCTCGACGAGGGAATCCTATGTCTTTGACTGGGTCACGGGGTGGTGACCATTCGGTTGAGGACATGATAGTTCAGTGGTGTACTCTGGGTACATATATGGTTGGTGGGAAAATTCCCATCAAGCATGTCGTGGACAGGAGCTTACGAGTGATACTCTTCACTGTTGCGTGAGTTGCTGGTAGCCAAGCTGCTCACTTGGCTAGCAAGTCGCAAATGATGTATGCTGAGGAGTGCATGACTCCTACTATGTTTAACTGGTGCGAGGGGCTTCTTGTCAACCTCAAGGATCAGTTGACCAAATGTCAGTGCGGGGCACTGAAGCAGTTTGGATATGGCTCGATCGTGGTATATTTCATGATGGAGCGGGTACCTCTCTTGCGCTCGCAACTGGACTTCGAGTATCGAGAGATACGTGATCCTCACATGCTAAGATGGGAAGATGCGATGGCTCGCCATGGTGGTGGGGGGCCCATCGTCAGTTTCGGTATCGGGTTCTTCTCATGGTTGCAGGAAAAGATCCTCATGATAGAGGATTATCCATATGTTGATACAAACTTCCGGGGAGATCCCGACCTAGTGCTTCTAGAGGGGATGCAATGGGGTGACATAGGTAAGAATCATTGCTTGTGTTTTTATATTTTATATATTTTATGATTTATGTTTTTGTAGTAGTGTCGATAATGTCTTACATGTTTCTATGCAGACATGGGTCCAGAGAGACCTTTGGGAGTCTCCCGCCAGGTGCGGAGAGGAAGAGTGTTGGAGATGGAGCCCAAGGCTCGTGATGCTCTTGAGGAGAAAGAGGTGATCAAGGAGAAGCTCCAGGGGATGACTTCCGACATTCTAGAGCCTGTTGTACATGACTTACCCCTCCGATATCAGGAGTTGACAATTGGGGTACCAGCTCGTTTCGGCACACTAATTCGAAAGGTGGCGAGGGCCGTTGTCTATTACCATGCTCAGCCTGGGGCTGAGTGGCCTAGGGCCGTGCGTCGCAGGGTTTAGGCACAAGGCCTGTATATGTATACTCTGAAAGCTTACGGGCTTCATATTTTTTGTAGAAACAACTCTTACTGAAAGCTAGCATGCTTCAGATTTTTGTATTAGCACTACCATTTTGTACTTTTGTATGGATTTATATATATACATACATTTCTGGCGGCTTTATACATTATGTGTTTTAATGGATGATTAATATGATCTTGTTTACAAGTTTGCTTATACAATGGATGATTTACATGTTATGTATGCTTTTATGTTTTACACAAATATCATGTGTGCAATGTACCAATCTAGAATGAAGTTGGTCATGGAGTTGGCAACTGCATTCATATCTCGTGGAATGTGTAGGTACTGAATAGATTCAAAGGACCTTTCCAAAAGACGGACTCGTCTATAGAGGCGGAGTAGAATAGGGTCACGGATAGCATAAATCCGGTTAAGATGAGATACCACTAGTTGTGAATCCGAGTAGATAACAACGTGGTCCATACCCAAGGAAAGAGCATCGGTTAGGGTTCCAATCACCGCCTGATATTTTGCGGCGTTGTTGGTTGCAAAACCTAGACAACTTCCTCCTGAGCTTATAAGCTCGTCGGTGGGAGCTTAAAGTACCCAGGTTACCGAAGCAAGGTTATGGGTATGCCGGCTAGCGCCGTCCGTGAATCCGTAGCAAGTTGCCATCTACACAGGCAAACAGAACATGGTATAAGAACCAAAACAAGACCCAGACACACTAAAATAAAAGCGTCCCACCACACAAAACACGCACGCCATGTACAGTATATACAAGATGTCTATGCGTGAAAAACTCAAGCATAGTACCTCTTCAGGTAGAGCCCATTGCGAGGCTCACCCAAAGATATCCCATCGTAGTCCTCTAGATCGTAGGCTCCTTTCTCCAGAACATGTTGCACTATATACGGTCCTTGCCATATGGACTCGAACTTACCTGCCCCCAGCTTGTCGTGCCTTTGGTCGTATGTGAGGACCAAATCACCTTCATTAAAGACGTGGGGTTGAACCGACCTATTGTATTGTGCCTTGATGCGCTTCTTGTGTGCCTCGTTGGCAAGAGCAGCATTGCAGCGGGTCTTGTCAAGCTTTGCAAGGTAAAGGAAACATTCTTCCTCGGTAGTGGTTTTCAGAAGAAGTTTGACTGCGAGTTTGAGTGATGGGATCTCGCACTCTATTGGCAGGACTGCCTCTAATCCATAAACTAACTGGAACGGTGTGAATCTGGTGGCAGTCTTACCGGAGGTCTGGTATGCCCATAGCGCAGAAAAGATCATATTGTGTCAGTTGGACTTGTGGGTACCCTCCATGCGTTGAATCATGATTTTCAAGACCTTGTTAATTGCCTCTACTTGTCCGTTGGACTGTGGGTAGTAAGGAGTTGAGTTTTCATAACGAAAACCCAATCTTGTGCTCAGTTCGTCGACCATATGATTCTGAAAGTGAGATCCATGGTCAGTGACTATGGCTTGCAGCACTCCAAATCATGAGATAACATGATTGAACATGAAGAGTGTGGCGGTTTTTCCGTCATCAGTGTATGTAGGCATAGCCTCGGCCCACTTTGTGAAGTAATCCACAGCTACTATGACGTAACCATGCCCCCTGGCCTAGGTAGGCTTATAGTGCATGAATTCAATGCCCCATTTAACGAAGGGGCCAACGGCAATAATCAAGTGTAACGGGGATGGGTGGGTACGCTTTTTTGTTTGAAAATGCTGGCATGGAGGACATTTTTTTACGGCCTCGATACAATCTTTAAAGATGGATGGCCAATAATATCCTGCGCAAAGTATCTTCTGCGAGGTAGCCATCCCAGAGAGATGACTGCCACAAGCCCCAACGTGACAGTCATTCAAAATGTGTTTAGCCTCCTCATGAGTGAGACAACATCGAAGAATAAAATCAATGTCACGACGGTACAAGGTATCACTAATGATCAGGTAATACTTTGCGTGGTAGCATATTCGACAACGATCGTCACGAGACAATTGGGGGTTGAAACGTTGGGTCTGGAGATATAAGGTAATATCCCCATACCACGGGTCAGACGTGTTGATGAGGAACAATGATTCATCCAGAAGAGAATCATTGGGATCAGATCCTAAATCAACACGGGGAAGATCGGAAATCAGCTCAGCAAACACCAAAGACTTTTTAGACTTAGCTTTTTCGAATAGGAGATCAAATTCCCGCAGTATCACGATCCAGCGTGAATACTTGCCCCCAAGTACCTGGCGTGTCAAAACGTTGTACATGGGGTTCGAATCAACGATGATGGTGGTGGTGCGGAGCAAGATGTAATGTCAGAACTTTTTGACGGCAATGAATCCTGCGAGAGCGAGCTTCTTGACATGCGAATAACGAGTTTCAGAATCTATAAGACCCTTACTTAGGTAGTAGATCACATGATCCTGGGCGTTATTGTCTTCGTGTACCAAGACCATGGCAATCGTGGCAAAAGTGGCAAGATAAAGGATATAATCCTTGCAGTAATTGGGTGATTGGAGCACAGGGGCTTGCGTAATAGCATATTTGAGACTATCAAAGGATTGTTGCGCTTGGTTGTCCCAGATGAACAGGACATCCTTCTTGAGTAGTCTCATATATCCCTGTGTCTTTTGTGCGAAATTACAGACAAAATGCCGTAGGTAAGTTACCTTCCCTTGTAAACTTTGAAGTTCTGTGATGTCTGTGGGAGGTGGGAGAGCGACAATGGCTTCCACCTTTAAGGGATCAATGCGGATCCCATCTTTCGAAACTATAAAACCGAGGAGGCATTCAGACTCGACACAAAAGATACACTTGTGAGGGTTCAGGTGGATGTTATACCGCCTGCATCTGAGGAAAACTGTTGTCAGATGATCAATGTGGTACTCACGCTGGTGTGAATGGGCAGGGAGATCGTCTAAGTAAGGTTCCACAAAATCCTTCACATCATGAAAGGCGTACGACATGGCCTACTGGAATGTGGCACCATCATTTTTGAGACCAAAATGGAGTTTGTGATAGTAAAACGTACCCCAAGGACAGATGAAGGTTGTCTTTTATTGGTCGGCGGGGTGGATCTCGATCTGGTTGTAATCGGAAAAGCCATCCATGAAAGTGAAGATGACACTTCCAGCACAATTGTCAATTATATGGTCAATAAAGGGAGTCAAGTAATTGTCCTTAGGACAAGCCTTGTTGAGATCCTGATAATCGACGCAGACATGAATGGTACCCTGCTTCTTAGCTACAGGGACGACATTGGAGACCCATTCTTCCAGTGGGATAGGGTAGATAAAGCCAGCCTTCAAAAGCTTCTCAATTTCTGCCTTGATTGCCGCATTCTTTCGAGGGTGTATCGGTCGCAACTTTTGGTGGACTGGTTTGACGTCGGGATAGGTTTTGATTTCATGTGAAACAATAGCGGGGTCTATCCCAAGCATCTCCTCGTAGGTCCAAGCAAACACATCTCGGAATTGCTTGAACAAGGCCGTGAATGTTGTAATCTCTTCAAGGGAACACTTCTGGCCTAAACGAATGTGTTCCACTACACCAGGAGTAACCGATATGTCGACCGAAATGGTAGGTTCAATGTTGGCCAAGTTGCCTTCAGTGTCTGTTTGACACGTGAGTATCGGGAACTGAGGGCAAAGGTAGACATCCAGTGTAAAGATTGTGGTGATGTTGTTCTCTACAGTATCCGATGGGGGAAGGAAAGACGATCGATGGTGGAGGTCTTCCCACGGAGGGTCATCCGAACTCATGATCTCCATGATGGACTCGTCAGGCCAAAAAGTCTGGAGAAAAAGATCAGGTAAGGAGGACATCCGCTGTAGAGAATAGGATGTGGAGGCCACGGCTAAGTGGTCCTCAGGTGCTGACTGGACAGCGTCATAAGTGAGTTCAACGGGTGAAAGAGGCATGGTGTCTCCAATCAGGTGCATAGTGGCTTCGTCAGGTATAAGCCATTGATCAGTACAGTTAGGGACAGATGAAATCTGAGAGGAGATCATGTTCACTGTGACAACATTATTAAGGGGATCCGAGGTTGGAAAGACGCCCATAAGAAATGAATCTTTTATGAGGCCGACCCCCACACTCTCATATAACTGCGAAGATTATCCGAGTAATGGAACATTATCGCCCGGATGAGTAGCGGTGTCAGGTGTACAGAAATCCAATTGGTCGACAGTGACAATTCGGCCTTGGTGGGGGAATTGTACTATGCGGAAGACAAATGATGCGACCACAGTCATGGCGTAAAACCGATTACGACCAAGTAAGAGATTATAATCTAAAGGGGCTGCGACTACTTCCACGTTAATGGTTGCGATCTTACCCCCCAACTTGACTGCCGAGGGTTGTAACATACCATGAGGTTGAAAGTCACGTTCGTCAAATGATTTCAAGGTGGTGGGAGAACGGTTCAACTCGGGAGAGCCAATGGCTCTCCAACATGAAATCGACATAACCGAGGTAGAGGCACCTTCGTCCAAGATGGTATGATGGATTGTCTTCCCGGCAATGTTTGTGGCAACTTGAAATGCCAACTGATGGGAAAGCCTCGGCTTAAAGTACTCAAGTCGGAACATGATGGTATTAGAATAATCTGGATCAACCGCATCGATGGCAGCGAGGAGAGTCTTGCGTTGATTAGGGAAATTCTGCAAGACCTCGAGCGTCAACATGGCACAGGGAGCTTGTGCCAGGTCCTCTACAATATTGTAGTTCTAAGCATCCCGAGAATTGGGATTGAAAGTAGCTCTTCGAATCGTGCTCTTGGGCGGACGCACAACACTGACTCTAAGGAAGGCTTCTCAATAGTGAGAGAAGCGTGTGGTATGGTGACATCGAGAATAGAAGTGGATTTTTTTTCAGTATTACTTCCAACCGGTTCCTTCTGAGGGACTGAGTCATATGAACAAGAACGTGTGTTCAAGTTGACGATCTCACTACGCATCATGAGAACATGCGTGGTAGAAGATGCCTCTCCTTGGGAAGGAGAGGTGTGTGTGATCAATTGCTGGTTCTGAGCGAGGAAGGGATCGTTAAGAACTGCGGGGGTAGAGCTTCCTTTGAAAAACTTCTGCACCTCGTCTCGGTGGGGACACTTCTTTGAGAAATGGTCTCCACCGCAGAGTAAACAAGGATACTTCAACTTCCAGTTTTGTTTGGTGTCTTTGGGGGTGGGCTTGGGCTCCTGCTGGTTAGAATATTTCTTAGGTTTCCCTTTGGTTTTCTTCTTACCACCGGATTTTTGATACGAAGCTGATTGAACAGAATTCACCTCTTCGGTGGAGGTAGGAGCGGGCGACTTGGTGATGCTGGTGCCAGCCGGTGTTGGGAATGGGGAAGAGCCTTGGGGGTTCGATGAGCCAACAATTTGAGTAGGAGGCTGGGTGGTAAGGGAACCAATGATGCCATCGGCTTGAGGTCCATTAGGTGGTTGTGCAGGGTTGTACGTGAGGCGGGGTGCATCGGGAATGATCTCATATAACATGTCGGATTGAGCATAAACCAAGTCTAAGTAATGGGCACAGGAAATAGCCTATTCCTCAGTGAGGGCCCCTCCCATGGCCAAGTCTTGAGCTACGACAGGTAAAAGTGACTTTTTGAACCAGTCATCTAAGAGTTGGTCTAGGATGTGAGCCTTAATGAGACGACGTCTTCGCCGCCACTCATGGATATGATCCGAGATGTGGGTCACGGTATTCTGGAGAAGAGAGGTCAGTAAGTCAGTACCAGTCTCATAGTGAATAGGCAACTGAAAGTGGGTCAAAAATGATATAGCAAGAGAACCGAAATCTGGAAAAGAGTTGGGTGGTAGTTCAATATACCACTTGGCAGCGACGCCGGTGAGAGTCCGTTGAAATAACCTAAGACGGATCGATTCGTCCATCAAGGAGTTGGATGAACACCATAAGTGGTATGTCATCACATTATTTTTTGGATCTTCACCAGGTTTGCCATCAAACTTGGGGATATCTTACGGTAACTTAAATGGAATGGGTGGCCAGTTATGCCCTTGGAAGATGGGATCATTCGTCAGGTGAGATAGGTCAGGTAGGTCCAAAGTAGCCAAAAAGGGCAGCGGTTGGTTCAGCTAGGGGTACTGATAGTACTGATATGGCATGTATGGACCGGTAGGACCTTGACTCGACTGGTTGTAAGGTGTTCCCTGGGGAAACTGACCGTAAGGGGGTATGCCGCCCATACCATATGTGGGTCTGCCACCATAATAAGGTGGTCCATAAGCGTAGGGTGGGGGTCCACTGCCACCTCCGGGGGGGTGGAGGTCCACCGCCACCGCCAGGGGGATGGAGGTCCACCGCCACCGCTGGGAGTGGGTGGGGGTACGCCACCACCTTCCTAATAAGGTGGTCCTCCACCGCCTCCACCAGTGGGGTGGGCCACCTCCTCCGCCAGAAGGATAGGGGCCTCCGCCATCGCCACCACTGTCGCCACCATAATAAGGTGGCCCTCCACCATAAGGTGGGGGTCGGCCGCCATCGGGGGGGGTGGTCCTCCGCCTCCGCTAGAAGGGGGAGGACCTCCACCCACTAATACATATGAGGAAATTTTCCACGGTTTTTCGTTGTTATTTCCATTTTTTTTCGTCTCCATTTCGACGATCATGGGCTCGCTTGTTCGTGGAACCTGTTTTGTGGATATAACGACGAACATGAAAATCCGTTGCAATAGAGACGGAAAATGTTGGCCACGTGTCTTCTATAAGGTGGTATTGAAATTGATTTTTTTTATTCATTTTATACAAATCGTCCCTATATTGATGCAACCACGTCCCTATAACGACATAAAGTTGTCACAAAGGCATTGCACATAAATTTGCTTCCACGAAACACCGTCTTTCTAGTGATAGTGCTGCGTCGAATAGAGAGAGCCTTACTATACTTGCGACGATGTTCCGTCGCAAGTATCAATGCACGTTCGGTGAACAGACCAAAAGAAGACAGACCTTGTGACGGTTTTTCTATACTTGAGACAATGTTCCGTTGCAAGTATTGACGAACGTGTGTCGAACAGACCAAACGAAGGTAGAACGTCCGACGGTTTTGCTATACTTGCAACAAATTTCCCTCTCTATATCGACGATACCTGGAAGTTTAAAAAAAATAAAAATCGTCAACGCTTATTACCAGCAAGCTGGAACCCCTTGCGGGCATCTTAAAGGCCTCCTGCAGGCATACTTCAAGCACTGCTGCAGACATTTTTAAATGATGTTGCAGGCATCAAAGTGGATCCCACTATGGGAATAATTAATGGCCAATGTCGGCATTTAGTAAAGAGTATTGCGAGCATTGTTATGAATCGATGTGGTCATTTTAAAAAGGAAGTTGTGGGCATTTTGGAGGACATGTCTGCTGGCATTTAATGGCCCTTGCGGGCATAAATTGTGGGGTCCATGTGGGCATGAAAATGAAGCATTGCGTGCATATGGGAAGGTTAAGTAAGAAGGGTTAAAATGGTGACAAGCCCACTTTGGGTGGAGCAGCAACAACAACAACAGTAAAACATTCTTGTTTATCTCTTATTTCTGGGTTGGTTAATGATGTTTGGATGATGATAGAGCAGCAGCATAATGATTGAGGAAGACAAGTACAGCAAAATGAAATTATCTTTGTATCTTTGATTTATGGGGCTTCACTGAGTGATTAACAACTTGGTGACATGATGTTGATTGAGTATTTGTGACCTTCTGGGTCCCTTACATGTACATCCTTCGCATGAGAAAAGACCATGGGAAATGGGTGATAATTGTGGGCATTGTAGTCAGATTCATACTTGATCATCGCATCTTTGGAAGAGTATGAGTTTACACTAAGACTAAAATAAATGAGGAGGATTCCCTCACCATTAGGCCTCCCCCTGCTACTTAGTACTTGAATGTCCTTCTGCAACATTGTTATTGGAAACAACCTTGGGTTTCCAAGGGATTCCAGTTCATCTTAATCTCTGAGGGAGGGATCCACGATTCAGAGTATGGAGTCCTTGGTTGTGCTAGGCCATGAAATTGTTACTTGATCATCGCATCTTTGGAAGAGTATGAGTTTACACTAATACTAAAATAAATGAGGAGGATTCCCTCACCATTAGGCCTCCCCCTGCTACTTAGTACTTAAATGTCCTTTTGCAACATTGTTATTGGAAACAACCTTGGGTTTCCAAGGGATTCCAGTTCATCTTATTCTTTGAGGGAGGGATCCACGATTCAGAGTATGGAGTCCTTGGCTGTGCTAGGCCATGAAATTGTTAAGCCATTCTTGTTAATATAAGACCTTATTGAGTTGATTACTCCTTGCACTAGAAAAATATTGGTTCCTAGAGAACCCTTTCTCCATAGTGGTACAACTAATTTTCACCATGTCAGATTTCACTAAGAATTTTTTCTTAGTGTGTGATGACTATGGTCTTGATCTAAGAGTGGTATTTCAACACAATGGATGCCTATTATCCTTCACTAGTAAGCATCAATTAAAAAATAGAAACCAAAATTCAAAATGTTGATTATGATCCCCAAACATAAAATAATTATATATTTTATGCATTTCAAGATGGATCTTTTAAACACTAAAATAACTGGAGAACTTGGAAAGGAGAAGGAGAAAACCAACCATGTCAAAACCCACTTTAAAAAACACATCAAAACGCTTACCTTATCATTGTCCTTTCGCCAGATCCATTCGCCCATACAACTTGATAAGAGTTGTCCACGAGATGCATGTCCATCACCAAGACCTGCATAAATCATCAAAGACAGAATTTTTATATGAGTAAATAATATATAAGCAAATAAACAACCATTTAGATCCTACTACAAGGTCCTGTAGATGTCACGTCCCCTCCCGTCGATCCAATGCAAGGAAGGGAACATGGCACTAAAATCTGGGCTTTTAGAACAACTTAGCCAAATTCATCATGAATAAAGGATATGTCATTACAGTAAAATGCATATGTGTGCAAATGTAAATCAATTGAACATGCACAACGGAATAAAACATCATCCACACACATTTCATACTCATCCAACATATCAAAATAACCATCAAAATAAACATTGCAGAAGTAAACATAATAAAATACTCATCTTGATGTAATGATGTCCTAAGCAACCAGCTATGTCGCTGCAACGTTCCACCCAACCATAGGTCTCTGCTCAGTCTATATTATTTCAGCACTTAGAGACCACCCCTGAGTTGGTCGTGATATCTACAAGGAAATTGGGTCTCTCAAGCTCATCTCAGCCAAAGCAATGGATACCCATCTCAACCCCAACATTCTCTTACACACAAAACTCAGATATGAGCCTGGAAACACATTTTCAGCAATGGGACACAGAAACTAGATGGACATGGGTTTTCCCCAAAACATGGGCACACCAAAAAAATGGCTTTGTGAGAGGGGAAATCAACCATAGGGAAGAAAATGATTTCTCCCACAGATATTCAAGCAATCAGTGAGCCAAAACAACCTCTATGGTCCCCAAATTGATTTCCCTTTCTTCCCCATTGTTATACAATACAAAAACGCCCTTCCCAGCTAGGAGAATGAAAGAAGACATAGCAAAACCATGGAGGAAAATGCCCAGGTAGCTCCAAACTCGTGAGAGATAAAAACTGATGGGTGAATAATGGATTGGGGAGAAATTCATGGCTATTTTCTTGCCCAAGAAGCCAAACACGATTTTCCATGCAGGGTGGCTTGCCTATACCTGAATTTGGACAGCCATACCTCTCCATTCCCCAAGGCATTAACTACTTCAACCAACTCTTGGGAGAGTAAATGATTGGGTACAAAAGTCAGCATGGGTAGTTGAGGGTTGATGGGTTCTCTCATTGACACTTGGCTTGACTTGATTGGCTCAAAGGTTTGAATATTTCCCTCCCAATTCCTTGTAAACATCATGCCGCCACCTCTTGTTGCATTGCATAGCTAGTTGTGGGAATTTATATTAAAATGCATATTTACAATTCCCATGGTTCACTAGCACATGGGTAGCATAATATCCAATACTTGCCTCTTCAAGGTTGAGCGTTCACTAGCGGGGCCTTGGCCTTGAGCTCCACGCTAGGAATCATACATAATATGCATACAATATTTACATTATAGCCCAAAATATTATAAGGGTCATGTTATCACCTAACTTGTAGTTGCCCCTAGAGATAGATCCAAGATGGATGGCAGAGAGGATGGGAAACCAAAGAGGTGCAACCAAGATAGTCTCGACTCCTAATGGATGGTTGTCATGTCAATCGAGGCAATCTTCACTTTATGTTATCTAGCCCAAGACAACAAAGGGGGAGACCCAGATCCACTCTCGATAGGAGAGATCGGACCAAAACACTAGATCAAATCAAATAAAAATGAAGTACGTAAGGTGTATGGTGAACCCTATATCTATGGATGAAGTCACAAGATGAGTAATATGTTGGATCAAGGGTTTTAAACAGTGTGGCTTTGGTCCAATATGTATGTGTGAGTGACTTATGATGTTTGAATTAGGATCCAGGAATAGGGTACTAGTCAATCATGAGAAAATCCACTACCTTGGGAACCATGTCCAATGCAGGGTAGTTAAGGACCAAATTGGGGATAACCAGTACCAAATATGAGCTTGATGGATGGATATGACAATGTTGAGATACTCAAGCAAACAAGACAAGGATCAAACCACAAGCTAACCCAACAATCCAGGAAAGTCAAATTGGCTTGGAGAAGATTAGTGCCTTGGGAAATTGGCCAAATGGAGTCGGATGTCCACCAAATTATAGATCAGGGATGTTGAGGTGTCAAGCTAGGTGGATCTTGAAAATTAGGTTCATCCAATGGCTAGATCTCAGTAGATCTGAGATTGAAATGTATCACGAAGTGACCCAAGTGGGGCTCAACCCTCAAAATGAGGAATGGGGCCCACAAGGTGAAAATCACTGAAGTGACACACTAGGGGTAGGTTATCAAATGTGGAGATGAAGGATCAAGTGGGATCTCACCTACCCAGGTGCTAGATCTTAGCAAACTCACCCCTTCTAGGAAGTGCGACCTCCCTTGGAGAAGCTTCTTTGCCTTGGAAAATGGGTCGGATGAAGGCCAATCCACACCAAACTATAGATCCGAATCACCGTGGATACTATAGAGGTGGGTTTTAAATTTTATACCCAAAAGCCAAGTAGATCTTGCTAGATCTGAGAAAATGTAAAATGGGGGTTTTAACTTATGAGGGTTTGAAGCATTTAGACAAATGGATAGATCATGGAATGAGAAATTACCTTGAGATCATACCTGAGTGATGGAATTAGATGCCTTGTTGTTGAGGAAGACTCTCATAGAGATCAAATGAGAGATTGTTGATTTTGCTTGCCAAAATGATGCCCTAGCTCACAAGTGCGACCTCCTCTACCTGTCAAACCAAGCCTAAATCAATTCAATCAAAAAGATCAAGTATGGAGGAAATACAAGCGAAATGCAATAGTAACATGAAATATAAGGTCAAAGATAGTAATACTCCTTGTTACCAACGAAGAAACCCAAGAAAGAAGTAAGGAGGGTCCTCCCCTACCAATACGTCCTCCTTGAACCAATTCGACCTCCACCTGTAGATGACAAAAAAGTGGTACAAAAGATAGCAAGACAAGATCTCCAAAAACCCAATGCAAAGGAAGAATCAACGAACGAACTCCAAAAGCATTCACCACAACACAACAAATAGATGCAATAATAATTTCTATTCCAATAATCCAGAGCCAAAAGTCCCCTTTACAATGAGAAGCTCTCTCATTTAAATAAGATGGAGAGAGGCCACAATCCTAACCACTTTTTGAATGAGTGGCTAATATTAAAAGATCAAAAGATCTAATCAATGGTTGAGATGAGCTCAACAATACAATACATGGTTCAATAATAAAATATAACAATATGTGGGCAAACTCGCCCTAGGAGAGGGGATCCCACCAAATCATAATGCTAAAATATAAGATCTAGCTCATGGTGGGTCCAAGGGGTAATTTCTAACACCCTTGGTCAATCCCCATGGCACAATATCCAAAAATAATCATGCTAGACACCAAATCGTGCCTCTCTGGGAAAGTCATGAGCCTTGGAAGGCTCCAGAAATCATCAAAAAATGCCATAAGTGATGGATGTGGTTCCCGATGAAGCTGAAATTGTTGGAGAATGTGTGGAAGACATCCTACTCATCATCACAAATCATCCCATGCCATAACCTTTCCTCAGTGCCCAAATCGAATTCCTCAGTAGCCATTTTCACCATTTCTGGGCTGCCTTTGGAAGTGTGAAACTGCCTAAACTGCCCCCTGGAGTGTCTGGCTCCAAAAATTAAGACCACCGGGATGTCTAAGAGGGGGTTAATATGGTAATAACAAGTGGTTGGAACACCCCCTCCATAAATAACGCTCTAGGTGAACCAATCATATCTCTTCTCTACTCTGACAGGGCCTCCGACAAGCCAAAACTGCTCTAGGATAGCCAATTGAGGCTAAAAATCACCGTAACTGCCCGGAACGGAAAACAGACTGTCTCATTGGACTCAGAAGGTCCAAATCCATCTAAAGTGTGTACTCATACACCATATAGACCTCTACATGGTCAAAAATAAATGTTCATCATATCCGGCAGACCAAATAATAATAATCTGTAAAAGTGCTGAAAAGCACAAATCATCATCATAAGCCTAAAACCACTGCATAAGCCCACCATGGTGACCTGTACCAGACCATGTATCTTCTATCTGTATCATCTAAGGTCTGCCACCTCATGTCCTGTGGTTGATTTTTGGTCAAACTGGGTTTGGCCAAGTCAACATGACCGAAATATAAATCAAACTGTCATCAAGCTACTGCAAGGTGTCAAAGGTTAAAACATGCTTTACAATCCATTCAAATAGCAATTATAACAAAAAGTAATCATTACTGGCGATCTAAATCCAAATATAATAGGTCATTAATTATTATTTATTAGTCAGACAAGACTTTCAAGGTCATACTCACTTCATAGTTGTGATCAATTTGCTAGTGAAGGGTGAAGGCTAAGAATAACATGGCTAGGTCAAAGGATGACTTACTGACTTAACACTGTGACACTTTGGAAATGGATAAGGGAATACACACCATAGCATATAGTGGACAAGCAATAACACAGGGAATGGCAGTGTCTCACAAATAGGTAAGTTGTTCAAAGAGTGTTTATTCACCTTCACAGATGCGCACAATCCATAATACAAATGAGTCTAGCAATCTTTTTGATATAGAGTTTAAGTTCCATTGCCTTTTGGGCCTAAAGTTTCCATAGCCTTTGATCTATGTGTGTTTATAAACACATTGCATAGATTTACATTTCATGAGGCTTCTTGCTGCAAGTGTGTTTTTAAGGCACTTGTTTACCTGAGCACTTCTAGGTGTGTCACAGATAGCTTGTTTACCTAGGTATTTACATTTCACAATAGATATAACATTTGATACTTCATAGCCAATTTCATTTGGCTTGCCTTTCATTCATGTGTGTTGAGAAACACATAGCATGAATGGGCTTTTCATATGAGATACAACATTTCATTTCCATACTTTGCATTAATGGCAGCACTAAAAGTTTTAGGTTTAGCCAACAACATCTTTAGTGACTAGGGGGACTTCTCAAGGAAATCCAACTCACCAAAGGTAAGTTTTGTCACCAACTCAGAGCCAAGACACAATAAACAGGGAAGCTTATCCAATACAAAGGCTACAGTGGGGAAATGTCCTCCATGCCACTAGTCAAGTAGTAAGTCAAGCTAGTGAACAAACTGAGTAAGTCATGGATGGATGAAGACAGTGAATAATGAAACCAACACTAGCAAGCCAAAGTATGGCGGGAATGATCACCTATATTCTCCCTAGGGAGGGTAAAACCAATGAGTATAGGCCAAGAACTTCTAAGTCTGAGTAGGGACAAATATGATATGTATATAGTACAACCAGGTCCACATATCTATATGATCGCTAGATCATGATACTAGCTGCTAAGACATGCTACTAGAATGGAAATAAAAGCAATTTAACCACAACACCATAATATACCTGCTGAGTCATATACCTGAATGCTCATCATCTGAACCATCATCTGTCCTCTGAAACCGCTGCTGTAACTCTGGGCACTACTGACTGCTATGTGCAAATGGCTAAATAGCTACATTGGTCATCTCTCTAAGTGTCCTAAAACTCAGTCATGGCATGGGGAATAAAACTGATGTCCATAAACTGATAGTGATCCATACTAGATGCTCATCTCAGCATCTCAATGCAAGGGAACTGGCTGAATAGTGTATTGGAATCAGAAAAATAACGTATGGTAGCCCGGCTACTATATATGTGATAACAGGTCAAAATGGGGATGTGATAGTAGAAATCAATGAACCATGAAATGTTAAATTTATTAACAATATTTTAAGAAATAGACATGCATTTAAAAATTTACAACCATCCTTAATACATAGGAATAAAAGAGTATTTATACCTTATTGAGATCCTCTCTGCTTCTAGAATAGTTTTATATTCTCCTTGTGAAATAGCATCACTTGCTCTACTACATGTGAAGAGCTACTAGCCAGAATTCATCATACTACAAAAAACATAAGGTGCACTAAATTCGTCTTTATTGAAAAATAAATAAACAACTCAACCCCTAAGGAAAAAGAGTAGTTGTTCACCTGGAAAATCTGCGTAGGATCTTTGTAGTACCAACTGGTGGTAAGTTGTTTTGATGTTGCTCATTATTGGAAGAGGTTGTTAGACACAATGGCTCACTGAGAGGGATCCTGTAGGTTCATCTTAATTCTGTCCATACACTTTACATTCTCTACATCCACATCAAATAATCATCACAATCAGTTTTTCCAAGCTTCATTATGCCCAACGTCTTCTCATTCTTTCCATTTATATTATGCACATCAAACTGCCCTTACTGCTTCCCAGAAATTAGAGATAAAAAGTTTCCATCATGCTGCTTCTATATCATCAACCAAGCATCATGTCTTTAGCAATCAGCCAACCCATAAATAAGAGATAAATAAAAAAAATGTTTTGTTGCTGCTGCTCCACCACCGAAACTGTTCTCATCCTAACCCTCTAAATTCAGAGCTCACTCACACTCATCCGAAATCTTCCACACAATTTCATTCAAATCAACAATTTGATTTTTATTTATACTTGTCTTATCCATTATATTAGGAGGCCAACTTTCATTTTTATTACATATAATTCAAATATATTTTTTCATTCCATGTTATCTTCAACAAATATTTATTTGGTCTTTTAGCCACATCATCGATCTTCATGCCCAATGGTTTCCATTTTTATCCCGCATGGACCCCACTATTATGCTTGCAAGGGTCATTACAAAATGCCTGCAGTCTCCTCTCAAAATGCCCGCACTGCTCTTCATGGTCACTCTGAAAATGCTCGCAATGGGCTATTTAAAAATGCCCGCAGGCCTTCAATAAAATGCCTGCACACCCTCATGGAGATGCCCGCAATGGGCCAATAAGACCTTCCAACC
The DNA here is from genome assembly GCA_027924585.1 of Larix kaempferi. Classification (NCBI taxonomy): domain Eukaryota; kingdom Viridiplantae; phylum Streptophyta; class Pinopsida; order Pinales; family Pinaceae; genus Larix; species Larix kaempferi. The sequence continues at coordinate 12,356,786 of BSBM01000444.1, read as the reverse complement.
AATGCCCGCAATGGGGCCATCCAAGATGCCCGCATGGCTCTTCAAAAATTCCAGCAGCTGTCTTTTTAAATATGCATGCAAGGCTATGATTTATGCCGGCAATGGGGCCATCCAAGATGCCCGCATGGCTCTTCAAAAATGCCAGCAGCTGCCCTTTTAAATATGCATGCAAGGCTATGATTTATGCCCGCAGGTGCTCCCCGGCTGCGGATGTCAGTATGACACATGGGGCCATTCTCCCAGCACGTGGAGAGCATGAGGGGAGGGATCCTCGCACCCCGCGCCCATAATGTCGCATGCTTTCTCCATCTCTGTCTCTGGCCTGCCAACGCTGCTCGCCTCCACACCTGTCTTCCCACCCATCTACCTGCCCTATCATCTGTCCGCTTCCACAGCTGGCCACCTCCACACTTGTGGCTTAATGGTCCCCTCATGTACTCTCGCTCACAAGTCCCCTCACATTTCCTTTGGCTGCCACCCTGGTACTGCTCAACCGCACCTCGACCCTCTAGGAGTTCAAGACTGCCATCCTTTCGACTCTCGGCTCTTTCAATTCTACTCTCTGCTCTTAATTATGGCTCGTGTGAACACCATCAAAGGCTTCCAGTCTCCTCGTTATTTAAACGGGCCTATGCACACCATAGACAGCACCCAGTCTGCTTCTTCGAACCTCTGGTTCGGCTCTTTGCACCCTTGTATTCAACTACACTTCTGGTTCTGGACCCTCACGGCTCTTTCCGCCATGACCAAGTCGCGTGGACTTTCTCGTCGAGGTGGTGGGAACCGTTGCAGAAGCCAGAGCACCCCAGGCTTTGGGGATGGATTTGATACTGGTATCTCCTTTGCTAGTCGTAGCCTGATTGAAGATTGGGAGGGGCAGCTGGTGGCAAAGCACTTGGCCTCCGGCTCCAATGGTGGCTCCATCAACCACTATTGGCTCATGAAAAACATGTTGGGGAATATTCTGGACGATATGCTGGGAAACTGGGGTTCTGCAAGGAACCAAATGCTAGCCACCAGGGCCAAGCTCCTTGCACTGGACAAGAGTTTGGATAATCTCGACGTCGCCTTCTCTTGGAGCTAGCACGCTATCGTGAGCCGAAGCCCGGACCAACTTGACTCTGCTAGAAAAGGTGAAGGCGGCCCCAACTGTGTCTCTAGTGTCCCAACTGAAGGGTCGGTCGCAGCTACTGCTACGGATACCTCGGATCCTTTTCTGGTTTCCCCTGCCTCGCCTGCTACTCCTCCCATGCATTTTCTAATTCCTTCCACAATGGAATCCTCACCCTGCAAACGACTATGCAGCCACGCCGAGCTCAACCTACTGGTTGCCAAGAAGACTGAGCTGCTTCCCGTCAAGCTTCCGGAGGATGACTTTCTAGGGTGCTGCCCCATCCTGGAAGATTTCCTGCCTGAGTTGATTGTTACATGACATCTTTGGAGCTCGATGAGAAGACCAGGTCTCTCCGCTCTGGTTTTTGTGTTGGCTTCACTCTGGTTTTCTGTAAATTTTGCATCCGTGCTCAGAAAATCCGTGTTTAGATAATCCTTTGTTCTCTAGTCGTGCATCTGATGGAAACTTTCTGTTTTGAGGCAAGATGGTTTGTAATACTCTGAATTGTAATACTCTTGCTGCTTCAGCTATTTTTGTTATGCCGGGATTGACCCCTCATCCCTGGCCGCTCTATAATCTTATCTTTTTACGTAATTGACAACTTATTTCTATTCTATTACTAGGAATGATCTGACAACTTATTTCTATTCTATTACTAGGAATGATCTCATGTAGAAAAAAATTCATCATAAATTACCTTATGGCACTGAGAAGTAGGTTGCACACTTGGGCATGCAATTTGTAGTTTAGAAACCATCATAATTTCCTTGGAGACACTCCTCATGTAATAACATCACTTTATCTTCTACCTTTGAAGATCTAGACATATCAATTGATGAAGGGCTCACCATAGTTAATGATAAAAATTCCAAACAGATTGAGGAAAGCAACCATAGAACTAATCACATAGCTTTTCTTGGGCCCTAGCGAGTATGAATAATTGAAATATTCTTAAGGAATATTGTAATTCAATTCAATCATTAGAGATTCCGACTTTTGCATCATTTTGAGAAATTAACAACGCATATATACATTTGTAGAAGAATTACAGGTAGTTAGGTTTAAAGATTGTGTCAACTCTTTTCCTAGTAGTTGTGTGTTCATTGTAGATGCAAAACTTTGCCAAACAATGTTTGAGTCAAAATTGTAGAGAACAAACTTGCCTGAATATTGCATCTCCCCTAACTCAAAAAACAATATTATGGTCTCATCCATCCAGACTGTTGATTTTCCATCATCCAGCTGAATATTTCCATCTTGACCAAAAGTGAGGAATCCCTCTTCACTTACTAGTTGGCTTCTGATAAACCCAAAACCCGAAACCTTCAAATTTTACAGATACATAAACGTTACAATAATAAAAATCAATAATCACTACAATCTAAGAACTTATGTATCCAAATAGGAAATTTCACAATATAAAATAAATATAGAAGATGATTGGGCTAATACAAAAGAAATACAATAACAAACATACGATACAAACATAAAAATGCAAAACATATTTGTGTGATTTTTTTGGGCTACTTTCTCATGCATTGCAATTGGAACTTTGATGAATAGTATTTTTACTTGATGATGATGCAATTGGAATTCTCATTGACCCCATTTGGTCATCTTTGGATGTTAATATAAAATATATTTTTTTCTCTCTCACTATATTTTTAAACCACCCACTCACAAGTGCTAAGGCTAATGATCACACCTTGATGAGGAATAGGGACGACTCGGCTGCATGGAAACAAAATAACAAGAATTATCTACCATTAGGAAACTATGCTAAATGCAAGGACAACATATTGAAGGCGTGTGTAACCTATCTATCTCACCACCCTCCTATATTAATGCCTGCAACTCAGATGATAAATTCATCCTCAATTTTTCATTCATTTAAAAATGATTGAGATAAAACTCAGTAGAATAATGTTATGCTAAAGTTACACAGATACCAGTTTGCCATGGATAATGTTATGGTGAATACGAGAGGCAATTGTAGATGAGATGAATCAGCTAGCCCAAAGTAGCAAGCTACCAACATGACAAACAATCACCAAGCCTTGGATCCTAATTGGGGGTAGTTGAAGGGTAGACATTCTCGGGTAGAGGTATCAACCAGCAAGAAGACCAACAAATCAAATAATGAGTTATGAGCTCTTGGATTCGACTTGCAGTTCTCATATCTTTCTTATTTTGTTTTTAATTTCCTAAGGCATGTACTGAGCTTCACGAGAGAAATAGAAACACCAGACTTGATGATACTCTCCCAGTATTCCCTTTTTTATAATTTTTTAAGTAGGTTGATTTGATGGCTTCTTGTGGTGTTGAACTTAAGCTAAATATAATACTTTTCTCCTTTAAATATAATACATAATGCAAGCAATTTCCTTTGGCTAATATATATATATATATATATATCTTAATAGAATGAAATAGAATTTAAGGATAAAGACAAACACATTAAGGATAAAGAACGCGTCGAAACCCTTACCTTATCATTGTCCTTTCGCCAGATCCATTCGCCCATACAACTTGATAAGAGTTGTCCACGAGATGCATTTCCATCACCAAGATCCGCATAAATCATCAAAGACAGAATTTTTATATGAGTAAATAATATATAAGCAAATAAACAGTCATTTAAATCCTACTACAAAGTCATGTAGAAATCAATGAACCATGAAATGTTAAATTTATTAACAATATTTTAAGAAATAGACATGCATTTAAAAATTTACAACCATCTTTAATACATAGTAATAAAAGAGTATTTATACCTTATTGAGCTCTTCTCTGTTTCGAGAATAGTTTTATATTCTCTACTGAACAGGGCCAACCACGTGAAGGTGGAAGCTCAATTGGCCCCTCCCCCCCCCCCCCCCCCCTCACATCGCTCTCAATTCCCCTTACCCAATAAATGATGTTGTTTACATAGAAAACATATAAACATTCATGCATAACTAGGCTAGTCATCAAAACACATAGACATAAAAACATTGAAGCATAATGAGGTAATTCATTAAACAACATCGATATACATCCAAATACAAGTCATGAATTTATACATCTATTTTTTCTGTTTTCTGTTTTTTTTGCATTGCAACAACTGACGATTAGGGTATTATCATCATCATTTGGTGAAATATCTATAGAGCCATGTTCTGCTTGTGTTTTTGTTTCGATGCCCTCATGTATCATATAACTTATTCTACGTCGTTGAGTATGGTGTGGAGGCAGTTCTGAAGGGGCATGAACTGCAACCACGAAAATGGGCATATCGATATGTTGAAATATTATTGAAATTAATAGTTCATTATTTTGATTAAAATTACAATATTGCTCTTTACCTGTCTGTGTAGCTGTGACAGATGGTGTGTTAATTGTTTCTCTACTTTCTAATTCCTCTTGCGGTTCACCCTCCTGAGTTACATGGTCTTCCATTGAAAGAAGAAAATTTATAAGTATACGTTAGGAAATAAATATCTATAATCACAGTAGATATTTCTATTTCCAAAGCAGACATACCAGAATAGCTATTCTGCTCTCCACTATCATGGGACATGCATAGCCCAACATCAGCTAGTACGTGCTGAGTAGCGCTAGATTCACTGTTGCGGTTGCATTGTTGCTTAAAAGCAAACATAAATATTTAGTTATGGGCGATATAATCAAAACTGAATAGAGTTTAATAGTATACTGCAATGATGTCCTTATTCATTTTATTTACCTGCATCTGCGTCATTGGGGAGATTGGAGTCTTCCCCAAGATTTTCCGATATTCAATCACACTTTTAAAACCATACTTGAAACCAAGCTTCAGGTCTTCCTCGGTGGAAACATCTTGGAATGTATTTCCCTACAATGCATAACACATTTAAAATTTTCATTATCAAAAACAGATATTTGTTCACTACTGTCAAATAAATATTCCCCATAGTTAATCATTTAATTCTTACGATCCGAGCTCTTAGTTTTCTATAGCCAACCTGGCCCAGTCTATGATGCCCGTGCTTTTCCACTCTAGCCTTGGTGGCTTTGGAGGTGCCAGGTAGCCTATATATGAAAATTTTGAAAAACGTTAGATATCATAGTTCTTACTTAAAAAAAAAAGAGCATATTTCACTAAGAAGATGATATGTGTTGTACCTTGATTTTCCAGGTCGTGGTTGTTTTCCTTGTCATTTTAGCAAGTTCTCATTTGAATCCTCTGTGAGTGCCTTCCACTCTTTCTCCGGAACCATGGAAGGGCGCTCATGCTTGAGGTCAAGTTGCAATTTATCCCTATATTGGGCCCTGGTATATTTTAAATTCTCGTCGGCTAACTTTGCAACCACTTTCTTGTTGAATGTATTGTCGAACAAGTTTACCATGTGGTCTATCAATTCATCTCTCTTTGCGCTATCTTGGTTATTCCACCGTGTGCAAATGGTGGGGCCAAACAGCTCCAATGCTTTGTCATTCAAATTCCTGTAGAAAACATTGTTTCCTGCAGAAACGTGTAATCCATTAATTTATAATAATTTCAACGTATGTCCATTTCAATTTCATGATTAAAATGAATAAATTAATTAATAAATACCTGAAATATTTTGAACCTTGATCGGAACACAAGCGTCATCCACCGGAAAGGTGAGATCTAGTGATCAGGTGCTTTTAACTCGTGCTGCTCCAGGAAAAGTTTCCTGGTCATCTACAGTACGTTCATCTCCGGAGTCATGTGGAGTCCTAAGCTCTGTCTCATCATGCTCCGGCATGTCATGCCGATCAAAATCAGTGCCCTCTTCAATGGATTCGAGGCCAACCGCAGGAGTGTTAAAAAGCCTCATTGTTACATTCCTTAGTCGACGTTGTTGCTGCATTGGAGCATCACTGCTACCTATACCTGTCTCGGCAGTTTCTCTAGTCACGGGTCGTAAAAACTCCTACAAACGAAAAACTTTACTATATCAAATCACTTGGAAAAATAGAAAACAGAATATTAGATATGAAATGATGTCATAGCTTAAAAAAATATGTGAAGATGCCACTTGCCCCATAAGATTTTATTTGTTCTTTCAGCTCTTCAATCCTTGCCCTGATCTCCTGTGTCATGGGCCTTGTGCGAGTCAAGGAAAAAATTTCTATGTTTTCCTTTTTCAGGGACTTCTTTATAGTTTCCGTTGGGTCTATGGAATAGTAAATTTCATCCTCAAGCTCCTCATCACCCAGATCAAGTGCATTGTACTAAATTCATCAAACAATAAAATTAAACAAAATAATTTTAACATCATTCAAACATTGTTATTGTAATGAAAGTTAGTTACTATTAAGAACTAACACTTACCTGATGCGGTGTTGTAGCCGGTGACTTCCCATGGTCACCCCATACTAATCTACTTCCAGTGGGTGAATGTCCACAGTCACCCTAGACCATGGAAGCAGCAACTGCCTCTCCACGGTCCTCACCCTGACACGATAAATCAATCAATAATTCATCATAAGCACAAAAAAATGTGAATGTCAACAGTGGAAATTGAATGTTAACAGAAAAAATCGAAACATTTAGTTATTATATTTAAGACTTACCTGAAGGGGCACAGAGTGTGACCTTCCATGGTCACTTTGGACCATGGAAGCAGCATGTGCCTTTCCACTGGCGCCACCCTAACACAATAAATCATTAAATAAACATTATGAAAATAGATGTAACATAATAAAAAATTAGATATTGCAATAATATTTATTTTTACCTCAGAAGTAGAGGACACGTGTTCTGTTTTATGGCGAACATAGGCAGTCCCCTACCACAGTGTAATAAGCATGTTGTCACATGGAAATCTTCTGGGGTTGGATTTTCTAGTTGTTGTAGTCATATTTAGTTACTATATTTAGTTGAGTCAATAATTGTAACATAAACAAAAATGAGATATGGCAATAATATTTACTTTTACCTCCGAAGGAGAAGATAGATGTCCTGCTCCATGGCGTTGAGCAGACCCCTGCCATAGTGTAATAAGCATGTTATCATATGGAAATATTCACAATAAGCACGAAAAAAGCGAATGGTAACAGTGAAAATCGAATGTTAACTTAAAAAATCAAAACATTTTGTTATTGTAGTCATATTTATTTACTATATTTAACATTTACCTCACGAGGCATAGATTGTGACCTTCCACGGTCACCCTGGACCGTGGAAGTAGAATGTGGCTGTTCACTGCTGCCACCCCCAACAAAATAAATCAATCAATACAAATTGAGTCAATAATTGTAACACACAAAAAAAATGAGATAAGCATAACAGTGTAATAAGCATGATATCACAAGGAAATATTCAGAATAAGCACAAGAAGGATGAGGACTTGGAGACGGCAAGCGAGCATGAATAAATTGTTGAGCTTGAAGAAATGACAAATGCTGACATGAGCAAATGAAGAGAAGAATGATGACATGGCAAGGTGACAAGACAAAAGAGAAGATGGCATGGCAAGGTGACAAGACAAAAGAGAAGATGGCATGGCAAGAAGTCAAGACAGGGCATTGGAGAACAAGGTGACATGGACTTAACAAGCATGAAGTTGAGGACAAGCAATGAATAAGTGTTCCGGAAAAATCTAGATCAGCCATGCCAAAATAGAGCTCAAAGTGCCATAAAGCACGAAAAAAGTGAATGGTAACAATGAAAATCGAATGTTAACTAAAAAAATCAAAACATTTTGTTATTGTAATCATATTTATTTACTTTATTTAATATTTACCTCACGAGGCATAGATTGTGACCTTCCACGATCACCCTGGACTGTGGAAGTAGAATGTGGCTTTCCACTGCTGCCACCCTGACAAAATAAATCAATCAGTAAAAGTTGAGTCAATAATTGTAACATAAAAAAATGAGATAAGCATAACAGTGTAATAAGAATGTTATCACATGGAAATATTCATAATAAGCACGAAAAAAGAGAATGTCCTCGGTTGAAATCGAATGTTAACATAAAAAATAGAAACATATAGTTTTTGTAGTCATGTTTAGTTACTATATTTAGCATCTACCTGATGAGGCATAGCGTGTTACCTTCCACGATTACCTTGGACCGTGGAAGCTACATCTATTCGATTTAAGTTGTAATCGATCAACAACTCTTCACCTGGAAGTATTGGTTTTGTTGCACATACAAATATTCGCGTCCCTCAAATTCGCAATTCAGTTGCTTAGTTGTTGTCACTAGCCGTGTACTATTTATAAAGCCAACAACATTTCCAGACACTTTTGGTCTCCCATCAATATACATAGTCGCCCCTTTGTTTTTATTGTTTTCGGCTAGTTGTATATAATTTGCGGCAACTCCGTATCTCCTCATACTTCGAGTATATTGGACCAAGATCAACCAGTTATTGTATTTGTATAATGGTCCGACATAATCCATCAATTCAGTTATAGTGCCATAGAGAACCTTTATGCCATCCATGGAAAATAGCCCCAATCCTTGTAAGGATGAAGGAGCAATGCGATACATCCTCCCATTGATGAAGAAATCTATGTCCACTTGGGGTAGCTTTTTAGGTACCCATCATTGCACTAGATGTCTATACCTCAAGGGAAACTCAATGTCACCTATGCTTTCAACATCATAATTACATGAACCTCCATTGGCAATAAAATATTACATGCGTCTACGAAATATTTTCCTTCCCTTTTTCAGATCTAGTTGATATAGAACCGCTAGATCTATTACAACACGCCTCACTTTCAACCTCTCCGAGTATATCTTCATCATTACTTGAGGAAGATAGATCTGACAGATACCTATTTGGTGGTAGCTACACTCGATAAAACAAGAATATAAGTTACCAAGCGGATATAATTTAGCTTGCAAATATATTTACTTGTAATGTTTTAATATCAAAAACTATTTCTTCCCAAAAACGTTATCAAAAGCTATTTTTCTCTCAAAGGTGTAATTTCTTTTAGAGCTATTTATATTTGAATTATTTTTAAGTATAAGACACGTTTTGATTTGATTTGGAATTTTCTCACAACACAGATATAGAAGTGTGTTTCTTGGGCCACTTGACTAGTTAATGCATGCAAAGAGGTATGGGGTTCCCCCTCATATAGATCATGTTGGGGATTCAATTTGGAACGGGCGGTGTTCATATTGCTTCATTCATAGATTTCCCACCGAAACTCGGCGACGTTAGTCTAACACTCCCCTCTTCCATAGTGGTTTGATATGCAAGTTTCATCATGCAAGGTACTCCTTCTCTAACTATGTGCTACATGTGCGCAATGGTACTCTATTGTATGACAACGTGGTCACGAAGGTCCAACTCTCCTCCTCAACATAGGTCCTTAGTTCCATCACCAACCTCCATGAAGTATCCTCCTCAACCCAAGCATCATCAACCCAAACCGAGATATTGATATTGCTAACCAAGGCCAAGCATCTACCCAAACCGAGAGATTGATATTGCTAACCAAGTCTAAGGAGACCTACTGCCTGTCTACTGAGGTGAGAACACTTTTGGAGTAATCCCAAAAATCTAACACATAGTTTTCCCTAAAATGAATAATTATATCTAAAAACTAGGTGGCCATGTGTATTACTCACTCATTATCCTTGCCAAAAAATTTAGGTGCATGCAGTTAATACACATGAAATTTATAACATCATGTCCATAAAAGAAAAATGACTATGGAGTAACATAATTCCCTACAAAACTTCTTTTTGATTCAAAGTGAAATTCTCAATGTAGATATGAGTTTTGATTGCTTGAAGTTGAATGAACAAAAAACTTTACAAATTTAATCGTCAACAAGCAAATGTATTACCCATTTTCGTGTTTGCACCCTTATACCAACGGAGACAACCACATGAAAGTGGTGTCTTCCAATAACATATTGGTTGATTAGTTGGGGGGTCTATATGCTTTCTTGGTATACAATGTTAAACAGTTAGAAACTCATATAATATGGAACCTTAGAATAGCGTCGAACGCTTTAACTTACACCAAATTTGGTCATCGTTTGCCCATTTTTTCCAAATTTCATGCAATTTCATACATGGAGGGAAAGTGGGCCCATGCAAAAATTGTCCAAAATTGGGCTAGATTAGGTCAATTTTGCAAAATACACAGCATGTTTTTTTAATTTCAAGCATGAAATGAGGTGGAATAGCATTGGGTATGACTCCCACTCCCTACCATGCATGTTTGAAATTGTAAAGGATTTGGACAAATTTGTAACATTTTGTTAGTGATTTTAGCTATGGGGAGAGGGTTTAAATGATAAGAATCAACCTTGGTGGAGGGGGAGGATTGTAGACATTATTTCCCCTCTCTCCATGCAAGAAAACTCACAAAAATTGACGAATTTTTTCCTCCCTCCGTGCCTGATTTTTTTTAAATAGGATAACAAGGTGAAATGTCACCAAATTTAGACCAATTTTAGGTAGTTTTGAGTGGTTTTGCACATGGACGCGGATAGGGTGATGTTGGATCCTGAATCGTCTTACACTACCCAACACCATTTTCTTACCATTGCTATGGTATTCTGCGGCATGGAAATATCGAATTTGTTTGGTCGTGATGGTAGGGTCCAGGCTCGTTCTCTATCAAACGGGCGATGGATGGGTTCAGGGCTGGCATTTGACTGGCAAAATTCCCGTTATGGGTTATTTTTCCCCTCAAATATGGCCTATATTTTGTATAAACCCTCAGAAAAAATGAAGTAAAGTGTGGAAACAGTCAAAACCGTGGGATTTATCCCAAATTCCTACAATGCTAGGGTTGATGGGCTTACCGAAATCATTGGGCCATTTGTTATCCTCTGGGCTACCGCCGGATTGCCTCCCCTAGGAACGACGGTATCCTCTGGATTGGTATCCACTGCTCCTCGATTTACCACTGCTCTGCTCATCAAATTACCAGTGCTCTGATGCTGCCAATAAACTAGTGCGCGGGAGTGAACTTGTTCTTTGTTGTTTTGCTCTGGATGCTACTAATGAACTAGTGCGCGGGGCGGCGGGAGTCTTTTCCCTCTATGTTTTTTTGTTTTTTTATTTGCATATTTTATGTTTTGTGTTTTGTTTTGTTTTTTTATTTGCATATTTTATATTTTGTGTTTTGTTTTGTTTTTTTATTTGCATATTTTATATTTTGTTCCATTTTAAATAAATTTTAGTTAAACAACTCTATGTTTTTAATTTAATGTAATTTAATTCAATTTAATGTAATTTAACTGGGATTTTGTCATAATTTGTATTGGTTGCATTGCTTATAGTGAGATCCTCTGCATAAGAACCTTCAAGGACTAATATGATGATGATGACGATGATCACGGTGATGATGATCATGATCATGATCATGATGCTAATGATGATGATGATGATGAAGACCAGGAAGATGATGGTGATGATGACAACAATGATGATGATGATCATCATCATCATTATCTTTGTCGTTGTCATCACCATCATCATCGTCGTCTTCATGATCATCATCATCATCATCTTCACAATCATCATCATTGTCGACGTCGTCATCATCGATCGCCATCGTGATCTTCTTCATCATCGTCATCTTCCTTATCATCATCATCATAATCATCATCTTCATCGTCAACATCTTCATTATATATCATCATCATCATCTTGATCATCATCATCATATTCGTCGTCATCATCATAATCATCTTCATCTTCATCATCATATCCATCATCATCATCATCATCATCATCATCATCATCCAATTCATCATCATATCCATTATCATGATCATCATCTTCATCATCATCATCATATATATTCAAGTACGTCATCATCATCATCATCTTCATCATCACAATTTTAGGGGGAGCTCATCATCATCGTCATCTTCATCATCGCCATGATCATCATCTTCATCACCACCACCATCATCATCTTCTTCATCATTATCATCATCATGCCCTCCATATGACTAAGTATGGGAAAATTAGTCAAAACTGCCCTAAGAGAATGCTCGCCATAATTCATGGTTTGAAGATAATGCCCGCACCTTCATACCAAGCTATAGCTTGTTGAAGTGGCTATCTAGTCATGGTCTCAGTTATCCTTAATAATTTTTTAGGAGAAAGATATAGGCCTGCGAAAACAAGGTTTCAGGATAAACCTTGAAGAATTTCCTGAAAATGACTAAGTGTTGGAAAAACTGGCTCATGTGACCTCACAGAAATGCCCGCCATAAATTGTGGGTTGAAGAAAATTCCCACACCATATGGTCATCTTGTAGGTTTGTGTTTTTTCTACCCAACCATGGTCTCATTTTGTCCAAAGAGACTCTGAGGAAGAAGATATGGATCTGCCAAAAGTGTGTCCTAGCTTGATTTGCACTGCTCCAGAAAAATGTCCATCGAGGAGAGAGAAAGAGGTCTCAGGGGATGAAATTGGTGTAGATGGAATCATCTTGTTGGCCTCTATCCATTGGGTGTCTTTCCAAGTTGATGAAAATAAAAATCTCCTCATTTTGACCTAGGGTTTGACAATTTTGTCTTAGGGTTGAATTGGTAGTTTAAAAAGCTAGTGTTGATTGAATGTTTTGGTAGGTCATTATCTTCTTGGACATAGACCTTTTATCACGAATGATTCAATGGTCAAGTGTGTAAATCCTCCACCTAAAAGCTTATTGTTGAATGTGGTTGTCATTGATGTCACTTCAATAGCAACAGTTGATGCAGTTCCATCTTTAGATTATATCAGTTGGGCGGTAAAAGTTTGGATTAACTAACTCAGGAGTAAAATGAATGTAATTTTTTGTTTAATTATAAACAATAAATATACAAACTAAATATGTGAATATTCAATTTAAAGTTATTTTTAAAACAGGGTAATTGACGGAGCCCAAGACGTCTCCAAACAACGAGGAAGTTAATTCTTCCTCTTTAAAAATGCATAGCTTGTTTTCAATATATAGCTTTTCATTAATATAAATTTTTTGGATGATTTTTCATTCGAAATTTTTTTTTAAGGGAGGTTGCCTTCTTATGGTGTATTTTTGAATTGTTTGTTTTCTTCAACTAAATTAGTGTCAATGAGAGAATCCATCTTGCATGCATGAGTCTTAATATTTAGAATATAAGATTAACTAAATAAAACATTTGGCAGATTGAAAATTAAAATCTTTAATAAAAATTTCAATAATGAAAGGTAATTTCTTTAATAACACTTTACTATTGAAGGGCATGTTTGAAACTAAACGTTTTGTGATGGTTAAAGTAAGAGTTGAAAATGCCATAAAAAATTGATTTGAAGGGTAAAGATAAAATGAATTTCCAACCCTGCCTGCGTGCAATCATGAAGCCCAATCATGAAAAGAACCAAAATGAGTTTATTGATTGTTTGATCTAAGAGTTAAGAGTTCTCAAAATATTGATTAATGTTTGATCTAAGAGTTAAGAGTTCACATATTAATTCAGGATTAATTTACTTATAGAACCTTTTTTTTCAACGAAAATAAACTGCCTTGTTATTCATTAAGTGAATCAAAGAAACATACAATAAAACCTATCCCAAGGATAGAATATTTGAAAACAGATTATAAAATCTTTTACAATAAATCTGATAACGCTTGCCACCATTCAATAATATACCATCATAACCATGGTTGCTGATAACATCATAAAAATAACACAGATACAGAGTAAATCTTAACCAAAAATCCCTTAAAGCGGGTGCATCAAATTTACAAAATGGATCATAAAAGGTAGCCTAATTAATAAAGACGAACATAAAACATTTCCCCCGGATGGTGATCAGTGAAAGGGGTAACCTGAAGAATACCATCTGCCAAATGTAATCCCTTCTTTGACAATAAATCAGCTCTATGACTGAAAGAACAAGAGATGTGTTCTATAGAGTAGTCGTGAAATTGTTCCAACAAGGTGGTAATTTACTTATAGAACCATAATGAATTTGTCAAACATACATACTATAGAATCAAATAACAGAGAAATCACAACATTACAATTAACAGAATATAAAATAATATTGCACTACATTTAAGAAACCAAATCACAAGCCCAACAAATAGTTACTAGTGTTATAATGATTTGAATATTGAGAAATCATAATGCAATATTTCAATAGAAGTATCCATTTCTTACAAATTGGATTTCAAAGAGGCTTTCTTCTTGAACCAACAACTCATGTGCAAACTATGAAACTAGTCATGCTTTACTTATTATCCTTTGTAGCAAAGTGAGAAGTGGAGGAATTAAGTAATCCTACAAATTACCACAACTAAGAAGTTTAACCAAAGCGTTCTACTTGCAGGGCCAAAGTGTTTTAATACTTATAGAAATAGATTTAAATGCCCAAGGAATATACACAAATCTTATATCCATTGATATATCTAGAATTTTTAGAAATAGATTTAAATGCCAGAGGAATATACATAAATCTTATATCCATTAATATACCTTCGTCAATATTTCTGATTACAATTGCCGATATACAGCTATATACCAAATAGACCAATATTTGTTGTTGATTACATCAAATGTTTATATCACTAATACGATAGAATCCTACTCCTTAGAACCTCAATAACATGAGCTTCTATTTTACAAAAAAGATAATAACTGTGTGCATACCAAAAATTAATATAGACCAACAGAAGGGCCTTGGAGAATTAACAAAAAACGAAACAAGTAAACCTAATCAGACAAGTAAATATAAAAAACCGTGGTGGGTGGGCCGCGTGGTTCCCTCAACCAGTCTCCATTGGTTTTGCCCCTAAGGCTGAAGGCGGGATGTCAGATGGAGGGGACTGTCCAGAACCTACAAAAGTCGTTGGGCTCCCCTCGCGCCGGAGACGTTCAATGGCTTCACGTTGTTCATCATGGAGCCTTCGCATCTGTACGATCAATTCGACATTGTTACTTGTGAACTTCCGCTCCATGCTATCCTCGATTGACTTCTTCAAGGACTCAGGGTCCTGTTTGTCACATTTCCCCTCCAGCTTCTTCTAAAGCTCTTCCATGTCCTTTTCTAACTTCTCCATTCTTTGGCTAAGTGCATCAATGGCGCTAGTCCTTCCAACAGGGCCACGACTGCTACCTTCCGCCATTATATAACACAGAGCTAGCTCTGAAGAATTGTTGTAACAAATCCTCTCGTATGGGAGCTCGCTGCCACTAACCAGAGCGCTGGTCAGAATACGGTGCCTGCCCAAACGATGAGGAGGGCTAGTGGAGGGAACAACCAAACGATGAGGAGGGCTAGTGGAGGGAAAAACCGCAAAAGATAGACCTATTTGAGACAACATTTTGGGAAAAAACCAAGGAACGGGGGCATAAGCAATTTAAAGGAGTGAAAATGAACAAAAAAACCCTAAACACCGGGATCAGTAGAAATATCTACAAGCCTCGAAATTAAAGATCAAAGTACTACAAAGAGGGTTATATGACATTACCAGTAAGAGACCTTATGCGAGAGTAGAGACTCGAGACCTTACCCTATCCGAGACCATGTGCGAGACCTTACCCTGACAGACCTTTGAGGTGACTGATGGGAGAGATTGGCTGCTAGGGTTCGAATAGGCTATCCAAAAAGTCTTTGATGTACCTTGTTGAATAAGCTATCCAACCATGGTCTCATTTCTTCAAAAGAGTACTTTCAATTTTCTTTATGATGGTCATATATGCAAAATATCAATCTGCCAAAAGTAGGAAAAATATTATTTTGCATATCAAGAACTAAAGAAAAATTGGCTAAGTGTCAAGATCAGAGAGTTGAAAAGGCATTTGGAAATGCCCAACAAAGAGTGACCTTATGCTGATAATTTTTCTAGATGACATGGGCATGTTCCTTGGTGATATGGCCATCCAATTGTGATATCAGTTCCCTCCTTGGTGCTCTCACGTGCGAGCTATTTGTCTCCCAAAAGCAGAGAAAAACTTGATTATTTATAAAAAGGCTTAAGGGTTAAAAGCTCCATTATGCCCGCAGGGGCTAAAGAAATTCCCACAAGAGCTAAAATATGCCCGCAGGGGCTGAGATTAATCCCACAGAGGCTTAGGGATGCCCACAAGGAGTGAAGTTAAGCCCGCAGGGGATTAAGGATGCCCGCGGGGGCTGCGGTAAAGTCCGTAAAGCCCGCAGGGACTTAGGGATGCCCGCAGAGGGTGAAGTTAAGCCTGTAGGGGCTTAAGGATTCCCACAAAGGAATGGCAAGTTTGTTAAACTTTGGAATTTGACTAGGTATGGAAAAATTAGTCAAAATTGCTCTAAGAGAATGCCCGCCATAACTGATTGTTTGAGGAAAATGCCCACACCATCATATCAGGATATGCCTTGTTGAATAGACTATCTAACAAACCATGGTCTCATTTATTCAAAAGATTGTTTTATGACAAAGTTATAGATCTTCCAAAACAAGGGTTCAAGCAGTTTTAGACATTTTGAAAAATGGCTAAGTGTTGAAAAATTGGTCAAAACTGCTAAAGAGAATGCCCGCCATAATTCATGGTTTGAATAAAATGCTCGCACCATCATATCAGGATATACCTTGTTGAATAGGCTATCTAACCATGGCCTCATTTCTTCAAAAGACTGCTTTATGACAAAGTTATAGATTTTCCCAAACAAGGGTTCAAGCAGTTTTAAACATTCTGAAAAATGGTTGTGTTGGAAAATTGGTCCAAATAGCCTTGGGGAAATGCAAGCCGTACCTCATAGGTGAATGGTAAAAATTATTTGAAACTATCATGTTGTAGCTTGTTGAAGGGGCTATCCTACCATGGCCTAAGTTCTCAAAAAGAATGTTTGATGACAAAGTTAAAAGTCTGCCAAAACAGGGTATCAGGTTGTTTTGCACCAAAGGGAGTAAAACTACCTAAGTGGCCTCAGTAAAATGCCCGCCATTATTCATGGGTTAAAGTAAATGAACGCACCATATGGTCAGGATGTAGCTTGTTGTTTGGTCTACCTGACCATGGTATCATTTTTCCTCAAGCATGTTTGAGGAGAAAGTTATAAGTTTGCCAAAATAGGGTATCCGGATAAACTTTGGAGAAATTCCTGAAAATGACTAAGTGTTGGAAAACTGGCTCAGGTGGCCTTAGGGAAATGCCCACCATAGTTTGTAGGTTGAAGAAACTGCCCACACCATATGGTCATCTTGTAGGCTGGTGTTTTGTCTACCTGACCATGCCCTCATCTTGACTTGAAAGTTCCTGAGGGAGAAGTTATGGATCTTCCAAAACAATGTTTTAGGCAGATTGGACCAAGTCTAGGAGAGTGCAAAAATTGTCTAAATGTAAAATCACTAAAGCTTCCTAAGTCACCTCAGTAAAATTCCCTCCATTTATTGTGGTTGATGTGTTAAATCATTTTGAGAGTATGGATCTATAGAATGTTGTATTGTGCATCCAACCATATCAATGGTTTGTCCAAAGAGTTTCTGTAGGTGAGGATATTGATCTATCGAAAGTGCCTCCTAGACTAAATTGCACTACTCCAGTAAAATTCCCGTCGAGGAGAGAGAAAGAAGCTTTGGAGGATGAAATTGGTATTGATGGAATCACCTTGTCGGCCTCTACCCATTGGGTGTCTCACACTTAAAATGTGATGAAAATAAAAATCTCATCATGTTGACCTAGGGTTTGACAATTTTGTCTAAGTATTGAATTAACAGTTTGGAGGTACTCTATTCTCAAATGCCCGCCAGATGATGTGTGTGTATCAAAACGTTTAAAAGGTGACATGAATTCGGTCCTTGTTGAGGTGGTTATCCATCCATACTTTCAGTTTTCCTTATGATGGTCATATAGGCAAAAGATCAATCTGCCAAAAGTAGTAAAAATATTATTTTGCATATTAAGAACTAAAGAAAAATTGGCTAAGTGTCAAAATCAGAGAGTTGAAAAGGCATTTGGAAATGACCAACAAAGAGTGCCCTTGTGCTGATAATTTTTCCAGATGACATGGGCATGTTCCTTGGTGATCTGGCCATCCAGCTGTGGTATCAGTTCCCTCCTTGGTGCTCTCATGTGCGAGCTATTGGTCTCCCAAAAGCAGAGAAAAACTTGATTATTTATAAAAAGGCTTAAGGGTTAAAAGCTTCATTATGCCCGCAGGGGCTAAAGAAATGCCCACAAGGGCTAAAATATGCCCGCAAGGGTTTATCTATGCCCGTAGGGGCTGAGGTTAAGTCCACAGAGGCTTAGGGATGCCCGCAAGGAGTGAAGTTAAGCCCGTAGGGGCTTAACTAAGGATGCCCGCAAGGGCTGAGGTTAATCCCATAGAGGCTTAGGGATGCCCGCAGGGAGTGAAGTTAAGCCCGCAGAGGCTTAATTAAGGATGTTCGTAGGGGCTGAGGTTAAGCCCACAGAGGCTTAGGGATGCCCGCGGGGAGTGAATTTAAGCCCACGAAGGCTTAATTAAGGATGCCCACAGGGGCTAAGGTAAAGCCCGCAGGGGCTTAGGGATGCCTGCAGAAGGTGAATTTAAGCCAGCAGGGGCTTAAGGATGCCCGCGGGGGCTGTAATTAAGCCCACAGAGGCTTAGCGGATACCCGTAGGAGGTAAGGTTAAGCCCGCAGGGGCTTAAGGATGCCCGCGCAGGCTAAAGTTAAAGCCACGGGAGCTTAAGCATGCCCGCAAGGTGCTTTCCCGCATAAGCCCACGAAGAGGCAAGGGGCGTAGGGTTATTGCCCGCATAGGGAGAGCCCAGATGGATGAAGCCAGCAAGCCTAAGAAATCCAAAGAATTTTTTCTTAATTAATTAAAAATATGAAATAAACAGAATCACAAATAAAATATTAATTATCATATTTGAAGAGGCATGATAATGAAAAGGCATGAGCACAGTTTGAAGAGATGCAAAGTTTAAAAGATGAAGAATATATATAGCAAATGTGTCGAAAATTGTCTTAAAAGTATGTATTTATAAATCGACGATCACCGATCCATCGCCGCAAATGCATGAGTTGACTCGCGCGTAAAAAGCAAAGAGTCGTTGGAAGTTGGCATTGGTTTGGCGGGTGTGCAAAGATAGTCATAGGTCGTCAATATAGAGACGAAAGTGCACTGAAAATTAAAAACATGTCGATATTTCCACAATTTTTTCGCCATGATAAAAAAAAAATGAAAAGACATCTTAAATTTCATTGTATTAACCCACGAATGTTCAAAACATGGAAATATTTCATGGAAAAATCCGCCCAAATGTACTAGTGACCTCCACCACCAGGAGGGGGTGGG
This sequence comes from Larix kaempferi, assembly GCA_027924585.1. Taxonomy (NCBI): domain Eukaryota; kingdom Viridiplantae; phylum Streptophyta; class Pinopsida; order Pinales; family Pinaceae; genus Larix; species Larix kaempferi. The sequence continues at coordinate 12,337,457 of BSBM01000444.1, read as the reverse complement.
CCATTATGGCCAGAAGGGGGTGGTCCTCCACCGAAAGGTAGAGGTCCACCTCCTCTGGGATTGTATGGGGGTCTTCCGCCTTCAGTGGAAGGTGGAGGGGGACCAAACGGAGGTGGTGGTACCTGAGGAATGGTTGGTGGGGGTCCATGTTGTAAAACATTTTGATGCCCCCATAGAGTGTATGGATTGCCGGGATAAGATATCCCGTAGGGTGCGTTTCCAGGATTGAATTGTCCCGACACAGGGTTAAGATAACCTGGATACGCTTGACTCCATGGTGGTTGAATTACATTGGATGGTCCCCCAACATGGGACAATCCCGTGGTGGATAGGCCGGCAGGGAGGGTAGTTCCAACGGAAGGACCGATGGGGACTCCTCCTCCTGGGTTTGGGTTAGGAGACGGGGGTTCGCCCCCCAGCAGTAACGTGCTGACCACTATTCAATGGTTGACCCAACGTAAGTTTTTGATTACCTATCGTGGTAGGAACATTACCCATAAGGAAGGTAGGGGGTAAAGAGTATCCTCCTCATGAATTTTTGGGTGGGGGAGGAGTGGGTAAAGTAACTGTGGTAGTAACGGGTGTGTTGGACTGTTGTCTTTCAATAGATTGAGTCATTTGAAGAATAGAACTGGTCTCCTGTCTAAGGGGTGTACTTGCAGGAAGTGAGGGTTGACCAGATTCATTAGTGGTCATGTGTTGGGTGGGTGATTCCGATGAATCGAAAGATAAATAACGACTCGAGAATGGCTGATATGGAGGTAACGTCAGGTCTTCAACCCTTCGTAAAAGACTTTGTCTTCGAAATTCCTCACCCATAGCACGTAATCGAATCATACGATCACGGTAAGGTGCGAGAGGGTCTTCAAAAGTAGCCCAACTGGGTGGGGATGCAATGGAAAAATGAGCCACTTGGTGGCCCAGAGAAGATGTCCAATATGTTGCAACTAGACCAACAGCTGATATAGGGTCATCCTGGGGAGGATTTATCCATTCCAACGATCCAGGCTCTCCCGTTAAAACGAGAGGTAAGTTTTGTGAAGTGGAAGTGCCCGCCTCTTCACCTTGTGGGGGGTTGGAGGCAGGTGAGTCTGGAGGGGTTGGAGGGAACAACCGTGCTCCAATGTTCAAAGTAGAGTTCTCCACTTCAGGTGACACGACCGTGACGTGTGGGTCCATTCTTACCTTCAAAATTACCTCCTAGTTAAGAGGATATTCTGATGGTAAGTTCAAAATACTGCGGGACCTTCTACAAGGAAAGTCAGCTAGAGTGACTGAAACAGAGCTTTCTCCTAGGGTAATCTAAACAAAAGAAAATAAATCCAGAAAAATCTACACAAACTAAAGCCACAAGAAAACTTATGTGATAGGAGTGGATTCAAAAGCCTGGAACCTCACGGGATTGTCAAGGCTTTGCAACTCGCTATATACCGCAGGGTCCAACAGTAAGACACGACAAGGAGGATTGGGACCATACCCTTTCCTGAATACCCGACTACTTGGACGGCACGTGCGTAGTAATCTCCCCGAGTGTTGTTGTCGGTGTATTTCTCTACCAAGATGACCAAATGGATAGCTCAGTTGGTTTCAAGAATCCTAATGGTGTCTCCTGATATACGCAAGGTACGTGGGAGCTCAAATTCGTAGTGGTGATATCTAATGCACAATCGTACGGCACGAAACCTTCCTATATACTACCGAGTACGTGAAACACCTTTCTATATACGCCAAGTACGTGAAATACCTTTCGATGTATGCCAAGTACGTGAAGTACTTGGTGGGTACGTGAAAGAGCTTCGATATACCTGGTTGGTACGTGAAAAAGCTTCGATATACCGGTTGGTACATGGAAGACTACAATACCCCCGGAATACAATGTTGGCAAATAACGACAGTTGCCACATTTTACGACGTTGGAACACGTCTCTAACTTAACACACAAGTTACTAAATATTTTACCCTAGTTCTACCGTTCATTTTATTTGGATGGTTAGGTGAATGCATGAGGTGAGTGCATAAATGTAAACATAATGCAAGCCCTAACTACATGCAAAAAAATGTCATTTTCTTTTGATGAACTCTATATATGGGAGGGAGAAATCTTCTTTCCAAGTGATTTTACCAAAACAACCAAATGCAACACAATCCCAAATCTACCAAATTTGATAATGAAAGTACTCTTTTCGTTTTTCCGTATTTGCAAGCAAAACACAAAAAATAAACAAGCATCACAATCAAATCTAAGTATTTTCTTTTGTCTTTTCGAATCCAAATGAAACTAAGGAATGAAAAGAGAGAAATTTCCTATCTAGAGTACTCTAACTTTTCAAATTCACTATGATGGCTTAAAAACATAAAAAACCAAAAAATGCATACAATTCTTTCAAGCATGGAATCACTTTTTGTAAAAACTCGATCTTACTTAAATTTTTCAAGAAAATAAATGACTCATAATTCCCGAAAAGCACAAATGACTAACTTGTCTCTCAAACTTTTCAAAAGACTAATGAATGATAAATTCCAACGCATGAACCGATTGCTACAACGATTTTCAAATGCACTTGAAAAATAGTAAAACTGATGCACTTTTAATTTCCCAATGATATGCCAAGATCTCAACTTGATAACAATGATGCTTTTAAGCATGAATAACTGAAAAGAAAGATTAGTTGTACCATTCTAAACACTCAGAAATTCTCAAGAAAATGACAAGCACTCATATGGATTGAAAACACTTAAAACACTCAAAACACTCGAATTACTCAATCAAACAACTGAATGCAAGCAAAGCTAAATAACATGCGCAAAGGAGGTTTGGGATCTAAGCCAATGGAAGAACTAGATCAGGTGAGGAGAGCAGGGAAAGCAAGGTCAAGCGGATGAAGGTGGGGAAGACCAAAGTGTCCACCACTACCGAAACTCAAACTCGTCCAAAATGGAACCCAAAGCCACTCTGAAACAACCCAACAAAACCAAACATCAACAATGCAGTATCAAAAAAGTCCCCGATTGGAAGATACAGTGCAAAGGGGGTCTGTAAGAGAAACCAAAACTCAAAAAATGGAGAGGGATAGCTCAAACCCTAGGCTTGAGGGCTCGGCGTAGGCTGTGTTCAAGGACAGAGCGCCCGGCGCAGAGCATGCACAGGGGTTTAGCACCAACGACGCAGAATACAAACAGGGATTTAGCACCGATGGCGCAGACCATAGAAAGAAAAAGGGCGCCTGTGAGAGGCGGGCGCTCTGGTTACACTGCCCAGGTGCATCGGGCGAATTCCCAAAGCAAAAATAAAAAGGATCTCCAAGGATGAACAATGAAATGGTTCAATAATTATACCTATAGACTCAGAGAAAGCTATCAAACCCTTCAACAAGAAGATCTGATGGTGAAAGAGGCTCAGGAGGCAAAAGAATTGGCTTGTAAATAAATCAAAGAATATGGCATTCAATTTGAAAACTTAAATCAACATATGTTCCCCAGTATGGTCGCCAAATTTGTTATCAGACAATCTACCAAAAGTGGACTTAAGGCGTGATCTCTCCAGCTCAACGTAAGTCTAAAACAAATGAGATAGAATATGAAACTACTCTCCTAGATCTAGTTAGAGATCGAGTAATTAATCATCTTACCTTAGATTCATAGATATTTCTCCTCGTTGTTGTCCCGAGGTTCACGGTTGTCAGATCTCAACTGCAAAACCTGTCAAGACACATACGAACAATACAAACAGTAAAGCATGCCTAAACACTAACTAGTCTAAGTAAACAGTTGAGGAGGCGAACTATAAATATCATTAATACAATAACATTTATGGAAAGCATTTATATTACTATATAAAAGTGAGGAGTACAATCGAAGAGATGATTACAACTGATGCCTCAACGTCGCAATCTCCTTCTGACAAGCCAAACCAAATTTCCTAGAGAAAAGTAGGTGCCTCCAAGACTAAGGTGTAGAACTACTGAGATAATTTCACCAGCATATGAGAGTACTATAGACTTCCCTCTCTTGGAATGGAGAGGGCTCTTTCATTTATAGGGCCAAGTGGATAGAGTAGGTTGAGGATCATGGGGAGAGGGTTGAGGGATCCTTCCGAAAGGTTAGGGAATCGAAGGCCAGCTCACTTAGGAGTTAGGGATAGATATCCATGTCATCCATCTTCTAGAACTCGCTCGAAATCTACCTTTATCTCATGAAACTGACTCTGGCGCATATCGCATGAGGGCAACCTACGCCGGCGCATTTTGCTCAAAGACAACCTGCGCCGGCCTAATCAGGAGTGTAGATAAAGGTCATCAACTTCCTCTAAATGACTAACTTGATCATGGGACTTCAGGGATTTAGGCACTGAGGTTACATGGGTGTATATTTTGGGTGTAACAAGACCCAAAAAGATCTCGCATCTATCACATTCTTTGGAATTGGCCAATTCATAATGGCTTCAATCTTTTCTGGATCCACTGATATTCCTTCCTCTGAAATAATGTGACCCAAATAATGAATTTTATTTTTGTAAAAATCACATTTACTTAGCTTTGCATACAACTTATGCTCCTTTAGTGATTGCAAAGTCATTTTTAAATATTCCTCATGCTCTTCTTCATTCTTAGAGTAAATAAGAATGTCATCTAGAAAAACAAAAACAAACTTGTCCAAATATTTGTGGAAAATGTTATTCATGAGACAAATGAAGGTAGTCTTCCTCTCATAGGCTCGTTAAACTTTTTACATGGTTGGGCTTATTAAGTTTTCTATCTTTCTTAGACTCATTAAAACAACAAGAAGGCCATTCTTTTACCAAAAATAATAAGGGATAAGAAAGGTATATCACATCTTTTTCGGTTTCAAAGGCAGTTTCAGTCAGTCATATCCTTGAACACAGCACCTACTTGAGTCTTTCATGTTAGTTGGGTTTTTAGTTTTTGGCCTTAGGGTGAACCTGATCTCCGAGTTCTCAACTCCCCTAGTTGGTTATTCTTCCAACCATATGGAGTGTCTGTTATGTCTCCTACATCGCAGACTTATATCATTTTCCCCTCATGTTGAAAATTGCCTAAGTCACTTTGTGTCGTGCTCACTGTTCAAGGATACAGTCTGTGTCGGCCATTCTACAGTTTACCTTGACATCATGTGTCGGCCATCCTAGTGTCAGTTTCTTTCATCTTGTTACTCTTCCTACTCCACATCATCTCATACATGTGAGTGTTCCTCGTGTTGGATGATGGAGGATGCATTAATGCCTCCCTTCCAGCAAACTTCTTCCCATCGACTTCAGCTCATTATGCTCTGGAAATGAAGTTTAGAGATTCAGTTAATACCTTGGGGATTGCAGTCATCAGTGGCATTTTCCCTTGCTGTTGAATAATGGGGATACATCAATGTGTCTTATTCGACAGGATTCTCAAGTGTTTGACTTCAAGTCCTCTTATTCACACTTGTTGGATCGTACTAGGTACCTTTGGCCCCATTATCATTATCGATGGAAGCCCTCGCGTTTGTTAATGGTATACATCAATGACCGGTAATTAAACGATACCCCCCATGTTCGACTTTCAGCTCATTTATTCGCATGGATAGGGTTTGTACCTTGGGTTGTTTGGATGAAGACCTTGGGACTCTGATAGCATCCCCATATTTTATTGCCCGAGCTGCGCAAGACTAAGCCTCACTTATTTTGGCTCTTCATGAGATATAGATCCAGTTTGTTGTTGTGGCTATGATCTCTCATTTTGACATGGATCCACGCTTGTATTTCAGTGGCCATGCTATATATATATATCTCGTAGTTATGTATCGGAGATCATGTTGCATTATGCTACACATCTATATGATGTCAAGATTGTAATTTGCTCGTTGACCTTGATCGTTGTTTTAGGTGTTTTTGTGACTTGGTTCTGCGGTTTCTTGCTCCTCCTCTGGCTTGGAATTATAATGTATTTCGGCCATCGTTTCCCTCTGACCTCACACATTAGGGGGCATCTGTTATAGGTCAAATCTACACTTCTCCGTCCGTGATCACATTGCCCTGTTGATCACACAAAAGGACAGTAAGGATTGAAGAGGTTGATTGACCTGGATGACTTGCTACTAGAAGTACACTCTTCAGCTGAAAATATTGCAGTTTCTCCTTATTTTACCTCATGCATGCCCCTCTTTGTATAGCAAACCAGCGTACACCTTGAGAAAATACTCTACTTTGCTCAAGGAAAACCAGTGTACATCTCTCAAAATGTTGTAAAACACAGAAGTTACTTTCTATATGCTACTCTTGTTGTATGAAACATGCGTACATCTTAAGATGAAATCAAAAATATATTAATTTGACGAATTGGGATTAGTTGAAGTTGGTTCTGCAACTTCCCCAACCTCCCAATTCAACTACCTCTCAAATCCAATTGCTTACCTTGTCCCATAAATACAAGGAGGATCCATGAGAGGGGTTACACATAAAGGGTGAAAACCTTGAAAGAATGCTTTGAGTATTGTTACGCTGGAGGAATTCCCAAGTCTGAGTAAAGAGCAAGAGCCCAGGATCCGGTTGCAGAAGCATCTCTACACGTCAGGTATATTGTACTGATTCATGTTTCTTTGACAATAAAAAAGTCGAAACACCCTTCCTGTCCCAAATCGAATGTCTACTAGATTGTATATTCATTTGGATTAGTATCTTGTTATATTTAATGATCAAGTTGTTTATTCTTTCATCATATTTATTATATCCAAGATACGCTGAGGAAGGTATCTTTTGTGTTGCAGCTTCGTCAAACAAAAGATCAAGCGGGAGATCAAGCGAAAGACCAAGTGAAAGCTAGGACCAGCAGTCGATAAGAGGTAATTGTTTCAATCTCGATCTCTTTATTTTTTAGTAACTAAATGCAATACAATCAATGTGTTTACCTGTCGACCCCGCCGAGTTGGTAGTGTCCATCTCCTCACTATAAGGTAGAAATCCTGAACAACCGACTAGCGACTCCAATGGGGAGTAACCGTGTGTTTTTCTGCTCTAGGAGACCTAGTTAGGTTTTCTTCCAGCCCATTTTTCAGTCTTTTTTATTGTCTAAGAGGTCTTGTAGGTCTTTGTTACATGTTCTTTGTGCTTGATTCATCTTAGTTGACTGTCTGCAAAGCCTGTTTGTGCCCTTCTGAGGCATGTACACTGGTCCACCCTAATTACAGTAGCGTTTGTTACCTCATGAACGCCCCTCTTTGCACTGCACAGTAGTGTACCTCTCCTGATGTACGCTGGTTTCTACACTGCACGGTAGTGTATTTTCCTGTAGTGTCCAGTTTTCTGTTAGGGTTTGATTTCTAAGCCTTTGGTTTCTTTTCCAGCCTGTTGCTTTGCTTCCTTCACTGACCCCTGAGACCTCCCATGTCTCTATTGAGTCTTGTTTGCCTCTCCGATGTCTTTTAGTTTGTTTTTGCTTGCTTGAGTCTTTGTTTAAGTGTCTTCACTGCTTTCTAGGACTTTTTGAAGCTTATGCACTATTCTCTTTTGGACATAGTTGTACACTATGGCCCTAGTTGCTTGTTGCAGTCATACAAACCTGCGTCATTATCGTTAGTTGTTTGTGGCAACAATAGCACGCTTTCTCTTTGTCTTATCCTTTCCATTAGGGTTTAACCTTCAATTTTGAGTTCTTAGGGTTGCTTTCGAAAGGTTTCTTGGTTTAGATACTTTCTGATTGTCTTATCAGTTCAGTCCAAGTGAGTCAAATCTTTCTAGTTTTCTCTCTTTTGAGTCCGTGTGTTGCTAAAGTCATTCTTGGTTCGCTTGTTTATTTTTGTTTGGCTTAGTGTTTTCTTAGGGTTTTGATTCTTAGGAGCAACCTATTTAGGTTTGTTGTTCTTTCACGAGTCTCTTTTCTCTACTTCTTTTACATTATATTTCCAAGCCTCAAGTTTTTCTTTTGCAAAAACTTGGTAAGTCAAGTCTTCATCGAGTCTCTTGATTCGTTTGCTTTGAGCCATTTAGATGTTTGTCTTACGCACGCTTTATATTTAGATCTTGCTTGATTTTGTACAAGTTCTCTTTCTTTTACATTTATCAGAAAAGACAAAAAATTGTTCAAGTAGCTTAGTAGTAAGGTCTTGCATTGTTTTAAAGTAGCATAGTTTGCTTTGAAATATTAAAAGAAAAATACAAAAAAAGTTTGATTTTAGGATTGCCTAGTTTTCGATTTTTTGAAAGAACATAAACGGAAAAGAGAAAAAAATTTGTGAATTTGAAAGCATTACTTTACATGCACTTTACTTTCATAACAAACCATTCCACACACCGCACTACAACCCTTGAGTAACAAGTAACCCTTAAAAATAAATATTAATAAAATTTACTAGCAACATTTTTCTTTTTAGGTATACACATCATCAACTAGCTTAGGCTAGAGTTTCGGACTTAAATCACCTTAAACGATCCAAAACTGGCTTCATTACTCAACAATCGTAGTACAAATTTCATTTAGGTAAATCCATCTCTATCAAATAGTCCTAGGAAACTCTACTTAGACTAGAGCTAAGCACGATGTCGTGGGCGATTGGAACTGTTGAGGATATCCCCTCACTTTCTTCTCAACCATAAACCAAATTTGACTCGCGTACGGGGGTCCTTTCGGACTTCGGCCGTTGCTACCCTGCCCATGCGTTTCGACTAGGCTGACGACTATCCCCCCAGGTTATTTCGTATTGATGGTAGCCTTAGTATCAGACCTCTAGGATTCTACACAGGTAAAGTGGGCGGTTATTCCCACTTCACCTCGGACAAACATGGAAGGTAACCCTTTGGCAGTAATCCCGAGAAGGCGGTTTGGTGATTCAAACGCTTGCACCCAATGGACCTCCGAAGGACGCCATGTAACTGACCGTCGATACTCTGTTAGTCTGTTATGGGCCTTAATCATCCCAAACTTACTTCCGAGAGTATTTTCCATTGTTTGCCTCGTTTGATTACCTAGGACCTTTTTTTTAGTGGTGTGCTCTTTTTGCCGTTTGTTTTTAGTTGGCTTTATATATTTCTGATCCGTTGAGTCGAAAACAATGGATAGTATCCCGATGAGCACCAATCAAGGGACCCTTGTTCAAGGGGATCCTTGTGCTTTTCCATTCATTGGGAACATTGGTACTCCCTTAATGGCTACTTTGAATCTCTCGAGATTCACTATAGGGCTACTGGTTTGGTTGTTTTCCACTCCGAACGCCTTGCATGCTCCTGATGCTTCTCAAGTAAGCACCTCACATCAAGAGCATCAGAACCCTATGCCCGCTTCGCCAGTAACATCTTCTCCTTATCTTTCTACCTCATGTGGTAAAAGTAGCAATACTAGTAACCAGCAGTCTAAAAGGAATAGACGGAGGAAGAATAGGAAGAAGATGCCAAAGCAAGGGGGCAGCCACCCGTCCTCTGGAGATCATGCTGGGGGCACCCACCCAACCTCTGGAGGTCATGTTGGGGGAAAACTTTTAGTCACTGGAAATCATACTGAACCTCGCCACCCAACCTCTGAATTTCATGCTGGGGACACCTACCCAACCTCCTTTGGTCATGTTGGGAGAACTCGCTCAGTCACTGTAAATCATACTGAACTCACCCACCCAGCCTCTAAATGTCATGCTGGGGGAACCTACCTAGCCTCTGGAGGTCATGTTGGGAGAAAAATTTCAGTCAATGCAAATCATACTGAAAGCATGTCTTTAACCACTGTTGCTCATGTTGAGGACACTTCATTGATCACTATTGGTCATATTAATGACAAGTCACAAGTTCCTGTGAATCATACTGGAGACACTGAATTAGCCACTGCAAGTCATGTTGAGAATGTTAACATTGTTGACAAACCTAATAAATAGAAGCTTAAGTTCCCTTGTAAGTTTTGCGAGGGAGACCACCTGACCTATTTGTGCCCTGTACTTCCAGAAGTGCAAAGAGTGTGGTCCATAGTTCAAAAGTCTTCTGCTTCTGAGCAACCAGCCACTGCAAGTCATGCTGGGGGCAAGCTGTCAGTTAATGCTAGTCATGCTGAGAGTATTGTTGTTGTAAAGGAGTCTCAGTTTATAGGATGCAAACCAAAGTTCCCTTGTAAACTTTGTAAGGGAGATCACCTTACTCACCTGTGCCTTGCCATTCTAGAGGTGCGGAGAGTGTGGTCCATGTCTGAAGGATCCTCTGCTCCTGAATTGTCTATAGATTCTCAATAGCCAGATCAACCTCTGGTTGATGAAGTGATTGAACCAATGCAATCTTTGATCAACCCCACTCTTTCTTCAGAGAGTGAAGTGATCGAATCGATGCAATCTTCGACCGATCCCATCAGTCCTTCAGAGACTGATACACTTGTCCCTGAAGTCTTCTGCATTACTAGTTCGGATGTTTTTGAAAATGGGGGCACTGCATCTGTGTTGAGTGGACCCCTACCAAGCTCTGGGATCATTTCCTTTGATTGGAATAGTCTAACTGGGCCTCGCCTTCTTTCTGCTACACTTTTCAGATAAAGGTTGATATCGGCAACCATGCGGTTCATCGATGTATTGTAGACGAAGGAGCCTCTGTTAGTATCTTATTCCCTTATGCTTGAAAAAATTTAAGTTTTCCTAACCTTGTTCTAGTTGTTAATTGGCCGTTGACTTTCGATAAACGACCTAGCGAACCGTTGGGATTCCTCCCTCAAGTACCCGTTACTTTGGGTGGAAAAAACAGTCTTAGTTGATTTTATGGTTTTAAAGGATCGTATGGACTTTGATATGATAATAGGGCGTGATTACGTATATACTATGCAGGTTGTGGTGTCTACGCTCTTTCGTGTGATGCATTTTCCTCACAACGAAAGCATTGTCACTATTGATCAGCTTACATTTGTTGATCCCTCTTATTACCCAACTATAGACCAAGTATATCCCTCGCCAGTAGGCACTACCATGTCACAATCAAATTATGTGGCATATTGTTCCTTGAGTCCAATTGCTACTGAGAAGAAGCCTCTGAATTCATGCTTCCCTTCTAGGGACTGGGTCCTGGCAATTTCCCAGGTGATGACTCCATCTGAATCTTTAGATATGTGTTCCATCTGGGATAATATACTTCCCTCTGATGAAGTTTTCCTAAAATCTATAATACAGTCTGCCATTCATTTGGACATTGATCCACCTATGAGCAATCTTTCACCTTCACTTCAAGCTCATTAAAAACAGTAAGGAGTCTACAAGCATTCTTCCACCTTCAATCCGAGCTTGTTAAAAACAGTAAGGAGGCTATGAGCATTTCTTCCATCTTCACTTCGAGCTCGTTAAAAACAGTAAGGGAGTTATGATCATTTTTCTATATCTCCTTTGAGCTCGTTAAAAACAGTAAGGAGGTCACGAGTTTAGTTTTTCGGGCTCGTTAAAACTTTACGAAAAAGATCTTTATAGAGTTCTTTCACAGTCTTGTTTGACTCTTTAAATATGACAAGATTGCCGAGTATAGTTGTCATTTCAGACTCGTTAAAGGATTTGCAGCGACATCCACTTAGGTATAAGTTTACCCATTTTCCAGACCTCTGTGGATCATTTACGAAAAAGGTATACTCTAGTCATACGTGGCTAGAATAGTTCTCCTCTCATTGTTTTATACTTTTTCGGGGGAGGGGACTAACTATATGAAAAAATGACTTTTGGAGCCTCTCTTTAGGGTTTTCAGGCTCTCGAAACATGAAAACACCAAGCAAGCATTTACCTACTCGGGCTCGATGTGAAATCCACAAGAGGGTATATAGAGGATTGTTTAAGTTTTTCAGACTCTATAAATAAGTAAACACCGGCGAGCATTAACCTACTCGGGCTCGATATTAAAATCCACGAGTAAATGTATGGAGGATTATTTAAGTTTTTATGACTCCTTAAACAAGAAAACACCGGTGAGCAAGAACAAATCTTGGCTCAATATTAAAATCCAAAGATCAGTATTATAGAGTATTCGTCTATCTTTTCTTCGAACTCTGTAAAAACTGAAGAAGGTCCTGAGTCTTCCTCCCATGGGCTCATTAAACTTTTTACATGGTTGGGCTTATTGAGTTTTCTATCTTTCTTGGACTCATTAAAACAACAAGAAGGCGATTCTTTTACCAAAAAGAATAAGGGATAAGAAAGGTATATCACATCTTTTTCGGTTTCAAAGGTAGTTTCAGTCAGTCATATCCTTGAACACAACCCCTACTTGAGTCTTCAATGTCAGTTGGGTTTTTAGTTTTTGGCATTAGGTTGAACCTGATCTCCGAGTTGTCAACTCCTCCGGTTGGTTATTCTTCCAACCATATGGAGGGTCTGTTATGTCTCCTACATCTCAGACTTATATCATTTTCCCCTCATGTTAAAAACTGCCTAAGTCACTTTGTGTCGTGCTCACTGTTCAAGGATACATCCTGTGTCGGCCATTCTGCAGTTTACCTTAACGTCATGTGTCGGCTATCCTGGTGTCAGTTTCTTTCATCTTGTTACTCGTCCTACTCCACATCAGCTCATACATGTGAGTGTTCCTCGTGTTGGATGATGGAGGATGCATTAATGCCTCCCTTCCAACGAACTTCTTCCAATTGACTTCAGCTCATTATGCTCTGGGAATGAAGTTTAGAGTTTCGGTTAGTACCTTGGGGATTGTAGTCATCAGTGGAAATTTCCCTTGCTGTTGAATAATGGGAATACATCAATGTCTCTTATTCGACAGGATCCTCAAGTATTCGACTTCAAGTCCTCTTATTCACACTTGTTGGATCGTACTAGGTACCTTGGCCCCATTATCATTATCGATGGAAGCCATCGCTTTTGTTAACGGTATACATCAATGACCGGTAATCAAACGATACCCCCCATGTTCGACTTTCAGCTCATTTATTCACATGGACAGGTTTTGTACCTTGGGTTGTTTGGATGAAGACCTTGGGACTTTGATAGCATCCCGATATTTATGTTATCGCCCAAGCTGCGCAAGACTGAGCCTTACTTATTTTGGCTCTTCATGAGACATAGATCCAGTTTGTTGTTATGGCTATGATCTCTCATTTTGACATGGATCCACACTTGTATTTCAGTAGCCATGTTGTATATATACATCTCTTGGTTATGTATCAGAGATCATGTTGTATTATGTTACACATCTATATGATGTCAAGATTGTAATTTTCTCACTGACCTTGATCATTGTTTCAGGTGTTTTTGTGACTTGGTTCTATGGTTTCTTGCTCCTCCTTTGGCTTGGAATTATAATGTATTTCGGTCATCGTTTCCCTCTGACCTCACACATTAGGGGGCATCTGTTATAGGTCAAATCTGCACTTCTCCGTCCGTGATCACATTGCCCTGTTGATCACACAAAAGGACACTAAGGATTGAAGAGTTTGATTGACCTGGATGACTTGCTGCTAGAAGTACACTCGTCAGCTGAAAATATTGCAGTTTATTCTGATTTTACCTCATTTACACCCCTCTCTGTATAGCAAACCAACGTACACCTTGAGAAAATACTCTACATTGCTCAAGGACAACCAACATAAATCTCTCAAAATGTTATAAACGCATGTTGTAAAACACAGAAGTTGATTTCTACACGCTGCTCTTGTTGTATGAAACCTGCGTACATCTTAAGATGAAATCAAAAATATATTAATTTGATGAATTGGGATTAGTTGAAGTTGGTTCTACAACTTCCCCAACCTCCCAATTCAACTACCTCTCGAATCCAACTGCTTACCTTGTCCCATAAATACAAGGAGGATCCATGAGAGGGGTTACACCTAAATAAAAACCTTGAAAGAATGCTTTGAGTACTATTATGCTAGAGGAATTCCCAAGTCAGAGTGAAGAGCAGGACCCCAGGATCCGGTTGCAGAAGCATCTCTACAGGTCAGGTATATTGTACTGATTCATGTTTCTTTGACAATAAAAAGGTCGAAACACTCTTCCTGTCCCAAATCGAATGTCTACTAGATTGTATATTCATTTGGATTAGTATCTTGTTATATTTGATGATCAAGTTGTTTGTTCTTTCATCATATTTATTATATCCAAGATACACTGAGGAAGGTATTTTTTGTGTTGCAGGTTCGTCAAACAGAAGATCAAGCATGAGATCAAGCGAAAGACCAAGCGAAAGCTAGGACCAGCCGTCGATAAGAGGTACTTTTTTCAATCTCGATCTCTTTCTTTTGTAGTAACTAAATGCAATACAATCAATGTGTTTACCTGTCAACCCCGCCCAGTTGGTAGTGTCCATCTCCTCACTATAAGGTAGAAATCCTAAACAACATTTATGAAACCTGTAAAAACACTAGAACAACCAACCAAATATATTCTATGCAATCTTAAGGTTAGACCAGTGCCTAAATGGAGTCAAATGATAATATGATCAATACCAAGTGAGTGCAAATGATATGATCGAAATTAATAATCCACTTAGATCATTCAATGAAATGCATAAGCGTGTAAGAATGTATTTCAATAGTCAATATTGGATCAAAAGACTATATTGCCAATAAACTACAACCAAGCACCAAATACCCCTTAAGTGTTAGTTATCAATGTCATTTATGAGCCAGATATAAGATCATTCGTAACATTAAAAAAAGAGATTATAGTTATCAACCAATAATGTACTCTTCAAAATTATTCACTTATTAAGGTCAAACCATTTCAGTGGTGACAAATAGTTATCATTTAGCATTCCAAAGATACTAATGCAAATTGTAAGAAGGTTTATCTACCAATATGCACATAATCTCAAGATCTATATGACAGCAGTAAGTTCATTATTCATTGACCAAAAAGTATGCAATGTAGAAAATCAACTCTTCAGATCAACAGGTAAGTGACCACAGTCTTATGATATCAAAGTATGTAGGTCAAAGTAGAAGTGGAAGTTGGTATTCAATAACACAAAATCGAGGTTACCTTATCATCATTTTTCAGATCTCTGATATAATTACAACTGTGGCAGCAATAAACATTCACTAATATAAAATACGTTTAACATTTGTGTTATCAATTTAAGTCAAGGTGAATTATAAACTATTGATATACTGATTTGTTTTCTATGTGTATGCACTTTAAAATCGGACTTGTTGCTGGTATTGTTCTGAGATGAAGAGGCACACAGGACAGCTCAGTAAATTAGGAGAAGAATCCCTAAATACATACAATAAACACTAAATCAACCACTGACTTGAATTGTCCTAACACTAAAAATTTTATGCTTCTCTTTATTGTGTTTTGTATGCAGAATAAGGATAAGGGTAGGGCACACAAGGGCTACCCAAAAGGGCAGGCTTGTGTAAAGGAAAGGGAAGGCAAAGGCAGCGTGGAAGAGAGGTCGTGGAGCTAAGCTTGGAGGGAGTAGCAAGGGAAAGGTGGCGGATTAGGGCGAAAAGGGAGTTGTGGATGTGGAGGAAAGGAGAAGGGAAATGGATAGAGGGGAATAGAAAAGGCCGCGGGTAGGAAGGATAGATGGTGGATGAGGGATGTGAAGGAAGGAGTAAGGTAGCTTAGGTGAAGAGAAGGTTAGGGGAAGAAAGGGAAGGAGGGATGAAATAAAGAAGAGGTTGTGGGCTCTGACAAAGGGCAGCACAAGAAAGCAATGAGGGTGAAGAAGTGAAGGCAAGGAGCAGAAGAGTGGAAAAAGGGGCCAGCGAGGAACTTTGGGAGGGGGCGAGGATGCTAGGGATCAATAGAAAGGAGGGTGAGTTAGTTATGAGGAGCGAGGGTTTTGGAGGAAGGCAAGGCTAGGTCGTGGAGGGTTTTTTGCAGCAGTAACAAGTATAAAGAAAGGGGCCAACGAGAGGATAAAATAGAAGGCCAAGGTCAAGGATAAGTTATAGGATGGAAACCGAGTCCAAAGGAGGCTAGAACGAAGGTAAAAGGGATAAGGAGAGAGAGTCGTAGGCTTAGGATGAGCCTGCAACTAGGGTTACAACAAAAATCGTTTTAGGGCTTAGTTTAGGTTTTAATTTTTTAATTTTTAACAACTTTATTTACCCACTAACTCAGAAATAAAGACTAACATAAAAGAAAACAATAATATTTACAATATTAACAACTCATAAATTAGGGTTTTAAAAATAGATGAACAACTAGGGTTTTCAAGATGAGAGCTAAGTACCAAACCTAAGGCATCAATAAAAGGAGCAATCCTCCTTGAGATTGTACTTGGCAAGCTTAGCAAACTAGGGCTCACCTCAACAATGTCTAAGATTCGTAGAGGGAGACTAGCTTAGCAAGACTTGAAGACCTAAATATCAAGCTTGAATGCAATGGTGATCAATGATGAAAATAAAATGCAAATCAAGACAAAATGAAGCAAATTGCTTCCATCCAACCCTAACAAACATCACCTTCATACAAGTTGACTAAGAGACGTCAAACAAAAACGTATAGATACCTCCAAGTGCATGTGTTAAGCAAACAACTCTAGCCTCATCTTAGCAATGGCATGAACAATAATAAAACTTCCAAGAAATGCTTCAAACTTGCAAAATAACCTTCATCAAGGAGAGCACATCCCTTCAAAGAGCCCTAGCTAGAGAAAATAGCAGATATAATGATCTTATCCCAAGAGTTGATTATCTAAAAATGAAGTGAGGAGATCTTATTTATATGATCTCACTCTCAATTTACACAAATAAGGTCAATTTAATATTTAAAAATGTCAACTTGAAAATATATCAAAAATAATATAAAATAATCTAAAGATGACCTATTGTAGGCTACCTGGGGTATTTTCCCCCCTATGTGCAAAAATATGCTAAACAAGGCCAATTTTGAGGAAACTGAAAGCCAGACTGTGCAGGGGGGGTCGTCATGCCCCAACTAACTCCAACAGTGATGAAACCCTCAACTCCCCCCCCTTCTAGGAAGCAATCAGTCTACCCAGGAGGATGACGTCATCCTCTGAAGGATGGCCCAGAGGGAGGGCGTTGTTGAACTGGAGGACCAGGAAGGTGTTGGATGTGTTCTAGAAGATGAGAGTGATCTCAATGCTGGAACCACTGCCGCTGGAGTGCTAAAACAAGGTCGGGGTCATGTGACCCAGTGACCCACCCCTGGAAGCCCTGGACACCAGCCTCAGGGTTTCAAACCCTTTCATGACGCAGTCAACGATGCCATTAAGCCATAGTACTTCCAGAAGAGAAGCCAGAGGATCTGGCCATGCCCCTACCTCAAAATGAGCTGGCTAAACAGCCCTCCTGGTCAAAAAAAGACACCCTCTCCATGGGGCACCTTTGCAGGTACGCCGGTGCTAGTACCATCGTAACACAAGGCAATGGGTACTTGTTTTTCACCGTGGCTTTATTCAGTTACCTATAATCAATGCATAACCTGAATGTTCCATCTTTATTTTTTACGAATAGTACCAGTGCTCTACATGGAGACACACTTGGTCTTATGTATTTATTTTCCAATAATTCTTGCAATTGCATTTTCAACTCCAATAATTCTGATGTACTCATTCTATAAAGTGTCTTAGACACTGGTGCTTCCCCTGGCACAAGATCAATTGTGAAATCAATGTCCCTCTTGGGAGGAAGTCCAGGGACTTCATCAGGAAACACATCCCTGAATTCTTGTAGCACATGATAGTCCTCCAATTTGGGAATTTCATTTTTTGTTTTACGAAAACATGGGTTGCATATAATTAGTATCCTTTCCTACGGAACTTCTTTAGCTGCATAGCTGAAATATGCCTAACATAAATTTTCTTTAGAATTCTTTTTACAACCATTGGGTTTCCTTCATCATCAATGCACTCAAAACTCTTATTGTAGCAATCAAATTTAACTTTGTGTGCTTCCAACCAGTCCATTCCAATGAGAATGTCATATGGACCAAGTGGTAAAATATTCAGATTTGCACAAGTGAACAATCCACCCATTTCTCCACGATTTCACTAACATTTCTCTTGGTTCCCGTGGCTAGTTGAACCAACCATGATTTACTATGCTTGGTTTTCTTAAAAGCACAAATCTCAACAATTTTAGGACTGATGTAACTGTGAGTAGATCCAAGGTCAATTAAGATAGAAATAGATTGCTTAGCAACCTTACCTTACACCTCAACCACAATTGATTGATGATCTGCTTGGCGATCCTTTAATGCTGCATAAATCCTAGGGACATTTCTTGCCACTTGACCCACAGTTTCTGCTCCTTGAATGTTGTGAACTTGATTTACACTAACATTATGATGTGGACAGTTTCTAAGCAAATGGTCATCTCCACATCCCCAACATTGAAGTGGCTCTATTGGCTTGTCTCACATCATCTTAGCTAGCTTTGTCACAACTTGTGGCGCCTTGGCTGATTTCTGAAATGGGGAGGCTTGAACCCCTTCTTATTTTGGTCAAACTTATCACTCTTCTTGTCCTTACATGCCTTATGTAAATCTAGCTTGCTTTTGGCTTGATCATAACAATATTTGGCCTTTCTTATGATAACCCACTTAGGAAACGTTGAATTTTCACTTTACTATCCCTGGTATATTTGACATATCTCAGCAGCTCCAAAAATTTATTTGCATTTTCCTCCATGGTTATTTGTCCCAATTTCAGCTCATGGAATTCGTTAATTTTTCCATCATGGTACCTATTAGAGATGTACTTTTGCTTGAAGTATTTCTTGAATTCCTTCCACACAATCTTCCTTTCATTGATTGTCTTCACTTTCTTAAGATGATCCCACCATATATATTCCCTTCCATTCAAATTGAATATAGGGACTTTTTCCTTCATGTTTCTTGAATAGTCTTGGACTTGGAAATACTTCATCATCCCAAGAAGCCAACCCTTAGCTTTTTAACCAGATTTTATCTCACTATCAAATGTAGGAGGTTTGGCCTTCCTAAATTCTTCATGCGAGTTATTCTTTCAAGACCTCTTCTTCTTCTCCCTATGAGATGAAGAGTTTAATCCTTCAATGAAATCTTTTGAGTCAGATGACTCACTAGAAGAGATTTCTGGAGTATATGACCTGCCTCTAGAAATCCTTCTTGAGCTATGGAACCTTTTGTGAGAATCTCATTGAGCTACTCCCACTAATTTCTTGATTTTCTGAGTGATGTCCAGAGTTAATATTCATTTGTATTTATGTCAAACTTTGAAACATAGCTATATTCAACTGATTCTGCTCTTCTTAAGTTCTAATAAGTATTTCATTGTCTGCTCTATAACTCTACAATTCCTCCCTTAGACACCTTATGGTTTCTGCAATGTTTGGGGGATTCACTTGGTTTCTCCTACCATTGGATTCTGTCGTTGCATTTTCAATCTGTATATTCTCTCCCATTGCATCTGCTTCAGCTTCATAAGGATCATGTGAATCATCCAGGAAGATGACCCACTTGGCCCAACTGAGAGCAACGATTTCCCAACTGCACTATACTCACTCTTGACCCTAAATAGTCACTAATAGGATTTTGAATCTATAAAAGTGGTCATATACATACAATTGTTAGTTTTTATTATATCCTCATAAAAACTAAAATCAATTTCCATGTATTCTGGAAAGTATCCATATTGAGAGTTTTTGTCAAATTATGGAAGCAGACACTTTTATGATTAAATTATGGAAACATCTGAATCACCAATTTGGAATTTGACTCTACAAAATTGTTCCTCTTTGAACAAGATTTTCAATGACTATAAGTATGCCCAAATTCTGCACTTTTCCTATAACGGTGCATTTCCAAACTCTAATACCACTCTATAACGCACCCACCATTAGCTTACACTTAAAACACACCAAAAATAATGATTTTTTTTCTTCTTCTTTATTAAATGTTACATTCATAAGGGTTATATAAGTTCTTATAACAAATGCATAACAAAATAGACATTGTTGCGGAAGCATAGTAGATCAACATATCAACACACACTACACCAAACCAAACCAGACTTCACAACACATAGAACCTGTGACACAACGTAGCTATGACACGAGACCTTGGACACAAGGGCTATGACACAAGAGCTGGGACACAATACCTAGGACACAAGAGATGTGACACAAGACTTGGGACACGAGCTGTGACACAGAGAACCTGGGACAAAACGACTTGCGACAAAGAGGACCTGGGACGTAGAGTACCTGCGACAAAACGACTTGCGACAAAGAGGACCTGTGACACAGAGTACCTATGACACGGGACCTGTGACACGAAGGACCTAGGACACAAGCATGTTTTTGCACAATAAAACTTAGTTGCAATGAACCAAAAAAATATAAGTTATTGAATCAAAATGGTTAGGTACAGCGGCTTAAATCTTCAAATATGTCAAGGCTTGAGAACAATTTTTACAGCCTTTCTTCTATCATTTGATGTCTTATAAATTATTCATTAAACATGCAATTTCAGCTATAAATATGAATTTATTCTTTCATTTAAAACAGAGATACCACTCTGTAATGTCCCCGGCCCTTAGTCTGGCCAGCTGAGGGGGGCATTAACTAAATAGGGACCTCTAAGTCCACTCATAAGCATAATTATGAGTTATAACAGCTAAAATGCATGTGCAAATATGGAATTTAAAGACGCAGAGTGGAAAATATTCGAACATGGCTCAAGCTTACTCTACTGAGTACTTCACAACATAAATGGCCGTGCTGAAAAAATAGCAGTCTCAATTCTAGTTGATTTGGATTACAATGTTATGCAGAAACTAGAGCATTATTCCATCTAAAATTGAGATTTCCAAAAAATCCAAAGAAACGTTTAGGAAGAGCATTCAGCATACACAACTGGAGATACGATAGCTTACCCTTTCAGGAAGGAAAACATAAGCAGATAGCAACTAGATTTTAGAAGTAAAAAGGGAGCAAAATTCTGCACAAGCGGTCATCGATCAAGAAAAAGTACCAAACCTTTATTTATTATGGTCTTTCCCTAATGAATCTTATAAAACTGGATAGAACATAATTGAAAACACATTTCAAAATAGATAGTGCATATTCGAAGCTTTACAGCCGCCTCAAACACATAAAATGCGAACAGACCTTTCACTACGTCAAATAACACCACCTAAAGATTCTCAGGAATGAAATAAACCCAAAATGATTGATAAAACGAGGAAAAAAACTGGAGCAAAATTGTTTCTTTCCAGAATATTATCATGCTCAACGCTTTTTTGAGACACCAACGGTCTTTCCCCTGCGACCAGTGGTCTTTGTGTGCTGTCCACGCACCCGAAGACCCCAATAGTGACGAAGACCACGGTGGTTCCTGACAAGCGTCAAAAAGAGAGTGCACATTTTAGTATTTAATGCGTTGACTATTTAAAACGAATGATATATAACAGGCTACTTTCCACCGGCATATATGTTAAGATAAATACAATCACTTTAGATGTTATTTCAACTTCAATCAAAATTGTTAATTGTCTGTCCTTTACGCTGACTTGGGCAGGCAAATTCATTCAATTGAATTATTTTCATAAACCTGGTAGCCTTCTCCAATTTAATGTACTATGCAGTAAATAATTTGGCCAAGTGAACGTGACTCCAGATAAATGAAGTTAACCCCTCCACTAAATGTTGACAAGAAAAATGGCACAACCATACTGGAAAAAATAATTCAAGAGTTCCATTCTTTAGTTCCATACACAGTTTTGTACTACCAACCAATTTGACCTCAAGTTGCTTTCATTGTAGAGGTTTTCTTCAAACTTTATTTCAAGCTCAGTTTGACTGTTTCTGGGATGAAAGCTCAAAGAGAGTTTTGTGCCGGAACTGAATATAATTGTCTAGCAATTTGTGCCACATAGACAAACCAGCGTAGCTACTTGAGAAATGTTCTTGAAATGATATCATAAAGAGCAACGCTTATTCGACTAAAGCAATGGAATGAAGGGTCAGAAATTGCTAATAGTATTCCGTGTATGCAAAATACAAACAGTTGTTAATGTTGAGAGACTGGGTTTAATTATAGGAGGAAAGACAATCATGCATCTTAATAACATGAATGAAAGATACCAAAAGTCTTCTCTATTCCATAAAACGGCATTCTCAATAAATTTAACAAAACACTCCGATTAACTCATGCTTTAGGTTAAGCCTCGTAGATCTAAAAGTCCTAGTACTTCCAAAACAACTTAAAAGACTACTAGCTCTCTCTTTTATTAATGCTCTTGGAGAAGCAATCTGTGCAAATGTGCAAAAGATGCATCAGCATTGTAGGACAATACTGCTCTCTTTTATTGCTCTTGGAGAAGCAATCTATGAAAATGTGCAAAAGACACATCAGCATTGTAGGACAATACTAATCTTTTCCCATATACATTTATGAGACACCAATTGTCCCTGGTCTGCCCATAGGCTGAATCTTCCACAATGCGCACACAAGAATCCCTACAGCTATTGACCCAATAAAATGAATAGAGGCAGAATACCTATGAAAAACATTTCAAGCAAAGAGCAAGAGCAATAATTTCAATGGGCCATCAAAGCCACTCCAGATAAAAGAGTTATTGGAATACAAGTGAATAATGGAACACAGAGAAACTTAGGTTACAATTTGCCTCGAGAAGAGGATCTCAAAATTATAAAATAGCAATAAATATAATGTAATAACTTACTTACATGCCATACATAAACATCTACCACATTCTAACAATATTCTTCAAAATTAAAAGACTTAACTTTTACAAAAATTACAATGCATCAAATATACAGTTTATATACTAGACTTGCCAATTATTTTTACACCATTCTTGCTAAATAGTCTCTTCTGAGACACCAGCTATCTCAGCATACTCGATAAAGTTTCCTTTTAAGATTGAAGATATATTAGCATAGATCCATCTTAGATTAACACCACACCTATTAGGCACAAAATGGGATCAAAAAAAGATATTACCCACAAACAAACAATCTCACGGCCAAAGTCACACAAATACAAACATTTCTCCTGGGGCTGTAAGAGCAAGGAGAGAACACAAGACCCCACCATCAAAATTAGAATCTGGTGCTAAAGCATAGCAAAGAACTGTCCGTCAACAGTGTCATGGAGTGGTATCTAAAGACGTTTGCAATTTTTCTTCACAATTTGTTATTAGTTCTCCATAGTCCAAATATTGCTATCTTTGTTACAAGTGGATGAAAGGCCTAATATAACAAGTTTTTCCTGCCATCTAAGACAACAGGATGTTTTCAGGAATACAAATCAATAGAAGTTTTTAGTCATATTCAAAACAAGGTAGAGAAATCAAAGCAAAACTTAGAAAATCAAAACTCAGGGAGTTAAAAGGATGCCCAAAACTAAGAAAAGTTAAAATATGGTATCATTATATGTAAATCATGGACTACAAAATTTAATGAAAAAACGCTAAAATCTGTTCACAATAAGCAATTTCCTAGAAGGCAGAAAATAACCAACTTACTAAAAGAGTGAAACAAAATTTGATTCCTGTAATGTAACTACTCTAAAAATAAGTCTTTGTGCAATAGCAAACTCCACCATCTAATAAATTTTTGCTGTGTACTTTCACATTGAAGACAGTTAAACATGAATTTTGGGGCTGCATGGTTGCCAGATCTTTGGGGAATGAATTGTTGCTGAATCCAACATTCTTTGACACCCCTCTTTTTCACTGGAAAGAAGAGATGTTTAGGGGCAGGTGGATGATCAGACAGTCTGGAAGAAGTATCTAGAATGCAATCAGATTTACAGGTATATCCTTTTGAATGGAACAGACAATGTTCGACAACCTTAAATGGGGATGCTACCCCTTTAATTTATGTTAGATCACCACATTTAGTTCACAGTGAGCAGCACAGACTTCAGCTAGCACTGGCTAAGATGTGTTTTCAGAAAAAACTAAATAGCACACAACTTTTAATCAGTGAATTACTGATCTAAAACATTGCCTCTCCTTACGAGTGATCTGCATAATCACAGCCTGGCCCTGGTATACAGTTCTTGTATTATTTATTAATGAGAAATAACATATAAAATGTGTTTTCAGAAGGAAAAAAATACCGCAGACAACTTCTAATCAATGAATCATTGATCTCAAACCACTACACATAAGTTATCTTGCCCCTCATCTTCTTGCCCAATAAGACTGCCAGTTATATCTGAGTGACATTCAAATCCCTTAAATTCAAAAATGCACGTGACTATGTATCGCTGCCCCATTTCCATTTTATATCATTTAGAATAAAAATGATTTCTAACACCAACTGTGAACACCACTAACAACCTAATAATATAAATTCAATTATTACACATATCAGCACACGAAAAATGTCACAGTACCTGATCTTCTTCAAGCGTTCCAAGTCATCCCTGAGTTTCATGTCAAGACCATTGGATACCACCTGAGTGGTTCGGCCATCCTTGATATCTTTCTGTCTGTTTAAAAACCAATCTGGGATCTTGAATTGCTTAGGATTTGCAACAATTATCATCAGACTCTCAAGCTCTTGTGCAGAAAGCTCACCAGCCCTGCAGTCAGCATATACTTCACAATTAGCCACCAATCATTTGGAAACATATAAGTTGATAGAAGCAAAGTTGAATACAAAGAGAAAAACACAAACTTGGAGACCCTCCCATTTTGGTAAATCAAGTGAGCTTTCTTAACAGAAAGATGTGGGTCCAATCACCAAGAGAGCATAGTACTGTGCTAATGTGGCCACTTTGTTGCACTATAACATGGGCTTGGAGGCCACTTCCGCAATGAACCATCATGGATAGCTAGAGGAAGGTAACCGCTCTACTTTTGCCACTTAATTTGGTTTTCTTTTCTTCTATGGAGTAAGAGGTTTGGGTAGAGGAAGCATACCAGGGAGAAGGAAGAAAGCTACAGAGCAGGGAAGGAGATTACTGCAATTGAAAACACGGACCATTGCACAGTAGTAGGCTTGCTTCTAGTCAAGGCGCAAGTGTACTGTATTACTTATGTAATAACCTGTGTATATTGCCTTTTCTTTGGATAGTCATTAGCATACATTCTTCTGGATTTGACTGTTATTGTTCATTTTCTTCTGTGTATGGCTTCCTAGAACCATTCTCTTAAACTGAAGAATTCAACTCCTATTGGGCATTCAAATAACACTAGTTAGCAAGATTTCGGTTCAGTTCCTTGAATTGACAACTGTTAGAAAACAGAGACAGGGAGAGTTGTTGAAACTGGGGATACTTTGTCCAAAAAGGTCGATTCAGTATCTGGGCAACTTTTCAAATCCTGGAAGTGAATGGTGAATACCCAGCATCAGTATTTGTTGAAAGGTGAGAAGCTTCAGTAAGGATCAAACAAAACAAGGTTAAGAAGATAGGCATCTCCTGGCAAGGAAGATAATGACTGCTGAGGAAAGACTTACTTGGATGGAAGCAAATATTATAGCACTACAGAAAGATGATATCAGGTCTGGTGACCACCATGTTGGAGCAGTGGAATGGTGGATGAGAAGGGGAAACTGAAGAAACCAAAAACAGTTCTGCAAGGTTCCATTGAAATAAATAAAGCTGGCACAACCCCGAGAATGTTTAGAGTGGAGGCAAAGCTCGATATTCAACCATTTGATGGACAGATGGGCACAGAGATGCAAAAAAACTGGCTAAGGAATCTTGAAGTTTATTTTGGCTGTCAGGGTTATAATGACAAGCAGAAAATGGAGATGCACATTTGGTGGCAGCATCTCAGGAAACCCCAAGGACAGTTGGTACAAGAATACACTGTGGAGTTCCATAAACTAGCCATTCTACTGAATATTTCAGAGGACTAACCCATCATAGTCATTAAGTACATCGGAGGCCTCACAGTTATACCCAGCTAGAACTAGCACTGTTCCATGTCCACAGCCTTGATGAGTCGTGCAGGAAAGCAATGTACATTGAAGACAGTCAAATGAATTGTAGGAATTATGGGGGTCTCCAGGAAACCAGCTACAAGAAAAGAGGAGCAGAATCAACATATGAAAGGCAAGAAGGCTTCCAGCCCCGTATAAAGAAAATCTGCCAGTAAAAATACAAATGGATGTTAAAGAGTTGTTTCCATTGTACGAAGCTTGGGCATACTGACAAACGATGCCACCTGCTGCATCCAGAACTGATTCCAAGGAATCGGACAGGAAAAACAACTCTTATGACAAAGTATGCTCGAATAGAGGAATAAGAAATTGAAGGAACAGGGAAGGTGGATGAAAATTTGGCAGGTGGGGCAGCCTCAAACTGCAGAAAATGAGTAAAAAAACCTTCTACATCCAAGTGCAGGTCAAGAAATCCATGGTTTACAGCGATATTTGACCCCAGAAACCAGAAATATCTTATTTCCAAAGTCCTTGGTACAGCAGCTGAGTTTACCAACGGTAGTCCATCCTGAGCCTTGCCTTTTAGGTTAGCTAAATAAGGATGTGAACTCAAGGTCAGTATGCAGTGTAAATTTTAAGCTCACCGTTTCTGCACAGTTCATTGATGAGATAGTCTGTGATGTAGTTCCACTAGATGTTTGCAAGATAGTGTTGGGAAGTCCCGACTTGTGAAACCGATATGCTACCTTCTATGGAAGAAGGAATAAATAGGTTAAGGAGGGTAATCCCTATCTCATTAAAACCCAACAGAGTAGAGAAAAGATAACACAAATTTCAGCCTCCCAGGCAAATCAACTAATTTCTGCTGTTAATGCTAAAACCCACAGAGGAGAAATGAGGCACAACATAAGCAAACCGGCAATTGAAAGGCAAACAAAGGTTGCAGCTTGAGGATCTAGCTCCACAGTATAAGAAAGTGTTTCTTGAACCCAAAGGTT
The DNA here is from genome assembly GCA_027924585.1 of Larix kaempferi. NCBI lineage: Eukaryota > Viridiplantae > Streptophyta > Pinopsida > Pinales > Pinaceae > Larix > Larix kaempferi. Next base: position 12,310,702 of record BSBM01000444.1, on the reverse strand, counting down.
GCCGTTTGAAAGGGCAGTTCAGAATGAAATTCGGCTAATCTTGGATGCACTTTGCCAAATTTGGGGCTATATAGGACAGTGGACACCATTGCCGAAAAATGAATAAATTAAGAGACAGGTACAAGAACTATTGAAGCAAGTGTGATAAAGCCAAATGTATCACAAGTGACCTTGTGCGTCAAGTCCTAATGTATTGGTGCCTAAGAAAGATGGAACATGAAAAAATGTGTGGACTATCGAGCATTGAATAAGGTTACTGTCAAAAACAGGTACCCCCTGCCATGCATTGATGACATGTTACCCCAATTGCAGGAAGCATGGTACTTCAAAAGGTTGGACTTGAAATCCAGGTATCATCAAGTCCGGCTGCCTCGCATTAATGACATGTTAGACCAATTGCAGGGAGCAAGGTACTTCACAAAGTTGCACTCAAAAATCGGGTATCACCAAGTTCAACTCAGAGAAGAAGATACACATGGAAAACTCTACCAACTCTGCAATTGCCTTTTGAGATTGAGGCATACGCTTCCAGTTATGCCATGGGCACAGTGTTGATGAAACAAGGGAAGCCCGTGGCATATCAATCAGAGATTTTTCACATGCAGTGGTGAATTATCCAGGGTCATCGCTGGGAGTTGTCATGCAATTGATGCTTTTTTCACATGAAGAAGGCAATGTTGTTTCCACTGCTGATGAATATTTTGGACCCGTTCTGAGGACATTACAGCAAACATTTGCAAACAAAAACACATATACTGAAATATTTTCAGTTAAGATATGGATTATTGTCTAATCTAGATAAATTAAACATATTCCAAGAGGAGAACCGAGAGTTCATTTGAAGAGGGATGATCGCATTTCAAGAGTTGCTGGGCATTTTGGTGTAAAAAAGACAGTGGAAGACCTACAGCAATATGTATATTGGCCCAAGAATGCAAGTGGATGTGACCAAATCCATTAGGCATTGCATCTATGATCTATGCATCCTTGCATCTCTGCAAATGGGCTAGCATTCAATTTGGTGCACTCTCCATATTGGCAACAGATGATTAAAGCGGTCAATGAAGCACCGAAAGGGTACAAGAGCTCCAGGTATGAAAAGGTCCGCACTACATTGCTTACATCAAAAAGACAATCTGTGAATAGGCAGTTGCAATCAATCCGGGATACATGGGCAGAAACAGGTGTCAATAGTTTGTGATGGATGGAGAGATTAAAGAAACCGCCCTTTAATCAGCTAAAAACATTGCCCCCTTGGGGGGCAATGAGGAACTGGCAGTGGAGTGGAGAAAGATGCAACATTCATCTCCAATATTCTTATTGATGCAATAAATAGAGTGGGGCCACAGAATGTTGTCCAAGTCATCACAGACAATGCACAAGTATGTAGAGCTGCAGGATTGATTGTGGAGGGTCGATATGATCACATCATTTGGACTCCATGTGCAATGCATTCGTTGAACCTTATGCTTGCCAAGATTGACGAGATTGAGCGGATCAACGAAATATATGTAGCATCGAAGGAGATCCAAATGTTCATAACCAATCATTCGATGTCCCGAGCGATATATAGGGTTTTGCAAAGTTGGAGCTATTGAAGGTACTCCATTTTTAATTAGTGTTATTTGATGATTTGTATTATGAATTATGAATTAATCGTACATGATTTATCATTTCTAATTTGAGATTTGACTTTTCAAAACTTATGTAGGTTGTTGAAACTCATTTTGCCTCCCACACTCTAGTCATAAAGAGACTTGTGGAAGTCAGACAAGCATTACAGGCAATGGTCATTGACCCTCTTTGGGAATCGTGGAGGACTTCCACTTCTGATAGGGGCAAAAAATCAAGTCTATCATTCTTGATGATGCATGGTGGGACAAGGTCAAATACCTTCTACGGTTTATAGAACCAATCCTGACCATGATCAGGACATTTGACACAAATATGCCTTGCTTGGGGGAAGTCTATGAAAACATAGATAGTATGCTAAAGAGAATAAGGGAAATTATCAAGGCAAGTTAAAGTGAACCTTTTGAAGTAATTTACAATGAAATAAAGGACATAGTTACCAAAAGGTGGAACAAAATGACCACACCACTACACCTTTTGGCCTATGCACTCCACCCCAAATATTATCACTGCAAAATTTTGTCTTTACCTGGTAGGACAGCCCCAAACGAGGATTCTAAAGTGGTACAAGGATATAAGACAGCTTTGAGGAAGATATATAGGGATGTGGGCATTGCAATGGAAGTACGTGAGGAGTTTGGAGGATTTGTACAATCCACTGGTAACTTTTCAGATCCAATAGCCATGAATGATCGAAGGCATATTGATCCTATTACTTGGTAGGGATCCCATGGCGGGGATAGCATTCATCTCTCAACCTTGGCCACTAGGTTGTTATCTCAAGTTGCCAGTTCCTCATCAGCTAAAAGGAATTGGAGTACATATGGCTTCATCCATTCAGTGAAGCAAAACCGATCGGGGGCAGCAAAGACCGAGGATCTTGTGTATGTTCATTCCAACCTCCGCCTTCTATCACATGCTTATCTAGAGTATAAGAAAGGTTCGAGCAAGATGTGGGATGTGGAGCCCGAGATTTCTGAATTAAACATGACATTGAATGCTATGACTCACCTCAACATATTTGAGGAGATTACACCACCAGTTCAGCCTTCTTCTGTAGATTACAACATTTCCAACCCCCCACCATCTATTCATGATGTAGAGATCCAATATGCAGATGAGGATATAGATCCATTTCATGATGTCTTTAGATATCATATACTTACAATATCATATTAGTAGAGTGATCATTGATCACTCATTTTTGTAACTATTATGAATTATCCTTTTCAATTTTCTATGTGGCAAGATGTATCATTTCAGTTTTGATTGTTTCAATGTTCAAATTTATATATGATTTTAGTTCTAGTGATGTGATTCATGAATGGTTTTGATTATAAACATTGAATATGTTTTTTTAAATCTTAAAAACAATATTATATTTTTTTGTACTTTACATATCCTGGCCATATCCGGATCCTGGTTTTTCAAAAATCTAGCAGATCCATATCCGGATCCAGATCTGTATCTGTATCAGTATCCATGTAACCTACCTTGAACCATTTCTTACAAAATGATTTCTGATTCTAATAATTTCTTAGTGTCCTTGGATTTTTCATCAAAATTTGACAGCTGAATTTTGAATTTATCCTCTTTTTTTAACTTTGATTTATCTCAGACAAGTCTCAGTTGCCATTATCTCGACATTTATCAATAATAGCAGTGATCTTTGCAGTGATCAATAATGGCATTTGAGGGTAGCCCTTAGCTTGGAATGGGGATAGCACAAATATAGCTAAAGTCTCTGGAAAACATCTCTGTCCTATCCATTATTCAATAGAAATTACTTCCTATTATGTTCCGATAAACATCTCCATTATCTAGTCTTTCCCCACAAGCAACAGTGATCAGTAGTTCCTTTCCTCCCGATCGATAGCAACTTGCAAGTGGTCAATTCATTCACGAGCGATAGCGATGTGGTCTTTCCTCATGAGCAATAGCAAATGGTCTATCCTTTCCTTTCTTCCCAAGCGGCATTGAGGGATTTCTTCATTGGATCAAGTATATTGGTGGAGGAGGTGTAGCCGAGACTACAAGATCTAATTTGCCTTTCTTTTCGAGCACCAACAAGATGGAGTACCCAAGTTGGTTTGGTTTGGTTTTGGTTGGTTTGATGATGACCTAGGAAAGAGTGCCCTATGTCAAACTAGTGGCTTAGTCCACCACCTTCCAGAGTTACCTCATTCAGATTTGGGCAAGAATCCCATGATGAGCAGTTAATCTGATTGTTTTGGAGGAATATAGAAATGCATATTCAACTTAAGATTAACAAAATACTATGTAGAAAACATCCCCTGCTTTTAAACCTAAGAAACTTAAAAATAAATGCTCCATAAACAAATACTATTTAGAAAATATAAGCTTTCAAACCCTAAGAACCTTAACAAAAATAAATGTCAAGAACTAATTTTGAGAACCACGGTCATATCGCTTGTAGGGCTCAGTAATGAGGGATAAGTCCATTATAATGAAATGAGGAATTCGTTCAGATTCAAATTGCTCTACCTCTTCATTTCAGTCAAACCACTCTACCTCTGGATTCTCAAGACTCATCCTCTTATCATATGTTGTTTTTTTCTCTCTCCTCGTTTCTTGTATGCAAAACCTCAAAACTCTGTTTCTCGTTCCATTCACGTTTCTCATTTTGTTTCATGTTTCCCGTTTCTGGTAACATAGCAAACAACTGAGTCGCTAAATCAGAAAGCCATGACATGCACGGTACAGCTCATAATTTCCAAGCTTTGGGCATGGTCTGGTTATATCTCGCTCAGAAAGGGCTTCGTGGTTCTACCAACAAATTGAGGCCCGTAGGTATGGACCCTTCAAAATTGTTCAGCAAAAAGGGGAGAATGCATTCGCTGGACTCACCCAGCTATATGCAAATTTTTTGTATGGTAAATGCAGATTGCTTAAAGCTCTTTGAACCTTAAATTCCAGACAATGAGGATGATGGAGACCCTCTCTCAGCCTCGTTGCAGAAGATTTGATTGCAGACTTGAAAGCATGGCAACAGGAAGGACAGGTGATTACTACCAGACCCCACACATCGGTTGGCTGCAGGGAAGATTGCCTGACTGCATCGTGCATAACACACAACAAGCCATCATCCCTGAGCAGCCAAGCGCACCACGACAAAAGACCCACAGTGCATAAATCTACCCGTACCCGTGAGTTGATGGGGACCATCAACCTTCTAAGAGGGGAGGGGAGGTCTGATATGTATGTATTGTAGCTTTATTTTCTTCTTTTATAGTAAGGGATTTTGGACAGAGTAAGTATAGCGGGGTGAAGGAAGATACAGAGCAGGAAAGGAAGAGGTCGCAAGCAAGTCTTTGAAGACGCAGACCATTGCGCAGTAGTAGGCTTGCTGTTAGTTGAAGCTAAAGTGCACTCTAATACTCCCGTAACAACCCCTGTACGTTACCTTTTCTCTGAAGAATCATAAGCATGCATTCTTTTAGATTTGATCCTCATATTGTTCTTGTTATTGTGTGTATAACTTCCTAGAATCATTATTTTAAATTGGGATCAATCTTCCCATTGGTATCAAATAACACTATTTAGCAAATTTAATTTCAGTTCAGTTCCATTGTTGGCAGGTGTAACAGAACAGAAATAAGTAGATCTGTTGAAACGGAGGATACAATGTCCAGAACGGATCAGTTTGTCCTACAGGAGGTGCCTGTCCTGGGCAATTTTGGCAGAACAGAAATCCCTCGAATGCGGCTTCTTGTGCAGCTTCTAAACCCAGGTCTACTGGCTGAAAGTGTATTTAAAAAAATAAAGAAAAGCATACAAGACCTGTTAATGTACATTATGAAAGAAAAAATCCAAGAAATTACCTCTTGTTCATATCAACATCGGCCTTTTTGCATACAAGGTTAGCCAAACGTCGACCAATTCCCTTGATGGAAGTCAGGGCAAACATGATCTTCTGCTTCCCATCGACATTAGTATTGAGGACACGAAGAATGTGTTGGAATTCTTCATTCGCAATCAAAGACTGAAAATAACCAGCAAAACAATTACAATAAAGACAATAGAAATCTTCATAAAGTTTTTTCCAGATAAAGCCTCGCTCTAAAACACTTGGATTAGTAACAGAATTGATTGCAGAACACTTGAAATATCTACAAATAAACCTAATAATAGGCTGATACGAATTGAAACCACAAATTCAAAGACTAGACTAGCTACCATTTTCGCGGAACGCTTGAGCCTCCACAGTCGCCTGTAACTCTGAGAACTGGACACACCCCTACGGCTTAGTATGATGAGAGATGTATGAAAGAATACACGATCAATAGATATTGCTTAAATATTGCTTACCTGTGAGAAAAACCCTAATCTTTGGCTTTTGATTGACTTATAAAGTTAGGGATCGAGGGAGATGGGCTTAATAGTCTTTATGTTTTTCTTTTCTAACTGGCAGTTTGTAATAAGTTAGCATTAGTTTAAGGGGCTGAGAGCAGAGCCCAGCGGTGGGGCCTGACGGCTGCCTCGCAGGAAGTCCGGCTTCGATTCCTGCGGGGGAGGTGTTGCTGCACCCCAGAAAAAGCCTGTATGATCTCGATGGTGGCCGTACCCCTGCTGGCAACCTGTTCAAGATTTAGGCTGGCCCCGGCCCGTGGGGTTTGATATCCAGGTGGTTTAGTGACGGCGCTCACTGGGCGGTTTGGAGAGGTTCCCCTCGGTTACAAAAAAAAAAAAAAAGTTAGCATTAGTTTAGATTAAATGCATTTAGATGTATGTCGAGATTGGAAGTTTGCAATAATAAGTTATAGATATATTTTAAGTTGGTTTAATAATTGGGTTTTATTTTTATAAGTAATATAGATTTTTTTGTTTACTAACAGGGTAGAGTAATTGGTAATGAATAATTGAGATGAGAATTTGTAAATTGAAGATCACAAATTCAAATCCTCATGAATACTACCTTACCAAAAAAACTATTTGTAAATTGAAGATCACAAATTTAAATCCTCATGAATACTACCTTACCAAAAAAACTATGGAAAAACATACATTGGTGGATGTTCTGTCCATCAACTCATATTACACTCATTCTCCACTTAAAGACCCCTTTGGAAAGTTGAAAGAAAGAAGAAAGAGCGAAGAGATGGGGTCTTCAAACATGGCTTCTAGTATAATATATTGTAAGTAATATGTTTAATTCATGATGAGTATAATGTCATAATGACTTCTCACTTGATTTTGAGTTTGTTTCGAGATAAAAAATTTTATCTAGGAAATATATATTTAAGTTTTTAGTATAGTTTATTTTAATTTGAAACCTTAAACCAAACCATGATATTAAGTTTTAGCATAGATTTATTTTAATTAAGAAATTATTTTTCTTATTTTTTATTATAAAGATAGACATTTTATTTTGGAGTTTAATTTTTTTTCAATTTCATCTATTAATGTAATATGAGAGATATAAAACACTATGAGATTAAATATATTTTTATTAAAAAAACATTAAAATAAATCTTTGCTAATTTCTTTATTTTTATTATTATTATTTTTCTTTGACATGAGAACTCATTTTTATACTTGTTTGTTTTTTAATATGTTTATTAGCATAACACATCTCTTCCTCTCATTTTTATGTTTGTTTGTTTTTCAGTATGTTTATTAGCATAACGCATATCTTCCTCTCACATTGTAGGTACACCTCCATCTCTTCCTTGCTCGTTGCAATTACACCTCATTTCTCCTTCGAGAAATAATGTTAGGTTTTCAATATTGTAGCCATGAACAACCCATTGTGTGGCTAATCTTTTTGGCGAAAATAAAATGAATGATGGAGTATAGTGAGGGGGGAGACAAACCCTAATGGACCATAGAGAAAGAAAAAAGATCATGATTTATTATAAAAACCAACCACCTTTTACATGGCCCGCAGGCCTATCAGACATATCAACAACACTGCCTAGTAGTACTATCAAAAAATTGTCTTCAGTTATCAAAGAAACTTTATGGTGTCTAATGAAATAGGAATTCTAAACAATCGCTAAAATCTGTTTCATTACATCATACCAAAAAATAATAAAAAACTGCCCAGATAAGAAAATAGGCTTTTAAGCTGCACTCTGGGACTTTATGATTTTCATAAAATGATTGGTCCTGGGTCATCCTCCATAAAAGTGTCATTGATACACTCTCGTTTTTTCCAAATGCCATCTCCAAACTGCGGCCCCACCTTAGAGAGTTGATTTGCAATGTTGTTCCTCTCTCTATAAGTATGACAATAACTTATCTGATGAAAAAATGTTGCAATTCTAACCACTTCCTCATACAGAGGCTGCAAAAAAATATTTTTGGGGGATTTGTTCAATTTCCTCCAATTGATAACTAACAAGAAATCCTTGAAGACCTGTATTCTATATATCCCCTTTGAGAGAGATAATAGTAATACCATCTTTTAATCCAATAACTTAGCACGATTATAGAGAAAGAACAAGTTGAGGTAGTCTAATAGCATAATCACGAGCCAACTAGATCAACCCATTTTGTACAAGCATTAGGCAAATTTACTCTTAAAGAGAAAGAGGATCTTATGAACTTGAGGCTGACCCCAAAGATTACTTCTATATTCATTACGCTTTAGGCCCATTTTGTACCCATGGACTACTTTGACTTAAGGAAAATGTCTTACACGCCAATTTGAGATAAGACCACGTTAACTTTGTAGTGTATTTGTGCCTAACATTATACAGTGTGTTTGTGTATATATATTCATATCAATTGTACATACCACAATAAACCATTTGTCAAGGTTCCCATTTTGTACCCTATGGACTACTTTGACTTGGGGAAAATGTCTTACACATCCACACTAACACACAATTTTGAGATAACACTATGTTAACTTTTCATTGTATTTGTGCCTACATTTTACTATGAATATATATATATATATATAGCATACTACAACAAACCATCTGTCAGGGTTCACTCTTTGTCACTTATTGTTGCCCCCTTCCATTGTAACATTCTTGCCCCCTATGTACTACTGTTGAAGGGGACAGAGTACTCTAAAAACACCAATTACACCATTCATTCATTCTAAGGTGGAATTAATGGATGAAGTGATAAGTAATTTTAACTATGAAAGAACCCGGATGTGGGTGACACGACAGTATAAGCCTCCACGACACCTGGAGAAGGCAAGCGACATTTAAGAATCCAGAGCATCCAGCTCCAGCCCATTTCTCCTAACCGTCGGTATGTCGTATCGACCAGTCTGATCTCGGCCATTGCGCTCCATCTCCAGCTGCCTGCTGCCTGCGACATTCACTCTGCATGCTCGACCATCTCCTAGCTAGTATATTGGAATGGACTCCCCTCCCATTTGCACAACTGCGTTTTGGAACTGGCCTGAGAATTGTCTTCTTTTGTTCATTGCGGTTTCTTCTACTCTCCCAGCTGGTTACTGGACTTCTGTTTGCTCCTGGAGCTTGGCTTGCCCCTAGCTCTTTGGGTTCACCACAATGACTCGGCCCCGTGGAACGTCAAGACGCAAAAGGAGCGATCGTGGACGTCGTCATGGCAATCCTAGCATAAACCGCGTTGTGGAAGAAGGATATGGCGAGGGGATCTCCATTCATATGCGCTTGCGAATTGATAATTGGGAGGCCCGCATCATCGCAGACCGCCTCTCCATTGGGAAACAAGCGGGGCAAATTGACCCCTACTAGCTCGTCAAAAATATGTTGGGAGTCTTGATAGAGGACATAATGGTCAATTGGGCCAATTGTTCCAAGGCCAAGGACTCCACTCAAGCTCTGATGGCCGACCTAAGGAAAATGGATGCAAAAATTGCAAGTTTGGAAACCACCTTTGGCTGACACAACTATGCCACAACTCGTCAAGATGGGAGAGGCCTCGGATTTTCTACAAGAAGGCAAAGGGAGGCAACCACTGTTGTAGAAAAAAGCACGAAGGACATGGAATAGAAAGGCAAAGCTCCAATTGGTCTGGGCTTCCCGATCCCCTCCACCTCCGGCCCTATCACAGCCAAGCATGTCAGAGGCATTCAGGAACACTCTCCCCCCTCATGCAGAAAGGTGACGCCTCTCCCCGTCAAGCGACCGGACAGCCTGTCTAATGACAAAGAACATTAGGGATTCTCTATACTTGAGGAGACTCCCTGTGATGACAACGCACTAGAAGTGCCCGGCTAAGGAGGTTCCAGTTCAGATTTGTGTTTTTCAATTTTTTTGTATGAACTTGCTTCACAATCTGTTAGATTTTAGTTTTACTGTGCACTACCTGCAGCTAGTAGCTATTAGCACTCCCTGGCCTCCTTTGTCAAGGCAGGGCTTTTTTAATTTTGGACATATGTTTTTGTTTTTTGATCTGTTCGAATACCTGGGTTGGTGGCTTCACTTTCCGGCCACCTCAAACAGCATCATAGGATGTATTTTTGATTTTACAAGTCTAATAGAATTATGCAGCTTACAAAAAAAAAACTATGAAAGACTATAACGATATGCAATGTCTATCCAAACACAATGCCTTTGATATGCACATACATATTCAAATCAACTTATAATGCATCCCAAAATTAATGGAAACATATTAATTTTCCCAAATACTCGTTATTATCAATTAACTCATAACATGAATAAATAACCAAGATGAACAACAATAATAACATGAAATAATACTTATCTTGATTTTAATTCTTCACCAACTGGCAGCAAATGAAGAATGTTCTATCCAACCATAACTATTACCACGTAGACCGCCCCTGAGCCATGACTATGAATCCATGAGGATCAATTAGTGTGCTAACAATAGGTGGTTCTGACATGTTTTTTCCCTTGTTTGATTCCATTGCAAGCTCCTCTGCACCTTTGAGTTTTCGCACCTAACTCCTCTTCACCTCTCACTTGCGAGCCACCATCTTTATTAACCGCAATGTCTGCTCAATCGTGCCAACATGCAACTTTCACCCCTGATCGAGTTGCATGAGCATATAACAAGGTAATGTAAGACGTCACAAATTAAGGAATTATCTTACTTTCTTGAAAGGGTGGTCCACCTCCACCCTATGCGATAACAATAGCCTTGACTAAGTACGTGGTCAATCAGGTTTGATATTTTTCCCGCATCCTGTGGAAAAACTACTTGCTTTATCGTAAAAGTTTTATATTTTTCTAGCCTATTGTGGAAAAACCAGTTGGTTTAATCATGAAAGATAGAGATTGCAACAATATCCACTATGTATATGTTTTGGCATGAACTTTGAAGTGATAACTTTCCTTATTATGTATGATGTTTTCATCGAGTTGAAACTAATATGCTTTTCACCTCTGACTTTTTCACAGCAATGACCTACTCAACTAGTATTTGCCCCTTTAGGGGCAATAATGAACGCCGCTAGGAAAAGAGGAAAGTTAGAAGGAAGAAAAACATAAGCACAGGCATTAACCTCCATCAAAATGGCTTGACCTCCATCAAAATGGTCGGACGGCTTAATGAATATTGCTAGATGCCTATATTCGGCTGGCTTAATGAATATAGTCGGCTTAATGGTCGGACAGGTTCATGACAATAGTTCGGTTGGCTTAATGAATATTGCTAAATGCCTTAAATATAAATAATTCCCCTAGTTGCCATGAATAAACAATCTCAAAGAATCAAAGAATGATTGGGACTTGCAACCTCTACCTATCGACCATCCCGACCACATAATTAAAAGTCGACCAATTTTTAAAGGCTCCACCAACTCGACCTGACCATTTTGAAACTCAACCATCTTTGTGCGATTTACATGTGACTGTCATATTTACCATGAAATAACTCGTGGAGTAGTTACAACATCGACCTTACGTGTTGCTCGTTTCTAAGTATCTTTGTGGCGTCCACGATAGGTTATTTTCATTTCGTGTGCATCCACATTATAAATAAGAAAAACAAAACCAAAAAAACGCTCGCTAGCAAAACCCTGTCGTTTTCATGGAGGAAAAACAAACTTCAAGGGCAGTCTCCCAAAGACTGTCCTACAAGTTAAGATAGAAGAATTGTAAAGATCCGTGTAAGACTCAATCTCGGCTCTAAACTCGCGGGATTATGTAATATTTAAATGTTTGAATAAGTATATATTGTTTTGTCCCAAAGCTTCAGAGATAGCGCTCAACAAAACCTTTGCAAGATTTCCAATTTGTCGACTATACTCTACATTTGCCTTTCTGCAACATCCAACAATTTTATAATGGGGAATTAATGAATCTTAATGTAAAATTCAAAGACAATTTCAAGAATTGTTTCATCTGGGCATCGTAATAAATCCATCTTACCAAATAATAGTTTTTTTCAAATTAATCATACATTTTTTTCTAATAGTTTTTATCGAATTAACAAAGTACATTTTTTATGAAATGATTAGTCGACCTTTAACAGACTCCAAGCGAACTTGATATTATTAGTCGACCTTCGACGGACTCCAAACAAACTTGATATCATTAGTTGACCTTCGACGGACTCCACACTATTCCTCTGAATTATCTCAGAATCTATTTGTTTACAACTCTGTTTCTTTACAAACAAAAAACCAAAATCGAGAAATAGATACAGCAACTGAAAGCCAGTAAAAGGCACATATATTTATAAAATGTTCAAATTTCAGAGGAGTTGTGGTGCGTTGACTCTGTGTTTGATGTTGAAATTCCGATGGTTCCAATGGCCTGTCGGAGCTTCTGTTTAGTATAACTGATCTGGCATGCCGAGAATTTACAGAATCACATCGTGGTAATGAAGCATTTTCAGACTATTTGCAGGTAACGTTAGTTCCAGAAATTGATGTTTCCGTTAATAAATTCTCACTTCCTATAAGGTGAATCCTGGTCGACATGTTTAAGGTTAGGGTTAGTTTAATATTTGTGGTTGATATAAAATTTGTGAATCCTGGTCGACATGTGGATTCACCCTAACCAGTCGACATAAGGTGAATTATGGTCGATATAAAATTTGTGAATCTTGGTAATCAACCAAAGGTGAATTATGGTCGACATATAAAATTTGTGGTCGATACTAAATCAGTCGAGTGAATTATGGTCGATATGGTCGATATTGATATTAGTATCGACCACAAATTATTAGTAGCTATGGTCGATACTAGAGGACTCATTTAAAAAAGCACGAGAAAGGAAGAGATTGTAATTATGTTTACAAATGCATACTGTTCAGAGGAATGTAATAAGAAGCCCGTGTCTCATACGTTGAATATTGCTTCCTACCACCGAAGCGCCTGGGAAAATAAAAAATGTGATGCAAAAATAAATACATATATCTGTAGTACAAAGTGTGTTATGCATAGCACTAAAATGCAACAGGTTAACTAAGAAAATCTTGTAATATGTGCAGCCTCATCAAAGAGATGCAGCTTACCTTCTGGTATCAATAGTCCAGCCCTATCACGATATGGTGCCTCTTGATACAGTGGAATCATTTATGAAATAATTAGTGAGTCAAATTGTATATAATTGGCTCTCACTGGTTAGTGGCGACTTAGATTGTATTGGTCGGGTGTATAACAACTGGAGTGGTCGGCTCGACTGCTTTTCCGCTAGACAAGTCGTCTTACTCATCAACTGAGGTGATCGGACTCCGACTGCTTTGGCACTTTTTGTCTGAGCCATCACTGGTTGAATGGACAAGTTGAATTTGAACAGGTTTTCAGAAATACATTAAGCTGAGAGCGCCATATAGAGTCTGACATAACTCAAAAAATTGTCTCCCACTGTGGGAAATTGCAAAACTCCTTCATTCCATGACAATTTGCCAAATCAACGGCTTCTTTTTCCAAGTATTTCCAGTGTTATGTTCATTTTCAAGGCACGTAAAAATTCACAAAGAAGCCGCCACATCTCCCCACACAACTCTATCCAACACTTAAGGAGATAATGTTGACACTGATACTGCTTATTACAATGTCGGTCATAGACAAGTCTAGAAGGCAGCATTGAATAGCACAATCAGAGTAAGTAGGTACTGTCCTGTCGGTAAAGAGAATGTTAGCAGGCAGAAAAGATCAAATACAGAGGCTTCCACACTAGGCCTCTCATTATGTAATTTAATCTTATAAATAAAGTTTAATGCAATGCCTTGTATATGATTTCCAATTTCAAGTTGCAGTATTTTTCAGTGTTTCTCTCTGTCTATCGGCATTGAATAGCACAGTCGGAGTAAGTAGGTACTATGCTGTCGGTAAAGAGAATGTTGGTTCCTCTTGAGAATTCATCATAGAACTCGGTGGTCGGAGACGACTATTTTGGAGATAATATCTGGTCGACTGCTTCCTCGGTGGTTGGAGACGATGTTTTGGAGATAATATATGGTCGACTGCTTCCTTGGTGGTCGGAGACGACTATTTTGGAGATAATAGCTGGTCGACTGCTTCGACGACCATGACACATATTCTGGATGTTCATGCTCGATCACTCCATTGGAAGTCGGTTATTACAGTTGATGGATGAATACACCTAGTCAGCGAGATGACACCTCTTAACTATATTTTAGAAAACCATCTGCATCACCATTAAAAATTTATTTAAACATGGGCGATAAATTTGAGCCAATTTATTTAAACATGGGCGATAAATTTGAGCCATCTGACTAATTGCATCATTCGATATCCCCGTGCAGCAATACTACGTAGGTCATCTTATCTTTTTTTTTTTCATATAAGATAACCAAAGGGTCACTCCAGGTCGAGAACCCATTTAAAAGTAACAGAATGATAGCAGTATTTTATCTACCCCATCGAATTATGAAATGGAAGAATACTAGAGCAGTCAAAGAACTTCTTGGTCAACAAAATGTTATGAGCAACAAGCTGACGGTCGCTGGACGAGAGAGCTCGACTTTGATAGTCGACAGAAAGGTAATTGGTCGATGATATGTAGTCATTGAACTATTGGTATGGAGTCATTCAGAGAGTTCCTAGTAGGTCAGAATCTATGGTCATGTGCATATGGATAGATATGGATATGGATAGAAAAGAGAATGGTCACGTCAGTATCTATATGATCTCACACTATCCATTGAACAACCATGCTTTATCGATATTGAACATAAATTTGATTTAACAAAAAGCTTACAATATGTGGGACAAATTTTTTGGTCAAAAAGTCTGACATTAATAGTTATCCGTCAAACAATTGCTTGACTATGTGGCAAAAATAAGTGGTACAAATCTTTGTTAGTAATGCAATAGAACGATTGGTGTCTTCCTAAAAAGAGCAGTAAATCAGTTACGACAAATTCTTCGAAAGAGTTAGATAATTTCCTTTTTAGGGTTTGGTTCAGATTTATTTGGAAGCCATTATTTCAGTGAGAAAGTTGAATGAGGAAATTTTGTTTTGGAATTTTAATTTTTGATTTAGATCACTGTTAAAGAGATTATAATCTTTGAAATGAAGGTTTTATTTTATTTGTACATTTATTAAATCATTCCATGACTTAATGGTCAAGTGGGCGTAGCGTGTCAGTTAATTCAGGTTTTTTTCGCTGTATTGAAATTACCTGGATGGTTGGCTAAGTTAATCTGTCAACGTTTGGATTTGAACTTGAGACTTTCAAGGTTTCAAACTACAGGAGAAAGGTGGCTTTGATAGTATGATGATGGAGTGATAAGATTCATAATCATTTTGAATAATAAATTTTTTAATGGTGATCAAAATATTTAAATATAGTTTTTAAATCAATTTGAGCCATCTGACTGATTGCATCATTCGATATCCCCGTGCAGCAATACTACGTAGGTCATCTTATCTTTTTTTTTTCATATAAGATAACCAAAGGGTCACTCCAGGTCGAGAACCATTTAAAAGTAACAGAATGATAGCAACATTTTATCTACCCCATCGAATTATGAAATGGAAGAATATTGGAGCGGTCGAAGAACTTCTTGGTCGACAAAATGTTATGAGCAACAAGCTAACGGTCATTGGACGAGAGAGCTCGACTTTGATAGTCGACAGGAAGGTAAGTGGTCGATGATATGTATTCGTTGAACTGTTGGTATGGATTCATTCGGAGAGTTTCTAGTCAGTAAGAATCTATGATTATGTTTAGATGATGTATGATCCATATGGCGTGCAGATCCATCAATCGTCGACATGAGAAGATTTGTTGACCATCAATTTGCTTTATTACAACACTCTGTCGGCCAGCAATATGCCAACTATGTCTTAGTCGAGTGTTTAACATCCGAGGTTTGGCGTATTATTGTGGACTTATGATTCTAACAGTCGATTGCATGACAGAAAAGTGTATTACATGTGTCCATCAATCGAAGTGCATCATAGTTGAATTTTGCTAATTGTGTGTTATCGGTTGACAAGATTATTGTATTAATAGCGAGATTGCCGGGATGCAACTCTTATATCATGTGTGTTCATTTCTTTCAAGAAGGTGATCTAGTCGCCTGGCTTCTTGAATAGACAAAATTTGTAATGATAGGCTGTCATGACCAGAACACAAAACAACAAATGTGCTTGGGATAACTCTGGGCATAGTGACTGTGCAGCTGGATTAATTGCAGCCGTAGGCCTAATTTATCGTTATCGCTTTAGTTCAAAACGTTGGTTACACATTTCTCAACTCAGACGTTCCATAATTAATAAATCATTCAGTGTGCACCTTATTAGCTTTTATCTAGTGAACTGCTCGCTTGTTCCCTTATACAAGATTAATAGACGAATTGTTTTCGCGGGTGACGATGGAGAAATTAGTTTATTGCCTACTATAGCCAATCCGAGAATCATTTTCAAGTATGAGATTTTGAGAGAGGCTACCTCCAATTTTAAACCAGAGAACAAACTTGCTTTCGAATTTCAATTGAATTAGATATTTGCAGGTAGCAGCTACAAATCACTCATAATGAAGAATAGAAATAATTTGAACTTCATTGATCTACAGGGGGTTCTACTCGATTATAGAGAGGTTGCAGTTAAACGGTTGAATATAGGTTCAAGGCAAGGAGATAATGAATTTCTGGATGAAGCAAATCTCATCAGTCAGGTTCAGCACAAGAATCTCATGAAATTGCTTGGTTTCTCGTGAATCTCGGGTTCAACACAATGAATTTCCTCTTGCCGATTGTATGGGCTTGGCTGCAAAATGCCCAGGCACAAAAGACTGAATCAATGGCCAACCCGGTAAAATCTTTATTGGCTGGATCCTTTGGAGTTCTCCTGCAGAGAAAGCGCAAGCCGTAACAGTCAGAGAAAAGCCGTAACAGTCAGAGAAAATCCGCAACAGTCAGAAATTTATGGGGCCAAAGCGGAAAACACGTGGCAGGATTCCATTCGCTTTATAAGCGAGGAATCTAACCGACGTGGATGGTCATGCTTCTCGTTGGTGAAACGCCTTCGGTGTAATTAATCACACACCATATTTTTTTCAACTTGACCAAGCTTTCAAAGCAAGTAACAAAGTAATTATGTAAAGAAAACCCTCTCATAGTTTGTTAACAATGGTCCGAAAAGTCATAATAGTCTCATCTTAAACCATCTATGATATCACTTTAGCCATTTTTATTTTCTTCCGATACCTCTCATGGATTCTTGTAGCCCATCTAATCCTTGAACCTTGGTTTCATGGAAATCTATCTTTTGAATTAATGTTATTTTCTAGCTCCTACTATATTTTCCTTGATTTATGACTCATTATTAAGAAAGTATTATAATTATGAGCATATATAATATTCTTCAACTCTTAAGAAAATACAATTTGACTCTAGCAATTTCATGATCAATTTTATGTTTATTGCTCAACCAAATATTTGTTTTTAAGCCTAGCCTTTGAGCCAAGGTTCATATTACATGTCACAAAATTGAAGATTTCTTTTTAAGCCTGTTACCTCCATTAGGATAGTGAATATTTTATGTTAGGATTCTATATTTGCATATTAGGATTCTAATGTTCTTAAATTTGAAAAAGAAAACATTTAGCTTTATCAAAAATATGAAAATGAAATCGTTTGTTTAAACAATACACTAAAGTTTAAGTACAAGCATGCCCCTCTAGTTGTTGAAATACAATGGAAAGGAGGTATGTGGTATTACCTACTACCTTTCACAAAATTTAGGGATAAATAACTAAATAAATGAACGAAATAGGAGGTATTTGATGAATTAAAATATTTGTTTGATACATAAGCTAACAAATGACAAAGTTTCTTGAAGATCTAACAACTTACTAGGAGCATCCCCATATAATAAACCATTATTTTGAGATGCACTTTAATATGGCATTTATTGGGATATATGTTATCTTTGGATCTTACATTATATGTTATCATGTTTGGTTATGCTATGTTGTGTTATTACCCTATTCTACTTTCGAGGTTGATATGAGGAAGATGCTTTTTTTATGATTGTATATTGTATTTAGGAGGATATCATGCTACTTTATACTTTTTTCGAGGTGATTATAATAATGATACGATGGTGATAGAATTTAGTTGTTGTATGATCATGTTTTGGTTGTTTTGCTTATGTTTGGCTTTCTTCCAATTCATGGGTCTTATGATATGTTATTGGGATGGGTTGTTTGCATAAGACTTGTTCCATTATGAATGAAGGAGTAATTAATCATGATGATGCTTTGTAACTGCATATATGTTAACGCCTAAAAATCGCATACATGCAACATTTTGGCGATTCATCCAGCAAGGCGTCATCAACATAAAGAATGTATATCACCACAGGCATCCTCAATAGATCCAAAACACACCATGAGTCCATAAGTGCCAAGGAACAGTCAAAACAAAGGGTAGCGCAGGTTGCATATCATATCATTGAGTTATTACCCGTGCTACCCTTTGTTTTGACTGTTCCTTGGCACTTATGGAGTCATGTTGTGTTTTGGATTTGTTGAGGATGCTTGTGGTGATATGCATTATTTATGTTGATGACGCCTTACTGGATGAATCGCCAAGATGTTGCATGTGTGCGATTTTTAGGGGTTAACAATATAGTTTTAGTAAATCATGACAGTTAAGGTGATGAACGCGATTACTTTTCATACACTATGTTCTTGAGATAATATACCCAGGAATAATATTCATACTCTACTTCATTTGGTTCATGGTATCCTTGCGATCATGTGATGTGCTCAATTTAGCATGTGGTATTGTGTAGACTTTTACCCGGTCTGAATTTTCTATGTTTGTATCTTTAAAATTTTGATTCCAATTGAATAACAGGTTGCAACTTTTTCATTTTGAAAAACTTAATGAGCATGATAATGTGTGGTTTTACATGCAAATTTCTATTATTTATGATGAAATATTAAATAAGGTTAAGCAACGTTTTGAGATTCTAGTCATGATGATGAAAACATATTTTTGTGATGTGAGATGGTTTATGGTAACATGTGTTTCTTGATCTTCTTAGTACAAATGATGTGATGCACTTGGTTTGTTGATATGATATGATCATGAAGTGATGGGGTACCATATGTGGACTTCCTTTGTGATGATTAATGACTAACTATATGATTGTGAGTGGAATGTTTTAAGGTATTCCACTATGGGGCCTTCCAGACCAGGGCATTCTAGGATCTCGTGGGAGCCCATAACCATGAAGGAGAACGGTTGCAAGTAACACCTTATGGTCAGTGGACCAACTCACTTTGCAATACTATGCCGATGGTATTTTCGTTAGAAGTCCATGACATAAGGAATCTTTTATGTAGGGGAGGTATATGGAGAAGGACTTTCGATCGATGGGATTGGTTGCCTTAGGGAGGACAGGGAGGAGGTTAGGGCCAACCTTTCGAGATTTTTAGAGTACACCGGGGTAGTGTATCAATAACTAGATACCTGGGTAACCAGTTGAAGTTGGGTGACCAGATGAGACCCAGATTCTAACTAATGTTGATGAGTTCGCAATAGATATCATAAGTCGGAGAGAGGCTTAGCACACTTAACGTGAAAACTACTCGTGAAAACTTCAAATGCCTAAGGTATGATCCATAGACAAGTAGTAATAGAGGGCCCATGCCATGGCGAGCGAGACCATCCAAAGTATTGGCATGGAGGGTTATGGAGGTTGCTCGGATGGTATGATTCTCAAGGTGAGGTTGTCTATGGGAGGAAGAAGAAGTGTTATGGTTAGGAAACTTGTAACAATAACTTCAGGATGAAATTCCTTGAAGCAGGGGAGTATATAACACCCCTCTGTCACATATTGCATTAGTGCTTGGGGGATATACTTAGGTTATAGTGTAGGCATGGCACATGCTCGTGATGGCCACACAAGTGGGTCCTATCACTGCACAATAGTATTAGATTATGTAGGTTCTTATGCCTATATTAAAAGTATTATAGTAAGGACATTGGGATTCATAAGAACATAAGCATACAACGTAACAAATTAAAACAATTTAATCATTAATTAAATGAAGGAAGGGGTTATTAAAGAAAAAAAGAAGTTAATTATGAGTTTTTATTCTAATTAGTGGAATTTTTGCATGGGTATTTTTTCATGTGGACATGTGTCCAATTGAGTGGAGATTGGAAAATCTTAAAAAGGGGTTCTTATTCCTTTTGTAGGGGGGGGGATCTTCAAGATCTTGGAGAGATGGAAGTTTGCAGGCTCAGGGTGGGATTTTGATGTTGATGGTTCGGCTAGCTTGATATTGTTGAGTGGGGGCTCAGGGTTTCTCAGCCTATGACTGCGAGGTTGGTTGGGAGGAGAGTGGTCCCCCACCTGTGGTTTTCTAAGTTGTTGTTAGCATTGGACATACTACTTGCTTGTATAATATGATTCCCACTTGCTTCTACGATACAATTGCAAGTCAACACTTGCTTGTCATAGGTACTTCTTCCTATTTATTCTGCTAATTATTTGCTTAAGGTTGCATAGTTTTATGTGAAAAATAACTTAGTTTTTATATTACTCAAATCTTAAGGGATAAATTTGTGGTAATTATTTTGTTATTGTTATTGTTTAAATTCCAGTTAGAGTTTTGTTGTGCATTTGAATTAGAGATGTTTAATTTTGATAGTGAAAAATTTACCACTTAGTAAGTGATTTAGGTTCTTAAATCTTCCTCTCTTTCTTCTTATCCTTCCAAGACTTCTAAAAATTTGCTTTTCCTTTGTTATGATCATACAAGTATTTTATTTTTGGATTGCTTATACAAGAGTCTTAGGTTCATCAAATTGAATCCTATCCTTGTAGAATGAAGGTAAGCCATTTTAAAAATGTTGCATCTTTATATTCTCATCTTCAATAGACCCGATATGTCTCGTTGGCTCTAGAAACTTCTTCTCATACTCTTACATATTCACATTTCCAAATTTTAAGTTCATGGAACTATTGCATTTTCTTGTCACAATAGTTGTAACTTATGAACCAATACCCTCAAAATATCACAAGATAACAGAATGCACACCATGTACAACAATGTAAACATGGAGCACAACTCTAATATAGATAAGAAAGATAAGTTACACAATAACTCCTTCAAGAATAAGAGATCCTTCTCCAATTACCCCAAGATATTCACATAATCATTTCACATGTTCTCTCAACAATGACTATATTACCTTTATATATACATATCCCTCATTGCAAATGAGGCCCCTTCATTAGGTCAACCTTATTACATATGCATTTAACCCCACATATGCCCCCTTTGGGTCATATTATATTCATTTAAACCTACATATGACCCCCCTTGGATCATATCATAGTACCCTCCTTCAAAATGCTTTGTGATCAAAGCTTTGGAGTAAATGGCTTTGCTTGTGATGAAACCAAGTAATAGGATTTCCCTATGTTCTTTCTTTATTGTTGCCTTTGATGATGACCTATCCATCCAAATTCAATTCTTTTTTGTCTCAATCCTTGATAGTTGTTTGTTTCATAATTTTTATTCCATGTGTTGTGATTGTGAGTTCTCCAATTTGTTGTAGTTTATGGTATTTAATAATATCTTGTTGAATAATAGTTTTCTATTGCCCCATTCCATGAATATTCTCGAGTATTCCATCTTCTTCCTTTGTATATCTTCATGCCTTTCTTGTAAGCTTTCTTGGTAATGAGGATGTAGATATGGTTTCACATTTAATGGTTTCCCTTCCTTTTGCATACTCATACCATTAATCTTCTTATTGTTAGAGACAATGGCATCCTCTATCCTCCGTGCTTGGTCTTTGATTCCTCTTACATTTGAGATGATACCCTCATATTTGACATGTACATCTTCAAGTATTTTATGGTATCCTTTTAGAATATTGTCTTCCTTCTCCTTATGAACTTGCATTGTGATGCCATTCATCAATTTCTTATGCCCTTCTTCAAGTATTTTATGGTATCCTTTTAGAATATTGTCTTCCTTCTCCTTATGAACTTGCATTGTGATGCCATTCATCAATTTCTTATGCCCTTCTTCAAGTCTAGATTGCATTTAGAGCTTCTTCAACATTCTTCAGTTCTAGAGCTTCTTCATTTCTAGAGCTTCTTCAACATTGCATTTAGAGCTTCTTCAATTCTAGATTGCATTTAGAGCTTATTCAACATTATTAGAGCTTATCTGTATTTGGAGCTTCTTCAACATTCTTGCAAATTTCCTCTTCAAGTCTTTTGTTAGTCTTTTCCTTCAAGGCCTTTGTTTTTTATTGATTTTGACGATGCTTCTTTTCTTCTTTCAATATTTTGACCCCATCCAATAGCTTTTTATTACGATTTCTCAATATTTATATTTCTTTGTTGTTCTTTTTCAATTATTCCCATGGCTCATCATTTTCCCACCTTCCTTTGCTATTCTTTTCTTTCTTCAATTTATGAACCTCCTTACCGAGTGCTTTATTAAGGACACATATCTTTGAAAAATCCTCACCTTTGTTTTTGAGTTCCTCTTTTGCTTCTTTGAATTCATCGTTTTTTTGTAAAGTTCGAAATTATATTAATCTAAAGAAAAAAACTGTACATGTCAAAATCAAAGCATCCTTCTGCAAGGAGAGTCCAAATGTCATGGGAAGAACAATAGTTCCAAATCTGGGGTTGTCTGAGGGTCATATATAAAACTACTAAACTTAACTGAGTATGAAAACCAAAACTGATATTGGAAACTAGTTCATAACAGGATTCCCCCACAGGCCCAGGGTTATGACCAACAAAACTGAGATTTAGGAAGAGCAAACAATTTTGTATTGACTATGAAATTAAACTTTAAAAATTTGAGCTTAATCATCATTAGAAATGACCACAAATGACGAACTTGCACCTGAATTCTCCATCTTGGATTATCGCTTGACAGCTTTCAAGCAATGACGAAACACCAATTCCGGGGTCGAGGGATGAGTTGGGACCGACTTTCTGAAATGCTTCCCAGTGAGTTCACGAGCTAGAGCATCCAATTTCCTATTAATATGTTCATCTACAATGACTTGGTTGTGTGCCAGTCTATGCATACCCTCTTCCAACCTCTCGAGACAAACCATCACTGAGGGATCAATTGTGACATCCTGAAATTTACCCTTCAGATATTCTTTCATGGCCGGGCTCACCAACGACTTCAAACTCCAATACATACCTAGGGTTTTTGTGTGCCTTGTTTCACAATTTTTGGTGGAACCAGAATCCTCCACGAGTACCCCAAATTAATCAATGAGTTTCTGGGATGTAGGACATTGCTTCTCATTTTGTAGATGCTTCTCCAAATGTTCAGTGCGAGCACGCGCTTGCTTGTTGAGCTTGGTTTCAAAGAAACCTTTTGCATTCTCCATCTCTTTAAGGGACCGTGGCATATGAGAAACCCTGGTACCATTAATAGTCTTCTGCTTAGTGACCTGAGTGCGGACCATCTTGAAGCCAACAACACCCAACAGCCAGGACAAATGCCACTGACAACAGAGGGAGAGTGGAAGAAACAACTCCGCGGGGGGGTTTCTTGTCTAGGGAAACCTCCTTCCCATCCTAATGTGAACCACCACAAAAGGCAATGAATGCTTGCGGGGATAACTTAGCAATATGTAACTTCAACCAGAAACCAATTTGGAGAGTGTACCATCCACGTAAATGAATGCTTATGCCAGGTTTAATAACATGTATGGGATTTAAGTGGGAACGACCACCTGCCAACCCACGTGCCCCTTACATTCGATCTTATTCCAAGCGCACATTGCATTGACTCATGTCATCATGGCAATGGAACCCGTCGTGGGGAACTTCTTTGAATTCATCTTGAATTTTATTCGTTTCTTCCGTTTTTTAGTTCTTGATCCATCTTTTTGAGAAGATTTCTTCAAATTATTCCCATGTAGCATATGCTTTAGTATTTATATTAATACTTGTAAACCATTTATAACCATTCACTAGGATCAATTCGATCTTATTCTTCATTTCCAATAAACCTAGGTATTGCCAATTTTGCCACTTTTCTTAACTGAGGTCCAAACAAAACCCTCAAATTCCAACCTTAATATGTCGAAAAGAGTACCAAAAATTGGTAATATGATTTTTCCAACATATTATCATATGTTTCCTCTTTCCAATGGCTTTTGAATCACCTAAAACAGACCTTCTAGCCAAAAGTTATGCAAATTTCAAAATAAAATACCTTTTAAAACCTTAATTTGGAGATTATCTTTTTGACCAACCTTCCAAGTAAGGTAACTCTTTAATTGTGACCCCTTTGAGTCTAAAATTTTGTCTTGTAGTAGCCCGATATGTCTTCTCTGCATTGTCACATGTTTGACTTAATTTTGATGTTCCAAGAAAAAAGTTATCGTAACTTTCCCAAAACTTGTTATTTTTCTCTTTCAGGAAAGAGAAAGTGTATGGTCTGCCACATGTCCAATTTTCTGAATCTGATTCTGAAATTTATACCACAAATACCATGGTTTTCATTTTTTTATGCAATAGGTCTCACTAAATTTGGATCTCTCAAGCTCCGGATATAGTAGTTCTACCCATAACACATGTTTGAGACTAGTTTTTGGACTAGTAAAAAACCCAATTTCCTGTACGGTATAACCTATGAACCTGTAATCAAGCAGGACCTAAAATGCATACCACAAATACTATAGTATTTTTCCCTTATCCTTAAACAAGTCTCACTCAATTTCGATATACTAAGCTTAAGATGTATCAATTTTACCTGGAACACTTGTTTGGGACTAGTTTTTAGACTAGTAAAAATCCTAACTTTCACAAGGTATAACTTTGAACCTGAGATGATTCAAGACCTGAAATTTGTAGCACATATAGTACGTTATTCCCTCCATGGCCCCTCCAATTTTCTCTTTTTGAAATGTTCCCCCAAAAACGTTTAGAAAAAATTCCAATATGACTCGTTTTGGAAGTGTCCAAGCTCTGATACCAAATGTTATGAACCGATATCCTTAAAATATCATAAGATAACATGTACACACCATGTACAACAATGTAAACGTGGAGCAAAAATCCAATATAGATAAGAAATATAAGTTACACAATAAATCCTAAAAGAATAGGAGATCCTTCTCCAATTACCCCAAGACATTCATATAATCATTTCACATGTTCTCTCAACAATGACTACATCACCTTTTTATATACATATCCCTAATTACTCACGAGTCCCATTCATT
Organism: Larix kaempferi; assembly: GCA_027924585.1. Lineage (NCBI taxonomy): Eukaryota > Viridiplantae > Streptophyta > Pinopsida > Pinales > Pinaceae > Larix > Larix kaempferi. The sequence goes on along the minus strand of BSBM01000444.1, from coordinate 12,285,468 downwards.
AGGAAAACCATATTACATATGCATTTATCCCCATATATTCCATCCTTGGGTCATATTATATACATTTAACCCCATATATGACCCCCATTGGATCATATCAATAGTGGTCGGAAAGTTGAACTACTTCCAAGAAAATTCCATTTCATTGTTTCTATTTACTTGCCTTAGTTCGTCCCACTAGATGGAAGCCTTGCCTTGCATATTCTATATAGCAATTATAGCCTCCAAGTTCCTTGAGTATATATATAACTAGAAATACTCTCATCCCCAATCACCAATTTTTTGCATCCTACCTAGCTTTGCTCTCACCATCAAACATAGGTGGTTTAATTTGCAAAGTTCTCCTTACAAGAGCTAACATTCAAGCCTTCTTCTTTGGCATCTAATTGGAGACATATATGGGTTGATCAAATGGATATTTAGAAGTATATGACTCATCCATGTAGGAATTATATGGAGAAGGATTATATCTCTAACTTATGGTAACCTTTCTTAACTCTTGAGGTGTTCCATGAAGCTCCCTCTTTGAGTGACCTCTATGTTCTCCCACATCCTTCGATCCAGGTCTATGTCTCAACCATCTCTATAATTGGTTCAATCTTTGAACCGGTTGAATATTTATTTGATTTTACCTTTCTCAAGCTTTTCTCATCCTTTGATTGTTAACTCGATAGCCCTAAACTTCGACTTTCAAGCTTCTCATTGTTTTATCAAATATAGAGGTTCATTTGGTTCCGTGTGTCCATTAGATTCTATCTCTTCATTTCCCATGTTGACATTCAATTATTTAACCTCTCCATCATGGTTGAAAGGATCTTGTTTATCTGCCATATTCTTCGAAATGGTCTGTCCATCCTCCATATTCTTCGAAAGTGTCTTGCCCATCCTCCATATTCCTTCTTCAAGAGCTTAGTCTTGATTTTGGCTTATAACTTCTAATATAGCATTGCATTTGCAAAAGTATTCATACAATACATTTACTAGATACATTTCATTCCCAAAATATGTAGATCTTTTTATGCATTATGGAAATTATCCATATTAACATTTTTTTCAATTCAAGTTTGTACGCTCTTTTCTTCCCATTTTTTGAGAATCTAGAAGTACTACAGAATTTGAATCTATAGGTATATTCCCCGTTAGAGTAGCTTTCCAATGATTGCACTCTTGTCTTATGTTGTAGCTGCAATCTGATCCCCAATTTTTTTTTATAAAATTGTAGGGCCCCTCCTTTATTTTTGATTTTACTCAGAGTTTGTGTCATCTTTGATCTACTTACTTTTTGACACTTAGAATTTTTTCTTGAAAACAAAAGAAAAGTCATTTTATGAGTCAGAGCACAATTTATTTCTCCGCCGAAAGGGTCGGAGAACAATTCATTTCTCTGCCAAAACGGTCGGAGCACAATCCAATTCTCCGCCGAAACAATCGGAGAGGTTACGAGTTTGACGCCGAAAAGTTCAGATTTTTTCAAAGGAGTTATGTTTCGGGACAAAATCAAATGTTCCGCCGAAACGATCGAAGGGAATTTCTGTTTCACGCCGAAAAAAAGGTTGGAGAGCTTTATGATTTTGTGATGGTTTGAAGAAGAAACCCGTTTCACAGAAAAATGTCTTTTACGCCGAAACAGTCGGAGCAAGACCTTGTTTGCTTCTGAAACGTTTCAGTGTGTTATTGAGTTTTCACTCGATCTTCATCAATTTGGCGTTCCACCAAATCTTGAAAAATAAGCGTGGCTCAAAGAAACTCGGTGATATTGGATAATAAGGCTCGATGCCAAAGGAAAAATGCTCTGAAACGAGATCGACGAAAAGGGGGTTTCTCTTTCCCAAACAGATCGGCATAAAATTGGAAGTACGTCGAAACCTTTCGCTGTCAAATTTAAAATTCTCCGAAACTGTTCGTTGCCCAAACATATCAACATAGAATAAAAAGGACGCCGAAACATTTCGCTGCCAAATGAAAAGTCCGCCGACACAGTTCACTGCCAAATAGTAAAGTACTCCGACATAGTGTTTCGAATACGCTATCGGTGTAAAATGAGAAATACGCCCGAAACGGGTAAGTGGACCCCATTTTGCACATATGTCAAGACACATTTAATACTAGGTTTGGGTGGGTGTATATAAGGTTTTCAACCCCGTTTTTCACAAACATTGTTTGTAACGGCATTTGCGGAGCATTCACTGGATGCTAAAGAACCCCGTTCGACTTTCTATTTGACCACTCGCACGCTGCCAGGTAGGTGTCTTCCATTCTTTTGTCCATATTATGAAGGTTTTACTTTACAACTGTATTTTATTCTTTACTCTTTGGACCTAGTTTCAAATACAACCGTGAGCCTCAAACCCTATATATATTGTTTTTCGAGAATAAAAGGGGCTTTCTGCCAGCGGTTTTCGAGCAAGTGAAGACCGACCGACCATTGGTTGGATGGTCTCCATGCACATAGCATGCCCTAGTTTCAACATTAAAGTACCAATTAGGGAAAATCTTCCAGGTCGGGGAGGGCATCTAACCCTAGGTATCATGGGGTAACCTGGTTGCTTATATGGGTATTTATACTTTATATGTGGACATTTAGGTCAAAAACTACCCATGAAGGTATGGTAGACTCGTAGGAGCACGCGACTTAGGTATTTATTAGGATTAACCTCACCATTGGCAGTTCGTTTGATCAATTACTTTTCCTTATTAGAGAATATTTTAGTGGACATGAGTGTTTAAATTGGTAGCTAGTATAGCGCATAAAGTTTTGGGAAATAAGAACAAAGTGTTTGATAGTATGATGCCAAGAGTAAGATAATAGTTGCATTCCAAAAATCCGAGCATATCTAGCCCTTAATGAAATAAAATTGTAAGTTTTGAATAAGAGTTCAATTACTAAGGCTAGTGAAAGAATGAAGAAATCTATGTGACAGTGCAATAGGGAGTCCTCAAGGCAGATTTTCAGAACCAAACACAGTTGACGTCATGGAAGTATGAATCTTTTGTTTTAGTTATTTTTTGTAAACAATATTGACAAATCATACATCTGCAAATTCTTTTCAGAATACTATGTTGATTATCATTTTTTGAAATTATTGCATTTACATTTGATTTCCGTACATTAACGTTATGTTCACCTCAGGACTCAGAGATGTAAAGAAGAGCTGCTAAGCGTAAGGCCAAGGTAGCAGAATCAGATTTTGACATTGAGGTTGTTCCATAAACCCCGATGGAAACCTTATACGAGGATACCAAATCAATAACGAGGATCCTCACTGAATATAAATGGGGTGAACTATATCACCTCATCCGAGATCTAAACGTGCCATATGCATTGGAACAGTAAAATACTGTTCTTACGGGAAAACCCAGTGTAAGTAACGTAAGTGGTCCATAAATGGATCAATAGTAATGTAAAAATGTAATGTATGATAGATGATTAATAGTTACATAGGTTTGGGCTTTATATAAGCCCGTCATGCACCTTTTCGTAAAGGGGCATGACTATTGACTTTAGATACAACTTTGAGGACAAAGCTTCCCTTAAGGGGAAGGCAATGTAACAATAAAATAATAAATTAATATTAATATTAATTTATTATTTTATTGTTACATTGCCTTCCCCTTAAGGGAAGCTTTGTCCTCAAAGTTGTATTGATAGCAATGTCTGATTTCCCTTGAACGGTCGTCTCGAGATCCCTTCTTTTGTATTTGCGATACTTGATGAAATGAGATGATACGAATTACGGATTCCTAAAGAGAATTGTTGCATCATATCTGTTGTGGTCCATCCTAGATCTATTTTTATTGGAGCTCTGAGATCATTTGGTGGGACGAGTCATTTCAACTATTGCTTAGTATGTGGATCTTTTCACTTGTCAACATAATTCTTCTGTGAGTGCTCGTTTTGAACCCGTCGTTGGTCAAAATGGCGATTATAATTGGGATGTCTGTAAGGCGTATGTGTTGTTTGTTTTTCTTTCTTTTGAGCTACGACGAGGACTGCCTTCACTTCCTCGACTTGATTTTTGGATGCATCTTCCTAGATTTGCACTTCTTGGTTCTCCAGTAGATTTTTATGATTATAAATCTTTTCGATTCTTTCATCTTGCGACTTTTTGTCAATTTCTAACTTCTTGATTTGTGTCTCTAGTACTTGAATAAGATTCTTTTGACACTGGTTTTCTTCCTGTTTTTCTAGTATTCTTCCTTCGAGGTCTTCACTGGAGTGTTCCCTCTTACTACTGTTTTTCAGTTTTTTAACCTTTGTAAGCAATGTTTTGTTATGATTTCGTAGGCGAAAAATCTCTTCGGTATTGCCTGATAACACATTGTTGACTTTTGTTAGTTCCAACTTATGTGTCCTCTCACTGTTGTCATATTGCTGCTGGAGTTTTTCTTTTTGCTGTTGACGATGGCATAACTCTGTTTCTTGATTTTCTAACTTGTCATGTACTTGCGCCAATTCGTCTTCCTTATCCATGACGACTTTGTTTAGACGACTAATTTCCTCTTCTAAGTCGACACTATTTCCATACGAATATTCTTCGACTTTGTTTGGTTTTTTTATCTGGTCTTCAAGTTTTTGAATGATACTTTCTAGACGTGATATTTTCTCATCTTTATCTCCTAACCTTTCTATGAGTCTTTTTTTATTATCTTCCAAAAATTGAATATTCAATTCTGAGTTAGTAATCTTTAGTGTTTGCTTGGCATTTTTGAACACTAGACTATTATTGGTTGCCTTACACTGTTCTAGTTGAGCCGAAACTGCTCGTAACTGCGATTGTAACTCTGCTATCATCATTGCCATGACTTCTGAATTCCAACTTTTTTGAATTGGTTTTCTTTGTTTGATAGCGGATTTTGGATGCTTGACGAGTCTTCTTTGTTGACTCTTCCTGCTTCTGATAACAGGTGGACACCAAAAATGTGTAATAACCCTTAATGTGGTTATTTCGTAAAAGAGACCTTCTTTTGTTATGGTTAAACAACTTTTTTTTTTCCCAAAAGTAATTATTATTTTAATAAAATAATAATTTTTCTTTTAATATAATAATAATTATTAATTAATTAATTAATAATATTATTATATGAATGTTTTATAAACTATATATATATATATATATAGTTTAGTGTTTTTTTTTGTTTTTTTTTGTCTCCAAAAAAACTAATTTTTTTGTTGGATTAAGAATAGTTTAAGCCTTTGAGATAATAATAATATGTATTATTATTACTATAGTTATATAATAACTATAATAAAAATGGATTATTATTACTATAGTCATATAATAACTAAACTCATCCTAATTAAGATATGAGTTGTTATAAATAATCGTTTCTTTATAAAACCAAGGCTAGTTTTATAAAACCAAGGCTGGTTTTATAAAACCACGGGATGATTTTATAAAACCAAGGCAATATGTGGTTTTATAAAACCAAGGTTGGTTAAATAAAACCTATGTTGTGTTTTTTTTTTATTCTTCTCTTTTTTTATGCGGTCTTCTTTCTTGTTTTTTTTTTTTTTTTTTAACTTCTCTTTTATTCCTTTTTTTTTTCTCTCTTTTAATAATTTTTTTTTCTTCAATAAGGATGGCTAAAAGCCTAATGTAAGGTTAAAAACCTAAATCTCAGAAAAACTTTGACAATTTGGCCACAAGCCGAAATAGCAAGCTCTGATACCATTGAAGGAACAAGAGTCCCTTACTAAGTAAATAACCAGTATTACTAAGTAAATAACCAGTACAAGTAACGTAAGAAAGCCATAAATGACTTGTAGTAAAGTAAAAGATGTAATATATGATAGATGATTAATAGTTACATAGGTTTGGGCTTTATATAAGCCCATCATGCACCTTTTCGTAAAGGGGCATGACTATTGACTTTAGATAGTCTTTAATTAATAATAAATTAATATTAATATTAATTTATTATTTTATTGTTACATGCATCCATTGAAGAGATGATGGTGTATCAAAACATTAAAAGATCCGGTCTCCATAAAGTTTCCACACGTCCAGAGCTTTTCCTGTGTTCCGAAGTCATTGGTTGGATTTTACGTTATGTGGAGGTCGGCACGCGGATCATAGCTGGGGTGGGTGGAGAAGGATTCGCTTCATTTCAACCCGGTCATATTAGCGAAGCGTGCAAATTACCCTCTCCTAAAGTTATGATGACAGATGATTAGATAGGGGGAGTCAACATAGATTACTTTGAGTATGCTAAGAAGATGTTGATTCCTGGAAAGCAACTGAGGTAAAGGGCAAGTGGGGAGCACGATACTCAGAATCTGAAAACACCATTCAGAGTCATAGCTCTAATGTTGAGCAGAATATTTGGTAGGGTGAATGCAAATATTTACAAGCTCAGTTGGGTGCCCATCATTTATCATATCGCCTCCCATGGTACCATCTTCAATTGGGCAGACATTATATCGAAGAGTATGGCATCAAAAATAGCGGCGAATCAAGGAGGGATGACCCAGAAGAAAGTGGATTTCTTTATGTCTTCCTACCTTATTGACTGCATCTTGGTTAAACACCCATTCCCCAAGTTCGGGTGTTATTGGATCCCGGATGAGACACCACTATATGTAGCTTACCAAATAATGTGGGCTCATAAATACGCAAGCTTCTACGAGCTTATTTGTGAGGATTTCATAATTCCTTTGTATTGGTTAATATTTAACAAAGAACCCAATTGCTTGTGGACAACGCGATGGCAGTCGTTTGCAAATATGGATATTTCTACTTTACCCTGTAAGGCACGTACATCAGAATGTATGGGGGTACCAAAGCTCCGTCACTAATGCCAAGGTACGCAATATATTATGTGGTACACAAAGAGACAGTAAGACAAGTCTTCATCAATGGAGTAGGCAATTTATTAAATGAACATAAGAAGGCTTCCTATCCGCGGCTTCCCTTTGTCATCGGGGCATATAAATTCCCTAAGGTGAAAGGAGCAGAGGTTTTTGTAAAATACTACGAGCAGAGTCAAAAAGACTACGAGCAGAGTTAGAAAGACAACAAGCAGAGGAAGCAGGAAGACAATGAGCAGAAGAGGCAGAAAGATAGAAAAGGGAAGAAGAATAAGCAAGAAAAAAGAAGGAAGAAGAACATAAGAAGAAAGAAGAGCAAGAAGCAACAAATAAAGCAATAGAGTTGGAAATACAAAGGGAAGAAGAATATAAGCTCAAGAAAGCTGTGGAGGACAAAGAAGTCCAAGAAAGGGACTATAGTCTTCAAGACATGGACATAGATCCACCCGACATCTCCAGAATTCTGCTTACGGGAGGCCATCTTCCATTTGTTGAGCTCGGGCTCACTCCTTTTACTCCTTCAAAGCAACATTCAGTAGAAAAACTAGATACAATAGTCTTTGACTCCAAAAGGAAGACGATTTCAAGGAGAACAGAAAAAGGCTAAAAATGGGCACCCAACCAGATGTGGTAACTATTCAGGAAAGCAACATAGTGGAAGGCACCCACAAGGATCCCAAGTTCACAGTGTCAGTCAACATAGCAGCCGCTCAAGCAAATGCTGACAATGTTGATAAACTGATGAACGACTCGGAATGCAACAAAGGAAAAATGTTGAAGCTGAAAGATAACTTAGTAAAAGCGAGAGGTGAAGAGATTGAGTTAAAGAAGAAAAATGATGTAATAATAGCTAAAAAGGATAAATTACTGTTGGACTACCAAAACTTGGAAAATGAAAAAGATGCTTTGAATGTGCAACTTGTAATTATGGAAGGAAAATGAAGTGACTTCGACTCTCGGATCAATGAGTTGGAGGAAAAATAAATGAGGTCAAACCAACAAGTGGGAGCTTTGATTAGTGAAAAAGAATCTTTATAAGCACATGTAGATGAGATGATAGTCGAAAGAGAAGCTTTGCAGTCTCAAGTGAGTGAGTTGGTTAGAGATAAGGAATCTCTCTTGGAACAAGTTGACATGGCTCAAAATCAGAAGCAGGATATGACCCCATTCCATGAGCAGACCTGCAAAATACAAGAACAAATTTGCCACTCAAAAGAATTGTTAATTGAAGAAATTTATAAAATGAAACAGATGATAGACAGAATGAAGGAGATTTATGCAGGCGCATTTTCTGTAAGACAAAAATTAGTCAATACTTTTAAAAAATTGAAATGTTGATGACCTTGAAGGGAGGAAATCCAAATCTCCCCGATCACCTACCAAACAAGTCAGCTGCAGAACTCAAGTTGGATATAACACTTCTAGAAAGTTGCAGGAGAGCTTATAGGAAGATACAGGTAGAAGTACCAAAATCCATCACAAAATGTGAGGAATTTTACAAAGAATTTATCAAATACATGAGAATTGTCATATCACAATGATTCTAGATATGTACGAGTTTCCCACCAAGGATCAACACCTAATGGAATTAAAAAATGGCCTAAAGAAGACATGGAATATATCAGGAAACTAGATGTGCTAAATGAAGAAGATCTTAGGCAGTACATTGGACAAGCATCTATAAATGCTTATTTCCTGAAAGAGAGCAATAAAGCAACTATTGAAGGAGTGATGAGTGTGAAAAAGGAATTATTTGTTCATGCAGTATCTTTAAAATTAATAGAACCTCTACAATGTAATATAATATTTCAGGAAACGGACTTGTGGGACAATTATATTTCCATCCTGGAGGTCCCACTAGAAAGTTAATTTAATTTGTAATTAATTGTCTATTTTTTATGTGCAAACACAAAAGACAAATTTTGGCAATCCAAAGGTCAGGGTAAGGTGAAGCAATTAGTCATGTAAAGACAAATTCTCTTGTAATATAAATAGAAGGGGAAGGGTACTAGAAGAAGGGCTTTTGCTAGTGAAATAGAGGATGGAGACATTTTGTAAGAGAACTAATTTTCTGCTAATGAGAAAGACCTATTTGTTGGGAAAAGCTTGCATGGATTTTTGCGCGGAATGTTTTGGATAACAAATCAGAACTATTTCTTCTTGTGTTCATACTCATGCTATGAGATCTTTCTAACTTTATTGAATTATTTCGATGGTGATGAATGATTTTACTTATCTATGCAAGTGTCTATGTGACATTAGAGTAATAAATGGATTTAAATGTCATCAAAGCTATCTTTGTATGTTTCTACTGTGAATGTGAATACTCTATTTGAATAGCTATTTGTTAGATTTGTATAAGCATTCTCAGATTATTACTCTTATTAAAACTCGCTCCTTGCAAGGATAGATTAGTTAGTTTAGAGTAGGGTTAGCTATTTGACAAGGTAGAAGTGATAAGACGAGAGGTAAGAACCCGCACATCACTTGTGAGGATTTTGCCTGTCAGTTATAGGTTAAATGCATTAATTAGATAAGAAACACTTGCATCCTCATACTTTAAACATAAAATATAAACGGTGGGTCGAGTTGTGACCGGTACATATATTAAACAAACATATCTACGATAGCTAGACCGTTAACCGGAAAGATTCCCCATTCCAAACAATGAACGATCTAATTGGGATTATTCATTGGGGAGAATCCCTACTGTCGATGCTAGGATTTTCCGGACATCAACAATTAAGGCACTAGAAGGAGGGCCGCCAGTGCATGGTTAGCAGAGGAAATATGTTTTCACGAGGAAATTTCTTTGGGTCACCATTGGAAATAACCCAACCAGAAGAATTAATTTCTGAAACTGATTATCAAGAAAAGTTTGATTATATGTCACCTACCCAAATTTTGAGACTATTTATTTTAATTTCAAAAACATTATGTTAAATTATAATTACAAAGTTTTGTAATTATGACCAAATTTGGTCAAGGATGATTGTAATAAACATATTTTTATTATTTAATAAATTAAAACATGAGACAAACACCCAAGGGAACTGTTAAATGAGTGTTCACTGACCCTCTGGGAGGAATGGAAGCTGTTAGAAGGGGCATGGGACAAGTGTCAGCATTTGCACTCCACCACTAGCTGTTGTTTATGGGACAACTACCCCTAAATTTATGGCATTATCCCCCAGGTGGGTGGAAGAGAGCGGTTAGCTCATTAATGACCAGGTTAACCACTAAAAGGCCTAGGTAGCCTAGATAAGGCAATTCGAATTGGGCAGGGAGCTCTACATTATTTTCTGCAGAAATAATTCCTCAAGTGTATCAGGTGATCACTGAGAGATTTGAATAGGGAGGCTAAGTGGAAGTGCATTGTGAGGCTGCTGAAATATTTTGAGAAGGGAACCAGAGGTGCTGGTGCAGGTCTCTTTGACTGCTAAGTCTATAGGACTGAATGATCCAAATTTCTGCTGCAAGTTGATGACCTAAAGCTTCTACAGATTCTTCTTCTTAGTGGTTCAGTGAACAGGCTTGGGGGTCCTAAGGCAAGTAATTTGGCTGTCTTCAGGAATAGGCTGGGTGGAACATACTCCTTGGGTTGTTTGTTTCTCCTACATTCACCAGGCTCTACTATTTTGTCATGTTTATTTTCAGTTATATGCTTTTCTGCATTTGTAGATTTAGTATTTACAGTAATGACATGTGGAAGTAACTGTTTCAATTTCTGACCTAGATATGATTTCATGATAATTAAGTAAATGAGATGATTGATTAAATATCTTCTCTGCATTTTTCTCCATGCGGTTTTTCTGCATCGTACTCCAGTACAGAGAAGGAAAAATTTAAGAAGAATGATTCGATAGACAGATTGTCAAATGAATGAATAGATTAACGTTGTTGTACATCTTTAACTTTCCTTACCAGTTATATTCTGTAATACAAAACTATATGTTTAGATTCAGAATTTATACTCAACATATCATAATGCAAGCATTATAATAGTTTATGTCCTATAAAAATTAAGTTAACATTTCATTTCTGCACAGAAACTAGGTTTTCAATTATTAATATGTACTTGAAAATGTATGTTGTATATTCTATTCTTTCTAACAATAGAATGTTATAATTCTACTTAGTCCAGGTATCATAATCCCTATAAATTTAATAGCTGCAAATTTAAATATTCTTTTGTACAGAAATGTTACATGCATTTTATTCTCATTTCATTTCTTTCATTCAACATTCATGAATTAAAACTTAGCATTTTTTCCATCATTTAAAATAATCTACTATGTACTAACATCCGCAAAAAGGACTATGTTAGGTTTTATTTAGAAAGTCTTCCATATAGTTTTACAAAAAAAACAATTATCATTCTGCAACAGAAGATCTAAGTCTGAACTTTCAACTGTTCTAAAGTTGAAAACTTCTATAGGTTCGTTTTTAAAATCCAAAGACCATTTTATGGCCAACTTACAGTCTACACTTACAATCGTAAAACCTATTTTATTATATCTTTTCCTTTCCAAAATCAAACGAAATTTTATTATTCAACTATCACTTTTACGATAGCTATTTATACAAAACCATTGGAGACAAGAGTATTATTATCGACCATAATATTAATTTAAGTGGCTATTCAATATCAAAAACCGAGTTCTTATCACCATTCTAAACCTTAACCTAAACAATGAGAGCATGGGTTTTCCCTTTCGAAAAACAAGTTAACCTACGGCTCTCAGCCTTTATCAAAACAACAATATAGTTTTTAGCTGAAAACAAGTCTACCATCAAAACCTATAGAGTAGGGTTTTAATTACAAGAGTAATATAGAAACCTTGGTACATAGCCATTCTTAACACACAGTTTTCATTACATTAAACATCGATTTTTATAAACAAAGAAACCACACAAAAAAACCATTTTAAGTTTTGATCAGTACAAAACTCAGTCTCTTATTACCATTTAAACATTGGATTAAACAGTGTAACACAAAACCCTTCTTATCTTCGCAGAAACAATCTAGTTCATGACTTTAGACTTTCACAAAAACACTGTATTAATTACCCAAACATCGACAAAATGAAACTTATACATTGCACAGAAACTATTGAAGTTTTCTCAAGACTATTCTTCCATTAAAATCAACCGAGGGTTTGACCCTCTGACATTACATCATAAACAAGTTTATATTTCAATAAAAGTCACAGTGAAACGCTGCTTTGGCAGGGAAGCAAAATGAGCCGACGATTCCATCCTATGTATACATGACGTGAGGCTCTCGTTTAAATATCTCAACAGTTCGAAAAAATCTCTCTACCAAGAACTTTCCACAGACCTCGTCAAACATTAAGTTTCGGCCAAGATGCCAGGAGAACCTACAGGGAAATGAACCACCGAGGCTTACCGAATGGTATAGCAACATCTTTCCCCGCAAGCTTTAGTCACGGTATACCTGCGGGCGTTTGAAGTCACCTGCCAAGCAATATAGGAGGTGGTTAAAAACATTGCATCACGTTATTAACCAAAGCAGCAGAAAAACTTAATCATTTTGAAAACGAAGATATTACCACGTAAAGATTTTGCAAAGGATTGAAGTTTGAAACCATTGCAAGCTTCCGGCGCCACACCAACAACCAAGCATTATTGTATTATTTCCTCACCTCTCAATGTTCGGCCCTCAAACCTTTTTAAGACCTGGGAAACCATCAAGTTACAGTCGCAGGTCACACCTTCGAACCCGAGCAAGGAGTCCTCCGTCAAGCAAACTCCAAACCCTAAACTCTAGCAAACAGTCAACCTCTCCACTAAGCTGGTACACCAAATGAATGCACAGGAACAACCTCAACGAAGACGTAGTGGTAAGAGTAGGGTTAAAGTCCCAAAACCGAGACAGATCTAGATCAATGGGCGAGATCGAGCCAGCACAACGCCACGTTCTACAAAGCATTCCAACATTTAAACTCCATTAATGACCTTACCATCGTAAAGTCAAGCTCAGAGGCGATTCACCATGTCATCTATGCACAGCTCGGATTACTAGCAGTATTATCCCCAGGTTTCCACGTGAAGTTGGTTATGTGGACAGACAGTAGTACATTCCACCATGGAGGTTAGCGAGGAGCATTAATACCTGGACGTGACACATTTAACTTGCCAACACATGACAACAATGAATTTAATACCTGTCATTACCCTTTATCATTATGATAATCTAGTTTGCAAAGTGTAATATCATGTAATATCAATGTTTATAGTTGTTAATACATAGGGTAGTAGTTAGGGTTTTTAAGCATAGTTCATTTCATTTCTAAGTATTAATCATCGAATGCTTGGTTTATATACATTGTATTTTGTTCCTCAAAAGACTAGGGTTGCACTTCATATAAGGGTTTTGAGACTTAGTACATAGTTTAAAATGCATCATTTGGTACATGATAATGTTTGTTTATATTACCATATATTATCACAAAGTTGCACATTATATCACAATGCAAAAATATTAAATTAGAAGGGTGCAATCCTATAGTGTAACAAATTCACAAATATATAATCATCATAAATATGATGGTAATATTTTAATAAGCAATGCTAGTTTAGTACAATGTTCCATGCATTTATAAATTGAGAAATGCGTAAAAATGCTTTAGTCATAATTAGAATTTCTAATTTATCCATGTATTCAAAATAAACTATTTGTTTCATGTTTCCATAATATAGAGCTTTTAACAGGTTGAAACTTTCACGATATTACCAACCATTGTAAATTAGTGAAATGACGACAAGATCAAAATAACACTGACACTTGATAATCTAGCACACATATGATAATTCATAGTGTAAGTATAGTCAAGGTAACACTTACATAAATAGGACAAAGATGCATACCATTAACAATTCTCTTGCTTGGAAGTACTCAGAGTTACAATAAGCATTGACGGCTAACTGAAAAATTATAATTAGAATTGCTTGTAACATTTGATTTTGTCATAATATTCTTACCTGCGTATCTGCGCAAAGAAACAGGTTCAAATGCTTTAGCTAAACATAGTTAAGTAAACCTCAGGGTACCCCGTAGGACCCCTTCATCATCATTCAAAAGCAAACTACCAGTACTTTATCAAGAAAATACATCATAAGATAAACTTAATTACAACATATAGATTACAATTAAACACAAGCAGAACTAAAGATGTATTTTGTGTTATGATGTATAAATTGTCGTTATCGTAATTTGTCATTAGTTAAAAGATTTGTATCTATTTTATTTTCCGCATTAGCAATTTCAATATTTATTTCTACTTTAAATTTTTTTAAATTTTTGTAAATTTTCGAGATGTTACATGTGGTATCAGAGCTCATGTTCGAACTCTCGGCCTGAAAAGGTCCAAAGAACACGCAACAATTTTTTATTTTTATTTTTAACAGCATAAATCTTTACTAATTCAAGTTAAATTATTTTGTTATACAGAAATTTGTTTTCTAAGTTACAGGTATGGAAGGATCAGCTGAACACATGGAGGACAGATTTCAACCAAACAGCCATAACAACAATAGTACTGGACAACATTATGAAGAAGAAGTCCATGGTGAATTGAATGACAATTCATTGGAATTGTTACGTGCATTTCAGGAATTGAAAGCAGAAATAAGATCTGTTAAACAAGATAATGAGAGAATTCTGAAGGCACAGGAAGAACTTAATCAAGTACTGTTCGACCAGTGCCCAACTGACAAATAGGATAGAAGGGTTGAAAATATCTCCAAGACTGAAGACTTACCTCAGCAGAACAAGGGTAAGAAAGTGAGAACTGATGATGAGAATAACAGTTCAACATCATCAGGAGCTGCAAATGAGATACGTAAAAAGAAACATAATTATTCAAGTGATAACAGCGAGGGGGATTTCAAACCAAGAAGAAAATTCCATAAATAGTATGAACAGATTTCTGGGGAGTTCAAGAAAATCAAACCCCCAACTTTCAATGGTGAAATTGAGAAAGGAGAGACAGCTGAAGCATGGCTGTCTAGCATGAAGAAATACTTTCAAATCTATGATTATTCATAATCATTGAAAGCAAAGATGGCCATATACAACCTAATAGGGAAGGCAGACATTTGGTGGCAGGACATCAAAAGAGTGAAGGGCATCAAGGACAAGGATGTGAATTGGAGCACTTTTAAAAGGTACTTCAAGAAGAAGTTCCCATCTGAACAATATTACGAAGAAAAGTCCAAGGAATTTTATGATTTAAGACTGGGAACCATGAACATGAAAGAGCTGAACAACAAATTTATAAATTTGTTAAGGTATGTGCCATACCATGTGGA
The DNA here is from genome assembly GCA_027924585.1 of Larix kaempferi. Lineage (NCBI taxonomy): Eukaryota > Viridiplantae > Streptophyta > Pinopsida > Pinales > Pinaceae > Larix > Larix kaempferi. Next base: position 12,270,326 of record BSBM01000444.1, on the reverse strand, counting down.
GGAGAAACCAAAAATTCAGAGGTATCTGAGTTGTCTACCTTTCAACATCAAGGACGGAATAGAGTATGGCAATCTAAAGACCTTAGAAGAATCCATGAGGAAAGCAACTTCCTGCTATGATACTAACCGAAAAAGAGAAGGAATATCTAACTGGAAAAATCTTAAACCCAACAACTTTGAGTTGAATAAGAAAATTTCAGATTCAATGGAAATTCTGGTTTTCAAAAGAAAAACTTTCCAAATCGAAATTTCCAAGGAAACAGTCCCAGAAGTAATCAACAACAGAATTTTACAGCTCCTAGAAATACACTCAATGTTACCAGGACTAATGACCAGAGGGAACCTATAAAATGTTTTGAGTGTCAAGGTCCTCATTATGCTTCAGAATGCCCCAAAAGGAAGCAGACATCCAATAATATTCATTCCATACAAGCTGAACCTACTGTGGGAGACTTGGCAAGAGATATGCCCATAATTAATGCAGCTCTAGATAACAGGCAAGCGGAGCATCAAGTCTCTATGGTAGAGATTGAAGGTATGCTACAAAACCACCCAGTTTCTATTTTGATTGATCCAGGCGCTAGCCTGAGTTATATATCTCTAGATATTGTAGAAAATTTTAATCTGAAAACAAAAAAATTTAATAAATCCTGGTTAGTTAGACTAGCAACAGGAACAAAAAGAAAAGTATCTGATTTTGTTGAAAGTTGTGTTTTATCTATGAATCAGTTAAAGACACAAACCAAGTTAAATGTTTTACCTTTAGGATCCTATGACATCTTAATTGGAATGGACTGGTTAGAATCACATCATGTTATTTTGAATTGTTATGAGAAAAGTTTTACCTGTCTAAATGATGAAGGAGAAACAGTAGAAGTAAAGGGTATTCCTAGAAAGACATCACTTAGACAGATTTCAGCTATCTAAGTGAAAAGAACAGTTAGAAAAGGATGTAAGATGTTCGTAGTGAATGTAGTACATGAAGAGTCAATTACAAAAGAGGACAAACTGAAACTAGAAGATATACTTGTCCTAAAAGAATTCCAGGATGTTTTTCCAGAAGAGATTCCAGGGTTACCCCCGAAGAGAGATCTGGATTTTACTCTTGAACTTATACCGGATGCGATGCCGAACTCTAAAGCTCCATATAGGATGAATATACTGGAATTAAATGAGTTGAAATCACAGTTGAAGGAATTGATTGATAAAAACTATATAAGACCCAGCGTGTCTCCTTCGGGAGCACATGTTATTTTTGTTAAGAAGAAGGATGGCACTTTAAGACTTTGCATAGATTATTGCCAATTGAATAAGATGACAATCAAAAATCGATATCTGTTGCCCCGCATAGATGATCTATTTGATCAGCTGCGTGGAGCAACGATATTTTCAAATATTGATTTGAGGTCAGGATATCATCAAGTTCGTGTGAAAGATGAGGATATTTTAAAAAAACAGCCTTTAGAACTCGGTATGGACATTATGAGTTCGTAGTCATGTCATTCGGGTTGACTATGCCCCGACAGTTTTTATGTGCTTAATGAACAATATTCTGCACAAATATTTGGATAAGTTCGTCATTGTGTTCATAGATGACATTCTGGTATATTCTAAAAGTAAGGAGGAACATGACAAACATCTGCGTATTATTTTACAAGTTCTGAGAGATCATCAGTTATATGCTAAGTTTAGTAAGTGTGACTTTCACAAGGATAAGATTCAATATTTAGGTCACATAATCTCTAAGGAAGGAATTTCGGTTGATCCCGATAAGATAAAAGCCATTAATGAATGGCCGGTTCCTAAAGATGTGACGGACGTTCGATCATTTATGGGGATTACAGGATATTATAGAAAATTCATAGAAGGTTTTTCAAAGATTGCAAACCCTATAACCTCCTTACAGAAGAAGGGGAAGAAGTTTGTATGGGATCAAAAGTGTGCAGACAGTTTTAAGAAGTTGTAGGAATTACTAACTACATCACCTATTCTTAGAATTGCAAATCCCAATAAAGATTTTATAGTATGCACCGACGCATGTAATGACAGACTCGGTGGAGTCCTAACACAAGAGGGACATGCTGTTGCATATGAGTCTAGAAAGCTGAAATTACATGAGAAAAATTACTCTACATATGATCTGGAATTATTAGCAGTAATACATGCCTTAAAAATGTGGCGTCACCATCTTATTGGTAGAAAATTTACTTTGATGACATCTAACATGGGGCTGAAGTATTTACTAGATCAAACGAACTTGAATGCTAGACAAGCTAGATGGCTAACCTTTTTAAGTGAATATGATTTTGAAATTCAACATATAAAGGGTAAAGAGAACAAGTTTGATGATGCTTTAAGTCGTAATACAAAGTTAAATTTTATTTCAGCCATCCATACATACACAAAAGATTTGGAAAATCAGATTTTCAAAGGGCTCAAAATTGATGAAGAGTACATAAATTAGCAGAAAACAATTCTGAAAATTCTATGGCAGATTTCAGGTTAACAAAAAATGGATTGCTGATGTACAAGAACAGATTGTATGTGCCCAATGTACCAAAGATAAAAATTCTGATTTTAGATGGGATGCACAAAAGTCATTATGCTGGTCACCCAGGTTATCAGAAAACCATAACTATGTTACAAAAGGATTACTATTGGCCCAGAATGAAGGATGAAGTAGCAGAATATATAGCTAAATGCTTTGACTATCAAAGAGTAAAGGTTGAACATTAGCATCCGGCTGGACTATTACAACCATTACCTATACCTAGTTGGAAATGGGAGATCATAAGCATAGATTTTATTACCGGACTACCCAAGAATCAGAAACAAAATGATTCCATCATGGTGGTAGTGGATAAACTCAATAAGGCAGCACATTTCATACCAGTAAAAACTACTTATAAGGCTCCAGATATTGTATAAATTTTTATGAAACATGTTTTTCGATTACATGGAATACCAAAAGTGATAGTTTCAGACCATGATTCTAAGTTTACTGGAAACTTCTGGAGATCTTTGTTTAAATGGTTGAATACAACCTTAAAATTCAGCACAACATTTCATCCACAAACGGATGGATAGACAGAGAGAGTTAATCAGATATTGGAAGACATGCTAAGGATGCATGTTAAGGATCAGCCTGGTAAGTGGGAGGACTACTTGCATTTAGCAGAATTTGCATATAACAACCATTACCATGCATCATCCAGGCTTAGCCCTTTTGAAATTCTTTATGGTAGGAAATGTAATACACCAGTTTCTTAGAATGACCCAGTTAATAGAGTTGTATTAGGACCTGAATTGTTGAAGGAAATAGAACTAATTGTGCAACAGGTACAAAGAAATCTTAAAGCTGCCCCAGATAGGCAAAAGAGTCAAGCAGATATAAAAAGGACTCATAAAGAGTTCCAGGTTGGTGAGCATGTTTTCATTAAGGTAAGATCGAAGAGCTCATTAAAGTTGGGAAGCTGTGCCAAAATGGCACCCAGGTATTGTGGTCATTTCGAAATTTTGTCAAGGGTAGGACTCGTGGCATATCAACTAGCTTTGCCACCAAATCTAAAAATACATAATGTTTTCCATATTTTAGTTTTAAAGAAATATGTACACGATGCTGCTCATGTTATAAATTGGAATGATGTACAGGTGGAACAAGATGACGATTTTCAGGTGGAACCGGGCTGTATCCTCGAAAGGAGGGAAACTCTACTCCGAAATCGCACCATTGGGCAGGTAAAGGTGCAATGGAAGCACCTTAGCCCATAAGAGGCAACCTGGGAGTTGGAGAGTAGTATGCGGGTAGCATACCCAGCTTTGTTTCATGAATACTAAGAAAATGAATGAACAACATCGAGGATGATGTTGAGACTTAAGGGGGGGTGTATGTCACCTACCCAAATTTTGAGACTATTTATTTTAATTTCAAAAACATTATGTTAAATTATAATTACAAAGTTTTGTAATTATGACCAAATCTGGTCAAGGATGATTGTAATAAACATATTTTTATTATTTAATAAATTAAAATAGGAGACAAACACCCAAGGGAACTGTTAAATGAGTGTTCACTAACCCACTAGGAGGAATGTAAGCTATTAGAAGGCATGGGACAGGTGTCAGCATTTGCACTCTACCACTAGTTGTTGGTTATGGGACAACTACCCCTAAATTTATGGCATTATCCCCCAGGTGGGTGGAAGAGAGCTGTTAGCTCATTAATGACCAGGTTAACCACTAAAAGGCCTAGGCAACCTAGATAAGGCAATTTGAATTGGGTAGGGAGCTCTACATTATTTTCTACAGAAATAATTCCTCATGTGTATCAAGTGATCACTGAGAGATTCGAATAGCGACGCTAAGTGGAAGTGCATTGTGAGGCTATTGAAATATTTTGAGAAGGGAACCAGAGGTGCTGGTGCATGTCTCTTTGACTGCTAAGTCTATAGAACTGAATGATCCAAATTGATGCTGCAAGTTGATGACCTAAAGCTTCTACAAATTCTTCTTCCTAGTGGTTCAGTGAACAGGCTCGGGTGTCCTAAGGCAAGTAATTTGGCTGTCTTCAGGAATAGGTTGGGTGGAACAGACTCGGGTTGTTTGTTTCTCCTACATTCACTAGGTTCTACTGTTCTATCCTGTTTATTTCCAGTTATATGCTTTTCTGCATTTGTAGATTTAGTATTTACAGTAATGACATGTAGAAGTAACTGTTTCAATTTCTGACCTAGATATGATTTCATGATAGTTAAGTAAATGAGATGATTGATTAAATATATTCTCTACATTTTTCCCCATGCGGTTTTTCTGCATCGTACTCCAGTACAGAGAAGGAAAAATTTAAGAAGAATGATTTGATAGACAGATTGTCAAATGAATGAATAGATTAACATTGCTGTACATCTTTAACTTTCCTTACCAGTTATATTCTGTAATACAAAACTATATGTTCAGAACCAGAATTTATACTCAACATATCATAATGCAGGCATTATAATAGTTTCTGTCCTATAAAAATTAAGTTAACATTTAATTTCTGCACAAAAACTAGGTTTTCAATTATTAATATGTACTTGAAAATGTATGCTGTATATTCTATTCTTTCTAACAATAGAATGTTATAATTCTACTTAGTTCAGGTATCATAATCCCTATAAATTTAATAGCTACAAATTTAAATATTCTTTTGTACAGAAATGTTACATGCATTTTATTCTCATTTCATTTCTTTCAATCAACATTCATGAATTAAAACTTAGCATTTTTTCCATCATTTAAAATAATATACTATGTATTAACATCTGCAGAAAGGACTATGTTAGGTTTTATTTAGAAAGTCTTCCATATAGTTTTACAAACAAAACAATTATCACTCTGCACGAGAAGATCTAAGTCCAAACTGCAACTGTTCTATAGTTGCAAACTTTTATAGGTTCGTTTTTAAAACCCTAAGACCATTTTATGGCCAGCTTACAGTCTACACTAACAATCGTAAAACCTATTTTATTATATCTTTTCCTTTCCAAAATCAAACGAAATTTTATTATTCAACTATCACTTTTACAACAACTATTTATACAAAACCATTGCAGACAAGAGTATTATTATCAACCATAATATTCATTTAAGTGGTGATTCAATATCAAAAACTGAGTTCTTATCACCATTCTAAACCTTAACCTAAACAACGAGAGCATGGGTTTTCCCTTTCGAAAAACAAGTTAACCGACGACTCTCGGCCTTTATCAAAACAACAGTATAGTTTTTAGCTGAAAACAAGTCTACCATCAAAACCTACAGAGTAGGGTTTTAATTACAAGAGCAAGATAGAAACCTTGGTACATAGCCATTCTTAACACATAGTTTTCATTACATTAAACATCAATTTTTATAAACAAAGAAACCACACAAAAAAACCATTTTAAGTTTTGATCAGTGCAAAACTCAGTCTCTTATTACCATTTAATCATTGGATTAAACAGTGTAACACAAAACCCTTATTATCTTCGTAGAAACAATCTAGTTCATGACTTTAGACTTTCACAAAAACACTGTATTAATTACCCAAACATCGATGAAATGAAACTTATACATTGCACAAAAACTATTGAAGTTTTCTCAAGATTGTTCTTCCATTAAAATCAACCGAGGGTTCGACCCTCTGACATTACATCATAAACAAGTTTATATTTCAATAAAAGTCACATCAAAACGCTACTTTGGCAGGGAAGCAAAATGAGCCGAGGATTCCATCCTCTGTATACATGACGTGAGGCTCTCGTTTAAATATCTAAACAGTTCAAAAAAAATCCCTCTACCAAGAACTTTCCACAGACCTTGTCAAACATTAAGTTTCGGCCAACATGCCAGGAGAACCTACAGGGAAATGAACCACCGAGGCTTACCGGATGGTATAGCAACATCTTTCCCCACAACTTTCAGTCAAGGTATACATGCGGGCATTTGAAGTCACCTGCCAAGCAATACAGGAGGTGGTTAAAAACATTGCATCACGTTATTAACCAAAGTAGCAAAAAAAGTTAATCATTTTGAAAACAAAGATATTACCACGTAAATATTTTGCAAAGGATTGAAGTTTGAACCATTCCAAGCTTCCGACGCCACACCAATAGCCAAGCATTACTGTATTATTTCCTCACCTCTCAACATTCAACCCTCAAACCTTCTTAAGACCTGGGAAACCATCAAGTTACAGTCGCATGTCACACCTTCGAACCTGAGGAAGGAGTCCTCCATCAAGCAAACTCCAAACCCTAAACTCTAGCAAATAGTCGGCCTCTCCACCGAGCTGGTATCACCAAATGAATGCACAGGAACAACCTCAACAAAGACGTAGTGGTAAGATTATGGTTAAAGTCTGAAAATTGAGACAAATCTAGATCAATGGGTGAGATCGAGCCAGCACAACACCATGTTCTACGAAGCATTCCGGCATTTAAACTCCATTAATGACCTTACCATCGTAAAGTCCAGCTTGGAGGCGATTCACCATGTCAACTATGCACAGCTCGGATTACTAGCAGTGTTATCCCCATGTTTCCACGTGAATGTGGTTATGTGGACAGACAACAGTACATTCCACCATGGAGGTTAGCCAGGAGCATTAATACCTAGATGGGACACATTTAATCTGCCAACACATGATAGCAACGAATTTAATACCTGTCATTACCCTTTATCATTACGATAATCTAGTTTGCAAAGTGTAATATCATGTAATATCAATGTTTATAGGCGTAAATACATAGGGTAGTAGTTAGGGTTTCTAAGCATAGTTCATTTCATTTCTAAGTATTAATCATCGAATGCTTGGTTTATATACATTGTATTTTGTTCCTCAAAAGACTAGGGTCGCACTTCATATAAGGGTTTTGAGACTTAGTACATAGTTTAAAATGCATCATTTGGTACATGATAATGCTTGTTTATATTACCATATCTTTTCACAAAGTTGCACATTATATCACAATGCAGAAATATTAAATTAGAAGGGTGCAATCCTATAGTGTAACAAATTCACAAATATATAATCATCATAAATATGATGGTAATATTTTAATAAGCAATGCTAGTTTAGTACAATGTTCCATGCATTTATAAATTGAGAAATGCGTAAAAATGCTTTAGTCATAATTAGAATTTCCAATTTATCCATGTATTCAAAATAAACCACTTGTTTCATGTTTTCATAATATAGAGCTTTTTACAAGTTGGAACTTTCATGATATTACCAACCATTGTAAATTAGTGAAATGACGACATGATCAAAATAGCCCTGGCACTTGATAATCTAGCACACATATGATAATTCATAGTGTAAGTATAGTCAAGGTAACACTTACAGAAATAGGACAGAGATGCATACCATTAACAACTCTCTTGTTTTGAAGTACTCAGAGTTACAATAAGCATTGATGGCTAATTGAAAAATTATAATTAGAATTGCTTGTAACATTTGATTTTGTCATAATATTCTTACCTGCGTATCTGCGCAAAGAAACATGTTCAAATGCTTTAGCTAAACATAGCTAAGTAAACCTCAGGGTACCCCGTAGGACCCCTTCATCATCATTCAAAAGCAAACTGTCAGTACTTTATCAAGAAAATATATCATAAAATAAAATTAATTACAGCATATAGATTACAATTAAACACAAGCAGAACTAAAGATGTATTTTGTGTTATGATGTATAAATTGTCGTTATCATAATTTGTCATTAGTTAAAAGATTTGTATCTATTTTATTTTCCGCATTAGCAATTTCAGTATTTATTGCTACTTCAAAATTTTTGAAAATTTTCGTGATGTTACAGATTATGAAACTGATCATACTGAACGTTTGTATGTTGTTCCTCACATAGAAGTAGATAATTTTAGGAGACACACTAGGTCCAACGTAAGAAAACTTGGAGGATTATCGGTGGTACCTTTACTACCTAGAAGGCAGGCTCTTAGGAGACAAGTTGTACAAACTAGGGATTTTGTACTTGTGGAATCTTTGGAAAAATTAGTTGATTTATCATTACAAGATATATCAGATCCCATCAATCAATTAAGGCCTAATTCTCCGGAGTCAATCTCTTCACCTCACATACAGACTCTTACACCACCTCATACACTTCCACATTCTCTAGGGCGTATTTCTAAGATGGCTCACAATGTCAATCAACCACCTGCATGGAGAGCCAGAGGACCACTCAACCTAGATACTGCTTTGCATGATTTACCTAAGCATCTAGAGCGAGTGCTACCTAAGTTTGATCCTAGAAAAGGGACCTCTGCTGAGGATCACCTACAGATCTTTTACTTAATGTTAAATCTGTTAAATGTGGAACATGAGGATGTAATGTGCAGATTATTTCCTTATACTTTTGAACCTAGAGCATCATCCTGGTATTTTAGCTTGCAGACTAATTCTATAGCAGATTGGGACAATTTTGAAAAGGTCTTTCTGAATAAGTTTGGTAACCAAAAAAATGTGGCTTCACTTATGAAATAATTATTGTCCATGCGAATGGAAAAGAAGGAGAAGGTACAAGAGTTTAATCAGAGATTTACTACGATTTTGAATAGTTTCAGTGCTGAAATGAAACCTGTTCAAGAGTCATTGGTAGAATATTATACTACAATGCTTCTCCCATCCATAGCCATGTTTTTCAAAAGATCTGTTAAAACTAATTTAGCAGAAAATTATGAAGAGGCGAAGAAAGTAGAAGCAGACATAGACAATATTATGAAATATTCCATGGATTTTGAAGTAAAACCTACAGTAAATAAGAAGCCTTTGATGTTAACCAGACCTAAAGAAGAGTCTTCAAATGAATTAGAAAATGTGGTCAAAATGGTTCAAAAGTTGTCCAATAAAATAGTTGATCTGGAAAAGTGTAATATCCCTTTTTCAAATTTTATTAAAATGCCCAATTTTTCACTTTTTTTCCCAATTTCGACCTTTGACTAGTTTTACTGTTTTGACCTCCAAATCAACCCAAATGCTCCCAAATCTTCTGTAGGAGTGTATGAATGGTATTTAGACTTGAATATAAGGTTCAGGGATGTTTTATGGCCCTCCAAATACTGCTGCAAACTTGATTTGTATTCTGATCAATATATGTAGTTTTGACTAGTAATTTGTGCATCAAATCCCCCTCGGGTAACACTACAAATGGCCTTCCAAATGCCTCCAAACTCCCACAAATTTATGAACAGAGGTATATAATGTGTTAATTATGTTATTAAGGTCTAATATGCACCATTAATTGATTTTTAATACTGTTCTAACTCTCTCACATTCAACAGCAAAAACCCCCAATTCGACCCTTGGGGAAATGGCACTATTTCACCTCCCAATACAACTAAACTGAGTAAAAATGCTTCAAATGCTCAAGTACAGTACATGAAACTTGTAGAAGACATCCATGGAAGTATATTTATCACAAATATATCATAGAATCATCCATCCATTCGAAATCATCATCAATACATTAGCTCACAACAAGGTAGTGGGGAAATGGCATTGTTCTTCCATTAAAAATGAGATTTATACATTTCTACTTGGAATTTCGACCTGAAAATTTTTGGAGATGAAGAACAGAGTATTTACTTCATATTACAAAATAAATGGGGCATTAGAAGCTCCCCCAAAGAGTACAATAGCTCACCAAAAACGCCCTCCCTCAAGGAGCACGAATATGCCTTCAAAACTGGAAACGGTGGAGAGAAAGTGCTGCACTAAACCAAACCATGAAACTTCCTGTAGCTGCTACCTGCAAATACAAACTCCATTAAAGCACCATGAAAGACCTGAGTGGCCTCTCCAAACACCAACTTGGATGGGAATCTTTCACCCTCGAAATTGGCTAAGGCAAGAAACTAGTCATCCACTAGCTCTCTCTTCACAAATGCAATTTTTCTCAAATCATCAAAAGCCATTCTCATACTTGATTTCTACATTTTATAACCAACATTAGCCTTCAAGGGGTCGAAATCCTCTCAATAGATTCAATAATTTTCCATTTAGAAAATATTCCTCATTTGCCACTTGTCTCCTAGTTCCAACCTTCCATCTTCTCCCAAATTCGAATTTGAGTCTCTTTGGATTCCTCCAACTCCATGAGTGCCTTCCTTGAGCCTATTTTTGGGGCTGACATGTCATAATGGTCAGGTGTAAGAAGTCAGGTCTGAATTTTGTCATAAATGTCATAGATGCTTCATTATTGTTGTCATAAAACTAGGGAATCTAACCCAAGTGTCCACTAGTCTCCAATTTGACTCTTCCTCTCCCATGGAGGTTACTATTCCATCCCATTTCGACCTAAGATGCTCAATGCCATGTGTTATGACTTACCAACTCACCCAAGAGTGTTCACCTTCACATGAATTCGAATTGGCAAGAGAGAGCTGCCATGTGTCATTGAAAAATCAAGCTAGTGTGGGTCCCACCACCTCCATATGTCTCCAAAACCACTTGCCACCTAGAATTTCTCTTGAATTTATTTATTCATCATATTTATTAAATGCTTGAACCCTTCTAATGTCTAAATATCATTTATTAGCTTCCTTATTACCATCCCACATGTGCCCATCCAACCTAGGAAACTAGTAGGATTGATGGGATTGTCTTACTATGCACTTATTTGAATGGGGACATTACAGTCCTCCCCACCCAAGATTGCTTGTCCTCAAGCAATTTAAAATTTGGATGCTGCAAAATCTTCTCCTCTTCCCATGTGGCATCTTCATTTGGTAAGTCCTTCCATTGCACTAAATATTCTTTGATGATTCTACTCCTCAACCTTCTTTCCCGTGTCTTCAAAATCTTTTCCGGAACAAGTGTGAGCTGACCTTCATCATCCAAAGGAGGAAGAATTTCTGAAGTGATGATTTGCTGACCAAGAGATTTCTTAAGATAAGAAACATGAAATACATTGTGGATTTTACTCCCTTCCGGAAGTTCTAGTTCATATGCTACTTCTCCAACCTTCCGCACTACCTTGTATGGCCCATAGTACCTTGGTTTTAATTTTTCTGCTCCATTCTTTTTGAGAGATGTTTGTTTATAGGGCTGCAACCTTAAATATACTAAATCATTGACTTGAAAGGTTCTCTCTTCTCTATGTCTATCAGCATATTGTTTTTGCTGATTTTGAGCAACCTGCAAATTGTCTTTCAAGAGCTTTAAAATTTCTTGGCTCTCTTCCACCCAATCTTTAGCCTTTGGGGCTCTACTATCACCAAATATAATGTCAGCAAATGTAAGTGCATCATAACCATATAATGCTTTGAAAGGAGACATTCCTATTGACATATGATAAGTGGTGTTGTAGCAAAACTCACCCAAGTGTAGCCATTTTGCCCATGCTTTTTGCTGCCCTCCCACATAGTTTCTTAGGTATCCTTCCAACCATTGGTTTACCCTCTCTGTTTGTCCATCAGTTTTTGGATGATAGCTGGTACTTGGAGTCAATTGAGTGCCTACCAATCTAAAAATTTCTTTCCAAAAAGCACTCATGAATCTACTATCTCTATCACTGACAATGCTCTTGGGAAGCCCATGCAATCTGAAGATTTCTTTGAAAAAAATATCAGCCACTTGTGCAGCACTAAAAGATGATGTAACAGCAAAAAAATGAGCAAATTTTGTCAACCTATCAACTACCACATAGATACAATCCTTACCCAAGGATTTAGGCAATCCGGTGATGAAATCCATGGAAATACTGTCCCATTTTTGCTCCGGAATGGGCAATGGTTGTAATAGGCCGGCTGGACATGTAAGTTCTGATTTGTTTTGTTGACATGCTTTACATTCATTCACATACTTCTGAACATCTTCCTTCGGCCCCTTCCAAAAAAATCTTTGCCTCAACTGTCTATAAGTTTTGAAGATCCCCGGATGGCCCGCTAGTGGGGAATCATGTGCTTCTTGCAAAATTCGGTACTTGAGCTTGGAGTTATGAACTAAATAAATCCTTCCCTTATAATATATCAGCCCATTCAAAATCCTATAATTATCATCCCCTTTGATTCCATCCAACACATCACAAGCAAATTTGTCTTTGGCATATTCAACTAGTAGCATGTTTTTCCAATCCTTGGCAATATCCATGAGAGAAAAAGAAGGCCTTCTTGACAAAGCATCTGCTACTATATTATTCTTTCCTTTGACATATTCAATATCAAAATCATAAGCTTGAATCTTGCTTACCCACTTTTGTTGCCTTTCATTTAGATCTTTTTGGGTGAGAAAGTGTCTTAGACTATTGTGGTCAGTTTTCACCACAAACTTGCTGCCCACCAAGTATTGTCTGAATTTGGCCAATGCATGCATAATGGCCAGCATTTCTTTATCATAGACGGAGTAAATTTTTTCATGAGGCTGCAACTTTCTGCTCTCAAAGGCTATGGGGTGTTGGCCTTGCTTTAGGACAGCCCCTATTCCTCCACCTGAAGCATCACATTCCACAACAAAAGGTTTAGTAAAATCAGGAAGTGCAAGTATGGGACAACTACTCATTACCTCTTTCATTTTTTGGAAGGCCTTTTCAGCCTCTTCATCCCACTTGAAAGCATCCTTCTTAGTCAAATCAGTGAGTGGAGAAGTCAACTTGGAGAACCCTTTCACAAATTTTCTGTAGTAGGTGCATATGCCAATAAAGCCTCTCAATTCGGTAATATTTTTTGGTGATGGCCATTCCAAGATAGCCCTGATTTTTTCCATGTGTACCTTCACTCCTTCTTGCCCAATAATGTGCCCAAGATACAGTAGTTCTTTCATTCCAAATTCACATTTTGATAATTTAGCAAATAAGGACTCTTCTTGCAAGATTTTCAACACAATCTCTAACTGCTGCAAATGCTCTTCCCATGTTTTACTGTAAATGAGAATATCATCAAAGAAAACCAAAACAAACCTTCTTAGTTGGTTGCAAAATATCCTATTCATACATGCTTGAAAGGTGGCTGGAGCATTGGTTAACCCAAAAGGCATGACAAGAAATTCAAAGTGGCCAAAATGACATCGAAAAGCGGTCTTTTGCACATCTTCATCTTTCATTCGAATTTGGTGATACCCTGATCTAAGGTCAATTTTTGAGAAGTATTTGGCCCCATGCAGCTCATCCATGAGCTCATCAATCCTAGGAATAGGATACCTATTCTTTATAGTCTTTTTGTTCAAGGCTCTAAAATCTATGCACATTCTCAATGTTCCATCTTTTTTCTTCACTAGCACAACTGAAGAAGCATAAGGGCTAGAGCTTGGTCTAATGAGTCCCAACTCTAGGAGTTCTTGGATAGCATTTTCAATCTCATCTCTAAACCTTTTAGGATGTATATAAGGTGGTATCTGAATGGGTGAAGTACCCTCCTCCAAAACAATACTGTGCTCAACCCCCCTATCCGGTGGCCTACCATGTGGAAGGTCTCTAAAAACCTTTTCATATTTTTGCAAAAGTCTCTCTATCTCCTTTGGGTGTTTGACAATATTTATAGTTGGCTTGGGAGATGTAATATGACATTCAGCAGCCCATTCTATATCCCCATGCCTCAATATAGATCTCATGCTATTGCAAGTCACTACTTGATTTGGATAAGTGTGTTGCCCTCTCACAACTCTTTGTACTCCTTTTGAATCTTGGAATTTCATTTCGGGAATTTGATAATTTACTGTATGCTCTCCTATTGAATACAACCATTGCACTCCCAAAACCACATTAGTATCAGCAACATCAACCACATAAAAACTATCAACAAAAGTATAGTTACCTACGGTGACTTGCAGCTTTGGAACCCATGTTTTGCATTGCATTGTGTTGTGACCGGGAATGACAACTGTGAAGCCATCAAATGGTTCAATAGGTATATTTCTTTTCTCTACCATCTCTGCATCAATGAAGTTATGAGTGGCTCCTCCATCTACCAAAACTGAAGTTCTTTGTCCTTGTACCACACCTTTGCATCGGATAGTATGATAGCGAGGTACTGCTGAAAGCACTGCCATTCTTGCTTTGTCCGGTGAAGGCTGATTTTCTTCTTGTCTTTCCTCTTCTACTGCTGTCTCATATGCCTCTTCTTGATCTGAAATATGTCCATCTTCATCCATGCCCCCATCATACCCCTCATTATCAGAAAATACTTCTATGTATTGAGCCTTTTCTTTGGTACATTTGTGCCCCGGTGTCCATGGTTGGAAGCATGTGAAGCATAGTTTCTTTTTTCTAAGTTCATCCCTGTTTAGTCCCTCTTTTTTATTCCTCTCAAATGACTCTCTTTGCCAAGGTTTCTTATCATATCCATCCCTTTGCCAAGGTTTCTTTTCAAATTTATAGCTAGGCTTAGGAGGAAATCTCGTTCTAGGAAGCACATTTTGGAGATCCCTAGTCAAGCTCATTGCATCTTTTAATGTAGTTGGCTTGTGAGCTTTGACCAAACCTCTTAAGGGTTCAGCCAAACCTTCAGTGAACAGCAATACTAATCTTCCCATAGATACATCAGCCACCTTGACTGATAATTTTTGAAAGTCCATCATATATTCAGTAGGGGACCCAGTTTGCTTCAATTGAGCTAGTTCTTTGAAAGGCAATTCTGGATCTTTTTGTTCAAATCTTTCTAGTACCCTGTCAACAAATTCTCCATATGTTTTAACCTGATTATGACCCAAGGTTTTCAGCCCATGAAACCACCATTCATTGGCATCTCCTTCCAAATGCAAAATGGCCATTTTTAATGCATCCTCTTCCAACATAGGATTCAGCTGAAAATATACATCCAATTTTTGCACCCAAGTGTTAGCAGAATTTTGAGAAGAACCATCAAAAGTAGGAAGTGACATTTTTCCAATAGCACTATTTAATTCTTTGTTTTGGAATGGACTCCTATTGTCTCCCTTCCTATTAATCTTTTTCATAGCATCAATGTAGTCACTGAGTGGTACACCTCTTTTACACTCTTCATTCAAATCATTCCAATCATTTACTAGTTTCTTGTAATCCAATTCAAGATTGGGCTCTTCTTTGGGTGTGAGAAATTTAGGTGCAGTAGGCCTTTGTGTGCTTTGAAATTCATCAGGTCTATTATGAGGTCCTGTACTTGAGAAAATATGCTCATTCCCTTTCATCTTTTCCCCTGAATGTGAACCTCTATTATCTCCTATTATCCCTTTGCTTTGAAGCTGGCTAATCAACAATTCGAATCCTTGCAACAATTTATCACCTATCCTATCCATGTTTGCTGAAAGTTTAGAGAAACATGGATCTAAGGTTGCAATAAGTTCCTCCTTATGTTTTAATTTGTCATCCTCCTCTCTACCCATGGTTTTAGTGAAAGACTCCTCTTCTTCTACTACCTCTTCTTCAACAAAAATCTCTTCAACTACTGGTTCAAAGGGTGGTGGATTATTATTTTGACTTCTTGTTAATACCATCAGGTGCCAAGAACATGCTCTGATACCACTTGTAATATCCCTTTTTCAAATTTTATTAAAATGCCCAATTTTTCACTTTTTTTCCCAATTTCGACCTTTGACTAGTTTTACTGTTTTGACCTCCAAATCAACCCAAATGCTCCCAAATCTTTTGTAGGAGTGTATGAATGGTATTTAGACTTGAATATAAGGTTCAGGGATGTTTTATGGCCCTCCAAATACTGCTGCAAACTTGATTTGTATTCTGATCAATATATGTAGTTTTGACTAGTAATTTGTGCATCAAATCCCCCTCGGGTAACACTGCAAATGGCCTTCCAAATGCCTCCAAACTCCCACAAATTTATGAACAGAGGTATATAATGTGTTAAGTATGTGATTAAGGTCTAATATGCACCATTAATTGATTTTTAATACTGTTCTAACTCTCTCACATTCAACAGCAAAAACCCCCAATTCGACCCTTGGGGAAATGGCACTATTTCACCTCCCAATACAACTAAACTGAGTAAAAATGCTTCAAATGCTCAAGTACAGTACATGAAACTTGTAGAAGACATCCATGGCAGTATATTTATCACAAATATATCATAGAATCATCCATCCATTCGAAATCATCATCAATAAATTAGCTCACAACAAGGTAGTGGGGAAATGGCATTGTTCTTCCATTAAAAATGAGATTTATACATTTCTACTTGGAATTTCGACCTGAAACTTTTTGGAGATGAAGAACAGAGTATTTAATTCATATTACAAAATAAATGGGGCATTAGAAGCTCCCCCAAAGAGTACAATAGCTCACCAAAAACGCCCTCCCTCAAGGAGCACGAATATGCCTTCAAAACTGGAAACGGTGGAGAGAAAGTGCTGCACTAAACCAAACCATGAAAATTCCTATAGCTGCTACCTGCAAATACAAACTCCATTAAAGCACCATGAAATACCTGAGTGGCCTCTCCAAACACCAACTTGGATGGGAATCTTTCACCCTCGAAATTGGCTAAGGCAAGAAACTAGTCATCCACTAGCTCTCTCTTCACAAATGCAATTTTTCTCAAATCATCAAAAGCCATTCTCATACTTGATTTCTACATTTTATAACCAACATTAGCCTTCAAGGGGTCGAAATCCTCTCAATAGATTCAATAATTTTCCATTTAGAAAATATTCCTCATTTGCCACTTGTCTCCTAGTTCCAACCTTCCATCTTCTCCCAAATTCGAATTTGAGTCTCTTTGGATTCCTCCAACTCCATGAGTGCCTTCCTTGAGCCTATTTTTGGGGCTGACATGTCATAATGGTCAGGTGTAAGAAGTCAGGTCTGAATTTTGTCATAAATGTCATAGATGCTTCATTATTGTTGTCATAAAACTAGGGAATCTAGCCCAAGTGTCCACTAGTCTCCAATTTGACTCTTCCTCTCCCATGGAGGTTACTATTCCATCCCATTTCGACCTAAGATGCTCAATGCCATGTGTTATGACTTACCAACTCACCCAAGAGTGTTCACCTTCCCATGAATTCGAATTGGCAAGAGAGAGCTGCCATGTGTCATTGAAAAATCAAGCTAGTGTGGGTCCCACCACCTCCATATGTCTCCAAAACCACTTGCCACCTAGAATTTCTCTTGAATTGATTTATTCATCATATTTATTAAATGCTTGAACCCTTCTAATGTCTAAATATCATTTATTAGCTTCCTTATTACCATCCCACATGTGCCCATCCAACCTAGGAAACTAGTAGGATTGATGGGATTGTCTTACTATGCACTTATTTGAATGGGGACATTACAAAAAGGAGAAAGGTGCCAGTTCTTCAGCAAGAAACCCATTTAAACCTTTTTATATATAAAAAAGAAAACACGCAACCACAACCACCATCAAATAATTCTATTGTTTTTAATTTGAAGGAAGTTGGCATGGATCACTTTTGCACATTTCACCAAGAGCACCATTCTGAAATTTTTTTCCCAGAGTGGATTAATTCAATGACTCTGCTAATGAATCAATTATTGGATACACAATTAATAGATCATGAAGATCACGGAGAAGACCAATCTAATGAACCAGAAGATCAAAATGAAGAAAACCACATTGGTATTATGGGATTGGGCACCAACTTTGGGCTTAGAAGAAGAAAAGGTGGAAGAAATACAAATATCATATGTGGATTATGCTACCAGAAGTAAGGGACCAGTAGAAGAGCAAAGTATGGTATTTCCCAAAATCAAAACAGCCAAAGAAAACTAAAAAAGAATAACGATATAAATCAATCACAACCAAAACTAAATTCTGGGATCATAAAGGAAACAAATCTGTTAATCAATAAGCAAGCAAACCCTGTAGTCAACAAATCTGATAGTGGTGAAAAGGTTGGGGGAAATCAGAATATGGGATATGATATTATAGAAGATATCAAGAAAACAAAGGCAGATATATCTCCGTTCGAAATGTGTAACCTGCCACAACAAAGGAAAAAGTTATTAGAAGCTTTTGACATAAAATCAAGCAGTACAATAGAAAAAAAGTTAGAAAGGATTAAGTCCGATACCGAGATTAACGAAGCAAGTATTGGTGGAAAATAAAAATCTCAAACTCTTCCTTTCCTTTTGACTTTTGAAATATTCAATTATAATGTGCATAACTGTTTGGTAGACTCCGGGGCATCATCTAACATCATGCCACTATCTATTTGCAAAAGGGTTAATGGACAACCCACAACATCCCCTTCTCGGATTATACAACTAGATAGATATGATGTTAAAGTTATTGGGGAAATGAAAAATGTATTGATCAGATTGGCTGCAGACCCAAGAGCATGTCAATTTATTGATATTATGGTAGTAGACATACCAGAAGCTTATGGGTTAATATTGAGTAGAGATAGGTCAAATAAGTTGAATGGTTATTTTGCAATAGATTGGTCTCATTTATGGTTTCCATATTAGAATAAGCAGAATCAATCCAAGGTATTGAGGGAACCTCATATGAAGCACAATGTGACTCAATTGCAAGAAAAAAATGAGCCAGTGAATTTTTCATCTTTGGTTTGGGAAATTATTTTTTAGAAATTGAGCTGGGGAACTATCAGGCATAAAACATTAGCCATGATTTAGACACACAGTCCGATCTCCTTCAATTTGCATAGGCTGATGATATTGACTGTAACATAGTAGAGTTAGTTATTGACGTAGGTGATCTTACTAACATAGTTAAGTTAGATGATAGGTTTTGGACTTTGTCTTTTGATGGATCCAAGACACAAGAGGGAGTAGGAGCCAGTTGTGTTCTTGTTGATGCTCAAGAAAACAAACAGTTTCTCTCTTGTAGACTAGAGTTTGAATGCATTAATAATACTGTTGAGTACGAAGCTCTAGTTTAAGGTTTGAAAAACGCCATTGATTTAAATGTTAAGAACTTAAAAGTTTTTGGCGATTCAAAGATAGTTGTTAGGAAGATAAGGAACACCATTCATTGTTTATCTCCACATTTGAAAGGGTGTCAATCCGAGGTATGGAATTTAATATCAAATTTTAATGCTTTTAACATAAATGTCGTTCTTAGGTTACGAAATGTTGTTGTTGATTTACTAGCCACTTTTGCTTCCCGGTTAGTACCAACAAATAACAAATGTTCCATTGAATTGATTTTCGAGCCCTCTGTCCCTGATAACATTACAAATTGGAGAGTTTTCGATGATGATGAACAAATTATCCACTTTTTGACAGATGAAGATACATTCAAAGGATCGATTATCGAGGAGGACGAACACCATTAAGAATTGCAAAATAAGGATATCAGTAAAGGAAATTTTATTCCAAAAGGAGTACAGACTTTAGAAAAGTTATTTGACTTGCACCATAAATTCAGGAAGCCAAAAAACGTCAAAACAAATAGCTCCTCAATGCAATACGAGTTGGTGAACTTAGATACATAAAAGGAACGTAAATATGTTAATTTGGGACAATGTTGCTCACCTAGCGAGAGATGCAAATTTATTAAAGTATTTCAACAATACAAGGATATTTTTGCATGGACATATGAAGATTTGAAGACTTATGATACATGCATCATACAACATGTGATACCCATAAAAAAAAGGCGCAAAACCATTCCAGCAGCAACTTCGGAAGATGCATCCTATGCTTGAACCTTTAATACAAAAGGAATTAAAGAAGTTGCCTGATGCTAAAATTATATTTAAGGTTCGACATTCTGAATGGGTGGCAAATTTGGTTACGAAAAAAATTAGGAGAAATAAGACTATGTGTCAACTTTCGAAATTTAAATAAAGCATCAGATAAAGACAACTATCCAGTGCCAGCAATGGAACACATCTTACAGATGGTATCGAGCTCAGAGATGTTCTCCTTATTAGATGGATTTTCAAGTTACAATCAAGTATTAGTGGTTGAGAAGGATAGACTCAAAAATACCTTTCATACAAAATGGGGAACATTTGCTTATAGAAGAATGCATTTTGGCCTTATGAATGCTGGAGCTACATTTAAAAGGGCCATGGACATCGCATTCTGAGGTTTAGTTGGCCACTGTGTTGTTATTTATTTAGATGGTGTGACCGTTTTTTCTAAGAAAAGAGAGGATTATGCTTTCCATTTAAAACATATTTTTGATCGTTGTAGGAAGTATGGCATATCTTTGAATCCTAAGAAAAGTAATTTTGCTGTCCTCGAAGGAAAATTATTAGGGAACATCATCTCTAAAAAGGGAATCTATATAGACCCGGAAAGAATTCAAGCCATAACCCAGATTCCCATGCCCCATAATAAGAAAACCATGCAATCATTTATGGGCACAATAAACTTTGTTCAAAGGTTTGTGCCAGATTTTGCACAAATTGTAAAACATTTGCAAAAAATGGTGAAGCAAAGTGTATAGTTCAAATGGACTGCTATTGAAAAGAACGCATTTAAGGATAAAAAAATTCCATTGCTCATGCACCTTCATTGAGTAGTCCAAATTTTGAGAATGATTTCATTTTATATACATTTGCTTCCGATCATTCTCTTGCAATAGTGCTCACGTAGAAAGGAGAGCAAGGAGATGAATATCCAATATCTTTTATGAGCACTGGATTACATGGAGCTGAACTGAATTACCCAGCTGTAGACAAACAAGCATATGTAGTATTTAAGGTAGTAAAACAATTCAGACCTTACATTCTAAAAAATAGAACAAAGGTTATAATACCTCATCCGGTTGTCAGATCCTTATTTGTACAAAAGGAGTTGGGATAAAGACGAGGAATTGGGTGACTGCATTACAAGAATATGACCTATAATTTAAACCAGCTAAATCATCAAAGGTCAAGGGTGACTGCATTACAAGAATATGAATTCGAAATGAACTTAATCGAAGTATGTTCCGTTTTTACTACTCCAGAGTCTTGGTATAGAGATTTGATTCATTATCTCCAACATGCATATTTTCCAGAGCACTAGATTTCTAAGCAAAGAAGGGCACTCCGATTGAAATCAACATCATATCAAATAATAGATGGAGTACTTTTTAGAAAGAATTATGATGGAGTGTTTCTCAGATGTCTTGAGAGAAAAGATGCAGAGAAGGTAGTTAAGGAGTTACATGGTGGCCCTACAGGGGGACATTATTCCGGGGACATTATTGCTCATAAAATACTGAGAGCCAAATATTACTGGACCACTATTTTTAAAGATGCTCATGCTTATGCAAGGAAATGCGATATATGTCAGAGGAGTGCTGGTAGACTATCCAAATCTGTAGGACCATTACAATCGATCATCATCTCAGAACCATTCGAGCAATAGGGTTTATACATCATCAAGGAAATCAATCCCAAATCTTCATTGCAACACCGATATATTCTCACCACCACTAATTGTTTTATGAGATGGACTGAAGCCATTCCTTTCCACAAAGTAAATGAAGATGCGGTCATCGGATTCTTGCAAGAAAACATCATAACCAGGTTTGGGGTTCCAATTTCGTTAGTCTTTGATAATGCATCTTATTTTTCTTCTTTTAAGTTGAGTACATTTGCTTTTGAAAAGGGAATTAAATTGAATTATTCATCTAACTACTATCCTCAAGGGATTGGGTTAGTAGAATCCACTAATAAGAACCTCATATGAATATTGAAGAAAACTATTATTGAAAACCAAAGAAATTGGCATACAACTCTTCCCAACGCTTTATGGGAAGATAGGGTCACTCAAAAAAATTCTTTAGGGTTTTCTCCTTACACCTTAGTCTATGGGAAAGAGGCTATTCTTCCCCCAAACATACTAATCCCTTCCCTTCAGTTAGCTCAGGCATCTCAAGGATCAAATAGCGAAATCATGCAGTCACGCATTAATACCTTGCTAAAACTCGAGGAAGCACGACAAAAGGCTAAAGATAGGTTCAACCATCACCAAGACGTTGTTAAAAGGTGGTTTGATAATCGGAAATCTAACAAAAAATATTTTGAGGTAGGATATATAGTTCCAAAGTGGGATCATCCTCATGAAGAAAAGGGTAAACATACTAAATTCCAACAATTGTGGCTTGGTCCTTATCAGGTTGTGGAGAATCTTTGCCTAACAACTTATAAGTTACAAGATTTACAAGAGGAGAAGGAAAACCTCCTTGTCAACGTCCTAGCACTCCAACAATACTTTTCCTAGATTTAGGAAGACTTGTTGTACATAAATAAATTTTGTTGATTCTTATCCTTCTGTTTAATTTCGTTTGTTTTCTTCTTAGGTTAGTTAGTTTCATCCTTATCTCATTTTGGTTTGAATTTGCTTTGCTTGCTTGATTTTTTTTTAATAAACCTCAGCTCAACTTTCAGAGTGATGTGCAGAAATGTAGACATCTGAACAATCTCATATGAAATGCTTATAATCACAGAAGGATTAGAATTGGCTTCATAACAAAAGGAGTTCTTTTTGTAACAACAATTTCATTAGTGATTTTAATTTCTGCTTTGTTTTAAAAGGGGAAACCCGCTCCGTGTTTCATTTTGTGTCAATGAAAACCTTGTAAAATAACCAGGATCCATGAATTCTAAATTACTATCTTGGGGCTCCACTCACTTACACATAAATGACCATATCAGGTAGCCTACTATAACTGACCCATGGAAAGGAAGCAAGTCTTGCAGATGTGTGGCAATTAAAATGATCCCCTGCTATGAAAATTACAGCCTAAAGGATTATAACGAAGAGTCAATTTTTTTTTAAAAGGTTTCATCTCCATCAAAGAAATGGTCTTGAAAATAAAATAAATTCAATCAAGAAGATTCCCCGGATGATATTCCAAAAGGTTCTTCTCTGTCCGTGAGTATGACAAACAAAGTAAGAACTCATCACTCACACAAAATGACATTATGGATGGAAGAACCCACGTCAAATGTTTGAAGACTGAATAAATCTATTTTTGAAGGACTCAGACGATAAAACCCGTCAAAAGAAAGCATCCAAAGAAATGCTAGTAGCATGGGAATGAAGAACAAACGAATACATATGTTTGATTTTGTTACAATCCCGTGGATTCATATGTAGAGGTAAGCTAAAGACAGGATTAATAACGAACTCCATATTATGGCCTTAGGAGAGTAGTCAGGAAATCTGGTCTAGGTTTCCCACTTTCCAAAATGAATGACCAATATGATTTAAGAAGCTCTTTTCCCTGCCTAAAACTTTAGACTTTTAAAATCCTGAAAAGAAATGTTAAGGGCATAGTTTTACAATTAGAATTAATGAAAAACAATCAATTGTGATCCTCAAGAAGAGTTGTTCAAAGATCTGTGTTCACCAGCCAGTTGCCAATTGTTGCAGCTGCAACCTGATCCCCAATTTTTTTTTATTATAAAATTGTAGGGCCTCTCCTTTATTTTTGAGTTTACTCCGAGTTTGTTTCATCTTTGATCTACTTACTTTTTGACACTTAGATTTTTTTCTTGAAAACAAAAGAAAAGTCATTTTATGAGTCGGAGCACAATTCATTTCTCTGTCGAAAGGGTCGGAGCACAATTCATTTCTCTGCCGAAATAGTTGGGGCACAATCCAATTCTCCGTCGAAACGGTTGGAGAGGTTGCGAGTTTGACGGCGAAAAGTTCAATTTTTTTCAAAGGAGTTATGTTTTGGGGCAAAATCAAATATTCCGCCGAAACGATCGGAGGGAATTTCCATTTCGCGCCGAAAAAAAGGTCGGAGAGATTTATGATTTTGTGATGGTTTGAAGAAGAAACTTGTTAATTCAGAGAAAAATGTCTTTTGCGCCGAAACAGTCGTAGCAAGACCTCATTTGCTTCTGAAACGTTTCGGCGTGTTATTGAGTTTTCACCCGATCTTCATCAATTTGGTGTTCCATCGAATCTTGAAACTAAGAATGGCCCGAAGAAACTCGGTGATATTAGATAATAAGGGTCAATGCCAAAGGAAAAATGCTTCGAAACAAGATTGATGAAAAGGGGGTTTCTCTTGCCCAAACAGATCGACATAAAATTGGAAGTATGCCGCAACCTTTCGCTGCCAAATTTAAAATTCTTCGAAACAGTTCATTGCCCAAATAGATCGGCATAAAATAAAAAGGACGCCGAAACATTTCGCTGCCAAATGAAAATTCCGCCCATGCAGTTTGCTGCCAAATAGTAAAGTACTCCGACACAGTGTTTCGAATAGGCTATCGGTGTAAAACGAGAAATATGCCCGAAATGGGTAAGTGGACCCCATTTCACACGTATGTCGAGATGCATTTAATACTAGGTTTGGGTGGGTGTATATAAGGTTTTCAACCCCTTTTTTCACAAACATTGTTTGTAATGGCATTTGCGGAGCACTCATCGTACGCTAAAGAACCCCGTTGGAATTTCTATTCGACCACTCGCACACTACCAGGTAGGTGTCTTCCATTCTTTTGTCCAGATTATGAAGGTTTTACTTTACAACTGTATTTTATTCTTTAGTCTTTGGACCTAGTTTCGAATACGACCGTGAGCCTCAAACCCTATATATATTGTTTTTCGAGAATAAAAGGGGCTCTCTGCCAGCAGTTTTTGAGCAAGTGAAGACCGACAAACCATTGGATGGCTGGTCTCCATGCTCGTAGCATGCCCTAGTTTCAACGTTAAAGTACCAATTAGGGAAAATCTTCCAAGTCAGGGAGGGCATCTAACCCTGGGTATCATGGGGTAACCTAGTTGCTTATATGGGTATTTATACTTTATATGTGGACATTTAGGTCAAAAACTACCCATGAAGGTATGGTAGAATCGTAGGAGCGCACGTCTTAGGTAGTTATTAGGATTACCCTCACCAATAGCAGTTCGTTTGATCAATTACTTTTCCTTATTTGAGAAGATTTTAGTGGATAGGAGTGTTTAAACTGGTAGCTAGTATAGCGCAAAAAGTTTTGGGAAATAAGAACAAAGTGTTTGACAATATGATGCCAAAAGTAAGATAAGAGTTGCATTCCAAAAATATGAGCATATCTAGCCCTCAGTGAAATAAAATTGTAAGTTTTGATTAAGAGTTCAATTACTAAGGTTAGTGAAAGAATGAAGAAATCTATGTGACAGTGCAATAGGGAGTCCTCAAGACAGATTTTCAGAACCAAACAAAGTTGACGTCGTGGAAGTATGAATATTCTGTTTTAATTATTTTTTGTAAACAATATTGTTCAGAATACTATGTTCATTATCATTTTTTGAAATTATTGCATTTACATTTGATTTTCATACATTAACTTTATGTTACCCAGAGATGCAAAGAAGAGCTGTTAAGCGTAAGGCCAATGTAGCAGAATCAGATTCCGACATTGAGTTTGTTCCAGAAACCCCGATGAAAACCTTATACGAGGATACCAAAGCAATAATGGGGATTGTCCCTGAATATAAATGGGGTGAACTATATCACCTCATCCGATATTTGAACATGCCAGATGCATCCATTGAAGAGATGATGGTGTATCAAAACATTAAAAGATCTGGTCTCAAAACTGCTATTTTCCAATTTTTAAGGAATTTAGTGTCAAATCTGCAATCCTAATCTTGAGGACATTTTTATGGACGTTGACAATGTGAACTTCCACTTGAAATTTGAGCTCAATTTGACTTTATATGATCTAATTATGCCCAAAATAATATTTTGGCTCCATATTTCTTCTTTAAACGTAATACTTGTTTGCTAACATGGCATGCCACATGTCATCGGTTTACGTGGTAGGTGACATGGAGTCTACCTAGAGTCTATGTGTCCTTGCCTGGGCCTGGTTTTCCATCCTCACATGTACATGCATTACGCTTGCACAGGGGTTGTGTGTAAAACTTGCTTTTCATAAACTCATGCCCATTTCCTTTTCCACTCCACACACACACACACACACACACACACACATGCCTATCCTCTACCCCAGGCTTTGAAGTAGTATCTAATACCACCCTCAGTTTACCCACTTCAGAGGCTTCATCTTGGTTTTCAAAGTAGGACTTGTGGCCTCTCAAGTGGTATGGTGATACCACTCAATGGCCCAATATTGTTGAATTTCACTATGACGGTCATAAATTTTAGGGAGTTTACTCCCAAATTATTGGAATTGGTGCTTGGCCTTTGATTGCATCAATTATAGCTCAATTGTCATAATTTCCTAGTACATCCCTCAACATTAACCATGGATTTGAGAATTCAACGTATAGTTCATCTTAGTCCCACTATCCAACCACTTCCACTTATGTCATCCAATATATTTGGGCATTTTTATATCGTTTTTCACAATAATATTTTTGCCCAATTTCCATGAATCTGAACTATGTATCTTATGGGTTCTCTTGGCCTTAGTTATACAATTCTCCATGTCATACCCATTTTATCCAACAATAATCTACCTTGAAGGTTGAAACCATTAATCCAATAATTGAAGGCTTGAAACACTTCTCCCCAAATTGTTCTCATTGGCATTTGGTCAAACAAATGCCATGCAAACTACATTTTCCTCTTGCAAAATAAAATTTTATCAGATATATCCCAATGCTATAAGCTAGGATATGATGCCAATTTTTAACATTCCCAACCCTCTCCCTATTGTTGTTGAAGGAATGGAGTACTGCAAAAACACTAATTACACCATTCATGCATTACATGGCAGAATTAATGCATGAAGTGGTAATTAATTTAAACTATGAGTAACTACAATGATATGTGATGTCTATCCAAATTTAATGGTTGTGATATACACATATATACTCAAATAGGCTCATAATGCATCCCATTATTAATGGAAACATAATAATTTACCCAATTACTTATTGTAATCAGTTAGCTCGTGACATAAATAAATAAAATGAATGAACTGAAGGTTGTCAAGCTCCATTATTTTCTTATCTCTTACTGTCTAGCCAAGTACCACCAACAACTTTGTTTTTTGAACTTCCTCTTCAACCATTTGGGAACTTTCTTATAGAAAAGGTGCAAACCTACAATGTGATGATGTGGTTAGGGAAGACAAGAGTTGTATAGCTAATAACAAAATTAACCAATGACTCCAATTAGAGCATAACACAACTATTAAGTTGTGTATGCATG
This sequence comes from Larix kaempferi, assembly GCA_027924585.1. Lineage (NCBI taxonomy): Eukaryota > Viridiplantae > Streptophyta > Pinopsida > Pinales > Pinaceae > Larix > Larix kaempferi. The sequence continues at coordinate 12,242,813 of BSBM01000444.1, read as the reverse complement.
AAATCACCACTGTTTTCCATCACCATCATGGAGATGTTAAATGGGTTGTCCCTGCACTGATATAGGGTTTATGGGAACATTTATAGCACCTTCTCCATCATAATGCAAGAGATTGGTAGCTGAGACCTTTGTCAAAATGAGGTCATGATGTTAATCTTGTTGAATGATTTTTATAATGTAAAGTAAAAACATTGTAAGGACTATAAATCAGTTCAAAGCTCTGTTCTTGAAATGATTGCAATGACTCTTATGTTTATTGAAGATATTTTGGTGCGTATTAACAAATGGATGTATGGTTGAACTTAAGAAAAATGGGGAAGATAATACTCTGTTGTTAATTTGGTATTTGAGGGGTTGTTTGCACCTTTGGGACCAAGTTTAAAAGCATTGGTTTCTTTATTGATGCTATCTTTAAGGTTTTCAATTGATACTTTGATCTATTGAGATTGGATTGAAATATAGAAAATGAAGAATATTGTGCATGATAGATTATCTCAATACTTTTGAAAGATTTATGAATCAATCTTTTCCCATATTAGGTCAATCTCTGCAGATTATTCATTAGCCATATAAGGTTAATCTTTGTGCAGTGATGAGTCATATCTTTTCCCAGATTAGATCAAGATCATATTTAATCCTTTTGGATTTTTGTAATAATGACCTTAGTGATCTTCTTGAGAGAATAATTAAACATGTTTAGGTAAAGCTATGGACAATGATGCTATCCATTTCAGATATGCTTAATGGAGTATGGAGATGGGATTTGTGGAAACCCTAGATCCTTTTGAGGTAGGAGGATAGTTGGTCTACTACAACTCAAGATCCTTTGACAAATAATCACATTGTTGCATTCTCCATCTCTCACCTACTCATGGAAGAGGATGAAATGATTGTGGATCATAGACCTAGTGCTCGTGCACTCGATTTCTCCAAGGTTACAAAACCTTTGTCTCCAAAATACTTTTGTGAAATTTGGAGTCATTCCATGATGCTTTTAGCGAATTTGTTATAAAACATGAAGTAGGACATGAACTAAAGGATGATCACATGGACTCAAGGATTGACTGGGGACCTAAGCATGATGATAGCATTGATGGTGTTATCTCACCAAATTTATTTCTAGATGCATTTTTCGTCGGTGAAGGGGATAGGAGGGTCCACAAAATAGGCCATTCTTTGGATTCCCATTTCAAGGATATGTTGGTTTTGTTTCTCTACCAAAAGGAGGAGTGGGTTTCATGGGTCATAACTTGAACCAAGATTGTTTTGATGGCTCTAGAGCTCTATTACTAGAAGGTAAAGAAGGGGGTGGCAACCCTCCCTTAAAGAACATAAGGAAGTGGTGAAGCGAAAAGATACAAGTGGGAGATGATCTACATGTGGATCAAGTTATGAATTATGTTGGAAAACCCTGATTGGTCATTTATTTGGCATTCGCATTTCAGAAGGCACATTATTCAAATGGAACAGAAATCTCTAGGAACTTGTTTTAGGGTATGGACTCACATTCCACATTACGAACTGTGGCTAGGTAGGTTTTAGATTTCAGAATGAAGAAGACTTTGTTCATATATTAAGTGGTATGTGGTTTTGGGGCTATGCCTATTTAAATTTAAAGTTTTGGCACCCTTGTTTTGATCCGAGGAGGGAAGTTTGTCAAAAAATCTACCGATTTGAGTAAATTTTTTGGGTTTTCCCATCAATCTATGGAGTGATAAGATGTTGTTCATATATTAAGTGGTACGTGGTTTTGGGGACCTAAGCATGATGATAGCATTGATGCTGTTATCTCACCAAATTTATTTCTAGATGCATCTTTCATCGGTGAAGGGGATAGGAAGGTCCACAAAAGAGACCATTCTTTGGATTCCCATTTCAAGGATATGTTGGTTTTGTTTCTCTACCAAAAGGAGGAGTGGGTTTCATGGGTCATAACTTGAACCAATTTTGTTTTGATGGCTCTAGAGCTCTATTACTAGAAGGTAAAGAAGGGGGTGGAAACCCTCCCTTAAAGAACACAAGGAAATAAGTGGTGAAGCGAAAAGATACAAGGGTTAAGATAATAGTGGGAGATGATCTACATGTGGATCAAGTTATGAATTATGTTGGCAAACCCTTATTGGTAATTTATTTGGCATTCACATTTCAGAAGGCACATTATTTAAATGGAACAAAAATATCTAGGAACTTGTTTTAGGGTGTGAACTCACATTCCAAATTACGAACTATGGCTAGCTAGGTTTTAGATTTCAGAATGAAGAAGACATTGTTCATATATTAAGTGGTACGTGGTTTTGGGTCTATACCTATTTAAATTTAAAGTTTTGGCACCCTTGTTTTGATCCGAGGAGGGAATTCTGTCAAAAAATCTACCGATTTGAGTAAATTTTTTGGGTTTTCCCATCAATCTCTGGAGTGATAAGTTTTTATGGGACCTTGAAAACTATTTAGGGAAGAGTTTGTATGTTGACCCATCATATAAGTCCGATGTTCATCGTTCAATGACTAGAATCCTAATGAACATTAATCTTAAAGAGGGTTTATCCAAGAGCATTAAAATTGTGGTTGGAGACACTATTTTCACACAAGCCTTATATTACTATAATGTGCCCTTCCACTGTGTGATATGCCATATATATGGACACTTTTTTTATTGATTGCATAAATCCCTCCATGAAGAAGGTGTGCCTAAAGATACCTCTGGTTTCGCTTAATAATTGTATGAAAAGGGCTACCTTAACTATTGCTCCTCCATACGACTCTCATAGTAACAAGGAGGAAGAAAAAAATATAGTTTTAGAAGGAGAGGTGGGTTTAAATTTTTCGGATGATGATAAGAAGTTAAGGCAGTGAAAATTGTATTGGGTAGCTTGGAAATAATGGTTCCTATAATGGATGCTAATATGGTAGAGAATAATTAAGTTGCAGTAGTTATAAGGAGGTCATAAACCCATTTAGATTTGGATACTTAAGTACCTTCTATGGAAATTGTAGTGGATTAATCCTCTCCATCCAACTATGACTTAAGTGACAATAAAGGTGCTTTTTTTGATAGAAGCTATAAAGAGGATAGACTCATATGCTCCTATCAACTTGCCTTTAGCTGAAGTCACTAACTTGGTCCCTTAGGTGGTAGATTCTAGAAGGTTTCTTCAAAACCATCTAGACACATATGAGTATATTTCCTTAGGTAAACCTCATTCTCATATTTATGATATATTTAATTCAAATTCTTTGGAAGTGGATAGGGAAAATTGAACTAGTCCCATTGAATGAACATTAACTTTAAACCCTAAGAGAATTCAAAAGGGGGGGAATAGGGATTACCATAAGGAAGTGATAGATATGATCTCCTCTCTTTATTGCTGCAAATTTTTAATTCAACCTTAATAACCTTGATACCTAAGATTGACAAACCTCGTAATTATGAAGGCTTTAGGCCAATTTCTATATGTAATTGTGTCTATAAAATAATTGGAAGAATGCTAGTAGTAAGACTCAAAATAATTCTCTCAAAAGTTATATCTCTTGAACAATTTGTTTTTTAGGAGGGGAGGCAGATTCGTGATGCAATCAATGTGGTGCAACAGAGGTTACACACTATTAAAATGAATAATCTTCCAGCTATGATGATGAAACTAGATCTCCCCAAGGAATACAACATAACTTGTTGGTTCTATGTTACATTGTTATTGATCCATGTTGGATTCTCCCTTAACATGGTTTATTGGATTATGGAGCGTGGGCCATCAATTTCATATAATGTCCTAATTAATGGGGTTGCCTTTGCATTTTTCAAGCCTTCAAGAGGAATTTGTGAAGGTTTCCCATTTTCTTCGTATCACTACTTATTGGTAGCAAAAGGAGTTAGTAGACCATTGATGAAGGCAAAGAGACACCTAAAGATACATGGAGTATATTTTGGTGGCGATGCCAACCTAACTCATCTCCTATTTGCTTATGATGTGTTGTTGTTCACAAATGGATCATTATTAGAAGGTTGGACCATTTAGGATATTCTACAACTTCATTTCAAGGCCATAGGTATGAAAAACAATATAGGGAAGTTGGAAATATATTTTAATGGTATTCTTGAGAGGCTGGAATTAGCCCTCTAGAATTTTTTCTCTTTCCAATCTTCAAATTTCAATTAGTGTTTCTAGTATCTAGGATTCAAAAGCAAGCCCAATGCCTATGGAAAGCATGAATGAGGTTAGTTGATAAGAAAGAAAGAGAAAATGATATGTATATTTGGTGTAATCTTTGGCTCTCACGAGGTATTAGATTAACATTGGTTACATCAGTCTTGGAAGTGATTCCAATTTATTAGCACACAATGGCCCATATTCACAAGGGGGTTCGAGAAAAAATTAGGAAAATTTGTTCAAGTTTCTTTGGCAAGGGGAGGAAGGAAAAGATGGAATACATTGCACAAATTGGAACTCCATAGCCAAACCTAAGGGTGAAGGAGGGTGGGGTTCAAAAAATATCCATCTCTTGGCAAATCCTTGGCTACCAAAAGTCTCTAGAATATGATCTCAAAGGATAGCTAGTGGAAAATGTTAATCAATTAAAGCTATATGGAGCCAAATAACCTCCTAGATTGGGTAAGGTCATAAGATAAGAAAGTGAAAAATGGTTCCAATAATTGGAAAGCTTTAGTTTCAACTTTTCCTACTATAGGTAGATTTATGGCTTGGAAGGTTTGGGATGGAACTTGTGCTAGAGTAGGGGTTGACTAGAAAATGGGATGTAGCCCACATATTTTTATCCCTCCATATTTTTTACAACACTTCCCAAATTAGGGCTTGTTTTTTCTAAATCAATTTGTAGATGAGGGATCCATGCATATTTGGAGTTAGGGTTGGACGAAAATTCAAAACTTGGGTTTAAGAGATGTTTGGGATACTACTTGAAATACATTTGTTGTTGAACTTAAGAGGAACCATATAAGTCTCCATCAAGAATTTGATAGCCCAATGTGGTTTATAAACCAACATAGATCCATCTTAAATGCAGATTTTATCAAGCACCAAGAGGGATCCAATTTCTTGAGGTGTAATTTTTTTTAACTTAAACTTTTTACACATCCAAAAAAGTTAAGATTTTTTTAACTTAAAATTTTTACACATCCATCTCTTTATAATTATTTGAATGCTTGGAAATACAAGTTAAGATTTTTTTGCCTTTTTTTATAATCTATTTCAAGAATATTGATTACTAGATTTAATCCATCTAATTATAGGACCATTATGACTAGTCCTATTTTAGCCAAGTTATATGTAATTATATTAGAAAAAAAATCAACATATGGTTAGAAAGTCATGGAAAAATAGATAAAGGCAAGGCTGGATTTAGGAGCTATCATTCAACTCTGGACCACCTTGTTACACATATGACCATTGCAGAGGAGTGTTGCAATAATAAACCCAATATTTTGTTAATTCATTGACTTTAAAAAAACATTTGATACAATGCCTAGAATCGACCTTTGGAATAGGATTGAAGAGCTAAAAGTTCCTTTCGAGTTAAGAGCTATTGGATAAGGTTGTACGAGAATGTTATTTCCAAGTTTAAGAACATTGAGGGCTAGCCAGAAGAAATTAATTGTAATATAGGAGTCAAGCAAGGTTGTCCCTTGTCTCCTACCCTTTTTGGTATATACATCGATAAGTTAGAGGATTGTTTAGAAGAAGCAGGTTAGACCAACACAACTCTAGATGGTATAGTCATCATGAGTCCTTCTTCTTTAACCTAATGATATTGTTCTCATGGTGAGGAGCCCCTATGATCTTGACAAGCAACACAAAATTCTGAATGATTTTTTCTCTAGTATGGGTATGATCGTTAACACTGAAAAAGCAAAGGTTATGATAATGAAATCCAAAAATATCACTTATGCTAATTTCATGTATTACAACAACAACTTAGAGGAAGTGAATTCATACAAATATCTTGACATCGATCTTCATCACAAGCTTAACTAGAACTATAACATTGTGAAAATGATAAATAGAACGTGGAAAACTTATTATGGACTTGGAAATATTTGTAAATCAAAATACCTTTGGCGTTGGGATAAGAAGAAAATCCTCTTTGAGACTCTCGTAACTCATGTTATCTTATATAGTTGTCAAGTTTGGGGCTGTAACATCTCTAGAGAATTGTGGAGAAGGATAGAGTAAATCCAAAAGTGTTTTATAAGTTATAATCTCAAAATTAAAAGGATACAATTTATCTTAATCTTTTCATAGAAGCGAGTCTCTCACCCATTGAGAGTATGACTATGACTAGGTAACTAATGTACACATACAACATAAACAACATGGGAGACAAGAGGCTTCCTAATATTGATTCAAACTCCAATCAAAACCACTTGCGGCTCAAGTGAAGTTGGCATAAAGATGTCAAGTTTTGGATAAATTATTGGGGATTAATCGAGGAAGAGGTTACTTTGCAGAATAGTGATAATATTAAAATTTTATTTATTTAATTTTAAAGTGAAACGATGGCTCGATAAAAAAATTAGAGAATAAGAGAAAATTAAGATGCTATAAGGAGGTGATCAACCCTACTCTAAAAGAACAAAAGTATCTCTCCGTGGGATGAAATAATTTTTCATCTTTATGACACTGAGAGAGTTGAAGAGGAAAAACACTTTATCTTAGAATGTCGTACATACACCCACATTAAATCGCAATTTCAAAATATTTGTTACAATGCTGACCTTCCTAACTTTTTTACACATCACAACTATGGTGATTTAGGAATGCTTCTCTTAAAGCTTTTCAAGCACAAAAATAAAAGTCTAAAGAACCAAGTGATTCCATCATCATCATGATTCATCACAAATGACATTATGTTGAGAGGAAAGAGACTCCTTCAAATTGAAGATGATTCATTAAGAAATAATATTTTATATATTGTATTGATCCATCGTATATATTCCATCTTAATCATCTTAATATTTATTAAATATTAATGTATGTTTATTTATTTAATATTTTATAATTTTTTAGAGTGCTACTCATTTATATTGGGCATGAAATGAATTATACATCTTTCTCATATTTAGATATAGGAAGAGCCACTCAACACAATGATTATGAATTAGCCTTCTATTAAAAGAGCACAAATTTAATCTTTTGTGTCTTTTAAATAAGCATCTAGATCCATATTAACTCTCATATATGATAATTTGTCCGTTGAATTTTGTTATCCCTCTCAATACTTCATAAATCATGGATTAGCCTCTATTGTATTGTACTTCTAAATTTTGATATATAGAATAAGGATACGCTCAATTTTAGTATTGATAGGTTACCTATATTGCATCACAACAAAGTTAAAAAATAGTTGGACTAAATGTAATGCCCCATACTTTGACCTTTGGTAATTAAAACCCTAAATGTCATTTATCTTAGTATGCATTTGCTTAGTATTTGTTGGACTTGGTTGGACTCATTAAGACTATTATTAGGTGAACAATTGAACATGCTTGTGTATGAATAATATAGGACCTGTACCATTTTATGTTATTAATGACGATGAATATGTGATACCATTTTAGCATGCAAATTAAATGTGGGATGTAGAATGAGGATTATACTGTGTATGCCGAACTAATACAATATTTGATCTCAAAGAATGAATGTGGTTATTTACATGTCATTAATGACATAGATTATCTCTCGTAACAATTTGATGTGTTATTGGATAAATGTATGTTATTCGATAACCAACCTACAGATTGACCAATTATGAGACAATCGGATTTTTGTAAATGTCGAGGTACCTTAGATGTTGTAGACAACAGGAGGATATTGTTATGATAACAATATTATTATAGTTTACATTGTGATTTCCAAATATTGCTATGATTTGTGGGTGGGTGTGTATTTTGACAGGACATACAACTCACCCATAATGGTTGTTCAATGACGAGACTCTTAGAACAATGATTGCACAGTATATTTGATATTTTGGGTGTTGGCCCTAGTGATATCAAGGGGGTGGAGGCATTTCCCTTTGTGTATCCTTTGAAACATGGAGTGGTGGGAGGGTTGCACGGTAAGTCACACTCATCAAGATGTGTGATGATGACTACCAGTTGCCTACCGAGGAAGCTTGGTAGATGTAATCGACAGTTTCGCTTACGGGTTCTATCTAGGGCTAGGTCAATATAGTTGACGCTCTACGATATTCCAACAGAGGAAGGGTAGGATGTGGAAGGTAGTTGTTAATTAATAAGGAGGAATAAGATTAGTTAAGAATGTTGTGGAAGTCAATTATAACAAATTGATTACTTGTGTGTGTTGAAACTCTTTCTTTACTCATGTGTGATAATCTTCGTACGTTGTACAGTTTGTAGTATATCAATGCGGACTAGTTAGTGAGTTGTTGATGTTGATTATTGACTTAGTGTCGCACACTTGATTGTGAACACACATAAGGGCTGGTGCAAGCTAATGCTGGCCACTCATGACGCGTTAGGCGCAATGGACTTCTGGAAAAACATAAATATGAACGTCAAAAAGCAATATTAGAGCTACCTACACAACTTTTTGGAATATGGCGCAAGAAGATCAAACGTAGAAAATCAAATTACCTTCCGGAATATATAAATATATTTATGGAAATTAAGTATAACTCCCAAAAAATGGGGTTCTCCTAAGGTTGGTATGTTATTTTTTTAAGAAAATATAATGAATATGTTTGCGTTAGCCCTCTGGTTCAATATTCAAATGGTGGATTTTTGTTAAAAAAATTATATACAATCATAGATAACAGGCCGTTCTAGTGCGGCGTTATTTTTCCATATTTATTTATGTTAATTTTTTTAATTTTTTTAATTAAGGAAGTCAACCCATCCCTAAAATGATTAGGCTGAGCGTTAGCCCTCGATATCATGGTCTTAACCTAATTAATCAACAATTTTTTTTTTTAGGATGTATGTTTTTTTGTGTACTTGAGTGGGTTCTTTTCTGTTTTCAAAATAGGTGAGCCAATAAAAAGTTATAGACGGAAGAAATAACCTACTCTTTGTGTAAGATTGATGTTAGTGCAATTGAAATTAACTAAAAAATAGGAACAAATAATAGTTTTAATAAAAAATTACATATTCAGAATCTGCACACATAGTTCTACAAGTGTGTGCAATTTCATTTGTAGTGGACAAGTGTAGCATATGCAGAATCATGCTCGAAACAGAAGAAGTTATAGAATAGGATGTATTTTGTTATAAGTTGTATTTTTTTATATTATTATATGTATTTTGGCAACCCGAACCTAAAACCATAGCAGCCAAGTCATCCACCACGTTGGTGGGAAATGAATTACCCGCCAAAATTTAAAAACTAAACTTGCGCGTGTGCGTGTATTTAAAAAGCGCGTACGCACAAAATGGCGCGCACGCGCAAAATGGCGCGTGCGCGTTGTTTTTACTAAAGTTTGAAACTTTCCATAGTGATTAAATAATTTTATAAAATATATATATTTTAATAATTAATAATGTTTTAAATTGAATTAAATTAAATTTATATGATGATGATGAGGAGGAGGATGGGGATGATGACAATGATGTTGATGATGATGATGGGGATGATGACGATGATGTTGATGATGATGATGGGGATGATGGGGATGATGTTTATGACGAGAATGAGGATGATGATGCTGATGATGACGAAGATGATTATGACGATGACGATGGAGATGATGATGATGACGATGACGAGGACGATGATGATGAGGATGATGATGATGATCATATTTGTCATCATCAACATTATCATCTTCATCTTCGTACTCATCTTCATCATCATCTTCGTCATCATCATCATCATCATCATCATCATCATCTTCGTCATCATCATCTTCGTCATCATCATCATTATCAATGATGATGATGACGATTGAAGATGATGATGATGATTGATAATGATGATGATGACGAGGAAGATGATGATGATGATGATGATGACAATGATTATGATGTTGATGATGATGAGGAATAGGGTAATGACGACGATGATGATGATGGAGATGATGATGATGATGACGATGACGATGATGATGATGTTGACGATGAAGATGATGATGATGTTAATGATGAAGACGATGACCAAGATGATGATGATGATGATGACGGGGATGAGGATGAGGATGAGGATGAGGATGATGATGATGATGACGATGACGATGATGATGATGTTGATCATGAAGATGATGACCAAGATGGTGATGATGATGATCATGGCGATGATGATGATGGGGATGAGGATGAGGATGATGATGATGATGAGCAAGTGGGTGATGATGATGATCATCATCATATTCGTCATCATCAACATCATCATCTTGATCATCGTACTCATCTGCATCACCATCCATCATCTTCATCATCATCATCATTGATAATGATGATGACGACGAAGATGATGATGATGATGTCATCATTAATAATGATGATGATGACGAAGATGATAATGATGATGATGACGAAGATGATGGATGATGACGTTGATGATGATGATGATGGCCAAGATGATGATGGTGATGATGATGAGGATGGGGATGATGACGAGGAAGTGGGGGATAACGATGATGATGATGTGGATGAGGACGATGACGAAGATGATTATGATGATGATGATGATGATGAGGATGATGATGGTGATCATATTCGTCATCATCAACATCATCATCATTGATAATGATGATGATGACGAACATGATGATGATGATGTCATCATTGATAATGATGATGATGATGAAGATGATGGATGATGATGAAGATGATGATGATGACATTGATGATGATGATGATGATGAAGATGATGGCTAAGATGATGATGGTGATGATGATGAGGATGGGGATGATGATGAGGAAGTGGGGGATAACGATGATGATGACTATGGAAACGATGATGATGACGTGGATGATGACAATGATGAGGATGATGATGATGAGGATGATGATGACGAATATGATTATGATGATGATGATGAGGAGGAGGAGGAGGATGAGGATGATGATGGTGATCATATTCATCATCATCAACATCATCATCTTCATCTTTGTACTCATTTGCATCATCATCCATCATTAATGATGATGATGACGAAGATGATGATGATGATGATGAAGATGATGATGATGATGATGACGAAGATGATGGATGATGATGAAGATGATGATGATGACGTTGATGATGATGATGATGATGAAGATGATGGCCAAGATGATGATGGTGATGATGATGAGGATGGGGATGATGACGAGGAAGTGGGGGATAACGATGATGATAACTATGGAAACGATGATGATGACATGGATGATGACGATGATAAGGATGATGATGATGATGAGGATGATGATGATGAATATGATTATGATGATGAGGAGGAGGAGGAGGAGGAGGATGAGGATGATGATGGTGATCATATTCGTCATCATCAACATCATCATCATCATCTTCATACTCATCTGCATCATCATCCATCATTAATGATGATGATGACGAAGATGATGATGATGATGACGAAGATGATGATGATGATGACGACGAAGATGATGGATGATGATGAAGATGATGATGATGACGTTGATGATGATGATGATGATGATGATGATGAAGATGATGGCCAAGATGATGATGGTGATAATGATGAGGATGGGGATGATGACGAGGAAGTGGGGGATAACGATGATGATGACTATGGAAACGATGATGATGATGTGGATGATGACGATGACGAGGATCATGATGATGAGGATGATGATGATGAAGATGATTATGATGATGACGAGGAGGAGGAGGAGGATGAGGATGATGATGGTGATCATATTCGTCATCATCGACATCATCATCTTCATCTTCGTACTCATCTGCATCATCATCCATCATTAATGATGATGATGACGAAGAAGATGATGATGATGATGATGAAGATGATGATGATGACGTTGATGATGATGATGATGATGAAGATGATGGCCAAGATGATGATGGTGATGATGATGAGGATGGGGATGATGACGAGGATGTTAGGATATTCATATACTCCATCCTAGTCCCACCAGTATTTTGATCATTTACATTTTCAGTCATGCATGCACTTTTAGGGTTTGCATGCATTTTGCATGCATCCCAGTCATCAGTCCAGCACCTATCCCTCAGTTAGCCAGCCCCCAAGAGCTTCTCACTGTTCATTTTTAGCCCTCCAGTTGCTTAATGCGCTCTTCTTCCTTGATTTTAGGGAGCAACTTGCCCTTCTTCACCTACCAGTCCAGTTGTCTCCAGTTTACACTCAGTTACACTTAGTTACACTCAGTTACACTCAGTTACACTCAATGACACTCAGTTACAGTCAGTTACAGTCAGTTACACTGAGTTACACCTACCAGAGTTAGTTTGACTGATGGTTAACAGTTACTTGAGCATTGATGACTCCAATGATGATGATGAAGACTTCCAGTTGTGCTCCGATGATCATGAGGACACCTAGTTGTGCTCCGATGACACTCTATTGATCTGATGATCACTCTAAGAGGCTAATTCGAATTGCCACCTTGGGCATTCGAATCCTCTCTACCATTGTACTATTTATTTGTCCATATTGTGATTAATTAACTAGTGTGTGTGAAGTATTATTGCTTCTATCCGAGTTCTATTGTACCATATTATTCTGTTGCTCATTATACTGCATTGATCACTCTTCTTCTATTTTCCTGCTTAATCATAATTACTCTTGTGAGGTATACATCATCTCTTAGATCTGTTGTGAGGATTTTCACATGGTATCAAAGCATGTTGAGAGTATTGTTTATCTCCATTCTTGAGAGTTTTTTGCAGGTTATTACCAAGATTTCGAGTGCAGCAGTTTCTGCATCTTGCAGCAGTAGCAGTTGCAAATATTCTATATTGTTTTTGCAGGTCTTCTACAGCTTCTATGTATTCATCAGGAATTACTCCTCTTGATCTACTCAACTATGCTGAATGGAAACCAAGAATGATAGCAAACTTGAAGATCCATGATCTTTTTTATTGTTATTTTGAAAGAGAGTTCGAATCCCCTGAAGAGAAGATTGACTGGTTAAATAAAGGTGACATGCACTTTGAAGCAATAATGTTTTCTTTGTTTGCACACCAGAGATTCCAATTCAAATACCGTAATGGTGTTGAAACTCCAAAGGAGTTATGGACTCCAAAAGAGATATGGGCTCACTTGGATGGAAAATTTGGTAGACAGAATGAAGGACTTGGTCCCAACCCATTCGAAAGCAATCAAAGTGCTGCATTCGCCCCTCTTGATGGTCTCTCAGATCATGCACCAGTATCATCTCATATTGAAGTTGTTGACAAAGAACTTGCAGATTCTACACTCATGCTCAACCTTTCTTCTCTTTCTGTGCTAGCTCACACTCTAGATATTGCAAAAGGTCCTAAATTGTCTCTTGCACCAGATTCTGTTGGTTTGCATCATGATCACATGATTATTTCGGAGGTAAAATCAGTTATTGGAGGTAATGCATTCGCTCCTCTCAAGCAATCATCTCTTTTATACTACTATATGATCATTAATTCATGCTTTCAGAAGGTTATTTAAGAATATGGCCATTGCCACCCGCTTGAGATAATTTCTCATGCATATGATAGTTTTGATCTCACCCTTGCTGGTTCAAAGGAGATCTCAAGAAACTATTCTTCAAGTCTTAAATATGATTTGGATTTCAAGCAATTATTATTTGATGGTTCTTTTTGGCATAATCTCACCCATGATGGTTCGAAGGAGAAGACAAAAGACTATCTGCATATTCATGATTTTGATCCTACCTCAGCTGATTCAAATCACAGGTTCAAGGATCATCCTCATACTTTTGGATTTGTTCTCATCACATTTGATCTGAAGAGCAAGTACAAGCACATGTTTTTTGAGCATGATCCACTTCTTCCCAAGAAGAAGATACCTCTAGACTTATGACCAAGCATCACACCTGCTTGAGTTTGGAGCATTTATTTTTGTGTGTGCCTTACAGTCTGTTTTTGAGGAGGGGGTCTGTTTCCCATGAAATTTTCCCACTTCCTTGGTTTATTGATTGTTATTATTCATTGTATTGGGTGACCTTTGGTCTTATTTACCAGGGCCCAGGATGGATTAAGGGGGGGTGTTAGGATATTCCTATACTCCATCCTAGTCCCACCAGTATTTTGATCATTTACATTTTCAGTCATGCATGTACTTTTAGGGTTTGCATGCTTTTGCATGCATCCCAGTCATCAGTCCAGCACCTAGCCCTCAGTTAGCCAGCCCCCAGGAGCTTCTCACTATTTAGTTTTAGCCCTCCAGTTGCTTAATGCGCCCTTCTTCCTTGATTTTAGGGAGCAACTCGCCCTTCTTCACCTACCAGTCCAATTGTCTTCAGTTTACACTCAGTTACAGTCAGTTATAGTCAGTTACACTTAGTTACACTCAGTTACACCTACCAGAGTTAGTTTGACTGATGGTTGAAAGTTACTTGAGCATTGATGACTTCACTGATGATGATGAAGACTTCCAGTTGTGCTCCGATGATCATGAGGACACCTAGTTGTGCTTCGATGACACTCTATTGATCTTATGATCACTTTGAGAGGCTAATTCGAATTGCCACCTTGGGCATTTGAATCCTCTCTACCATTGTACTATTTATTTGTCCATATTGTGATTAATTAACTAGTGTGTGTGAAGTATTATTGCTTCTATCCGAGTTCTACTGTACCATATTATTCTGTTGCTCATTATACTACATTGATCACTCTTCTTCTATTTTCCTGCTTAATCATAATTACTCTTGTGAGGTATACATCATCTCTTAGATCTGCTGTGAGGATTTTCACAGAGGAAGTGGGGGATAACGATGATGATGACTATGGAAACGATGATGATGACGATGACGAGGATGATGATGATGAGGATGATGATGACGAAGATGATTATGATGACGATAATGAGGAGGAGGAGGAGGATGAGGATGATGATGGTGATCATATTCGTCATCATCAACATCATCATCTTCATCTTCGTACTCATCTACATCATCAACCATCATTAATGATGATGATGATGAAGATGATGATGATGATGATGTCATCATTGATAATGCTGATGATGAAGAAGATGATGATGATCATGATGACGAAGATGATGGATGGTGATGAAGATGATGATGATGACGTGTTGATGCCCCGGAGATCGCAACATCAATCCGAAAGGGATCCTCCCCGGTAGACTATCCCAATTAGATTGTCCACCGTTTGGTATGGGGAATCCATCCGGTTAGCGGTTTCGGCAACCGTGGGTTTGGATATTTGCTCCAGCTATACCGGTTATGGCCCGATCCACCGTTCTTTTGATTTTATGTTTTAGAATGATATGCAAGTGCCTAGTCTAAATTTAATCTAAATGCAGAACTGGAAAATAGATCTATGTCTAAAACTGAAATAAATCTAAACTACCCCTGCAAGGAGAAAATTATAAGAATGAGTAATGAGCTGTAGGAGTTATCTGAAAAATAAACAGACAGCCATTAAATCTTAAAGATAGAGCTACAACAAAGGTAAGAGATATCAGAAGATAACTTCTAATTAAATATAACACATTCCATTACTCATGAAAGAGAGAATTCATTTGCACAGAAAGAAGTAAGATCATTCACTACAAAGAAATAATTCAGAACAGTAAAGAAAGATCTCACAGTAAAGTATGGAAGTCACAAGAATAATCCAATATACATCCAATCTTCATTTCCATGCAAAAAGACGTCCTCTCCAGGCTATTATTAGGTAGATTTTATTTTCTTGAGACAAGTCCAAGGTAGCTCGTACAAGTTCATAAAATATTATTTCCCTGCCAAAAGTCCTTTACATTGCTTCCTAAACTTCTATTTATAATATTACAAAATGCCCTTTGGGCTGCCACCTGGCTCTTTACACTTGTCACCTATAGACTTTTCCCCCTTTTAATAGACAAAAATGTGACCCTTTCTTAAACAGAAAATTACTTAAAAAGAAAAGGAGAGCTGTCCAATGGCTCCACGTTTTTTACATATGAAAGCCAAATTACAAAAGATAGGAATTAATGCTTTAATATCAGCACGTTCACTCTTGGGCTGGCGCTTCAGCTGGGAGAGAAGCACTCGAGCTAGCTGTTGCTGCTGGGAGAGAAGAAATCGGGCTGGCTGTTGCTGCTGGGAGAGAAGAAATCGGGCTGGCTGCTTTCTTTTCCTCTTCTGCAATGTAACTAAACCATATACCAGTATCTCTTATAACTACATTTGCTGAGGCAGGGAGTAATATTTTCTGGGAAGTTACATCTTTACCAAGCTCTGCTCCAATACCTTGAATTTCTGTTACTGCTGCTTGGTGTATTTCCTTAAGCAGATGATTGTGTATTGATGACATCCCAATATAATGTTGGAGATCATCAATGGCTAAGACATCAATCTTCTTTACATATTCTGTTTGTATGCCCAGCTCTTCCTTCAGGTTAGATAAACGTTGTTCTTTTCCCGGGAAATCATCAAGGGACTGAGGGAAACTCAACTTGCATTTGTCATGCACTTCATGGATTCTTTGATAAAGACCGTTACTTTTATCTAATGTCCCTCGGATCTTGGCCATTAGCTTAATGCTACAATTTCTGCAAAATTCCAAAAGGGCTATGTCTTCATTAAAATCATCTACATATTTGAATGGGGGATGCTTGGGGAAATCCACTTTTCCTTCTCTCCATTCTATCTGGCTCAGGATGTTTGCCTTAACCCGAGTATATTTAGCCTTAAGCCTATTGGCCTCTGCATTAACTTCTTTTAATCTAAACACCATGGCCTTGAGCTTGCATACTTCCTCAGTAATCAGTTCCTGCGTGTCATGGATTTGCTTTAGGATGCTACAGGACAACTCATGGAAAGGAGACATATCTATCGTTCTGCCTTCTGCTTGCTCTAATTGGTCAACCAACACCTGCTTATCTGCCTCTAGATAGGATACTTTAGCTTCTGCATCGTTCTTTTCCGCTTCTAAGATCATCATCTGGACCGCCATGTGCTCCTTTTCTTCTTCCAAGAGGTTATACTTGTCTGACAATTCCTTATGTTCAACAGATAGGCGATTATACCTATTCACTACGAGATCTCTGTAAGCATGCTCGTTAGCCATAGTGTGTTGTAACATGCGAGATCTCCTCTTTGTCAACTCAACTTCTTTAACTATATCGGCCACATTGTCCAGCGTTGCTTTTGCTGTCTCTACAACGGCGGATGCCATAGCCAAGGGAGCCTTATTTGTATTTTGCAATACTGTGGTCTCCCAGTGGGTAACAATATCTTCCTGGAAGAGTCTCTTTATCCTCTCTTCCGATTTAAGGACCATTGCCTTCCTCTTCTTATCATAGACAAATTCATCCCATCTGGACACGGTATGCTCTTCTAATGGAATGTATGGCACGATTGGGAGATCTATAATATCTATTTATGCTTCCGTGGGTGGGGTTTGGACTACTTGAGCTGGATCTGTTACCACATTTTGGGTACCAGAGGCACCTGCTTGTGCTATGTCCGCCTCCACATTTTGAGTGCCGAAGACACCTGCTTGAGCTACATCTATTTCCATATCCTGGGCACCGGAGCCACCTGCCTGAGCATCTTCAACTGTCTTGAGTTCTTCTTCCGTCTTTTGCCTCATTTCAGCTTGTTGCCTTCTCTCTTCTTCTTCAACTTACGGTTGAATCTCATTTCCTTCCACCTTCTTCACGTCTTCTGCTTCTTTCTACAGCCTTGCATCTTCTGCTTCTTTCTGCTGCTGGGTTTCCTCAACTTCTTGCTGCAATCTTGCCACTTCAGCTTCTTGCTGTAACCTTGCTTCCTCTCTTAACCTTTGTTCTTCTTGGGCTCGAGCTTCATCTGCTTCTTTCTCTTTCTGTAGGCTGGTTTTTTGGGCCTTGGTGGAGCTAGAGCTTGCTCCACTGCCTTGGTGACAAATCTGCAGCTCAGTCATGTTGCTGATGCCTCTTAATGCCTCTTCCTCGGCATCATAATAATGAGCGTACTCAAAATGAGCATAAATTTCCTTGCAATGCTCGGCAAATTTTCCTCGCCTATCATTCCTATGGAACATTACTTCGCCGAAGTGGAAAGCTTTCAGCTCTTGAACAAACTCCTCAGCTGATGCAACCCCTGAGAATTTGTAAGCTCCTATGCAGAAGGGTAGAGGGGGGAAAGAAGCCTTATGTTGCTTGTTAAGCACTGCTCCAATTCCATCCAAGAAAATTTGTCTCACTGCTTCCTTGAGGACCACATAGTCAGTACCATACCTCGGCAAAATATATGGAGATTTAGTCCCTCCAAACATCCTGATGTAGGTGCCTTGCTCTGAAAAATAAAAATCTCCATAGTTTTCAAGGATCTCCATGGCATTCTCCGACAGACAGTTGGGCTCTTCCTTGAATATCTGCTCATATAGGGGCATGATGAACCCCTCACAAATGAGTTTATAGCTGGCTCTGTAATTTTGAGCCCACATCATCTTGTAAGCAGTGTAGACTGGGGTATTGGCTTTATCCCACGTGCAACCTAAGTTGTGGAAAGATAGCTTGGCCAAGATACAGTCAATGAGATATGAAGACATGTAAAATTCTGACTTTTTTAAGGCCAGACCTTCTCTCGTAGCAGTCACCATTGATGCCAAACTGTCCGACAGGATAGTAGCCCAGTCAAACACAGTTCCTTTGAATGCTACGAAGTGGATAATGGGAACCCACTGTATCCTGTATACAGTGCCATCGGGCATGCCGAAAATTCTGCATAACATCAGGGCGATTAACCTGAAAGGAGGTCTTAGATTCTGAACATCATATTCGTCATTACCTCTCTTTCTTAGGTGCTTGCCTACGACCAATAATTTTTTGGCCATTTCAATATTGTTCATCTGGCCCAACCATTCATCACTCAGAGCTTGCTGGGGACGTGAGAATTTATAGGCTGCGGCAAGATATGCTGGGTGGAATGAGGCGATGGCTACTCTCCCGCTGTCATGTAATACTCTTGTCTCCGCATTAGTATGCTCTAGTATCCACCTGATTACTTCAGAACATGGGAACAGTTCAGGGCGGGTAGAAGCCCTAGCTATGCCTGAAGTTCTGATGTTGCGATAGATCTGCTCCTCTTCTAGTAACATATCCGGGATATCTTGGTCCCTGATCATCCTGTAAATATCACCCCACCGGACTTCAGGAGGAATACCGGTGGTGCCTTAGTATCTTGGAACAGAGTTTCAGTCCTAAGTGGTACTGGTTCAGGTTCCATCATTTTAGCCTTCTTCCTACCACCTTTTGGCATCTTGGCTTATCCCTGCTAGCAACCAAATACAAGTCATTATAAAAATGTGCAACCTGCTATGAGATTTTAACAAAGAGAAGGACCAATCCAACATGCTAAAACATAGACAAAATTATGAAGCTGTGTGTTGGGGAAGCAAAATAGATCACTCCAAACAAGAAAAAATAGACTCGATTATCCTAAGGAAACAAAGTTTGGAATGTTCCCGAAAAGGCACGCATACGACGTGAAACAACCTGCTTCCCATCTAGTCTTAGGAGAGAGGGTATCCTTCGTCATTGCACTTCTAATGGTTAGTGGCGGGTGAGTCTGGAGTGAAACAACCTTATGACAAAATAAGGGGTTGCTTTCCACATTTATGAAAAGGTGAGGGGTTCAGTCGACCCGACCACTACTGTTAATATTTACGAGACTTTGTATGGCTGGCTCGGGGCTTGAATGGGGGTGACGACTCCTGGAATATGGCTGGTGAAAAAGCTCGGGTGGTCATAGTCATGGCTTTGGTTGAGCTGAGAAACCAGAGGGGCCCCGGTGGCCTTAAAAACAAAAATAACGATACATGGCCACGAATGTCTATCGGCCACGTTGAAGACGGGAAAAAACCCACAGGTAACTTGACGTGGAGATAAGACAAAAAATAACGGTTAAAAAACCTACCTGGCAACGAGAAGGTGGCTGAATGAGGTGGATGCGGACGTGGACGAGCTGAGCTGGAGCAGTCTGGCGCGGTGTCCCAACGGCATTTGTTTAATCAAAACTAACACTATGACCAACTCAAACCCCCACCGTACTTTTTAAACGAGTTAGACACATGCGGTATTTAATCCGGTGGGTGGTGCATTTAAAATGAGTTTTGATTTTTTGTACGTCGCGGTCTTTTCAAGCTGCCTCGGCAGTTGTGCGCGACCGTAATTTGCGGGGCGGATTTTCGAGCTTCACCCGCAATTGCAGAACGTTATGGCGAATGGTCCCGACGTTTCTGAAGAGATTGGCGAATCCTTCCGAAACACAACCTTGGGGAACTTGTCGTGAGTGGTTTCGCTGAGTCGTCCCGCAGTTTCGGGAGGACATAAGATTTCTTTCTGCGATTTTCGATGGAGATAGGCCAATCACTTTCGCAATTGCGGAACAATTTCGCGAAGGTTTTCGCCATTTCGAAGAGAATTGGCGAATGGCTCCCGCAACTTGAATAATTCCCAAGTCTCTCCGCGGGGTTTCGGAAGAATAAGGTGAACGGTTCCGCAGTTTTGGAAGGGAAACCCAAATGGTTCTGCAAAAAGTCTAAGTCTTTTGGCGGGCTTTCGGAAAGATAAGGTGAAGGCTTCCGCAAATGGCTTCCGCAATTTCGGAAGGGAAACCTAAAAGGTTTCATCGTTTCGGAAGGCTCTCGCGAATAGCTTCCGCAACTTAAGATTTTTTTTTGAAAAAGAGACTATGTCATTTGGCGGCCCCGGGGAAGATTTGCGAATGACTCCCGCAGTTTCGGGAGGATAAGTTGAATGGTTCTGGAACTGCGGGAGGATAACCCGAAAGGTTCCGCAAGTGTGGGAAGATAACTCAAATGATCCCGCAATTTCGAGAGGATATCTCAAAAGGTTCCACCGCTTCGGGAGACTTTTCCCAAATAATTTCCGCAACTTTGAGAGAAAATTTCTAAGTCCTTTTCGAGAGGCTTATGCAAATGGCTCCCGCCGTTTCGAGAGGGAAACCCGAACGGTTACCGCGGTTTCGGGAGGATTACTTGAATACTTCCGCAACTGCGGGGGGCTTTCTCAAATGCTTCCGCAACTTCAGGAAGATTTCACGAATTTTATCCTTAGAAGAAAAAACTTGGAATTCTCAAAGCAGGATTTTCAGTTGAAAACAAAGTAAAAAGGAGAATTGACCTCTTACAACAGTCTTTCTAGAAAAATAAAGGAGGGGCCCCAATATGTGCAAAATTTTTGGGGGGTATGTTGCTGCAACAACAATTGGCGAGTCGCTGGCGAACACAGATCTCTGAAAAATTTCTTCTCCATGATCCGAAACCTTATTAAAAGACATCCATCTTATATGCAATATTCATCTGAGCATTTGAATTTCTGTGAAGGAAGAAGGCACTTTACCTGCTAGCCATTGGGGAAAGGGGAGCTTTGACAGAGACATCTTTAAAACACTCAATGGGCCAACATATGGGATTCATTTTAGAAGGATCATCTTTCAGATGGCTACTGCTGTTGGACTCCATAGGATTTGCAACACTTTCTCATTGACATTATTGCTCTTGTTCCTCATTCCCATGCCGCTTGCATCCTTTTGGATGTTTGTACTTTAGACAGCTTTGCTGTTTGAGCCTTCTAGAGATATTTTCTTTAGACATGATCTTTGATTTAGGCTCCTCAATCCATAATGTCCTTTTGTGTGAGTTAGAGATTTTATTGATTTGATCAAGCCTCACGGACGGAGAGGAGCCTATTTTGAGCTGAGCCTTTTGGACAACCTTCTTGATTTTACATGCTTTGCTTTTGTCTCAGGCATGCTTTGATTGAGGCGAGAATCTCTGGAAAACAGACCCTTGAATATAAGCCATTTTGGCTGTTAAATTTGAAGCATGGAGTCATTTCAATACCCTATGTCCTCGAGATATGCTACTTTCCATGGGTCCAACTTTAATAACCTTCTTGAGATGCCTTTAAGTGTGAGAGTGGGTGGAGCCCAATGATAGTACTAAAGATGGTCATAGGTCTCTGCTATTTAGACAGGATTATTGTGGCTAGCAGAGTAGGCTTCCTTTCTTCTGAAAAAATTCAACGAGAGCACAATACATAAATAGACTTTATTCGAGCATAGTTCCGGACTCATGGTTGTGAGATTTCTTTGAGAGACCTGTCTGATGAGAAAATAAACCACAAGGGCTTTCAGAAAACAAACTTGGTGCAAAGGTTCAAATGACAAAAATAGAAACAAAATGGCTGAAAATAATGCAAACAAAAGGCTAAAGTAACAATAAAAGAAATTTTTATTTATGCACAGAAAGTCTCAGGGAGACTATGCAAAGTATTGCTTTAGGGTGAGGCCATTGAGAGGAAGGGTTACTTCTTCTCCCTCGAGATTTGTCAATTTATAAGTGGATGGGCCTATCTTTGACGAAATTTGGTATGGGCCTACCCATAAATGTTGGAATTTCATGTGCATTCCTTTGCCTTCATGATTATGGTCCCATTTCAGGACTAAGTCCCCAACTTCAAAACTTCTTTTCCCAGACTTCCTCTTATCGAACCATCTCTTAACTATGTCTTGGTGTTGATGGAATCGGTCTTTAGCTTTCTGTCGGGCTTCTTCAAGTTGAAGCAGGGTATTAATCCTAGATTGTAAGACTTGGCTACCAGAACCTCGAGAGGCTTGGGATAACTGTAAGGATGGGAGCAAGATGTTTGGGGGCAGGATGGCTTCCTTGCCATAGACAAGAGTGAAAGGGGAAATCCCTAATGCGTTCTTTGGAGTCACCCTGTCTACCCATAAGGCGTTTGGGAGAGCTATATGCCAACTTCACTGATTTTCTATCACAGTTTTCTTGAGAATTCGAATGAGGTTTTTGTTTGAAGATTCAACTAATCCATTTCCTTGAGGGTAATAATTGGCTGAATAATGCAGCTTAATTCCCCATTCATAAACAAATTCATTTATCTTGCAAGACGAAAAATAGGAAGCATTATCAAAAACAAGGGAAATTGGAACCCCAAACCTGGTTATGATGTTTTCTTTCAAAAAACTGATGATTGTATCTTCATTGATCTTGCGCAACGGGATAGCTTCTGTCCATCTAGTGAAGTAGTCGGTAGCCGTCAGGATGTATCGATGTTGCAAAGAAGAATTTGGATTTATCTCTCCGATAACATCTATACCCCACTGCTCAAAAGGCTCAGAGATAATAACCGGCTGCAAGGGTCCTGCTGCCTTAGGTAATTTCCCGGCACTTCTTTGGCATACATCACAGTTTCGTGCATACGTATGGGCATCTCGAAATAGAGTGGGCCAATAATATCCATCTCTCAGTATCTTGTGTGCTGTTTTCTATCCTAATAATGTCCACCTGCGGGGTCATCGTGTAATTCTTTAACAACTTTACTTGCATCTTCCTTTTCTAAACATCTAAGGAAAACTCCATCATAATTCTTTCTGAAAAGTATCCCATCAATGATTTGATAAGGTGTTGACTTCAAACGGAGTACCCTTCTTTGTTTAGAGTTCCAATGCTCAGGTAAGTATCCTTGCTGTAAATAATGCACCATATCTCTATACCATGACTAAGGAGTTGAGAAGATAGGACATACTTCAACCGAGTTCAGTTCAACTTCATTCTTCCAATGCTTCTCTTCATTAGTTGAGTTTCCTGCAAGTAATTTGCACAGGCCTTACCCTTTGATGATCGTGGCTGGTTTAAATTCTAAATCATATTCTTGAAGAGCTGTGACCCAGTTCCCCCTCCTTTCTCCTAGTTCCTTTTGAACGAAAAGGGATCTAACAGCTGGATGGGGAACTATAACTTTAGTTATGTTCTTAAGAATATATGGCCTGAACTGCTTGACTGCTTTGAAGACAACGTATGCATGCTTGTCCACCATGGGATAATTTAGCTCAGCCCCCTGCAGACCAGTGCTCATAAACGAGATTGGGTACTCGTCTCCTAGCTCCACCTTTTGCGTGAGTACAGCTGCGAGGGAGTCATCCGAAGCAAAGGTATACAGGATAAAATCCTTGTCAAAATCTGGGCTTCTTAAGGAAGGAGCCTTAGCTATAGCTGCCTTAATATCTCTAAATGTGTCCTTTTTCAAATCTGTCCACTTGAACTGTATGCTTTGTTTAACCATCTGTTGCAATGGTTTAACGATTTGCGCGGAATCTGGAACAAATCTTCGGACAAAATTGATAGTACCCATAAAGGACTGCATAGATTTTTTGTTGTAAGGCATTGGAATCTTATTGATAGCTTGCACTCTTTCTTGATCTATTGACACTCCCCCTTTGGAAATGATATGACCCAAGAGTTTACCTTCGGGAACAGCGAACACGCTCTTCTTGGGATTCAAAGAAATACCATATTTCCGACAGCGATAAAAAATATGCCTCAGATGGACAACATGATCTTCCCTTTTTTTTGAAAAGACTATCACATCATCTAAGTATACAACAACACATTGCCCACCCAATCCTCGGAAGGCGATATCCATTGCTCGTTGGAATGTAGCTCCTGCGTTTATCAGACCAAATGGCATCCTTCTGTATGCGAAAGTTCCCCACTTAGTTCGGAAAGTAGTCTTAAGACGATCTTCTTCAGCTACTTATACCTGATTGTAGCCAGAGAAACCATCGAGCAAAGAAAACAGCTCAGATCCCGACACCATTTGAAGGATTTGTTCCACTGAAGGGACGGGGTAGTTGTCTTTATCCAAAGCTTTGTTTAAATTTTGGAAGTCTACACATAGTCTTATCTCTCCTAACTTCTTTCTTACGGGAACTAAGTTAGCAACCCACTCAGAATGCCGGACCTTAAAGATTATTTTAGCGTCCAGGAGCTTCTTTAATTCCTTTTGAATCAGAGGTTCCAGAGTAGGATGCATCCTTCTTAATTGCTACTGAAATGGCTTGACACCTGCTTTCATTGGTATAACATGCTAAATAATGCGGACGTCATACGTTTTCAGATCCTCATAGGTCCATGCAAAAACATCCTTATATTGCTTAAACAGTTTGATGAACCTATCTCTTTCTCCTGGTGAACAACATTTGCCAAGGTTGACAAATTTTGGTTCTGCCTCGGTACCCAAATTAACTAACTCATGTTGCATTGATGAACTGTTAGTTTTGGTATTAGCTGGCCTTTTGAACTTATTTTGAAGATCGAACAGCATTTCGAGGGACCTTACCCCTTTGGGGATGAAATTTCCTTTCTCCACATCCTTCTTCAGCAAATCAGCATCGTGTTCGTCTTCATCTATCGCAGCTCCTTGGAAGCTATCTTCGTTCGTTAAAAAGCTGATAATCTGTTCGTCATCATCGAAGACTCTGAAGTTTGTGATGTTATCGGGAACGGAGGGCTTGAAAATCAATTCAATTGAGCATTATTATTTGATGGCACCGATCTAGAAGCAGATGTTGCTAACAAATCAGCTGCAGAATTTTGCAATCTAGGAATAGATTTTATATTGAAAGCGTCAAAATGCATAATTAAATCCCATACCTCAGCCTGGTAACCCTTCAAATGAGGTGAGAGACAATGAATGGTGTCCCTTACCTGTCTTACAACTATTTTGGAATCACCAAAACCTTCAGGTATTTAACATTCAGACCAATGGCCTTCTTTAACCCATGTACCAAAGCTTCATATTCTGCCATGTTGTTAGTACAATCAAATTCTAATCTACAGGACAAAAAATACTTGTTTCTTCTTGGATCCATCAGAACACAACCGGCTCCGGATCCTTCCAGAGTTTTAGAACCGTCAAAGTATAATGTCCAAAAAATATCTTTCTATTCAGCTAAGTTAGTATTTCTATGATCTAATTCAGTGACTAAACTAACTATATTACAATCAACATCATTAGTCCGAGAGAAATGAAGGAGATCGGACTGTTCATCTGATTCATGGCTGATGGTTTCAGATTGATAATTACCCGGATCAATTTCTAAGAAATAATTCCCCAGAACCGAGGATGAGAAGGTTACAGCCTCATTTTTTCCCTCTAATTGAGTTACATTTTGCTTCATGTGTGGTTCTCTCAGGACTTTAATCTGATTCTGCCTGTTCTGATAAGGCAACCACAGATGAGACCAATTAGTGGCAAAGTAACCATTCAGCTTGGTAGACCAGTCCCTACTCAATATCAGACCATAGGCCTCAGGAATATCAACCACCATTATGTCAATAAACTGGCAGAATCTAGAGTCGGCTGATAATCTAATGAGAACATCTTTCACCTCCCCAATCACTTTGACAGCAGTCCTATCCAACTGAATGATTTGGGTCGGAGATGGCACAGGCTACCCGTTAATTTTTTTACAAATTGACAGTGGCATGACGTTTGAAGATGCCCCAGAATCTACCAAACAGTTGTGATTAAAAATTTCAAAGGTCAACAGGAAAGGCAACGTTTGAGATTTAGATTTCCCTCTGATGCTAGCTTCATTAATTTCGGGATTCTCTTGAGAGTCCGTTAATGGGGTGCTGGGCTGGGGCTGCAGAACATGCAGCAGCTTGTCTCGTTGGTGAGGCAAATTGCACATGTTGAATATTGACACATTCGCTTTGACTTTCTTTATATCCTCGATAATGTCATATCCTATCTCAGACTCGTTCCCAATTCGGGCTGGATGATCTGTTTTACTCATTGTGACCTTAGGTGGCTGAATTATGGTGTCCATGTTTGGCTGTTTGGCCGCTGTTTGGTTAACTTTGGGCTGTGGTGGAATAATTGTTATATGCCTTCTAGGCAGTTCTTTTGAAACTTTAGGCTTAGGAGGAGTCGAGTTTGGCACAGGATCCGTAACAGGGCCTTTACTGCGAGTAGCAACGTTCACGGTAGAGGGAGAGCTTTCTATGGGATCCTCTTCTGCTAATTCAATCATAGGTACCCAATCCCATAGCACCATAGTAGTGTCCGGGGTTGGTTCCTCTAATTCAAGGCTCGATTCCTCTAGAGAATCATCTTGGTCTGGGATTTGTGAATCCAACATTTGGTTCATGGCTAAACTCATGGAGTTAATCCATTGTGGGCAGCTCTTTTCTGAATGCGGTTCTTAATGAAAGGTACAGAAGTTTTCCATCCCAATTTCATTGAGGTTTAAAACAGGGGAAGTATTCATGGGTGGATGAGTTTGATCATCATCTTCCCTCTTTTTATAAAATGGCTTGAAAGGTTTCCTAGATGTGCTAGCAGCCTTATCTTTCTCGAGATCTACAATTTTATTGGATAACTTTTGCATCATCTTGACGGCATTTTCCATGTCTGTAGATGATTCTTCTTTACCTCTAGTGAGCAGCAAGGTTTTTTTACTGGCTGCTAGTTTTGGTTCTGCATCTAAGGCATGTTTAGCAATGCTATCAGCTTCTTCTTCTACCTTTCTAGCTTCTTCGAAGTTCTCTATCAGGGTGGTTTTCTTAGACCTTTTAACGAACATTGCTATGGGTCCTTCAAGAGCTGTTGTATAATATTCAATCAGAGATTCCTCTGCTGGTTTATTTGCTTCACTGAAATTGTTTAAAAGTGTTGTGAATCTTTGATTAAAGTCTTGAACCTTTTCTTTCTTTTCCATTCTCATGGATAAGAGTTCTTTCATAAGTGTAGCCACAGTTTTTTGGTTTCCATACTTCTTCAAAAAACACTTTTCGAATTCATCCCAACTAGAGATTGATCTGGGTTGTAGGCTAAAATACCAGGATGATACTTTTGGCTTGAATGTGTATGGAAAAATCCTGCAGACTACATCTTCATGCTGCACGTTCAAAAGATTCAGAGCTAGATAAAAGCTCTTGAGATGATCTTCGGCTGAAATGGCTTTCCCTGGGTCGAATTTAGGTAAGACCTTCTCTGGATTTTTTGGAAGATTGTGGAATGGCCCAGCTAGATTGAACGCTCCCCTTGATCTCCAAGCAGGTACAAACATGTTTCTATGTGGAGAATCTGGTGGAGAATTGTAAGGTGAATTCTGTGGAGTATTCTTTGGAGTAATAAGTTCTCCAAGGCTTTCCTGATCTGAAATTTTTTCTGAGTTTTCAAGATCTACCTTATTCAGAGGGTCTGAAATTTCTTCTAAAGTTAAATTCACAAGCTCTTCAAAACTTTGAACAAGAATCGAATCACGGGTGTATTGTCGCTCTTTTCTAGGGGAACTTTTCCTAGGGAGAAAATTTACTGCGTTTAAACCACCTAGCTGTCTGATGTAAGATCGTGTCTGCCTCCTTAAATACTCTATTTCTACAAAAGGTACAGCGTATAATGCTTCTTGAGGCTCAGGATCAGAAACAAGGTTTTCTTGATTTAATATTTCAAGATCTGGGCTGTTTGAAATGCCTTCTTTAAGCGGGTTTTCAGTGACATTTATGACAGTGGGAGATTTTCCTCTATCAGCCATGCACTTTCAGGCCCTCCTTCTAGCGCTAAAAACTGTTGATGCCCCGGAGATCGCAGCATCAATCAGAAAGGGATCCTCCCCGGTAGACTATCCCAATTAGATTGTCCACCGTTTGGTATGGGGAATCCATCTGGTTAGCGGTTCCGACAACCGTGGGTTTGGAGATTTGCTCCAGCTATACCGGTTATGGCCCGATCCACCGTTCTTTTGATTTTATGTTTTAGAATGATATGCAAGTGCCTAGTCTAAATTTAATCTAAATGCAGAACTGAAAAACAGATCTATGTCTAAAACTGAAATAAATCTAAACTATCCCTGCAAGGAGCAAATTGTAAGAATGAGTAATGATCTGTAGGAGTTATCTAAAAAATAAACAGACAGCCATTGAATCTTAAAGATAGAGCTACAACAAAGGTAAGAGATATCAGAAGATAGCTTCTAATTAAATATAACACATTCCATTACTCATGAAAGAGAGAATTCATTTGCACAGAAAGAAGTAAGATCATTCACTACAAAGAAATAATTCAGAACAGTAAAGAAAGATCCCACAGTAAAGTATGGAAGTCACAAGAATAATCCAATATACATCCAATCTTCATTTCCATGCAAAAAGACGTTCTCTCCAGGCTCTTATTAGGTAGATTTTATTTTCTTGAGACAAGTCCAAGGTAGCTCGTACAAGTTCAGAAAATATTATTTCCCTGCCAAAAGTCCTTTACATTGCTTCCTAAACTTCTATTTATAATATTACAAAATGCCCTTTGGGCTGCCACCTGGCTCTTTACACTTGTCACCTACAGACTTTTCCCCCTTTTAATAGACAAAAATGTGACCCTTTCTTAAACAGAAAATTACTTAAAAAGAAAAGGAGAGCTGTCCAATGGCTCCACGTTTTTTACATATGAAAGCCAAATTACAAAAGATAGGAATTAATGCTTTAATATCAGCATGTTCACTCTTGGGCAGGCGCTTCAGCTGGGAGAGAAGCACTCGAGCTAGCTGTTGCTGCTGGGAGAGAAGAAATCGGGCTGGCTGTTGCTGCTGGGAGAGAAGAAATCGAGCTGGCTACTTTCTTTTCCTCTTTTGCAATGTAACTAAACCATATACTAGTATCTCTTATAACTACATTTGCTGAGGCAGGGAGTAAGATTTTCTAGGAAGTTACATCTTTACCAAGCTCTGCTCCAATACCTTGAATTTCTGTTACTGCTGCTTGGTGTATTTCCTTAAGCAGATGACTGTGTATTGATGACATCCCAATATAATGCTGGAGATCATCAATGGCTAAGACATCAATCTTCTTTACATATTCTGTTTGGATGCCCAACTCTTCCTTCAGGTTAGATAAACGTTGTTCTTTGCCCGGGAAATCATCAAAGGACCGAGGGAAACTCAACCTGCATTTGTCATGCACTTCATGGATTCTTTGATAAAGACCGTTACTTTTATCTAATGTCCCTCAAATCTTGGCCATTAGCTTAATGCTACAATTTCTGCAAAATTCCAAAAGGGCTATGTCTTCATTAAAACCATCTACAGATTTGAATGGGAGATGCTTGGGGAAATCCACTTTTCCTTCTCTCCATTCTATCTGGCTCAGGATGTTTGCCTTAACCCAAGTGTATTTAGCCTTAAGCCTATTGGCCTCTGCATTAACTTCTTTTAATCTGACCACCATGGCCTTGAGCTTGCATACTTCCTCAGTAATTAGTTCCTGCGTGTCATGGATATGCTTTAGGATGCTATAGGACAGCTCATGCAAAGGGGACATATCTATTGTTCTGCCTTCTGCTTGCTCTAATTGTTCAACCAACACCTGCTTATCTGCCTCTAGATAGGATACTTTAGCTTCTGCATCGTTCTTTTCCGCTTCTAAGATCATCTTCTGGACCGCCATGTGCTCCTTTTCTTCTTCCAAGAGGTTATACTTGTCTGACAATTCCTTATGTTCAACAGATAAGCCAAGGGAGCCTTATTTGTATTTTGCATTACTGTGGTCTCCCGGTGGGTAACAATATCTTCTTGGAAGAGTCTCTTTATCTTCTCTTCCGATTTAAAGACCATTGCCTTCCTCTTCTTATCATAGACAAATTCATCCCATCTGGACACGGTATGCTCTTCTGATGGAGTGTACGGGACGATTGGGAGATCTATAATATCTATTTCTGCTTCTGCGGGTGGGGTCTGGACTACTTGAGCTGGATCTATTCCGACATTTTGGGTACCAGAGGCACCTGCTTGTGCTATGTCCACCTCCACATTTTGAGTGCCGGAGACACCTGCTTGAGATACGTCTATTTCCATATCCTGGGCACCGGAGCCACCTGCCTGAGCATCTTCAACTGTCTTGAGTTCTTCTTCCGTCTTTTGCCTCATTTCAGCTTGTTGCCTTCTCTCTTCTTCTTCAACTTGCGGCTGACTCTCATTTCCTTCCACCTTCTTCGCGTCTTCTGCTTCTTTCTGCAGCCTTGCATCTTCTACTTCTTTCTGCTGCTGGGTTTCCTCAACTTCTTGCTGCAATCTTGCCACTTCAGCTTCTTGCTATAACCTTGCTTCCTCTCTTAACCTTTTTTATTCTTGGGCTCGGGCATCATCTGCTTCTTTCTCTTTCCGCAGGCTGGTTTTTTGGGCCTTGGTGGAGCTAGAGCTTGCTCCACTACCTTGGTGACAAATCTGCAGCTCAGTGATGTTGCTGATGCCTCTGAATGCCTCTTCCTCGGCATCATAATAATGAGCGTACTCAAAATGAGCATAAATTTCCTTGCAATGCTCGACAACTTTTCCTCGCCTATCATTCCTATGGAAAATTACTTCGCCGAAGTAGAAAGCTTTCAGCTCTTGAACAAACTCCTCAGCTGATGCAACCCCTGAGAATTTGTAAGCTCCTATGCAGAAGGGTAGAGGGGGAAAAGAAGCCTTATGCTGCTTGTTAAGCACTGCTCCAATTCCATCCAGGAAAATTTGTCTCATTGCTTCCTTTAGGACCACATAGTAAGTAGCATACCTTGGCAAAATATATGGAGCTTTAGTCCCTCCAAACATCCTGATGTAGGTGCCTTGATCTGAAAAATAAAAATCTCCATAGTTTTCAAGGATCTCCATGGCATTCTCCGACAAACAGTTGGGCTCTTCCTTGAATATCTGCTCATATAGGGGCATGATGAACCCCTCATAGATGAGTTTATAGCTGGCTCTGTAATTTTGAGCCCACATCATCTTGTAAGCAGTGTAGACTGGGGTATTGGCTTTATCCCACGTGCAACTTAAGCTGGGGAAAGATAGCTTGGCCAAGATATAGTCAATGAGATATGAAGACATGTAAAATTCTGACTTTTTTAAGGCCAGACCTTCTCTCGCAGCAGTCACCATTGATGCCAAACTATCCGACAGGATAGTAGCCCAGTCAAACACAATTCCCTTGAATGCTATGAAGTGGATGATGGGAACCCACTGTATCTTGTATACAATTCCATTGGGCATGCCGAAAATTCTGCATAACATCAGGGCGATTAACCTGAAAGGAGGTCTTAGATTCTGAACATCATATTCGTCATTACCTCTCTTTCTTAGGTGCTTGCCTGCGACCAATAATTTTTTGGCCATTTCAATATTGTTCATCTGGCCCAACCATTCATCACTCAGATCTTGCTAGGGACGTGAGAATTTATCGGCTGCGGCAAGATATGTTGGGTGGAATGAGGCGATGGCTACTCTCCCGCTGTCATGTAATACTCTTGTCTCCGCATTAGTATGCTCTAGTATCCACCCGATTACTTCAGAACATGGGAACAGTTCAGGGCGGGTAGAAGCCCTAGCTGTGCATGAAGTTCTGATGTTGCGATAGATCTGCTCCTCTTCTAGTAACATATCCAAGATATCTTGGTCCCTGATCATCCTGTAAATATCGCCCCACTGGACTTCGGGAGGAATACCGGTGGTGCACTTAGTATCTTGGAACATAGTTTCAATCCTAAGTGGTACTGGTTCAGGTTCCATCATTTTAGCCTTCTTCCTACCACCTTTTGGCATCTTGGCTTATCCCTGCTAGCAACCAAATACAAGTCATTATAAAAATGTGCAACCTACTATGAGATTTTAACAAAGAGAAGGACCAATCCAACATGCTAAAACATAGACAAAATTATGAAGCTGTGTGTTGGGGAAGCAAAATAGATCACTCCAAACAAGAAAAAATAGACTTGATTATCCTAAGGAAACAAATTTTGGAATGTTCCCGAAAGGACATGCATACGACGTGAAACAACCTGCTTCCCATCTAGTCCCAGGAGAGAGGGTATCCTTCGTCATTGCACTTCTAATGGTTAGTGGCGGGTGAGTCTGGAGTGAAACAACCTTACAACGAAATAAGGGGCCGGTTTCCACATTTATGAAAAGGTGAGGGGTTCAGCCGACCCAACCACTACTGTTAATATTTACGAGACTTTGTATGGCCGGCTTGAGGCTTGAATGGGGGTGATGACGCCTGGAATATGGCTGGTGAAAAAGCTCGGGTGGTCATAGTCATGGCTTTGGTTGAGCTGAGAAACCATAGGGGCCCCGGCGGCCTTAAAAACAAAAATAACGATATATGGCCACGAATGTCTATCGGCCACGTTGAAGACGGGAAAAAAACCACAGGTAACTTGACGTGGAGATAAGACAAAAAATAACGGTTAAAAAACCTACCTAGCAACGAGAAGGTGGCTGAATGAGGTGGACGCGGACGTGGACGAGCTGAGTTGGAGCAGTCTAGCGCGGTGTCCCAATGGCGTTTGTTTAATCAAAACTAACACTATGACCGACTCGAACTCCCACCGGACTTTTTAACTGAGTTAGACACGTGTGGTATTTAATCCGGTGGGTGGTGCATTTAAAACAAGTTTTAATTTTTTGTACGTCGCGGTCTTTTCAAGCTGCCTTGACAGTTGTGCGCGATCGTCATTTGCGGGGCAGGTTTTCGAGCTTCACCCGCAATTGCGGAACGTTATGGTGAATGGCCCCGGCGTTTCGGAAGAGATTGGTGAATCCTTCCGAAACACAACCTTGGGGAACTTGTCGCGAGTGGTTTCGCTGAGTCGTCCCACAGTTTCGCAAGGACATAAGATTTCTTTCCGCGATTTTCAATGGAGATAGGCCAATCGCTTCTGCAATTGCGGAACAATTTTGCGAAGGTTTTCACCATTTTGAAGAGAATTGGCGAATGGCTCCCACAACTTGAATAATTCCTAGGTCTCTCCGCGAGGTTTCAGGAGAATAAGGTGAACGGTTCCGCAGTTTCTGAAGGGAAACCCAAATGGTTCCGCAAAAAGTCTAAGTCTTTTGGCGGGGTTTCGGAAAGATAACGTGAAGGCTTCCGCAAATGGCCCAATCTATGAACGAAGCACCACAACAAACAAGCTCCGGTATTCATGTCTCATGTCCACCCTCCCTACCTCGACTGTCCAGTGCAAGAAGAAGAACTCCTAGACGTATTCATGTGGAGGAGAGTGCTATGTCGAGGCTTGAAGGCAAGTTGCCAAAACGCACTATCGAATGTCAATGCAACAAAATTGTGAAAGAATATTTTGAATCCAAAGGTGATGCAGGTAAATGTCAATTATTGCTATGTTTGTTAAAGTCACGTTCTTTAGCTGTTGTTAGGAGAATTTTGGGAATAAAGATGGTTAAAATTTCAGAGGCCAACAGTCATATTGTTAGAAATCTCCAATCTGCATTTAATGCGATTGGGAAGAAGTTTCGTACAAAAGATCTTTGTGCGGCTCGTCGTGTTTTAGCAGAATCAGTTGTAAGCAAGTCCACAAGGCAACGTCGCCTGCTATCACACACTTCTCACATACTCAAATTAAATAGAAAAACTATTAAAAAGTACTATGTTATAAGAGAAAATCTTGACACTCCGGGTGGAAACGATTGTTGGGATTTTGTTGGTAGGTTGCCTCGTGCAGATAGGAAGCTAATTGATGCTGTTAAGGAGTTAGTACAAAAGTTTTGGCATGATCATACTAGACCTTCATCAAACCAAAGAGACGTGCTAAAACTGAGAAAAGGTTCTACTAAACATGAGCCCCATGTTAAACACTTCCTTGACACCACACAGATTGAACTCTATGAGAGATTCAGGAACGAGCACACACAATTGAACCTTGGCCAAAGGTCCTTTGAGAAATGCAAAGCATGGTAGGTTCGTATATGCATTGATCGGAACACTTGTTGTTGTAGATACCACGTAGAATATGAATATTATTATGACACATATAAACATATATTTTGTGATTTGCATACTAACATTGTGCAGGGCTGCAATGAATCCATACTACCACCGAATGCATCAAGAGACTTTATCCACAACATCATGTGTCCGAGGCTCGAAGGACAAGAGTATTATAAAAAATCGTGTCTATATGGGACATGTTCTATGTGCAGTGGGTTTTCTCTTTTGAACTGTTGCATTCATGAAAGCAAGGACACAGAATTTGAGATGATGGGTGTGGAGATGCAGAGCTTCAAGTATGTGACCTATCAATTAGACAGTGTCAGAGAATGTAAAAAGATTGCATTGGTAAAGTCACAGGTACAAATGAATATTGCATATTTTTCATATTACATGTTCAATTTATGGCATATACATTTTTCCAAAGGCCACATTGTAATATTTCCCTTGTTTCCATGGTAACAGGTACCAGTATGTGACTTCTTGACGGAATTCTACGAGAAAACCGAGCAGTATGTTCAACATGTGCATGTAGCGCGATGGCAAGATGAGCAGTACAGAAAATGCAGGGACACATTTCCCGTTGGAACCATAGTGTCAATTGTGGATTTTGCAGAAAATTACACCCTTCAACCACAAAATGAAATCCAGAGTCAATACTACCATTCAGACCAAGTCAGCATCATGGTACATATTATGTATAGGCATGGGCCAGAGAGCAGCAATGACAAGAAGATAATACTGAAGGAGACAAACTTTTACATAAGTGATGATAGAACCCATGATCTGCATTATGTGCAACATTGTTTTCAAATTTTCTATGATCAGTTGAAGGAGAGAGATATACAAATGGATCGGCATTGGATATGGTTGGATGGTTGTGCGGGCTAATTAAAAAATGCCCGAGTATTCCAATGGATGAGTACTTTGCATAAGACTTGCAATGTCTCGCATATCTGGAACTATTTTGAGACCAGGCATGGCAAAGGCGATCATAATGGGGCCGGTGCATGCATCAAGACCGCACTATGAAGGGAAGAGATGAGGTTTGACAGGGAACCTCATATCCGAGATACAGAATCCATAGTTCAATGGTGCTCCACAACAATGTCAGAACGAGCAAGAGATCAACAAACATCATCGGTGGCAAGACGCGTGGCGAGAAATTTTTGGCTAGTGGTTGACATAGATTGACCGCGTTCCTATAGTTGCGGCACAGTACAAGGAACACGTGGATTTCATTCAGTTCGAAGCTCAAACAACCACTTATTTGAAATATGGACGCGAAAGCTTGCATGCTTTTGCAACCCTTGTAGTAGCGGCGAATGGGATGAATGCGAATGCATGGACTGGGTTGAAGAATGGGATCGTGTGTCACTTGCAGTAGACCAACGTGCAGTTGTTGAAACAACCCAGTTAGAGGAGGGCCAATCAGCGATTTCTACAGACTACGACCATATCTCAGATCTTGTACAACCAGGACACATATACGCAGTTGTTGAATCGAAAGACAATTAATGGGACGTGGATTATTGGTTGGCACAGTGCATCCAAGGTAAGCAAACCCTCTACGGATCATTAATCGACGATGAAGGAATTGAATTTCCTACTGGCTCGATGGTGGTTAAGGGGGAATATCTTACACTAGATGGGATGTCAAGAAAGACTAGCGGGCATGTATTCATGGATTACAGACCAGGTTCAATGGTGTATCACTTCACAAACTTGATCGTTGGCACAAACATCCATCTTCAGACAATGTCAAGCAAGAGCTCAACCAAGGTACGCTACTACCTGCCTCATTCAGATCACGAGAGATTGATGGAGACAATTAGCAACAGAGAGGATCCAGATGGATTTATTGAATGAGGCCAGTCAACTTTACATAAGAGAAAGAATTGCATCAAAGAATGTTATGTTCTACATTGAGGTATGTGTAGTTTTATGTTATTTCGTTGGTACATGCATTTTTTGTTGATACATACATACATACATGTCTTTGCCTATGTTTTTATTTTTCCTATATGTATTAAACTGTTCCATGCTTCTCTTTTATGTTGAATAAAATGGTGATGTGATTTGGATCAAATTTGAGTAAATTGAGTTAGTATTTTCTTAAATATATCTATTTATGTTTGTAGCATTCGAAGATAGTGGTTTTGATAGGTTCTCAAGATTAGAATTACCTAGGCTTTAGGAAATTTTTTGAAGTACATAGTCTATTACAATGGTCTTGAAAATTTAACTTGGTAGATGAAACCTTCTAGGAATCCATGTATGGATAGAAAGGTCTTCCACTTGGGGTAGGGAGTTATCATAAGGTTTCAAGGGTGGTATTTTTGAGATCTATACTTGAGAGGGACTTGTCATCATCATAGATAACCACTTAGAGGGACTTGTCATCATCATCACCAACATCATCTCTAGGCTCCTCATCAACATCTCCATCATCATCATCTTCTTCATCATCACCACCATCGTCAACGTCTTCATCGTCGCCACCATCGTCAATGTCTTCATCATCGCCACCATATTCATCATCATCATTAACTCTAACTCTAACCCTAATTCAATTTCCTTCTATAACTCTAGCCCCAACCCTCACCCAAACCCTAGCACTAATCCATCTTCTTCATCATCGCCATCACCATCACCATCACCGTCACCATCACCATTGCAGAGTTGGCCCCCGTGTGCAAAAATTGCACACTCCCTCACTGAGCAAAACCCTAGTTTCCAAGATGGAAGTACAAGATGGCACCGGGGCCACAGGACCGGAGGAGAGGGGCTCCCTTGGCACTATCCCGGCGTCCTGAATCCAACGGAGTCGACGATTCGTCGATAGGAGCCACGATCATCATTCTATGGCTTGTTTCGTCTCGCATCCAAAAGGCCTTCAGGGACACCTTCTGGATACCTGTCGGGGGCATAGAAGTCCAATCGTGCAGCAAAACTAGGCTCCAGGGAGTCCTGCAGGTGTGTCTAGGAAATTTCTAGCTGGGAATGCTAGCCACAAGTGCCCGGTGGGTGATTTTCCAGAGTTGACCCCCGTGTGCAAAAATTGCACACTCCCTCACTGAGCAAAACCCTAGTTTCCAAGATGGACGTTCAAGATGGAATCGGGGCAACGGGACCTGAGGAGAGGGGTGCCCCTGGCACTATCCCGGCATCCTGAATCTAACGGAGTCGACGGTTCATCGATCGGAGCCACGGTCGTCATTCTATGGCTCGTTCCGTCTCGCATCCAAAAGGCCTTCAAGGACACCTGCTGGATACCTGTCGGGGGCATAGAAGTCCAACCGTGCAGCAAAACCAGGTTCTGGGGAGTCGTGTAGGTGTGTCTAGGCAGGTTCCGATTGGGAACGCTAGCCATAAGTACTCGCTGGACGATTTTCCAAAGTTGACCCCAATGTGAGGGCCATCCAAATTTGCTCAAGGGGGCCATTTCTTGTCCGGAGGCCCCTGGGCGTGCGTGGTCACCGTGGACAGGTCCATTGTGGTCACGTGGACTTGTGGGGGCCGACGGAATCCAAGTCCGCTCGCCGGTTTGGGTTCCGTGGCCTCGGGGCAAATCTTCCAGGTGTCCCTGAACGGCCTCGGGGTGCCCGACTAGAATGCCCATGGCACCCGGACCGTGGTTCGGTTCATGAATCCGTCGACTCCGGCGGGTCCGGGACGACGGGCTTCAGCTAGGGGACCCCTCACAGCATCCCCCGAAGACCCGAAAGCGGTGCCAACGAGCCATATCCGGAGCTAGGGTTTTGCTTAGTGATGGCCATTCCAAATTTGCTCAAGGGGGCCATTTCTCGTCCGGATGCCCC
This sequence comes from Larix kaempferi, assembly GCA_027924585.1. NCBI lineage: Eukaryota > Viridiplantae > Streptophyta > Pinopsida > Pinales > Pinaceae > Larix > Larix kaempferi. The sequence continues at coordinate 12,204,289 of BSBM01000444.1, read as the reverse complement.
CGAGCATGCGTGGCCACCGTGGATAGGTCCACAATGGCCACATGGACCTATGGGAGGCGACGAAATCCAAGTCCTCTCGCCGGGTTTGGTTCCGCGGCCCCGGGGAAAATCCTCCAGGTGTCCTTGAACGACCCTGGAGTGCCCGACTAGAATGCCCGTGGCACCCGAACCGTGGCTTAGTTCACGAATCCATCGATTCCGCCGGGTCCGGGACGACGGGTTTCAGCTAGGGGACCCCCCAAAGCGTCCCCTGAAGACCCGGAAGCGGTGCCAACGAGCCATCTCTGGAGCTAGGGTTTTGCTCAGTGATGGCCATTCCAGATTCGCTCAAGGGGGGCATTTCTTGTTCGGATTCCCCCAGGCGTGCATGGCCACCGTGGACAGGTCCACAATGGCCACGTGGACCTGTGGGGGCTGATGGAATCCAAGTCCACTCGCCGGTTTGGGTTCCGTGGCCCCGGGGCAAATCCTCCAGGTGTCCCTGAACGGCCCCAGGTTGCTCGACTAGAATGCCCGTGGCACCCGGACCGTGGCTCGGTTCGTGAATCCGTTGACTCCAACGGGTTTGGGACGGCGGGTTTCAGCTAGGGGACCCCCCACAGCATGCCTCGAAGACCTGGAAGAGGTGCCAATGGGCCATCCCCAGAGCTAGGGTTTTGCTCAGTGAAGGCCATTCCAGATTCGCTCAAGGGGGCCATTTCTCGTCCGGAGGCAGAAGAAGATCAATTTTCAACAAAACAATGTAGTTAGCAGAAAAAGATCAATTTTAGACAAAACAATGTAGTTATTACATGTGGAGGCAGCGGTTTCCCATGGAAAACGAGTGTAGGGTTGAGCAGAGGAAAGATGTTGGGAAATGGGCTATTACATTAGCTTTTCCGATGGGAAAGTGGTTTACAGAAGGAAATATGGTGGCTGTAGGTATATATGCTTTTTTTCCAACGGAAATAGGATTTCCCTCGGAAGAAAAGCGTATATACCTACAGCCGTCAAAGCATAGATACCTACAGCCGCCCATCGGAAAAGCCAATGTAATAGCCCATTTCCCAACATCTTTCCTCTGGTCAACCCTACACTCGTTTTCCATGGGAAACCGCTGCCTCCACATGTAATAACTACAATGTTTTGTCGAAAATTGATCTTCTTCTGCTAACTACATTGTTTTGTTGAAAATTGATCTTCTTCTGCCTCTGAACGAGAAATGGCCCCCTTGAGCGAATCTGGAATGGCCTTCGGGTGCTATGGGAATTCTAGTCAGGCACCCCGGGGCCATTCAGGGACACTTTGGGCATTTGCTCCATGGTCCCGGACCCTCCAAAGTCGACGGATTCGTGAACCGAGCCACGGTCTGGGTGCCACGGGCATTCTAGTCGGGCACCCCGGGGCCATTCAGGGACACCTGGAGGATTTGCCCCGGGGCCATGGAACCCAAACTGGCGAGCGGACTTGGATTTTGTTGGCCCCCATAGGTCCACGTGGCCATTGTGGACCTGTCCACGGTGGCCACGCACGCCCGAGGGAATCCGGACAAGAAATGCCCCCCTTGAGCGAATCTGGAATGGCCATCACTGAGCAAAACCCCTAGCTCCAGGGATGGCTCGTTGGCATCGCTTCCGGGTCTATGGGGGACGTTGTGGGGGGTCCCCTAGCTGAAACCCACCATCCAGGACCCATCGGAGTCGATGGATTCGCGAACCGAGCCATGGTTCGGGTGCCACAAGCATTCTAGTCGGGCACCCCGAGGCCGTTCAGGGACACTTGGAGGATTTGCCCCAGGGCCACGAAACCCAACCCGGCGAGAAGAATTGGATTCCATTTCCTCCCACAGGTCTATGTGGCCATTGTGGACCTATCCACAGTGGCCATGCATGCCTGGGGGCATCCGGACGAGAAATGGCCCCCTTGAGCAAATTTGGAATGGCCATCAGTGAGAAAAACCCTAGCTCCGGAGATGGCTTGTTGGCACCACTTCCGGGTCTTCGGGGGATGCTGTGGGGGGTCCCCTAGCTGAAACCCGCCGTCTTGGACCCACCAAAGTCGATGGATTCGTGAACCGAGCCACGGTTTGGGTGCCACGGGCATTCTAGTCGGGAACCCCGGGGTCGTTCAGGGACACCTGGAGGATTCACCCCGAGGCCACGGAACCCAAATCGATGAGCGGACTTGGATTCTGTCGGCCCCCATAGGTCCACATGGCCATTGTGGACCTATCCACGCACGCCCGGGGGCATCCAGACGAGAAATGCCCCCCTTGAGTGAATCTGGAATGGCCATCACTGAGCAAAACCCTAGCTCCGGAGATGGCTTGTTGGCACTGCTTCCGGGTCTTCGGGGGACGCTGTGGGGGGTCCCCTAGCTGAAACCTGCCGTCCCAGACCCATCGGATTCGATGGATTCACGAACTGAGCCATGGTCCGGGTGCCACGGGCATTCTAGTCGGGTACCCCCGGGGCCATTCAGGGACACCTAGAGGATTTGCCCCGGGGCCACAGAACCCAAACAGGTGAGCGGACTTGGATTTCGTTGGCCCCCACAGGTCCACGTGGCCATGGTGGACCTGTCCATGGTGGCCACGCATGCCCGGGGGCCTCCGGACAAGAAATGGACCCCTTGAGCAAATTTGGATGGCCCTCACATTGGGGTCAACTTTGGAAAATCGTCCAACGGGTACTTATGGCTAGCGTTCCCAACTGAAACCTGCCTAGACACACCTACATGACTCCTCGGAACCCAGTTTTGTTGCACGGTTGGACTTCTATGCCCCTGGCAGGTATCCAGCAGGTGTCCCTGAAGGCCTTTTGGATGCAAGACAGAACGAGCCATAGAATGACGACCATGGCTCCAATCGAATCTGTTGGATTTAGCACACCGAGATAGGGCTAGGGGTGCCCCTCCCCCCTGGCCCAGTGGCCCTGCCCTCATATTGAACGTCCATCTTGGAAACTAGGGTTTTGCTCAGTGAGGGAGTGTGCAATTTTTGCACACGGGGGTCAACTCTGGAAAATATTCCACCGAGCACTTATGGCTAGCGTTCCTGGATGGAACCTACCTAGACACACCTGCAAGACTCCCCGGAACCCGATTTTGTTGCACGGTTGGAGTTCTACACCCCCGGCAGGTATCTAACAGGTGTCCCTGAAGGCCTTCTGGCAGTGAGACGGGACGAGCCATAGAATGAAGACCGTGGCTCAGATCGACGAACCATCGACTCCATTGGATTCAGCACGTTGGGATAGTGTTAGGGGTGCCCCTCCCCTTTGGCCCGGTGGCCCCGCCCTCATCTTGTACGTCCATCTTGGAAACTAGGGTTTTGCTTAGTGAGGGAGTGTGCAATTTTTGCACACGGGGGTCAACTTTGAAAATCGTCCAGCGGGTACTTATGGCTAGCGTTCCCAACTGGAACCTGCCTAGACACACCTACACAACTCCCTGGAACCCGGTTTTGCTGCACGGTTGGACTTCTATGCCCCCGGCAGGTATCCAGCAGGTGTCCCTGAAGGCCTTTTGGATGCGAGACGGAACGAGCCATAGAATGACGACCATGGCTCCGATCGATGAACCGTTGAATCCATTGGATTCAACATGCCGGGATAGTGCTAGGGGTGCCCCTCCCCTCCGGCCCGGTGGTCCCTCCCTCATCTTGTACGTCCATCTTGGAAACTAGGATTTTTCTTAGTGAGGGAGTGTGCAATTTTTGCACACGGGGGTCAACTCTGGAAAATCACCCACCGGGAACTTGTGGCTAGCGTTCCTGGCCGGAACCTGCCTAGACACACCTGCAGGACTCCCCGGAGCCCAGTTTTGCTGCACGGTTGGACTTCTATGCCCCCGATAGGTATCCAGCAGGTGTCCCTGAAGGCCTTTTGGATGAGAGATGGAACGAGCCATAGAATGATGACCGTGGCTCTGATCAATGAACCGTCGACTCCGTTGGATTCAAGACACCGGGATAGTGCTAGGGGCACCCCTCTCCTCCGGTCCCGTGGCCCTGGTGCCATCTTGTACGTCCATCTTGGAAACTAGGGTTTTGCTCAATGAGGGAGTGTGCAATTTTTGCACATGGGGGTCAACTCTGCAAAATCATCCGTCAGGCACTTATGATGATGATGATGGTGATGATGATGGTGATGGTGACGGTGATGGTGATGGTCATGGTGATGGTGATGAAGATGATGACGATGGAGAAGATGATGATGATGGAGATGTTGATGAGGAACCTAGAGTTAGAGTTAGAGTTAGGGTTAGGGTTAGAGTTAGAGTTAATGATGATGATGGATATGGTGGTGATGATGAAGACGTTGATGATGATGGTGATGGTGACGGTGACGGTGATGGTGATGGTGATGGTGAGGATGAAGAAGATGGCTTAGTGCTAGGGTCTGGGTGAGGGTTAGGGCTAGAGTTATAGAAGGAAATTGAATTAGGGTTAGAGTTAGAGTTAATGATGATGATGAAGATGGTGGTGATGATGAAGACGTTGACAGTGGCGGTGATGGTGATGGTGAGGATGAAGAAGATGGTTTAGTGCTAGGGTTTGGGTGAGGGTTAGGGCTAGATTTAGAGTTAATGATGATGATGAAGACATGACGGTGATGGTGACGGTGAGGATGAAGAAGATGGCTTAGTGCTAGGGTTTGGGTGAGGGTTATGGCTGTAGTTATAGAATGAAATTGAGTTAGGGTTAGAGTTAGAGTTAATGATGATGATGAAGACATGATGATGATGGTGACGATGATGGTGATGGTGATGGTGATGGTGAGGATGAAGAAGATGGCTTAGTGCTAGGGTTTGGGTGAGGGTTAGGGCTAGAGTTAGAGTTAATGATGATGATGAAGACATGATGATGATGGTGATGGTGACGGTGATGGTGATGGTGATGGTGAGGATGAAGAAGATGGCTTAGTGCTAGGGTTTGGGTGAGGGTTAGGGCTAGAATCATAGAAGGAAATTGAATTAGGGTTAGAGTTAAAGTTAATGATGATGATGAAGACATGATGATGATGGTGATGGTGACGGTGATGGTGATGGTGATGGTGAGGATGAAGAAGATGGTTTAGTGCTAGGGTTTGGGTGAGGGTTAGGGCTAGAATCATAGAAGGAAATTGAATTAGGGTTAGAGTTAGAGTTAATGATGATGGTGATGGTGACGGTGACGGTGACAGTGATGGTGAGAATGAAGAAGATGGTTTAGTGCTAGGGTTTGGGTGAGGGTTAGGGATGGAGTTATAGAAGGAAACTGAGTTAGGGTTAGAGTTAGAGTTAATGATGATGATGAAGACATGATGATGATGGTGACGGTGATGGTGATGGTGAGGATGAAGAAGATGGCTTAGTGCTAGGGTTTGGGTGAGGGTTAGGGCTAGAGTTAGAGTTAATGATGATGATGAAGACATGATGATGATGGTGACGATGACGGTGATGGTGATGGTGATGGTGAGGATGAAGAATATGGCTTAGTGCTAGGGTTTGGGTGAGGGTTAGGGCTAGAATCATAGAAGGAAATTGAATTAGGGTTAGAGTTAGAGTTAATGATGATGATGAAGACATGATGATGATGGTGACGGTGACGGTGATGCTGATGCTGATGGTGAGGATGAAGAAGATGGGTTAGTGCTAGGGTTTGGGTGAGGGTTAGGGCTAGAATCATAGAAGGAAATTGAATTAGGGTTAGATTTAGAGTTAATGATGATGGTGATGGTGATGGTGACGGTGATGGTGATGGTGATGGTGAGGATGAAGAAGATGGTTTAGTGCTAGGGTTTGGCTGAGGGTATGTGCTAGGGTTTGGGAAGATGGTTTGGAAATAGTTCTTCATTGAATCTCATAATTTTCCTATAAATCAAAGCCATGGGGTAGACTTGAAGAAGAGAATAATTGTAAGGTCATGTGGGAAGAAAGAGCTTGGAGATCAAACACCTCATTCTCTCATCTTTACCATTCATTGTATTCATTCTTACTTGAGTTATTTCATTAAGGAAGTAAGTGTTCTTCAGTCACTATAGCTAGAGAGAGATTTTAATAAGGAAAATGACCCATCCCAAGGAGAGTGTTGGAGCTCAATTGCCTCAAATCATTTTTTCTCAAATGATGTTACACATTTGTATGCTTTTCCATTTGAAGAATATATGAATTTTGTTTTTTCCATCCATTTATTGTATTTGAATTACATTCTTGTATTTAATATTATGATATGATTGCTTGCATGCTTCTTAGTTATTTATTTTCTATTATAGTACTCTCATGCTTGTCAAATAAATTTTGTTTTTTCCATCCATTTATTGTATTTGAATTACATTCTTGTATTTAATATTATGATATGATTGCTTGCATGCTTCTTAGTTATTTATTTTCTATTATAGTACTCACAACTTGGATATATTAACAAATTTTGCTCATCATTGCAACAAATTCCCTAAAATAGATTGACTACTCCATTTTGGGTTTAGAATCTTGATCAGTTAATCTTACTTACTAGGTTGTTTTTAGTTGTTTTCTAACATCTAGTGACATGCAAAGTCATTAACTAGCATGCAAACTCACTTAGCAACCCTTGTAAGGAATCAAGGTTTTTGGAATTTTATTTTGCATGATCTTGGTGACTTGCACATTTTTTCTCTTTTTCTTAGAAGAGTTCAATGGTAGAATCCCTAATTTTCATTAGTGTTCCATAGTGGCCAATGTAATATGCATGCAAATTCATTTCATAGGAAGTGTAACTATTTACTTGTGTAACTTGCATAGTTATCTTTGTAACAAGTCGTGAATTTTTAAATTAAATCACTTAAGGGATAAAAGGTGGACTCATAATTCCTAAGTGTCTAATCACATAAATGGATTATCATTTGTCATTTGTACATGGATTCATAACTAAGGGCACTATATACTACCTTTTGAATTGTTATTTTTATTTATATTATTTAAACTCATCTCAAAAGAATAGTTAAGAATTTAATCAATTACCACTTGCAGTCATTTCCATTATGTCACGTCCCCTCCCATCGTTCCTGAGCAAGCCAGAGAACATGACACTAAAACCACTTGCGCAGGTTTGGTAACTTCTAGAATTTAAATGATTAGATGATTGTAAACATTCATTCAATAAACCATAAACATTTAGGATATGTTGTGTGTAATTGCTTAAGACAAATTTGTGAAATAATAACCATTCAAATAACATGCAATTAACACTATGATCCACAGATGAGAGTTCTGAATCGAAGACAAAATCATGTATGCAAAAATGTAATCAAGGACAAACTCATATACACAAGTGCAAATCCATCTATTAATATGCAAAAATGATCCAATCATGTACAATTTTTGAAAAAATGGAACATCGTTCCCAGCGTCTATATAATGGAAACTCGTGCCCTATACAAAATATGGCCCATGGTGCCCTGCACAAAATATGGCAACTCGTGCTGAAAATGCCACATTGTGGCTACTGTACATAGGAGAGTCTCTCAATCCTCCTGCCCACCCTTGGAGCTCCCAAGTGCATCTCCAAAATCAATCTTCCTCTTCTTCGTGCTAAAGGAAGGTGGGTCCTTCCGGCGTCTTTGAGCATGTCCCCCTGAGCCCTGAAACGACAACAATAATATGTCAACTTTTCCTGGCAATTATACAAGTATAAAACATAATTTCAAACTAAAAATAGTTTTCAAATCTTGGATAACTCACCGCATGCGAGACTGTAAATCGTGAGGGGGTCTCCCTCCTCCGTGATCCAAGTCTCTCTGCAATGCCACCCTACAACATTTAGAACAATCAGATCAATGATGAAACTAGATGCATATAGTAATTTCCGTTAAAATTGAACGAGAGTTAAATGATAAACTAGTCAATCTCACCGTGAACAAAATCGGCTGGTGTTCGGGGCTGGCGGATGGAGCAGTCGATTGGACAACCTGCTCTGATGCTAGGGTGGACGGTAAAGGGGAGGATGTAGCCACATCAACGGTGGCTACACCACTGGGGGTAACAGTGGAAGAAGGGGGTGTGGCAGGAGGAGGCATGGACTGGGGTGGGGGAAGTGGAGATGTACATCTAGGGCTATAAACCCCAACTGGTTATAGTATGGATGGGCACACCCTGGAAGGGGAAGTGAGTGTGGTGGGGGAATGTGGGGGGGGGGGCAAGGTCTGTGTTGCGGTAGAGGGATGGGTGACCGTGGATGGGTGGTGTGCTGTGGTTAGATGGGGGAGGGTGGGAACATGGGAAACTGATACGGAGGTGGAGCTGGATATGATGCGTAAGGGGGAGTTGGATGGAATTGTGGTGTTATATAGGAGGGGGGGGCTGGATGGAAGGGGTTGGGAATGGGGCATGTATGCCAGGGGATACAACTGGCATATAGGGTGGCCGAAAGGTCGGGGAGGGAGGAATATTGGCACTGGCAGGCCGAGGTGCTCGCACCTGCATACACATTTATAACTTCATGGTTTAATATACAAAAATATAAATATACACAGACAAGTCATTGTATTTGAAATTAAATTTATGCTTTAATACACACAATACCTGCGCACGGGGAGAACTGCTAGTCCCCGGTGGTGGTGGCTGGTCACTGGAGCCCACGGACACCTGTGCGAACACTACAATTTTTAGACTGAATTTATAAAAACAATATTAACAATATTAAACACAATGAAAATGAGAATGACAACGATGGTACTTAGAAAACATGACTGCAATAAATTTATATTCAAGTTAGATGATATCCAATATTCTGAAAGGATAGAAGGTGGCATGGCATGAAATTAAAATTAAATAAGGTGGGAGGGCATAGAAGGTGACATGGTGAGCTTTTCCTTTTCTAGAGTCATCTCCATGAGTAGGTGAGCTTTTCCTTTTCTAGAGTCATCCCCATGAGTAGGTGAGCTTTTCCTTTGGCCCTAGAGAGATGTGCAGTGTCTCATAAGCAAATGGAATTCATGTCCATTTACAAATTTGAATTGGAAACCTATGTAATGTGTTTGGGTTCTTGGTGAAGAGTTCCTAGGTTTTGATGTCTTCTTATAGATTTGTAGTTTCCTAGAAGCTTGATTCACCCAGTGGAAAAGTATTTGCATCCCTAGAGTGAGGATCTTGAGTCCCTTTATTTCCATAACATTTACATCATCAAATAAAATGGCATCTCATTGTTTAAATTTGCAAAGAGGTGCTAAATAGCAGTTAAGTTAATGTGCATGTTATTTAATACACTTTAGAGTGTTGATCGTTAGAAAAAGGAAGAAAGAGAAATCTTTTTCATGGTTAACTTACTTACAAGCTTGAATGTGCCATGTTCTTTTGCATTGAATGAGTAATTATGTGTTCTTGATTGAATAGCTATGTTGTCAGAATGATATCACTTGATTGAAATCAAAGAAATCTTGAGTGAAATGAGTTGAATGAGTATTCTTGATGCCAAATCTTTTATCGAGTTGAATTTGAATCAAGATAATAGCAAGGCCCCATAGACCATATTCGTAAGATTATCGCTCTTCCTTATGGGCCTTACATCATTTTCAAAAACTTTAGTGACAATACATGTGATAAGTTGTTTTACGTTGTTTATATGTCTTTCCTAATAGCATGTTTTAGGAGTAGTGGTATGATTACTTTCAGTCTCAAGTATTAGAATAAATTGGAAATCCCGTGATAATAAACTAGGGTAATAAGGACATGAGAAACATCAGGTTCTTGAATTTCTAGAAGCTTGGCCACTATGATTCTCTTTTGGCCACTATGAAGATGTTGACGGTGATGGTGATGGTGGTGACAACATTAATGAAAAAGGCTTGAGGAATGACAAAGAAGATGATGATGTGGATGGCTTGAAGAACACACATGGCATGAAGAACCATGGAGGTGGGCATTGGAGCCATTGGAACACCTAATGAGCCAAATGACCCATTCTGTGGTCATTTGTCATTTGATGGGGCAGTGGAACCCTTGGTGATGGTCCATGCTACCATTTGATGATGGGCTTGATGTCCATTGAAATCATGTTGATTAAATACTAAATGATTGACTCTTGATGGTGGAACCCACATTGAAACCCACATACAAATTGAATCGGCCCTTATCTAATGGCACTTACGATGGATGTTGAAGCCCTTGAACCTTGAAGATGTCCATATGTGGAATCCTTGATGTATGGTGATGAAGACATAATGTATTGTTGCCTTGGGGTTCTTGGAATTGTTTGTGGTCTATTGTTGTGGGTGTGATGGAGCCCTTTCCCTTATAATTGCTTGACGAAACCTTTGATGCTGAAGTATTTAAACATGATGATGTAGAAGCCCACAAAAAAAATGAGGAAGCCTTAAGTTTCTAACATGGCCTTTGATGTGGTTGTGTGAAGTCAAACCAAAACAAGCATGCAAATAAAACATTGTATGTGAACTATTATGTGTCCGTTCAAAGGACAAAGTCGGCTCAGCAATTAAAAATAAAAATAAAATGAAAATTACATAGATAGGTCGATTGAATATCATGTGATATGATGTGCATGTACAACAGAAAGACATGATGATCTAGATAGTATGAAGAGACTAATGATATTTTGGGCAGCAGTTTGGTGAAAGGAGAGAATGATGTATTTGTGTATATCCTGGTTAAAATTATGACAGAGTGATGATGAGCAGAAAGTGATATAAATGTGGATATGTTTGATATCTTGACAGCAGAATGATAATTTGCCTATGGTTAATGACAGTTTGATGATAGGTTAAAGATGTGAATGTAGATAGAATATCGATATGTTTGAGAAGATGTTGGACATGATGAAACAGGGACAGAATGATGATTGAAGACAATGTGCTGGCAACAGATTGATGAATGAGATGATGTGAATAATGACATGACTGTGATATGTATGATATGTGACAACTATGTAATCGTAAATACAAGCAGGGTCTTGTATCCATTTTATTAGTAGGATCTAAGAAAAACTAGGCTGGGTCCTAGATGATGAGTTGGTGCTCATTGTATCAGTTGGTGCTGAATTGCCTCACGGTTGTAGCCGTTGAACCAAATACAAAAGATTACAAAAACTATATCTAGTCTCGTATTATGTGTTGATGTGTTTCATTAATTGATAGTTAGTTCATTGATGAATATGATGTGAATGTGAAATGATGATATAAGAGTTGGTGCTTGAAGTTGAAATTAAATAAAGTATAGGCTCACTGATTCAACCCCCCCTCTCAGTGAGCATTGTGTCTAACACAAATGTTTATAGTTTTGTTAGGTTTTCATGTTTGATAAGGTTTCATTTTGTTTTTTGGTGGGATTATATGAGTTTATATCTCTCAAATAAATTAGACAATATTATAAACACAACTGTAAAATATGATGATAATATGGTAATTACTCAATGCTAATTAATTTGTAATTACTAAACACAAATTACTCGTAACTGGATCTAATTATTCAAAGTAAAGAAGTTACCTATGTGTATGGTGCCGCAATCTCCTCTGCTGCGGCCATGGATCCATCGAGGTCAAAGGGACCGACGTCCTCCCACCTGGGGTCTGGAGACCCGACACCCAATAACTGAACATTAAAACAAATAAAGCCAACAATGTGTAATTCAAAGTTAAATATATTAAACAATACGATATCAAATAAAATACAACAAATACTTGAACATTAAATAAAACAATAGCAAACCTGATCCATGAAGCTCCCTGTGGCATGCTGTTGCGTATCACCAGGGCAAGAATGACCACAGTGAGAACAACGATGTGCCGTTGTTCCAGTAGAACTAGAAGGCCCCGCCTGGGTTCCACCTATACCCGACATGTCTCAGCCACCACCCATAGACTGTGCAGCTATCTGTGTCTCATCGATGTCCTCCTGGCTCTGGGAAGACATGGCCACAAATTTGGTATGTCTAAGCAAGTCATGTGTGGCACGTCTGACAGAGTCATGAATCTCATCTAAACCGCTACCAAACCTGGGTGGCTAAGGAGGGGGGTTTGGCTCTCTCCTGGGTGCAGGAGGTCCTCTAAGCGGGTTGCGGTGTGCTTGAGGTCGATCTTGGGCAGAGCCAATATCGATACCTTGAAACTCAGTGATGTCAAAATAGTTGACATGGTACCCTAGCTCAAACTCAGCCCACAATTTCCGAAGGAAATACTGTGGGACCTCCAAATTGTTGCATGGGGACCTGTCAAACACCATGAACCACCTCTGTCTTCGGTTATCTCTCCATGGCTGGTAAATGCACCAGTCCATGCAAACCCGAGCCCTCGTCAAAGCTGGAGGTTGTCTGTCCAGTTGAGGGAACTATTAACTTGCTATACAACTGGGCTTTGCTGATGTTGAGGTCTTTTATTTGCTCTTTGGACAACCCAGTGGAGTAGTGTTCCCTCATTTGAGCCCTGTATTGGCTCAAGTTTGTTATCTCACTGTGTGCAATATTGATTGATTCAATAATGTTTTGAAGTGATGAAGCCAAGGAAACCCGAGAGGGTTCCCTGGTACTGTTCAATTCATTACTTAGTGCCCTCAATTGATTTAAGTCTTGGTGTAATTGATCTTCACGGTTTTCATTGGGTTCATTGGGTTCATTGTCAGTTCCCATATTCTTTTCTGGAGGTTGGGTTCATCAGATGGTGGTGGTGTGTTTGACATCTTGTTAGGTGTGTAGATGGCCTGCAATTAAATTTTCTTGGTTTTTTAATGGATTGTAAATTTAAAAAAAAAATTAAAATTCAAATGAAAAACAAAAATAAAGACAAATTTGTGCTTTGAGGAGCACTTACCTGGAGAAACGGACGGCACCGTGGTGTAGGGGCGATTGCTTGGTGTTGATGACGACGAGGGTGCACGAGGATGCATTCGCGGGGTTGAAGGTGCACTCGCGGGTTGGTAATTTAGCTCACAGGTTTTTCAAAAATGACAAAACCCGTGAGCTCTGTTTTTTTTTATAAAAAAACAGAGGCGCGCATGCGCTACTAACGCGTGCACGCCAATATGTGCGTACACGTCAAGGGCGCGTGCGCGCCCCTTTTGTCCACGTGGGCTGAACCACGTGGACGTTCGACATTGTCGAAGCAGGGACGCGTGCGCGCCTTTGGAGGCGCATGCGCGTCCTTTTTTTTTCCGCTCACGCGCCCTTGTTGCGGTTATTTTGGGTACCAGCTTTGTGTGGGTACCCATAAATGATGCATATTTATTTTGTCTTTCACATATTGATTGAAAGCATTTATAATTTATGTAATAAGAGCAATGGATGCTTATTAAATTAGTAACCATGTGAAAGATGTATATGCTGACCACATATATGCCCTTGTGCTGGTACATTAGAATGATTCATTAATGTGCAGTAGTTATTAGTGATCGGGTAAAATTTAAATGAATTATTGAAGTATTATATGTATGTTGAATATTAAATAATTGGTAACATATTTATGTAAGTGTGTGGGTACAATTTCATGGTTTATAAGAATTTGACATACCAGTTATGTTTAGAAGTTAATCAAATTAAAAAGATTACTAAAATATCCCATATACATGTATGTATATATGTACTCATGATAAGTATTTATATATTATGAACATGTATACAAAAACATACATAATATAATTATTATATATATGAAATATACTTAATAACTTAGGTGGGGGAGGATAATGCAATAAATGAGGTAGCTAGGAAACCTTTGAGCAAACTTAATTGCATATTTCAAGATATTTTGACTTAATGAGCAGGGAAACTTTCAACTCATGTAACTTCTTATTTTAATTGCATATTTCAAGATCTTTTGACTTAATGAGTAGGGAAACTTTCAACTCATGTAACTTCTTATTTTAATATATTTTTATTTAATAGTTAGGAAAACTTGGAACTTACTTGATGCTTAATTAAATATATAGTTTGTCATAAATGAGAGAAAGGCGGTGGTGGAGGGGGTAAGTAAGAGAGAGGAGGAATAATAAGGGGATGATACTTTGGATATATTTTGGGGAATGTTGGAAGAGTTTTGAATAACTCTTGGAAAAGTATTACAAAATAATTATTAATGTATTCACGTGAATCACCGTTTTTGAGTCATTCATCTAAAAGGTTTTTTTGGAACTAGGATGTTCACTAGGACCCTAGTTGGTAGGGTGGTGTAGTTTAACTTTGGGTATGGACAATGGAGCATGGAATAGACAAATGAACCCTAGTTGGTAGGGTGGTGTAATCCCGCTTTGGGTATGGACAATGGAGTGTGGAATAGACAAATGAAGCAAGTTCGAATATGGTATTATAGGTATTTTTCTTGTTATTTGTTTTATATTATAATTTAATATCTGTAACTTCTATTATTCTTACAATTATTGAAATTCAAAATATTTTATTTCATGATTTTTGAGGTATTAAAATGTTGAAGATAGCTTAACAAAATAAAAATATGGTTTAGCACTATCAAAGTTTAATGAACTTTGATGGGCATTACACTAAAAATACTAAGACATACTTAACTAATTGAAATACAAAAAAAGACATCCCAATCAATACTTGTTTATAAAGTTTAGAGATAACATTACTAACAATAATGAAATCACTTTAAAAAGTTGAAATAAATTATAACTAAAAATACTAAAACTTGCTTAATTTTAATTAAAACATAAAAAAAAAATCTAATCAATACTTCTCTGTAAAGTTTAAAGATAGCATTACCTATAATAATGAAATCAGGTGAAAAAGTTGGAATATTTTTTTTTTCTTTTTTCTTTTTTATAATCTTACTTCAATTAATCAAAACTGTTAACAATTACACAACAAAATAATTTTGTTAAAATCAAAACCAATAATCATATCCTAAATATAATTTCATGAATATTTTTGTAAAATATATCAAATAAATAATGTTGCATGATAATCATTTTCTTTTAACATGCTTTAAAACACATAACTTTTCTTTTGAAACTATATTAAATATAAAAAAGACTACAAAAATTAATTTAATTGATTCCCTTTAATTCTTTGATAATGTTTTTTAATTAAAAGAAAACATGATCGCATCTCAAGCCACTCTTTGCTTCACTGCTTTATTTAAACAAAGCTTTACAGTAATACGATGGGACTAAAGTTGCTCCATGAACATGACATGCTCTCTGCTTTCAGCTTATTCTTTCCTTTTCGTGGATATAAATGATCAGAAAAGTAAAAGCTATTCATAATACAAGCGTCGAAAAAAGTGGCAGGAGACTCCACCCAAACTTTCGGTTTACCTCGAACTTTCTAAAGCCTGGGCAGCTTCCGAGTGCCTTCACATAGAGACCTGCGAAAAGCAAAGCATGGCTTCCATCTGAAGCTTTCACATTTATATAACAACCTCGACCTTCATTGCAATTCATCCCATCTGTGACAATCTCTGTTCATCGACAACTCGTCTTAATCTCTCTCTGCATCAATCCAGCTCTCGGCCATTTGACATAATTTTCTTTTCTTAAATCCAGCTCTCCATTTGACAGAATTCTGTTTTCTTCACAATGACGGTATTGGTTTCTCAGAGTTGTTTTGATAATGTTTATGTTGTTGTTGTTGAAGATCATAGTGTTTGTCATGCAATTTATAAGGTGAACAGAAAATTGGAATGATGGTATTGTTTGATGATGGTGTTGCAGGTAGTGGAATTAAGAGTGGGAATGCACTGCGATAAGTGCATCAAGGAAATCAAGAGAGCAATCCGAAAACTGGAGGGAATCGAGACCTACAAAGTTGACACAGTCGCCAACAAAGTGACCGTTACAGGAGATGTGACTGCCAAAACGGTTCTCAAAACGCTGGTTAGGTCTGGAAAGCCTGCTTCTTATTGGAATCAAAGCTAATTGAGCTCTGCTTATTCACTTACGAGAAGGCTGATTTCATGGAAAAGGCAGGGTTCAGTTTCATGATGGCTGCATTTCATTAGCCACTTTCAATGATTTTCATTGGTGGCCCAAAAATACAGCAGAACACAGATCATTTCATTCGCCACTTTCAATGATTTTCATTGGTGGCCTAAAACAATTCTTTGATGTAAACGAAATTATTGATATAAATACAGCAGAACACAGAACTGTTACACTTCATAGATATTGTTGCAATAGCACGCAATTTTTATGATGTGTCCTGAATTGTGAAAATGTAAATAATTAACATGATGACTTCAGTAGTAGTGGTTTGTGTGGGTTAATCACTTTGTATTAAATATGATAATTAGTGTATTTGATCAGTAATAATTATATTGATAGGTGTTTATATTTTACAATTTGGAGTGGAGAAAAACTATTTTGAATTTAAAATTACTGCCATAAAATAAATCTTTAACTATATATTTTTATCTTTCTGCATTTTCCTGTATTTTAGTAAGAAGATATTTCTTAATGTTTCCACTCCAACTTGTAAAATATAAACATATATATACATATACATATATATTTCAGTTTAAATATGATAAGCAATTATTTAACTACAAAAATTTATGGAGATGTATATACCCTATCAATTCTCTAATTTAAGTTTATGGTTTTTTAGAAAGAAATATATATTTATAATTGTATAGGGCAAACTTTTTAGTATAAAAACATTTTAAACCAAAGATGTACCTATTTTACCTTTTTAAATTTCAATTTATGACAGTTTAGAAGGAAACACATATTTATAACCTTGAAGTGTAAGCTTTTCAATATGCAAATATTTTAAACCAAAGTAATGGAGAATTAGAAATATATTTGGTATTGAAAATTATAAAACTACAATTAATATGGATGTCATGGATTTTTTTGTGGTTGAATCTTGCATTTAGCTTGATACTTTCTATAGCTAAAGTAGGTGAGATGACATCTCTTAATTTAATATAATTTTTTTTCAAAACAATAAAATAAAAATAATAATAATAGATTTGTTGTTTTTATTAATATTTAAAAATAAAAAAAAAATTGTATTTTTATATGTATAGGTGTTTATATCTAATAATTTGGGGTGGACTCGTGTTTATGTTTTTCCTAAATTGCATGAGGATGAGACAAGTGTAGCTTTTTTCCAAGAATTTTTTTTGTATTTTTACATGTATAGGTGTTTATATCTTAAAATTTGGAGTGGACTAGTGTTTATGCTTTTCCTAAATTACATGAAGATGAGACAAGTGTAGTTATACATAGCTAACTGATAGCTAATGCATGAATAACTAATAACTAATGGATACGGGACAATTAATGCAATAATTATAATTTAAAAAGAGAGACAAAAATACATGCTTTTATTATTTAGATATTTAGAGATTGACAAAAATACATGCTTTTATTATCTAGAGAGAGACAAAATACATGCTTGAAGGCTGGTAGGCATATTGCTTATTTTTCTATATTGAGGCTTTGAGATAAGAATCCTGTCTATGCTGAAACCAAAATTTTATTGCTGTACTATTCTTGCAGATTTAATAGTTATTACTTAGAGGTTGACAAAAATATACGCTTTAGGGCTGGTAGGCATATTGCGTATTTTTGTATATTGAAGCTCTGGGATAAGAAGCCTGTCTATTCTGAAACCAAAATTTTATTGCTGTACCATTCTTGCAGATTTATATCATTGCTCACCTGTAAGACTGCTAATGTAAAGACTAGAATGTTTTAAGAGAATTCAAAAAAGAAGTTTACAAATATATACAATCTCATACTTCTGCTAACAAAAGAGTGGAAGTTTGTGTCTCCTCGTCATTAACCCGAGCGATTGAAATCGATCTGGGCTGTCTATTGATGCCTTCCTTCACCATAGATGTGATGGAAATGCACCGAGGAGAAGGATGTTGCTATGTCTTTAAGGTGTCGGCCTATCTCCTGCAATTGAATATCCTGATCAGTGACAGCCGAACCAGTCATCCATTGTATTGCAAGGGACAAGTCTCCATAGATTTGGAGGTTTCGTATTCCTTACTTCCTTCCATGCAAGCTTCAAGAGAAACCAAAGAGCCGAGAGTTCTGTGAGGTTATTTGTCCCTTTGAATCCATCGTATCCAAAGATCTTCCCAATTTATAACTTTATTCGCTAAGACCACCCACATGAACATTCAACATTTACAAGGGAATTTTGTTTTTCATATCTTCTTCCACGATCGTTGCCCTTCAACCTGTGGAGTCGTATGAATCTGATAGTTGAATTTTACAGCATATCGCCCCCTTCTTTGTTCCCATGAAACTAATTCGTCCATTTCCGATCGGAGACAACTATGAACACTTCGCAGCGACTGTACATAGTTTTCCCATTCATTCACGAAAGCAAGAGGCAACCTAAGTGTTTTTGGCGTGGCCCAGCCTTCTTAGCCAAATTGAGGTGTTATCTTCATCTCAAATTTGAGAAAGAAAGATGAGATTTTGCTCTTTAAAAAATGTAAGTAACTTAGGGGACATAATTACCTCTCATCCACAACCTGTTAAGGAATCTTCGCTGATTGAAACTTGAGATCTGTAACTGACTTTCCAAGCTAGTTGTGAAGCAATTATTGGGAAAGCCGTCTTCATAACTTTCAAATGCTGCCCCTGCTAGTTGATTTGGGATCATTTCTCATTCAACTAAAAAGATTAATCAACTCTAGTATTTCCTTTCAATTATACTCTGCCAAAGACCTGTTTTAGAAATCAAATTCCAAACTGATTTGGCCGCTAAAGATTTGTTGAATATGAATACATCCTTGAGCCCCCAGTCCCCTACTGCTTTGGGTTTGGAAATAGGTTTCGAACTGGTCCAATGTAGACCATGTGACTCTTTTCCCCTGAAGGAAATATGAGAAGGAACCGATTAAAAACATGAAATAGAAAACACTACTGACATATTAGGTTCTAAGTCACCTGACAGAGGACAGGGGACACGAAGGATACGAAAATACTAGTGTTTGACATGACATGACCTCTGGAATGAGGACACGTTTTATATACATATATATATATTAAAATTTAAAAATATAGACCAATTTCTTTTAGAAACTAGAACATTTACAAATATTCAATAGAAATTAGAATCAAAACACATTAATGATTAGTATTACACATTTGTTAGTATTACATAAAACCCACTCTCAAGCTTCTCCACACTTGCAAATGACAAAAATAAAGTGTATTTTTGTTTTTAAACTCAACGTGGGCGCCTTTTTCCGCGGAAAATGTGTCCTGTTTTCAAGACAGGTGACGCACAGTTGGGGACACGATGTCAAATCGTGTCTGATTCGACTTTCGATCATGTCCCGATTTCGGACATGACCGAAAGTCGAATCGGACACGATTTGACATCGAATCGTGTCCGATTCGATCCCCACGGGACACGTGGGGGTTTAGGACGAATCCGGTTTCTTAGATTATGCTGCTTCAGCCTCAGAACTGATTATATATAAAATGCTATCCATCCACACATATTTATAACAGTTCGCTTGTTTTCAAGCGGCTTCTAGATGATTCCAGCTGTTTCCCACTTTCCAATTCTTCCTTTACTTACTTACTGCAATTACACTTACAACTACTGCATTCAATGCCTATAGGTTGCTTGTTGGAATTACCTTCCAACACTGCCTCTTAATTCCAACAATTACATACAGACAGTTACATCTCAACTAGGCTTTACCAGCATTCAAAAACTTGTGATTTTACTTTCTGCTCTACTCTTCCAGTCTTCTTGTTTGGGCTTTCAAACAAACCAATATATCTGGTCTAACCAACTACTCCCCCTGAATCGAAGACTTTTGTTCTCCGAACTAATCTCTGTCTATGAAAGATTCACACAGTGCAATACTGCACTATAATTATGTCTACAAAAGAGGACTTACAACATCTTGGGGAAACAAGCCTGTGACTAAGGCAGCCTATAATTAAAAGCCTGTAACTTTTAGACCAAAAACACAGATGTCCAATACAACCGATCATGCACCCCAATCAAACTATATACCCCTAATTTCATTGATACAGATACAATAAAGTAAATTCTTTAACTAAAAGGAACTTTTATCTTTTTCATTATAGCTTCCGTTGGCTGCACACTTCCACACTCAAAATCATTGTCAGAATTGTAAAAATAAAAATCATAGCAGGAATTTGACATTTCAGACAACAACAGTTGTGTCTAGCAGTACTCAGCAACAAAACGGTGGTCTCTTAAGACTAGAAACGACGGCTCCTTATCACAGCCTCTGTGACTCCAATACACCGAACAACGTCTTTTCAACCAAGCGTCCCAACCTTCACAAGTTCATTTGCCTCCTAAATCTGCAGCACTTCCTTAGCGGATTGACAGTACTAGATCGAGCCACGGTGAGACACACCTCTTTCAGAAGGCGTATCTATTCGTAGTATTAGATCAGCACCAGATCGACGTGGTGGCTCTCTTCTTCCGATCCAGGCAAGTTGCTCCTTTAGGGGTATAACCAATAATTATTAAAAACACTTCATGCCTGATGCAGCAGTGCCAGTCTCTCTCATTCTGCAATCACGGGTATTCCCTAGGCGGCTACGCCTTCACCCTCACGTCCTCTTCAACGCTGCTTTCTCACTCTGCATTTTGGATACCCAGTCAAATCTTATTATACACGGCCAAATCTTCATCCAGAACATCATTTCAAATGCCCTCCAACCTCTTTATTTACGACTGGATATGCACCAATCTAGACAACAATACACAGAGTGGTGACTTCTATTCTTCACTCAGCAAACTAACAACTCTCATATGGAGCAACAAATATACAGAACGACCATGCTCAAAAAAACCATCACACATAGACACAAAACAAAGAACTTCACTTTCTACTCCTACCTCTTATGTTAATCTACACTTACAGTAGATTACTAAACAATTTTTTCATGACCCTGGGCTTCTGTGAAGGAGTTAAGCCCAAACTTGACACTCTCATACCATGAAGGAAATAGGAGAAAGAGTAGATTAAAAACATGAAACAAAAAAAACTATTGTATTAGGGTGCTTCAGCCCCAGAACTAATTACATACAAAATGCCATCCAACCACACATATTTATAATAGTTTGCTTGTCTTCAATAGGCTTATAGATAGTTCGAGTTGTTTCCTGCTTTCCAATTCTTCATTTACTTATTGCAATTACATCTCTAGCTATTACATTCAAGTTGCTTGTTGGAATTACCTTCCAATGTCCCCACCAGAGGAGTTGACTACAAATTCTCTGAATTTTCACTAACATACCTTTGGGATTCAAGTTAAAATATTGCAGTAGATCGAGAAAGCTTCCAAAACTAACTTCATGAGAGTGAGTCTACCACCCCAAGAAATCCATCTAGTACACAATTGATGAATTCGAGATTCAAATTGTGCTAGCAACCATTTCTAGTCTGAATTGCAATAGCCATTCAATTTTACAACAAACCCTAAATATTTCAACCCAATGTCGAAATATTCCACACATAAATGAAAAACATTTGAAGTATGTTCACCAATCAGTCATCGACCCCGTTGAAGTAGCAAGCTGACTTATCAATGTTGATCTACATGCTTGTAGCTTTACAAAAAAGTTGTAGTATGTCTGCCATAGAATGTCCTTCATGAATTGTTCCATTAAGAAATATGTCATCTATAAAGAGAGGGTAACCTTTAATTTTTCACTGAAGATGAGACCTTAAAATTTTCTTATTCTCATGGCTTCTTGTATGGATCTGCTTAGGCCCTGGACCACACGCATAAACAAGTATGGTGAAAGGGGCATCCTGGGCACAATCTTTGGGGGTAAGAGTGAAGAAGGGTGATGCTGATCCATTTATCAAAACTACATAAGATACTAAAGATTAGTATCCCATAATTCAATTCATAATGTCCAGTACTGCGCACTGATAACCCCGCATGAATAAGCAAGAGTCAAAGATACAACCAACATGTTCGATCAAAAGCTTTTGATAGGTCTAGCTTGATTATCAGGGTTGAGAGCTTACAAACTTTTATACTATGCAAGCACTCCTATGTGACTCCCACCGCCTCATGGATTTGGTGCCCTTTAAGAAATCAAAATTGTTTTGACTTAATGACATTATAAAGAAGAGGCTTCAACCTCTAAGCGAGTGTCTTATTAATTATCTTATAGACGGCGTTGCACAAGGAGATGTGCCAGAAATCTCCAAAGGTGACAGGAATATCCGACATTGGAATAAGAGCTAAAAGTGTTGAATTAAAAGTGGGAAGGACATTGCATGATTGGAAAACCTCCTTGACCACTCATTAGATCAAAGAAGCTAGTAAATAACTCAATTGTCTAATCATGTGGATCAGGATTTTGTTCTTTTAAAATTTCTCCATTATGCCTTCTAGTTATACAAGAGTAATTGAATAAAAAAGCTTTAGATTATCCTCCGAAAAAGTCACTCGAGGAAAATAAGAGAAAATATTTATGATCTCTACGATGTTACGACATTCCGTCTCTTTGTAAATTTTAGAGAAGTGATAGAATTCTGGAGATGCCAAGCTTAGAAAGCTTTTCTTGATTTCATTGTCCTAGTATTTGAGTTCCCAAATAGTGTTATAGCTCTTCCGATGGTTACCCATGTTATGGAAAAAAACTGTCTTTTCGTTGCCTAGAGCCAACCAGATAGACCGACTTTTCATAAGCCAAATTGCTTTGAGATCGTGAAGTAGTTCGTTTCTCCTGCATTCCAAGTCATTTCAGTGAATTATTTCTTCCTTTGTGAGAACCCCTCTGGTTGGATCCTTGTGAAATGATTCAATTTCGTCTTCAAGTTCTTTTATGGATTCTTCTCTCTCTTGTTAGTTGGTGAAGCTAACATTCCAACATTTACTTCAACTATACACCAGCTCACCGTCCTGTGCCAGCACGATCTGCATTTCCGGTTGGTAGTTGAAAATGTATTTTCAGAATTAAATTCAGAGGCTTCTCGATGAAGCTCTCTCTCTTTCACCGACCGCAAATGAAGGCTCTAGATGCCTTGCATGTCTGTGTAAGCTTCCATTATGTATTGTAATTTTAAACTGGTTTTATGCATTGTAGCATGTATGCTTTTGCTATAGAGTGAGAACGATGAAAACGATGAAGTTTAATGAATAATAAATCTGAGAGTTCATGCCCAACTTCCCAGCGTGTGACTATATTTTACATATATATATTGTGTTGAATTTAAATGTGTGCTCATATAAATGATCTCGTAAGTGTTGTGTATTTGTCCCTCTTTTATAAATGAATGATGATCTATTTTTTTTTAATGTTCAGATCTGTTGTTAGAATTTGTAATCAAAAGGTTGGGCAACGAAGGGTTGCTTCCAGCGAGGAGCAACGATAAGAGCTTGGTAGGCAAGAAAACATTTGCTATTATGTTTGCAATTCTAGACCAGGGACAGATAAAACAGGGGTTTTGTTAGTTGCTGCTCTGGTTGTAACAACTGGTATCAGAGCAGGTTGGAGCCAACCCCTGTTGTAGAAGAAGCTCACTGTTAGAGGCTGTCTAGTGTGCATTTTCTCTACCTGCAAGCCTGTGAGAGTCCGTGGAGGCCAGAATTTGGAAGTGGGATCCTTCAGTAGTGGTAATAAACAAGCAAATAACCTGTTATCTGCCTAAGTTGGGCCTGTTATAACATTTGTGTGAGTTAGGTCTCACAATTTCATTTTTGGGGACAACCATTTGAAGCATCATGGAAACTACAACCATGAGTGACATGGATAAATTGAATGGGGATAATTTTTCCATATGGAGAGATCAAATGGAAGACATATTGATCTTGAAAGATCAATATTTTCCCATTGAGGGAGCAACAAGTAAACCTTCATCAATGAAAGATGAAGAGTGGAACAAGCTTGATAGGAAGGCCATTGCTACAATTAGGTAGTACCTAGAAACGAATGGCTACTTCAATGTGGCTGGAGAGAAGACAAATGTAGATATGTGGAAGAAATTGCATTATTTGTATGAGAAAAACACAACATCAAACAAGGTATTTTTTATGAAGAAGATGTATAACCTAAAGATGAAGGAGGGTTCTTCAGTTGCAGAGCACCTAAATGAATTCAACATTATTACCAGTCATCTTGCCTCTGTCAAAATTGTATTGGATGATGAAATCAGAGGCATCCTACTCATGTGCTCCATGCCAGACAACTGGGAGAATTTGATAGTTTCCATGAGCACTTCAGCTCCTGTAGGGACCCTAGAGTTTGATGATGTTAGCAGCAGCTTAATGAAGGAGGAGCTGCGACGAAAATTAGTCATAGAAAACCAGGGAGGAGAAGCTCTCACCATATCTGATCGTGGAATGAAAATTGACCGAACTAGGCAAGGGCGTTTCAAGTCAAGAGGCAGATCAAAATCAATAAGAGGCAGAATTACTTGCTATCACTGTGGAAAATTAGTACACATGAAAAGAGAGTGCCGGATATGGAAGAGAGAACAAAAGGAGCAAAAATCAACCAGCTCAAATAAAAAATTAGCCAACACAAATGAAGGTGAGACCACTGCGGTAGCTTCAGATAATGATGTTTTATTTAATGTTTCAGTAGAATAAGCATGGTTATATACTTCCAAGAGTAGCATTGATTGGGTCCTAGAATCTGGGGCATATCACCATGTAACCCCATGCAAAACCAATTTCGTCTCATATGAAGTTGGAGACTATGGTAGAGTACATTTGGGAAACAATTAATTTTGTAATATTGTTGGAGTGGGAGATGTCCAAATCCAATCAAAGGATGGCCATGATATCTTGATGAAACAAGTTAGGCATGTCCCAAAAATGCTCATGAGCCTAATTTTAGTGGGGCAATTAGATGATGAAGGCTGCTCCACTAGCTTTGGAAAGAGTGGCTGGAAAATCAACAAAGGAGCGTTGGTCATGGCTAGAGGATTCAAAACAGGGACATTGTATACCTTAAGAGAAAATACAAGAAAATTAGATGTGTCTACTGTTTCAAGAGAAGGAAACTCACCAGATCTATGGCACAAGCACTTGGGCCACATGAGCGAAAAAGGGGCTAAAAATTCTTGTTGGCAAAAACCTGCTCCCAGGTTTGAAATCTTATGAACTTGACTTTTGTGAGCATTGTATATATGGTAGGAAACGTAGAGACTCATTTATGAGAGGAGGCCATGAAATAAAAATGAATTTATTGAAATTGGTACACTCCGATGTATTTGGGCCAAACAAGGTTAGGTCTCTAGGAGGAGCCTCATATTTTATTACTTTCATAGATGATGCATCTAGGAAGGTTTGGGCCTATCTTATGTAAGGAAAAAATGAGGTATTTGAGATATTTCAAAAATTTCATGTTGGTGTTGAAAGAGAGACTAACAAACTGCTCAAGTGCTTGAGGACATATAACGGTGGGGAATATTGCTCCAATGCCTTCAAGGAGTATTGCAACAGGTTTGGCATAAACCATGAGAAGACTGTCCCTAGTACTCCTCAACAAAATGGTACTGCATAAAGGATGAATCGCACTATCATGGAGAAGGTGAGGAGCATGTTATCAAATTCTAGGTTGGAAAAGCATTTTTGGGTAGAAGCAGTGAGGACATCTTGTTACCTCATCAACCGATTGCCTACAACAGCCTTGGATGATGGCATTCTTGAAGAAGTTTGGACCGGTAAGAAGGTAAAATATTATCACCTAAATATTTTTGGATGTGAAGCATTTGTACATATTCCCAAAGATCAAAGAACTAAGCTAGATAGCAAATCCATGAAATGTACTTGCTTGGGATATGCAGATGGTAAGTTTGGTTACTGTTTATGGGATCCAGTTAAATGCAAAGTTACTAGAAGCAGGAATGCCATATTTAATGAATTAGAGATGTTTAAGAAGCCTACAGGTGATATGGAGGTCGAGAAATATATTGACATGTATGTTGAGCATCAATAAAACATACCACCATTGCAAGAAGATTATGGACAACATGCAAAAAATGGTGGACAACTAGTTGAACATGATGGACAACCAGCTGAAAATGATGGACAACGATAAGAAGAAGACTTGCAACAGCCGTTATAAGAGGCCCAATCGAAAAATATACCACCACAAACGATTCACAGGTCCACTAGGCCTCATAAGCCACCACAAAGGTATCCTCCCTCAAATTATATTTTATTAACTGATGAAGGTGAACCTCATTGTTTTTAGGAGGCTCGTGATGATGAGCATAGAAAATATTGGAAGAATGCCATGCAAGAAGAAATGGAATCACTGTTGGAGAACAAAACATGGGAGCTAGTAAAGCTTCCAAAAGGAAGAAAATCTCTTCAAAACAAGTGGGTATACAAGATCAAGCAAGAGGGTGAAGGAAAGAAGGAGAGGTACATAGAAAGGTCGGTGGTGAATGGATTTGCCCAAAAAGAAGGTATTGACTTTAATGAAATTTTTTCGCCTGTTTTTCAAAATTTCATCCATTAGAGTTATTCTTGGTCTTGTTGCTACTTTAGACTTGGATTGTGAACAGTTAGACGTGAAGACCTCCTTCCTTCATGGAGAATTGGAGGAGGATATTTATATGGAGCATCCATAAGGATTCAAAACAAAAGCTAAATAAAATCTAGTTTGTAGGCTGAAGAAGAGCCTCTATGGGTTGAAACAAGCACCTCACCAATGGCATAAGAAGTTTGATTCTTTTATGTTGGAGCATGGTTTTAGGAGATTAGAGGATGATCATTGTGTTTACATTCATAAGTATGACCAAGAAAGGTTTATCATTTTATTGCTATATGTGGATGACATGCTAATTGTTGGGCATGATAAGAGCATGATTAACATGATGAAGAAGGATTTGGGAATTCAATTTGCAATGAAGAATTTGGGCCAAGCGAAACAAATATTGAGCATGAGGATTATACGTGACAAAAAGAACAAAAGGTTGTGGTTGTCACAAGGAAAATACATTGAGAAGGTGCTTAACAGGTTCGACATGAAGAATGCCAAGCCAGCAGGAACACCTCTTGCAACTCATTTCAAATTGAGTGCTTATTTGTGTCCTTGTAATGACAAGGAGAATGAGGAAATGAGTAAAACTCCCTATGCTTTAGCTATTGGAAGCTTAATGTATGCCATGGTATGTATAAGACCAGACATTGCATATTCAGTGGGAGTAGTGAGCAGATTCCTTGCCAATCTAGGCAAACAACATTGGCAAGTGGTAAAGTGGATCTTAAGGTATCTCAAGGGTACTAGTAATTACTGTTTTATGTTTTGGAAACAATGATATTGTGCTTGAAGGCTTTACAGATGCATATATGGTTGGATATGTGGACACTAGAAATTCCACTACTGGTTATTTGTATACATTTGTAGGTGTAGTTGTATCCTGGGTATCTAGGCTACAAAAGGTAGTATCTCTCTCCACAAATGAGGCATAATACATAGCTGCAATAGAGACTTGAAAATAGATGTTGTGGATGCATCGATTCCTAGGAGAGTTGGGAATAAAACAAGAGAAGTATGTGCTGCATTATGACAGTCAAAGCACCATTCACTTAGAGAAAAACCCAACATTTCACTCAAGGACCAAGCACATTGATCTGAAGTACCATTTGATTCGACACGTATTGGAACAAGGTCATTTCAATTTAGAAAAGATTCATACTGCTGAGAATCCTGCTTATATGCTCACTAAAGTCTTTCCAAGAGACAAGAAATAACTTTGTAGAAAATTGGTTGGCTTGGGAGTAACCTAATGCACAATTTTTGGATAAACAACAAACCAAAGCCTCCATTTAGCTTAAAGTGGGAGAATGTTAGTTGGTGAAGTTAACATTCCGACATTTACTTCAACCCAGCTCACCGTCCTGTGCCATCTTGATATGCATTTGTGGCTAGTAGTTGAAAATGTATTTTCAGAATTAAATTTAGAGGCTTCTCGATGAAGCTATCTCTCTTTCACCGATCACAAACGAAGGCTCTAGATGCCTTGTATGTCGGTGTTGGCACGGGGATAAGGAAGAGGACCAGTCGCGGAGAGCAATGGAGCCAATAATGAGGAACAATTGGTTAAGTAGTTAGTTAGTTAATGGGTCATTGGAACAAGTTGTAATGACCAAGTGAGCCTATAAATAGGACTAATATATTAATCCTAAGGGCATCTTATCTTTATATCTTTGATCTTTTTGACACCAATCATTGGATCTATCTCTGAATCATTGTTTCAGATCAATCTATCTTTTGGCATCTATTGTGATCCGATCTAAGGTTTGCACCTTTTGTATTGTTTTGACTTTGTATCGGTTCCACGGATGGATTCTGTGATGTATAAGACATGATGATGAGTAATGAGAAGAATCATGTTGTTGATGTCTTTGTCTCTTTGTAAATTGTCACAATGTGATTGAATTTATGCTATCACAATGTTTGATATCGCAGTATGGTTCAATATGTTTTATGGATGAATATGTGATATGTTATATTGGTTAGATGTGCTTCGGTAATCTGCTATTGAGTAGATCTGATTAATATGTCAAGTATGCGATGATTATGTTCTGATGCGAATGTTGATTATGTCGATCTCTGGGTTACATTGTGATTGAATGTGAATGATGCATGTCCCCTAGGATATGCAGAAACGTGGTTCCTGCAACCCCCTTAGGTATCTTGGGTGAGACCTCACTCGCTCTACGGGTGTTGCTGGAAAGGATAAAACCTTTCTAGGCCAATATCTATGGGATTTGTGCCGAGGTTTGTTGAAAACAATGCGAATTGAACCCCTGTCGACATATCTATGTCAACAAATGGTTCCATTGACGGGATCCTAGTGCGAAAAGGAGACATGCTGTGGCATCCAAAAAAACCGCAGATTCAGTATTGGTTCGATAAGAAGACACGAGAGTTCGCTAAAGAAGAAAACCAGAACCTTGGATGGTTAACAAATGAGTGGTTGCAGAAGTACATCTACTCTGATACCCACGAAATATTTTTCTGTGAATTTATGATATTGTTGTATGAATGGTTGGCGCAACTAACTTTTCAGAAGAAGAATTTCCAAGGAGGTGAGCGTAAACATTGGACTCCAGAACTAATCCAACAGTTGAGTAGGGTTAACAATAAAGCTTCAAGGGCTGTCTATGTTTGGGTAGATAGCATTTTGGAGGGATACATCACTGAGTTCGCTATCGACATGGTTAAATCCTACAATCACGTAGAGAGGAAATTCTTTAAGGGACCTAGAGGAAGGTATCTGTTGTCGCTGCAATTGTGGATCAAAATGCTCATTTGTGAAAAAGGGATATTGAAGATGAAATCCGATGAGTAAAGCTCTGGTGTGCGGAGGTTGTGGGTACTGAGCAGATGCGGGTTTGATAGAATGATGTGGGGTAGATGGATATGAGCTACGACGAAATTGTGAGGGAAGCTGTGGAAGATTGTGGTCACCTGCAAAGTGGGGTGAGGTTCCGACCGGAGAAGAAGAGGAGGACTGAGATAGAGAGAGAGAGTCCTAGTGCGACCAGAATGTAGAACTGCGAAACGGGACCACAAGGGACTAAGAGACCCTATAATGACGAAGGGAACAACCAGGATACCCTTGAACTTGAGGAAGGACAAACCCAAAGCTACAACGTACCCACAACTCCGTGCACTGTGCCAAACTTTGGAGGAAGAAACACAAGTTCTCCGCAGGGTTGTCCTACGTGTCAAAACAATGGCAATAGTAGTAGATCGACAAACACCGATAGAAACCAAGGATGGCGGGAGACGACGTGAAGCTACCTCTGTTTTAAGGTAATGGGACTGAGGATCCTGAACAATATTGGTTTTTGTGTGAAGCAGTATGGAGAATTAAACAAGTAAAAGATGATGATATCAAGAAAGGATAATTGGCGACGACCTTTAGGGGTCGTGCACTGGATTGGTATATGAATTTTGTGCAAGTGCGTGCAGGGTGTCCGCAAAAGACCTTAGCAGAAATCAGGGCTGGATTGAAAGACAAATTTAAGAAACCGAAATCGGAATCGCAGTATATTACAGAATTAAAGGAAATAAAGCAATTCCCTAATGAATCGGTGTGGTATTTTGGTAAGAGATTTATAACTCTAATGGCTAAAGTGAGTTTTGGGATGAGTAATGTGCATCATAAAGAATGGTTTATTGCAGTGTTTGTTGAATATTGTAACTTCTAAGAATATTATATTTGTACATTATTTATTCCGGAGATGTTCCATCCCTCCGAGGTGATTCTATTATGTATCCGGAGATGTTTATTCCTCCGAGGAGTTGTGGAAACTAGGGTTATTAGACCCACCATGTGGGGGTCGGCCCAGTCAGTTATAATAGGGTATTTAACCTAATGGTTAAATACGAGCCTACATGTACTTGTGTAAAATATATGTCAAAGTAGTGTATAAATAGAGGAGGTGTGTTCCTCATTTGATACACTCACACACTTGAAAGGAGGAGCACTTGTCTGGGAGATTTGCTAAGGAGGATTAGAAGGAGGGAGCACATCTTGTATTTTGGTTTATCATCTTATTGAGGAAAGCTTTGCTGGGTTTTCTACCCCATGAGGGTTTCCCAGGATAAATCTGTGTCTCTTGTGTTTATGCTATGCTTGTTGTTTCTTCAATGATCCTGTATATGCTATTATTGTGAAATAGAATGTAATGCTGCTATTTTATGTCTTAGCATATTGAATTTTAACATGGTATCAGAGCTAACCTGAAGGAAGACAAGGTATGGCACTTACGACACTTGCTTTACGTCCGACAATTTGAAGGTTAGGGTTTTACATAGCAAAAACCAGTAATCGTGGAACTTTCGCTATAAATACATTTCTGAGAAGTTTCAGGGTCTGAAAAGTTTATAGGTCGAAGATAACATCCCCAGGTACCTTGTGTCCAAAGGGCACCCTCAGATTCGTTGTACTTTATGAGTTATGATCAGTACAATTTAGGGTTTCTGCCTCTTCCAGATCTCAGTCAAAATCAGGTGACCTTGGAAAAAAGGTCATAACTTGGGCTAGGAAGCTCCACATAAAATTTCGTAAAAAGTGACAGGTAGTACACAGACTGTACTATCTCAGGAAATGTTTTCAGAGGCCGAAGGTGAACCAGTGACACGTGGCATGCCGTACAAGTTTGCTCTCCTGTTTTATCCCATAAACAGGTCACATTGCGACATTTGGCATAACTCTCTCTCAGAGAGTCCAATTGAGGTCAGACCTGTCAGGATGGAAAGACAACAGGGCGATCTATCTCATAAAAATTTTTCAGAGGCTGAAGATCAAACAGTGACACATGGCACGCTGTACAAGTTCGCTCTCCTGTTTTATCCCATAAACAGGTCACGTTGCGACACTTGGCATGACTCTCTCTCAGAAAATCCAATTGAGGTCAGACCTGTCAGGAAGGAAAGATGACAGGTCAGGCTACTGCAGAAAAAAATTTCAGACCCTGTGGAGCAAAAATTTCAGAGTTATAGCAGAAGCAATCAGGTGCATATTTCTGTCAAAACAGAATTATTTTTAGCACCTTTATTCATGGCTTCCGGAATTTAGGGTTTCGGAGAAAGTTGGAATTTTTTGAAGTCTGTAACCACGGCTGGAAGATCCTCAGAAAAATAAGAGTTTAGAACCTTGGATCGAACCTTTTGATTGGAGAGAAGGGTGGGCTTCATCAAACCCTAGTTCGGGTTCCTGTCCAGAAGATCCAGAAGTTTCGAAGGCAATTTTGAGGGGTCAAATTTTGGAGATTTCAAAATTGAAGAATGCTAGGTTGATCAGCTCAGCAAGACACATTCTTCCATCCATTCAGAAGTATGAAAGTCAAAGATTGAATTTTTAGGGTTTCTTTAGCAAACCCTAATCAAGCTCCAGATCAAGTTTCAGGGGGAGTTGAGGCTAAGGCCTTACATAAGAAGACTACAAAAAGTCTCGACAGGTATGACTTAAGGAGGTTCAAGTACATTACAAAAGACAAATCAAGTTCCATGACCATGACAACATGAAGATAAAGACTCACGAGGTATGTATGACTTTGTTATATTATGTTTAACCTACGAGACATGCAGGTTCTAGCTCAGGATCTCTAAATCATTGAAGAGATTGTTTAGGTATGTTGTACATAACTAAGCAGGTATACTAATCCAGGCATGTTTTCCTATGTCATGTTAGAATCTTACCTTGTGTAAGTATACTTGGTATGATTGGTTAGTAATCAAGGGTTTATGCATATTATGTCTCTTATCTTGGTTGATTATTTAACTAACTAGATCAAACAAGAATATGCATGAGTAAAAGAAGACTTCCTTGAAACCCTGAATACTAATGATCATGACTATACATATTCAAGATTATTTAGAATTAGAATGTTTTTGATAATATTGAGAATATACTAATGAATGTATGTTTGTGTATGAGATCATGAGGATGACACTAGTGTACACTTGAGCATGCACAGTGGTACAGAATGAATAGAAGTTCAGAAGACATACATAAGATCAAGCGGGAGGCAACCACACAAACATAAAAGATAAGTATTTGAGTTGTTATTAGAAATAGTAAATGATATCTGTATGCATAATAGGTTATCATGATTTGATGATTATGAAGCATTACTAATCATATACTTAATTTTGATTTGTAGGAAAGATCATGATGAATGATGAACTCTGAACAAGCGATGGATGTTCAACAAAAGATTTACAAATCAAACACACCATAGAAAGCTTGTGGTTAAGAGATTCTCTTAGAAAGAGGAAGATAATCATGATGAGATGTTTTGCTCCAAGGGACTAGATAAGACCATTCTCTTAATGATGTAATTAAAGAAGAAGTGTGAATCAGGTTCTCTATGGGTACCCAGGATCGGTAGTCAATTGATGAGCTTAATGATCATCATGGGTGATGTGGATCTCAACCTTTGCTACAAGGTTTAATATGGCTTCTATACACATATGACATGGATGTAAGAAGGAACTCACCACAGAGTTCGAATGATTGTGAGGCTCATATTAGTAGACCCATCTGACGAGAGATGGCACAGATAGATATGCAGAAAATCATTCAATGCAAAGTGTGAATAATGGACAATTGACAACTTCATGACAAAGTTTGGGCTTTACCAGAAGTAAAGCTGTTCCTAACCTTTACCTTAAGGTTGTGGATGATGAACCTATCATACCATTATTGTATGATGATGATCTCTTTCTGACAAGGAATGAGAAACATGTCATGAAAATGGCTGCAGAAATGAAAATGAAAGATCTTGGATCAATGCACTACTTCTTAGGTCTAGAAGTATGGCAAGATCCAAAAGGAATATTTTAAATCAAGGTAAGTATGCTGTGAAGTTTCTAAAAAGATTTGATATGTTGGAGTATAAAGCCATGGCCACTCCCATGGACTCCAACTTGAAGTTATTAGTTAATAACTCATCGTATTTAGTGGACCTAACCCTATATAGACAAATCATTGGGTCATTGATGTATTTAACAAATTCTAGGCCAGATATATGCTTTGCTGTAAATACCCTAAGTCAGTATTTAGTAGAACCTAGAAAGGTTCACTTAATAACTACAAAGCATGTAGTGAGGTACCTAAAAGGTACATTAGATTTTGGTCTATATTATCTTGGAGGTCATGAACTCCGTTTACATGGTTACTCAGATTCTGATTGGGCAGGAAGTGCCTCAGACAGAAAGAGTACATCAGGTGGATATTATAGTCTTGAATCTGCCATGATCTCATGGTTCAGCAAGGAACATTCTAGTGTGGCTCTCAGTACTGCTGAAGCAGAATATATATATAGCTGTCTGCTCTGCCAGCTGTGAAGCAGTGTGGCTTCAGAAGCTATTATATGGAGTGTTTGACTTAGAAATGAATTCCACTATGATTATGTGTGACATTCAAAACTGCATCAAGATAGAAAATCTTGTATTCCACAATAAGTCAAAAACACATAGAGATCCGATACTTCTATATACGAGATATGGTGCACAGAGGAGCTATCAAGCTCGAGTATATAAGCACTGAGGATCAGATTGCTAATATCTTGACTAACCCTCTGTCTCGAGTAAAGTTTGAATACTTCCGAGACAAGCTTGGTATAGTCCAAAAGGACCCTCCTCGAAAGGGGGAGTAGCATAGTATCTAATAACAAGTCTGTCTCATCAATGATGAGGTTACCTATTTACTGCACCTAGTTACTTAGAATTATTTAGATTTAGGAATCTTATATTTTTTTTTTTGATGATAGATGTATACATGATTTTGATGATAGATGTTATGCATGTTTTGATGAGGAGGATACATGTTTTGTTATACATGTTTTGATGATGAGGATACATGTTTTGTTATACATGTTTTGATAATGAGGATACATGTTTTGTTATACATGTTTTGATGATGAGGATACATGTTTTGATGATGAGGATACATGATTGACACATGTTTTGATGAAGTTATTGGTAAACATGTGGGGATTGGATCATCCCTGGACTTCAATCCGAAAGAAGAGCCGTAGACATATGTCTTCGAGAATGAAGTCCTTGGTGGACTTGAGGGGATTGGATCATCCCTGGACTTCAGTCCTAAAGAGAGCCGTAGACATATGTCTTCGAGAATGAAGTCCTTGGTGGACTTGAGGGGATTGGATCATCCCTGGACTTCAGTCCTAAAGAGAGCCGTAGACGTATGTCTTCGAGAATGAAGTCCTTGGTGGACTTGAGGGGATTGGATCATCCCTGGACTTCAGTCCTAAAGAGAGCCGTAGACGTATGTCTTCGAGAATGAAGTCCTTGGTGGACTTGAGGGGATTGGATCACCCCTGGATTTTAGTCCTAAAGAGAGCCGTAGATGTATGTCTTCGAGAATGAATTCCTTGGTGGACTTGAGGGGATTGGATCATCCCTGGACTTCAGTCCTAAAGAGAGCCGTAGACGTATGTCTTCAAGAATGAAGTCCTTGGTGGACTTGAGGGGATTGGATCATCCCTGGACTTCAGCCCTAAAGAGAGCTGTAGACGTATGTCTTCGAGAATGAAGTCCTTGGTGGACTTGAGGGGATTGGATCATCCCTGGACTTCAGTCCTAAAGAGAGCCGTAGACGTATGTCTTCGAGAATGAAGTCCTTGGTGGACTTGAGGGGATTGGATCATCCCTGGAATTCAGTCCTAAAGAGAGCCGTAGACGTATGTCTCCAAGAACAAAATCCTGAATGAACAGGTAAGGGGATTGGATCGTCCTCGGACTTTAGTCCTTTGAATTGATCCGTAGACATGATGTCTCCGAGAACTAAATCCTGAATGAATAGGTAAGGGGATTGGATCGTCCTCGGACTATGGTCCTTTGAATTGAGCCGTAGACATGAGGTCTCCGAGAATTGAATGATAGGACTGGATCATCCCTGGACTTCGGTTCAAAAGGTACATGATAGGACTGGATCGTCCCTGGACTTCGGTTCAAAAGGTACATGATAGGACTGGATCGTCCCTGGACTTCGGTTCAAAAGGTACATGATAGGACTGGATCGTCCCTGGACCTCGGTTCAAAATGTACATGACAAATCCTAGAATTGTTCTAGGTTACATCCAGCATGAAACAGGGCTGGCTCTGTAGATGTGATACATCCAGTATGAAACAGGGCTGGCTCTGTAGATGTGATACATCCAGTATGAAACAGGGCTGGCTCTGTAGATGTGATACATCCAGCATGAAACAGGGCTGGCTCTGTAGATATGATACATCCAGCATGAAACAGGGCTGGCTCTATAGATATGATACATCCAGCATGAAACAGGGCTGGCTCTGTAGATGTGATACATCCAGCATGAAACAGGGCTGGCTCTGTAGATATGATACATCTAGCATGAAACAGGGCTGGCTCTGTAGATATGATACATCCAGCATGAAACAGGGCTGGCTCTGTAGATGTGATACATCCAGCATGAAACAGGGCTGGCTCTGTAGATATGATACATCCAGCATGAAACATGGCTGGCTCTGTAGATGTGATACATCCAGCATGAAACATGGCTGGCTCTGTAGATATGATACATCAAGCATGAAACAGGGCTGGCTCTGTAGATGTGATACATCCAACATGAAACAGGGTTGGCTCTGTAGATATGATACATCCAGCATGAAACAGGGCTGGATCTGTAGATGTGATACATCCAACATGAAACAGGGCTGGCTCTGTAGATGTGATACATCCAACATGAAACAGGGCTGGCTCTGTAGATGTGACACATCCAGTATGAAAAAGGACTGGCTCTGTGGTGGTAAATCCTAGATATGATCTAGGTCACATCCAGTATGAAAAAGGACTGGCACTGTGGTTGGGATTGGATCGTCCCTAGACATGAGACTTGTCTTAAAGAGATAAGGATTGATCATCCTGGAACTTGATCTGGATTGCATCATCCATGGACCTATGTCCTAAAGAGAGCAGGATTGATCATCCTGTAATATGATCGTGTGATGACGATGCTGCCGATCGTGTATGCTGATCGTATGATGACGATGTTGATCATGTGATGATGATGCTGCTGATCGTGTGATGACGATGCTGATCGCATGATGACGATGCTGATTGTGTGATGACGATGCTGCCGATCGTGTGATGACGATGTTGATCGTATGATGACGATGTTGCTGATCGTGTGATGACGATGCTAATCGTATGATGACGA
Source organism: Larix kaempferi (assembly GCA_027924585.1). Lineage (NCBI taxonomy): Eukaryota > Viridiplantae > Streptophyta > Pinopsida > Pinales > Pinaceae > Larix > Larix kaempferi. The sequence goes on along the minus strand of BSBM01000444.1, from coordinate 12,167,722 downwards.
TGCTGATCGTATGATGACGATGCTGCTGATCGTGTGATGACGATGCTGATGATCGTGTGATGACGATGCTGATGATCGTGTGATGACGATGCTAATGATTGTGTGATCGTGTGATGACGATGATGATGACGATGCTGATGATCGAGTAATATCAACTCTGATGATGTTGATGTTCCAGTAACTAGTTGAGTTACTGATGATGATGAATTAAAGAAAGCTTCCGATGATATATAGATGATGTAGTCAATGACTCCTTGCTCCTGCAGATGTTGTTATAATATCCTTCTCGTTAAGGGGGAGTGTTGAATATTGTAACTTCTAAGAATATTATATTTGTACATTATTTATTCCAGAGATGTTCCATCCCTCCGAGGTGATTTTATTATGTATCCGGAGATGTTTATTCCTCCGAGGAGTTGTGGCAACTAGGGTTATTAGACCCACCATGTGGGGGTCGGCCCAGTCAGTTATAATAGGGTATTTAACCTAATGGTTAAATACGAGCCTACATGTACTTGTGTAAAATATATGTCAAAGTAGTGTATAAATAGAGGAGGTGTGTTCCTCATTTGATACACTCACACACTTGAAAGGAGGAGCACTTGTCTGGGAGATTTGCTAAGGAGGATTAGAAGGAGGGAGCACATCTTGTATTTTGGTTTATCATCTTATTGAGGAAAGCTTTGCTGGGTTTTCTACCCCATGAGGGTTTCCCAGGATAAATCTGTGTCTCTTGTGTTTATGCTATGCTTGTTGTTTCTTCAATGATCCTGTATATGCTATTATTGTGAAATAGAATGTAATGCTGCTATTTTTTGTCTTAGCATATTGAATTTTAACAGTGTTGGTATCCCATATCCAAATGCCGTTGATGCAGTAGAAGATCGTATCCCAGGTGAAAGCTTTAGAAATTGCGATGAAGCTTGAAGCTTCACTAATTGGAGAAATAGTGATTGGCATGATCCAGATCCAGTCATAGTTGGAGAACTTGACTATCCAAATGCAAGTTATTAAGAAGGGGAAAGAAGTCTGTGAAGAGGTATGGTGCAGTCGATGCAAGTATGAAGGACATCACAAATATTAGTGTTGTGAATTCCGTGAATATTTACATTCCGGTGCACCAAATCCGCTCAGTCAAGGAGGAATTCCCTGGTGCCGAATTTGTCAAACAAGAGGACATCGCTCAGAAGAATGTGTGTATTTACAAAAGGTTGTGTTGAATCCAGCTAATATTTTATGTAATTTATGTCGATCTTTCGGCCATGAGGAGAAATACTGCAGAGCATATGATTTGCTCCAAGAAAGAACTACAGATACATACTTCATGAAGGGAGAAGAGAAACGACAGGTAGAGAGACCTCAACCGCAGCCGTAGTATAACCAAACGCAGTACAACAACCGCATCCGCAGTATAACCAACCGCAGTACAATCAACTGCAGCCGCAGTATAACCAATCGCAGTACAATCAAATGCAACCACATTATAATCAACCATAGTATAATCCGCCACCATATTAGCAACAAGGAGTATTCCGAGGAGGATTTTGTGGTGGTCACAACGAAGGCTTTGGTCGCGGAGGATCTTTTGGTCGAGGTCAAGGACCAGTTACCTGCTATAATTGTGGAAGGGTCGGACACTATCGGAGGGATTGTATGAATCCAACACCTCAGTGTACTTATTGCAGTGCAGTTGATCACATTGTCGAATAATGTTCGCAGCTAATCGTGAAGTGGCAGGCTAAGAATGCGTGACAACCGCAACCGAACCAAAACCGAAATCATAACTAGAATCCCAATCCAAATGTGCAGAAGATATCGACAGAGATAAGGAGTCAACCAATAAATTTCATAGTAGTAACCAAAGGAGGGGTTGCGACAGGAGAAGATAGGCCACTGCCAAATGTACAACCTATGACTCAGAGGCAGGTACAGTTTGATGTGGAGGCAGAAAAAGAAACCTTTTTGGAAGAAAAGGATGCACTGATCAAGAATAATAGTAAGTGACCTGTCTATGAGATGCCGCCTATTTTTGATACAACAAACTCATAGAGGTCGCAAGGGAAGGTCAACACTCTGAATTTTTTTCTAGAAAGTTGTATGACATTAGTGAAGGATCAAGATGCATTGGAAGATATAGCGAGTTTCTTGTATCGACAGGAAGAAGGGAGACATGAATGAATAATCAATCTGTTGCATAAGAAGAAAACGAGAAGGGAATAGAGAATGAATGCCCAGATTGGCGCCTATGACGTAGATTCCATCATTTTGGATTTAGGATCGGATGTGAATATACTAACCAAACAAACATGGGAAATGATGGGGAATCCGCAGTTGGTATGGTCTCCTATGCAGCTTTGTCTAGCAAGTTAGAGCAAAGTTACACCAATCGGTCAATTACCTCATCTACCAGTCGAAGTGGAGGGACTAAACTCATATGCAGATTTCGATGTTATAGAGATAGTTGACAATACCAGCCCATATACTGCGCTATTGGGAATATACGGGGCGATGGAAAACTGATGAGGGATGAGTTTGGGGAAGGATGGGACAATGTATACAATATTTTTGAAGAATATGTCAATCCCACCACTGATGGAGAATTGGGGTGGAAAAGTATTAGTTCAATATCATCAGACTCCAACGAGGTGCTAGAAAACTGGCAGAATCGGTTGCACGAGGTATCATTACGAAAGTGCGCATGAGTCACTCAGTCATTGAGATGGGTAGCGACATAAGTATGTGATCTGCCAACATACGAAGGATTACCTAGCTTGGCAATATTTATTAATGAATTTGAATACAGAGTATCAAAACCACAATGCCTGCTGGCGCTAGAAGAAGCATTGAAGGATACTCCAGCAAGATGGTGGGCTGTGCACAAGACATCGATAGCAAGCTAGAAAATATGTCGACGATTGATGGAAGTCCGATTTGGGGAGGATGAATGCTACCAAGGGAAGAAATATGATGGAAGAAGTGATCCAAGGGATAATCTGGGAGAATACCAAATCGCATGGGCAATGAGGCCGAAGAAGGAATGGGTTCATGCGTTCATCGATACGCAAGATGAGGTGCCACGTAGTTGGTACATATTTGCAGAACTGCGAGGAGGAACAATAATGTGAGAGGGATTGACTACTAGCTTCAGTCATACTTTTAGTTTCACAGATGAGAATCCTTTCATCCATAGTGCGCTGCAGGAAATCCGCGAAAAGGTGCTCGAGATAGTTCCTATCGAATGACCGATGGGACTACAATGGACAATGACACCACAAATGATGATGGAATGTTACAATGTGTCGGGAGGACTTGATTACGAGGAAGATCCTAGAGCCATTTATGTCCTAGAGTCAGAAGGAAGTCGTGATGTCAAAGCACTAGAAATTCCATTCGACAAATTCAAGAAGCCATTGAAGATAAAGAAGGTCAATATTGGGTCAGGGGAGAATCCAAAGTTTGCTAATATTGGATACTATTGGGATGATTCAACAATTGGAAAGGTCACCGACCTACTGCATGAATTCCAAGACTTGTTCCCGACGAATTTTTCTGAGATGAAGGGCATTTTAGGGGACTTGGGCAAGATGAAGATCCTTCTGAAACTGGATGTTAATCCAGTGAAGCAGCGACCATACAGATTAAATCCCAGATACGGAGAGTGGGTAAAGGCCAAGATAGAGCGAATGTTGGACGCAGGGATCATTGAGCCTGTCGATGAGGCAGAATGGATCATCCCAATGGTCATCCAAGATAATAAGACCAGTGAAATTCGGATCTGCATCAATTTAAGGAAGCTAAACGATGCATTCCTTCATGATACATTCCCCATGCCCTTTATCGACAAAGTACTTGAAGGTGTTGGAGGACAAGAGGTTTACTCATTCACAGATGGATTCTCAAGATATCACCAGATCAAGATTGTGAAGGAAGATCGACACAAGACCACCTTCGTAATAGAATGGGGATGCTTTCAGTACACAGTAATTCCTTTTGGTCTCAAGAATGCTCCCGCAATTTTCTCAATATTAGTTGTTGCTGCATTCAAAGATTTCATTCATAAGTTTTTAGCGGTATACATGGATGATTGGACCATATATGGGTTGGTTAAAGACCATGTTGCGAGCCTTAGGATGATGCTGGAAAGATGTCGATAGCATTAAATTTCGCTAAATATAAAGAAGTGTATCTTTTGTGCACCATTTGCTATTCTATTGGGACACAATGTATGCAAGGAAGGTATGTTGGTTGACCCAACCAAGATTGCGATCATTGTCAAATTACCAACACCAACGACAGTAAAGAAGCTGAGGGAGACGATGGGCCACACATGATACTACATGAAGTTTATAACGGGGTATGCAGCGATTATTGCACCCATGGAGAAGCTATTAGAGAAGGATGCAAAGTTTGAATGAAATGACAAGTGCGAGAGGAGCCTCGACATATTAAAGGAAAAAATGGTCGCAACACCAATATTAGTCTTCCCTGACTGGAAGAAAGAATTCCATGTCCATGTAGATGCTTCGTCAATTGCGTTGGGGGTGATATTGGCCCAGATAGGAGAAGGGAAATCGACCATCCAATTGAGTTTGCGAGTCAGAAGTTGTCCACTACGGAGAAGAATTATACAACGACAGAAAGAGAAGGCCTGGTGATGGTATATTTCTTTAGGAAAACCATGCAACCTGAAAATTTCCTTCATAATTTTTTTTGCAATTGCATCTGTTTTATACGTGAATTTAACTGGTATAAAGTGTGTTTCCTTAGATAATTTATCCTCCACAACCATGTTGGAATCATGCTGCCTCACTGTCATTGGAAAACCTGTAATAAAATCCATGGAAATTCACATCCCATTTCCATTCCGGAATTGGAAAAGGCTGCAACAAACCTTCTGGGTGTTAATGTTCAACCTTTACTTGCTGACATTTCATACACTTAGAAATATACTCAACAATGTCCTTTTTCAATCTCGGCCAAAAATACTACTTTCTCGTTATAGCAATTGTTTTCTGGTATCCTGGGTGACTAGAATATGGAATTTTATGGATTTCATCCATAACAATCCTTCTCAAATATGCCACATTAGGAATGTAAACTCTGTTTTTATAAACAAGAAGCCCGTCACCTTCCAAATAGTAACCTTCATGCCTCTTTTCCAAATTCTGCTGCTCCAATTTGTCCTTTATTTGCACATACAGTTCATCTTCAACAATACAATTAGTAATATGTTGCCTCAAGTATGATTGGCAGGTGCTAATGGCTGCTACATGCATCTCATGTACTTTCTACTAAGTGCATCAGCCACCTTATTTTCTTTACCTTTATGTGCTTGATCTCAAAATCAAACCCACAAATATTTCAGACCACAATGGTCTGTCCTTAGTTCAAATTTTCTGCCCATTAAATAGTTCCTCCACATTTTCAAAGCATGCACTATGGCTGCAAGCTCCAAATCATGAGTATCATTGTTCTTCTCATGCTCTTTTAACTTCCTTGACTCCTAGCATACCACGTGTTTATCATGCATAAGAACTCCTCCAAGTCCATCTTTACTTGCAACAACTTTGCATACCACAAAATATTTTTCTGGAATTGCAATCTTTAGAATTGAAGTACTTGTGAGAAGCTTCTTCAAAAGCTGGAAGCTTTCTTCACATCTCGGTGTCCACTCAAACTTTATTCCCTTCTTTTGAAAATAAGTGATTGGGTGTGCGACCTTGGATAATCCTTCAATAAACCTCATGTAGTAACCAGCAAGACCCATAAAAGATCTCATCTCTCTCACGTTTCTTGGAGTTGTCCAATTCATGATGGCTTCAATCTTCTCGATATCCACTGATATTCCCTCCTCATAAATAATGTGACCCAAATAATGAATTTTATTTTTATAAAAGCCTCAAGTGTTCTTTGTGCTCTTCTTCATTCTTGGAATAAATAATAATGTCATCTAGAAATAAAAGAACAGACTTTTCCAAATACTTGTTGAAAACACTATTCATGAGGCACATGAATGTAGCTAGTGCATTGGTGAGACCAAACGACACCACCACAAACTCATAGTGCCCATACCTCGTTCTAAAGGATATCTTATGAATGTATTCTTCCTTGATTCTCACTTGATGATAACCAGACCTCAAGTCTATCTTTGAGAATATATTTTCCCCTCTCATTTGATAAAAAAGATCATCAATTCGAGGCAAGGGGTACTTATTCTTCACTGTAACCTTGTTAAGATGCCTGTAATTGATACATAACCTGAGCGTTTCATCTTTCTTCTTCACAAAAAGCACATGTGATCCCCATGGAGACACACTTGGCCTTATGTACTTCTTTTCCAACAACTCTTGCAGTTGCATTTTTAGATCTAATAATTCTGGTGTACTCATCATGTATGGTGACTTAGAAATTGGTGTAGCTCCGGGAACAAGATCAATTGTAAAATCAATGTCCTTTTTTGGAGGAAGTCATGGAACTTCATCAGGAAACACATCCTTGAATTCTTGCAAAACATAATGGTCTTCCAACTTGGGAATTCCATTTCCTGTTTTCTCCAAAATATGGGATGCATATAATTGGCAACCTTTCCTATAACATTTCTTCAATTGCATGGCTGAAATCTACCTAACAGAAAATACCTTTGGAATTCCCTTTACAACCCTTGGGTTTCCTTTTCATCTACACACTTGGAATTCTTGTTGTAGCAATCGAGTTTAACTCTATGGGATTCCAACTAGTCCATTCCAATGAGAATGCCATAGGAACCAAGTGGCAAAAAATTCAGATTTGCATAAGTGGACAGTACACCCATTTCCAATGGACATTTCTCCACGATTTCGCTAACCTTCCTCTTAGTTCTAGTGGCTAGTTGGACTAACCATGACTTACTATGCTTTGTTTTCTTAAAAGCACAAATCTCAACAATTTTAGGACTGATATAACTATGAGTAGATCCAGGGTCAATCAAAATAGAAATAGATTTCTTAGCAATATTACCTTCAACTTCAACCACAATTGATTGATGGTCTGCTTGGCGGTCCTCTAGTGCTGCATAAATTCTAGGGATGGTCCTTGCCACTTGTTCCACTATTTCAGCTCCTTGGATGTTGTGAACTTGCTTTTCACTCCCGTTCCGATATGGACAGTTCCTAAGCATGTGGTCTCCTCCACATCCCCAAAATTGAAGTGGCTCTCTTGGATCTCTTGGCTTGTCTTCCAACATCCTAACTAGCTTAGTCACACCCCATGGTGGCTTCCTTGGATGATTTCTGAATTGAGGAGGTTTGAAACCCTTCTTCCTTTGGTCAAACTTTTCATTTTTCTTGTCCTTCCATGACTTATGGAATTTTGGTTTGTTTTTGTTTTGATCATAACAATACTTGCAATTTCTTATGGCCTCCAATAGAGTTTGAGGTTCATCAAATTCAATTCTATCTTTATATGACTGGGGAAGTCCACTTAGAAAACGCTGAATTTTCACCTTATCATACCTGATATATTTGACATATCTCAACAACTCCAAGAATTTGTTTGCATATTCTTCCATTGTCATTTGTCCCAATTTTAGTTCATGGAACTCTTTGATTTTTCCATCATAGTACCTGTCAGAAAAGGTACTTTTCCTTGAAGTACTTCTTGAAATGCTTCCACACAATCTTCCTTTCATTGATCCTCTTTACTTGCCTAAGTTGTTCATACCATATAGAAGCTCTTGCATTCAGATTGTATATGGCCACTCTTGCTTTCATATTTCCTGAATAGTCTTGGACTTGGAAATATTTTCTCATCCCAAGAAGCCAAGCCTCAACTTCTAGACCAGATTTAACCTCACCATCAAAAGTAGGAGGTTTGCCCTTCTTAAATTCTCCATGAGAGTTGTTTTTGGAAGACCTCTTTCTCTTGTTTCTATGAGATGAAGAGCTTGAAACTTCAATGGATTCTTTAGAGTCATATGAATCACTAGAAGATATTTCTGGATTATATGTACTATCTCCATAAATCCTTCTTGAAATATGGGATATCTTGTGGGAATGCCTCCTTGAGCTACCCCCACTCTTTTCCTGATTTCCTGAATTCTGCCCATGGATTATCTTCCTTTGAATGTTTGTCAAGATTTGAAGCATAGCTGCATTCAACTGATTATGCTCCTCTTGGGTTCTAATAATCCTTTCATTGTCTACTCTATAACTCTACAGTTCCACCCTTAAGCTCCTCATGGTTTCTGCAATGTCTGGGGGAGTTGCTTGGTTTCTTCTACCATTAGATTTTATCTCTGCATTTTCATCCTGTACATTCTCTCCCATTGCATTTGCTTCAACCTCATAAGGATCCTATGCATCCTCCATGATGATACTCTTCTTCTTGGTCCAACCAAGATAAAAATTTCCCAACTGCACTAGACTGAAATGCTGACCATTAACTGTCAATGATAGGATTTTGAATCTGCAAAAGTGTTTATAAACACATTTGTTAGATTTATTACAGTCTTAGAAAATTATAACATTAATCTTCATGCACCTGGGAACAACCCATATTGACAATTTCTGTCAAATCCCATAAATTTCTCACACTCAACGACATATGAGGGGGACGACGGGGGTCAAGGGGGATTTCCCCCTTATGGCTTCCCTGCACCACTGCAGGGCGGGTCGAGGGTAGCGCCCTCATTTTTTTTTGTAAATCCTTCAATTTCGTGCAATCTGGCGTATAATATCGACTCCATTTTTTCCATTTCAGGCACTCAAAAATCGGCTGTGAAAAATGCTTCTTTTCCTTTGATCTACGCCCTTCAAATGCCACCTACATTGCCTTACTACTTTCAGTGATAAGTGGTTTCAGGCTCCTGGAAGAGTGATTTCCTGAAACTGCTTTTATGTTCTTGAATGCACGAGAGAGTGACATGTTGCTGGGGTGGTTTTATTTCAGGGTCATGAAAATGAATGAACCTCCATGCATCTTCATGGCCCTTAATCATTCTTAGTCATTGATCAAATCTGCGTGATCCTCCCAGACTGACACGACCGCCGCAGGTCCCAGTACCCCTGAAGTCTCTGCACATCATGTCTAGACCCAACATAACATCACTGCTCGTCAGGCCGAAAGTGGTTTCCTGGACCCACTTTTGCAAGCCTGAATGCACGAGAGAGACATGTCATCGAGCGATTTACCTCTTCAGAGTCGCGTAGCTTTGTTATCCTTCATGCATGTTCAAGGCCCTGAAACACTGTGAGTCATTGATCTTGATATGCATGATATCCCACAACTGACATGACTGATGAGGGTCCCATCCCTTCTGACATTTCTGGCTGTAACATCTCCCCACGTCATGTCACTCCCTATTGGACCCAAAAGGTGGTCTCAGGATCCAGGAGAAGTGGTTTCCTGAGACCGCTTTTGAGAGCCTAAACTCACCAGAGGACGACACGTTGACGCGACAGTTTTCCTTCAGGGATGCAAAAACAAATTAAACCTCGCGCACATTTGCGATCCTGAATCACTATCGACTGTCGATATGCTTTACTGCTCAATTGTCAGATCTTCTCTGCCTTCACACTCCATCCCTTACGGTCACCTACGCATACAAATCTGATGTGGCTAGTCCACATCGCACTTTCTTCCCACGCAACTCCTCCACGTCGGACCTCCTGCCCACGTGGATCCTCCACGTCACCCTACCACCTGGCACTTATGGGGCCCAACTAAATTTTCCTAATTTTGGGTTTATGCAAAGTTTTCATTGGGAAATAAGGGGAAAGTTTCGAAATTGATTTCAAACTTACTCCAAGACCCTTAACTGCCATTTAACAGAAACAAATTTCCTACATAACTAGTTTTGATTTATGCCAGTAAATCATGATTTCTGGCCCATAGAGCTCTGGTATTGGAACCAGAAGCTTTGATTCCACTCTATAACGTCCCCCTCACCCAATCCGACCATCGGGAGGGGACATTGGCCAAATATGGGCTCTCAAATTTCACCCTAGATCCATAATACAAATTTCAACAAACAAAATGTGTACATAAATGCAATTAAGCATGCACAACGGAATTAAAATCTACCCGCACACATATAGCATGCAAATACACAAGCATGAAAATTACATGCATGAAATAAAATCATTTCAGAATTAAATGCATCTGAATACTTATCTTTATCCAACACATATCCAAGCAACTGGCTGTGTAAGAGTGATTTTTCCACCCAACCATAGGCACTCCATCCAACATATACTCTTTCTGCTAGGATGCCACCCCCAAGTTGGGTTATGATGCCACCATGGCAAAGGAAACACCTACAGGCTTCTCTCTCTAATCCCACAACCCATTTTTGTCTCTATGCTTAGCCAAATGCTCATAAAGAGATCTATGGGGGTCTCACTTAATCCTCACAGCCTTGGTTTCCACAATACCTGCCCCACACAACACCCTTTTAGCTCATGCATCCCCTTCACTGATCCATGGTTCTCTTGGGTGATCCATCTTGATGGGTGCTTCCAGTGTGTGCATAGAAGAAATCCAACATGATATTGGTTTCTATAGAACCACCTGCAACCTCAATTTGTGGCTTCTCAAGAACCTATGAGTAGCATAACTCAAAGGTAAGGGTTCCTATATTGCCCAAACTCTCTGCTCACCTACAACCAACAATATTCACTTCCAAATCTGCAACATGGTCTCCAAATTCAAATTTATGGGTTCAAAACAACATGGTAAGTTCATGGAAAACAAGGGAGAGTTCTGCATCTTCTAAATATACATGAAAGAATGAGAGAAAACTAGGGTTGACTCCAAAGGATATGAGAAATGGTGAAAAGACAACTGGAATAACTTCTGACAGTAGAAGAAAGGACTCCTGGCAGTTGCAGACTGACTTCTGTCATGACAGAACTGTCACAAAAGTGCAATCTGCAATCAGTCCCATGCTTTAATAACTACATGAGGTGACTTTTCCCACCAACTACACACATGCATTAATGATTGGAAAATGGTCAAAAAAGGAGATAATTGGCTCATTCTCATCACATGCCAGAATTTTGGGTGATTTCTAAGGTTGACACTTGGCAGCAAGCATTTAGTCACCCATGGACCCCCTTTCCTCTTCCCCTCTGGTGGAATCATAGCCCCTTTGGTGCTCATTACACAACCATTGTTGGACCATTTTATTATTTATGCACATAATATTTACATATATTCTAAATCGGCATAAAAGCCAACCAAATAGTCCAAATAAAATATAAATATCATACATGCCTAGACATTCACTAGTCAAGCATTGGCCTTGAGCTCTGCACTAGCATATTTACATCATTTACATAATTTTGGATAAATAAATTCCCAATCAAAACTAGGGGTATTACAACAAGGTCAAACATGATGAAAACATGCTCATGATTTGATTTGGTTAATATTGATTGCTCGTGGGGAAGCAACAACACTGTAAATATTTTGGGAGAACTCTAGAATATGAACATATCCTTCATCTAAAAATCCTAGGAACAATAATTCTATAAAAAGGCCTCCTTCACATGAGGTTAATTATATTAGATCTTGATCCATGATGTTTGGTTGGACATTGAGGAAGATTTAAGAGAGCGTTATTCTCTTCTTCTCATACAAAGGAATGCTTAATTTGCACCTTTCTTTCTACTTGCCCAATTACTTGTGGAAGTTTGAGAGGAACAATTTAATACCTTTAGACTTTAGAAAGCCTTCATAGTAATGAACCCCAAAGAGAATGGACATGTGACCATGTAAAAATAATAATATATGGATCCATTGTTCTATCTTTTCTACTTGTAATGGAATCTCATTTCTTTCTCCCATTTTTGTTTTAATGTCAGTTTTTGTGCTTTATGTTCATTGAATAATCAAGTAGATCTAGAAGGGTTTTTGATTTGTTTTGTAAGTTAGATCTAGATTTTTTCTATTGTATAGTATGGAAGGTGTTTTTGTTTATTTTGTGTGCATGTTACTTGGAGTTGGGTTCCCTCTTCTTGCTTATCCACTCAAGGTTAAAAGATCCTTCAAGGAGTAAAAGTATACAATTTTTTCTTTTCCCTTCCTCTCTCCAAGCCCTAGCTAGCTTTCTTGATTTCTTAGATTAGTAGCATAAAACTTAATTTCTTGTTTTATATCACTAGCACACCAATATTCTAGTAGGGACTTGGTAGTACACATTGTACGAAAGTCCCAACAAGACACATTTTCAACTTTATGCTTTTAGGGCACACTAAGCACTTGGATTTGGGAATGGGTGATTAAGTGAAAGTGGAAGAGGGAGTAGAAGAAAGGGGCGTGGGAGGGCATGTGTGCTTCTATGTTTCAATTGTTTTTTTTGCATGCACCGATCTAGATGAAGTAGTATTCAATTTTTTGAGAAGGATGGAAGTCAAGGAACTTACATGGATATGGAGTTTGAGGAGGTCTATTGAGGAACTGGGATGCTTACCTTTACTTGTTACCTTGGTGCTTGAGGGAGCATTTATTTTCTGAGACTTATCCTCTGGAGGTTGAGAAGAGATGTGTTTAGTATATTTGGCATTAAAGTTGTGTTGTAGAGCTTCAACTATCCATTTACTTAGAAACCCTTAGCTAACTAGGAGAATTCAAACCTGCATCTCCTTATCAACCCTTAATTAATGAAGTGAATCCAACCCTCCATATTCTTGTTAGCCATTAACTAATAAAGAGATGCCAAATCTTTGACATTGTGTATTTCTAAAATCTTATCCTACACCTATTTGTCATCTGCATTCTCACTCACAACTTCATTTATGGAATAGAGTCTTCCACTACTTAAGGGGTACTTTCCTTGAGGATTTCAAAGCTTGCACTACTACAATACAAGGCTTTGGCATTGTATATTTGCATCATATATGTCCTATTAAAGCTACTTGAGATCAATAAATCATGCCTTGTGATGTTTTAGTGTGTTGAATTTTGCATCATCTTTTTGCAACCACAAACTGTCACTATATTCAACACTCTAATAGGGCTTGAGACACTCTTTGTCATCTTTGCATTACTTTACAATGTACTATTGCATCATTATGCAACACATTTGTGTCAAAATTGGTAATATTGGGATGCCATTTGCATCATATTACTGTGTTTCTTTTGCACCATACTAGAGTCATACTATGTATTTGTGACACCTTGATGTGTCAATTATGTGTCATCTAAGGATTAAATATGTGGGTTTCAACACATGGCTTAGTGGTGTAGGTTGTATTATTAGGTTTAGTGTTTGTGTTGCTTGTTTTATACTTTTTGGGCCATCATGACCATCCCAAATACTCATGTTTATGTAACCAAAATTGCAAAAGTGGTCGCCGAATCACTAAGAGGTGAAATGTCTATGCATATCATATATCATTGGAAATATTTTGGATATCACTAAATGGTTGAAGTGTATATTATGTAAGGTAGAGGTGTTAGGTGATAAGTTTTAATCACTAATAAAAAACCACCTTAGGACAGTCCCAAATAATCATGTTCATGTGCCAAATATTACAAAATATATCTATGGATCAATGAGAGGCGAAACCATGCGTATCATATATCATTGGAAAGTTTCCATAGAATACTAAATGGTGGAAGCATCGGTTATGCATAGTAATTATGTACTTTAATGAGACATTTTAATCCCTAAAAATAGTTTGACACTCGACCATTCCAAATAACCATGTTTATGAACTCAAAATTGCAAACACTATTGGTGCATCACCGAGAGGAAAAAAATGTATTCCATATATTAGTTGAAATATTTAGGAGGGTAATAAATGGTGAAAGTATATATTATATAAAAAAGAGATGTATGGTGATAATTTATAATCATTGATAACAAACCACCTCATGACCACACCAAATAATCATGTTTATGTATTGATATTGAGAAATCTTTTGATGGATCAATGGAAGGTGAAACCATGCATATTATATTGAACCCAAAAGATGTTAGTGAGTAATATTGATGTGGGAAACTGAAAGTTCCTAAGTAAACCTTACCTTTTGACCTCTTGGTTGGTTAACCAAGAATAGGTGGGAATAGAAACCTTGATTTTATAGCCCAGAACATTCCTTAATCTCATCCTTCACGAACATCCGAAGAGATTATTTAAAACATATCAAAAGACACTACAATACTATATATTGACTAGCTCAAAGTTTTCAAGAATGTTAGAATTAAATCATAGGTACGAGAAAATATAACATAACATATTCACGATGAGCATTCTTTCCTTGTTTCTTATGTATATGTGGATATGTCTTTTACAAGAAGAAGAGTACAAAGTACTACATAATCCTATAAGAACTTAAATGTGTACAAAAATGTATGGAAACAAAACATAAATAAGAATATTTTTGTTTTTATATTATTTAAGGAAAAATAAAAAAGACATTAATGAACAAAGATTAAATAAATGCACAGAAACTAGGAACTAATTCTAATAACGAAAAAAATAAGAAATATGAATATGAGAAAAGCAATTTTCTTATTAAATACTTCTTTCATCATGAATACACCAGAATGACTTTCTTAAAACTTTTTCAGACTTCTGTAGAAGTCTAGACCAGAAACATGTCCTTGCATAAATAACTATTGTTTACAAGACCGCTTGATTATAATGTAAATGATAAACAAAAATTATATACTAACAAAGCTATAATAAGTTTCAGTGAATATTTTTTAATATTAGTATTACTCTCTACAACCAAATAACCAATTAGACAAGCTAATGGAAAATAAAACTCTTTTACATCAACAAACAAATAATAAGATACACCTTATGCAGAATAAATCAGAACTTGACCTCCGATCTTGCCATCCAATAAGAACTCCTGCTATCAACATAATTGTCAGAACCTAATATTCTTGTGCAATGACGGGAACAACTTTAAAACCAAGAATCTTGCTTCAAGCATATCATAGCGACTGTAAAATTGGAACCCTTCTTCTTGAGGCTCGATGTCATTAAGTAATTCACTACTAGAATAGTTAGAAACTATTTGTATCCACATTAGGGCAAGATGCTAACTAACTGTCAATACATGGTCGTAAGGACTGGCCACTACACTTTTATGACTTCAAACAAACTTGAGAAAAAACAAAAGAGACACAACTGAAACAAATTTTCACAATGGTCAAAACAAAGTTAAAAAAGGGGCCCCTCCTTATCCATAAGATTCGTCACATTAGGGATGAATCCCAAGGATCTTGATTAAACACCTTGTAACTCCCTTCATTTGTCAACTGTCATGAAACTGCTCTGACCATTCACCATTATTTCAATTTAACAGACCATTAGAATCATCAATATATGTGATACATGTAGCTCAATCATCATCATATATAATGCGACATCATTTTATATGCATAAACAAAATAGTTTTGAATTGTCTTTTCATACAACTGATCAAAATTTAAAGTACCGTCACAACCCAAAATATACACTTTGCATGTTCTTCAAAACCATAAAAACATTCTTTAATCAATCAAAATTGGATGAAGGTCTTCAAAAGAAATCTTTGGTCTTGCAGAGGCCCACTTTGCATTTCCCTAACTATGTCTACTAGATTTGGAAATCGAAGCTTTCATTGTATCCACAATTTCTTTCCCTTTTTCTATGAGAGGCAGTTCATTGGATGGGCGTTGAAGGTCATCAGGATTTTTCACATGGTCTTTAGTTTGGGGGTTTTAAGCTTGTTTCCAGATGATGTAGAGCTGATAGATTGGTGAATAGAGGGATGAAGAATATGAGGTTCCCAACCGGTTCCCTTTCCTTGAGGTGAAGGAGGCTTCTAATCCAAACCACCATTATGAATAGGTGGGTCTTGGAGTGTTTCCATTATGCTAAGATGTGGCTGCAAAACAGGATGTGGGTGCAAGGGATGAGGCTGGTCATGCTGAGGAGGGTATCCAAGTACAAGTGTCTGATGTGGGCTAATTGGGAAAAATCCTCTAAATCTGCATTGAAGTGGACAGAGAATCTTTTTCTCTTCCTCCTTCCTTCTTGCTATGTATGGTGTTCTCTATTACTCTACCTCTTTTGGATCTCCGGGGTCATTCGCCGTGGAAATTCATCTAAACAACAACCATCTTATATTACAAATTGGACTTAACAAATCATTCACATGCTACAAAATATAATAAACCACTTTCAAAAAACTTGAGCAATGAATTGATACCATATACCAACTCTTCTCTCTTTTGTAACTGACGAAGACATTAAATATTTAAATCAAATTGAATTACATAACTAGCAGGTAAATGAACTATGGAGGTTAACAAAGAGGAATAGATTATGGACATGTTGGAGGAGATTAAGTACGCAAACTTTGAGCAGAATATTGGGTTTAAGCACATCACTCAATTTTGATTCCAAGCATGTTATGGAAAGATTTCAATCAATAAATAACTACAACCAAACTTTTCTAATAACTAAGCTAGAGCGTCTTTCCATATATTTTCTGTGTATGGAATAAGTTGAAATAATGAAGTAGATTGACTTTATTATAGCTTAGAAACAAATGATGATGTACAGAGATATGAGACAATGAACTCTTATAAGTTTACTTAGCATATGGTAACAGAGGTGGGTGATGCGTATCGCCTGGAAGGCATCATAAAACAAACAGAGACACATGAATGGACAATACTAGCTTGAGAATATATGGTCAATTGCGAATTGTGCATGAAGTAAGAAAATTTAAGAGCTACAACATGAAAGCCATGATTTTTCTTTCGACTTCAAACTGAAAACAACATACAAAGATAAAGATTAAGATCATGTTATACAAGGTACTCAGGAATGAATGCCGCGAGCTTTTTTTTTTTTTTAAACTCATAATATTATGATAAGATTACATTTTTCAGATGCTTTTTAACATTCCAGCTTTCCAGATTCACGCAATTATCAAGGCTACCATTCCTCTTTGCAGCAAGTAAAAATTTATACAATTTTGAACAGCCCTGGATATTACTTTTTCTCAGACTTTACATCAACTAGCTTATACATTATTCAGAATTGTGTATATAGCCTTTGCTATATCCAACATTTCTTACTATTTTCTTGTAATAAAAAAAGAAAAAATACATGCATTGAACTGTAGTGTCCAAAAGAACTGACCGGATCTGTACAACCAATTAGCATTTCTTTCTGTGACAAAAATACATGCATTGAACTGTATCTGTGCAACCAATCTGTTTTAGTATTGTCTGGATAACTGTCCATTATTTTGCATTATGTGCTATGCATCTTTTTCCAAAGATAGACCTGACGGATAGCTTGTTTGCTTCTATATTGAGTTCTTTGTAAATATGTTTGAAGGAAATTTCTTTGAAATATGTACTAGTTCTTAGTGTTTCCTCCAACCAATTTTGCAAATGAAGGCTCTAGCATTGAGATTCCTCTTTATCCACTTGTTAATTAGTTGTCAATCTCCATAGATAATTAGATTTTTTATTCTATTTTCTTTAGCCAATCTTAAGGTAAGCCATAGTGTCATTAGTTTGAAATAGTTATTAGTCCCAAAACCAATTCCAACCCTAAAGCTAACTTGATGCTCTTCAGCCGCAAGCTTTGTTATATGCATAAGTCAAAGATTATTATAAGGGTTGGTCATGTATATTGTTGAAATAATATGCGCACGGGGTGCTGCGAACAGACTCAAAATTCAAACCCTTTTCAAACATAGTATATAATATGCCCACGAGGTCTCGAAACCTTCATGGTCGCAAAAATTTATAATATAACTTCCCACATGTCATATACCATCCTTGCAAGTACATTAACAAAACAATTTTTTGCCATTAGATTATTCCACAAACTAAAATGAACATTGAAGCCATACGTCAAATACATATAAAAAGCATACCATGACCATTTGCAACCCGACCGTAACTTTCCATAGATTTTCATATAAGAAATCGAAGCTAGATGTCGTTATAGGCATCAACTAGTAGATGGTGAAAGTGTAAATTATGTAAGTATTGACCCTCTTCTTGATTAATGATACAAGAATCACAAAGTGTTATAATTTCATCCATGATTCTGAATTCTTTCAAAATTTTAAAACCAACCCAAGTTTCGATTCCTATCTATGTTTATCTCTTTTTGTTATTTATGTTTATCTCTTTTTGTTCATATGTTACCATGAGGAAATCCTAGGGGTAACCAAGAAATCTTAGGGAGCAACCACTTAGTTGCACTAGAGAAATAAGGTTCATATGTATAAGTGGGTATTGAGTTTGCTGATAGTATATGACGATGGTTACATGATGACAACTTTACATGACTTTCAAATATGTTATGTTGTTATATGATACACAAATTAATTACACATGTATGCTCTAATGCCTGTAGTTTATGATGTTAAGGTATTTTGGCATGAAAGTGGTTTTGTGATAACATCTTTCAGTGGTCATTCTTAGTTCTATCCACCTTGGTTGACATATGGTAGTGGCACATTGATGTAATATATGGTGGAGGATGATGGATGAGGACGATGGTAGTATTTCATGATGTTATGTGGTTGCTTTTTATTCATAATGATATGATGATGTTATGTTACTTATGATGGCATGCAATAGTTAGCATGAAACTACTTGTTGTTCGTGATGATATGGCAATGTTACAATACTTATGATAGCATGTGATATCATGTTATTCCTTGTTATTCATGATGGTACTATATTACTTATGATGGCATGTGGTTTCTAGTTATTCATGAGGATATGATAATGCTATGTTACTTATGATTACATGCGGTGATTAACATGCAGTTCTTTCTATTCATAATATGATGACATTTTGATTAATGCTTTGTTTTATGGTGTGAATAGGAACTAGACATAAAATCTACTCCATGGCCTTGGAGGGTCAATTCATTAAAGACCTCGTGTGAGCCCATACCCATGAAGGAAATATCTCTACAAATTACTTTATGGGTTGGGGACAAATTCAATCACTAACTTTATACCAATGGTTTTTACCTCTCAAGATGTCTTAAGTATGAGAACATGGTTAGAGTTATACTTGTAGATGGAGTTGTGTTGATGGACTTTTGATGCTTGGGGTTTAGTGCCTGATTGGAGTTGTGTAGGGTCTTTGTGGTATATTTCTGAGATGTTTTTGGGTCAACATAGCTACCAAATGCATAGGGGGATATAGTGTCATTTAAATAAGATTCGGGGATAGAGATCATAGGTAATGTCGGAGGGATAGAGAGCCCTGGTGTCAAAGGTTGGGAAGATGGTTGGAGTTAGAATTGCACTCCCCCAAATCTCTTATGATGACCTTCGATGCCTATTGTAGTCACATTAGGATGGGTGAATCACATACTAGTTGCAGTGGAGGGACTTGTGCCATGATGAACGAGACCATTCAAGGGGATCTAGGGGGATAACTTGGTGGTGGTGAATGCTATGAATCACAATGAATGCATAACATTAAGAAAGGAGATGAACCTTGTTACTGGTTTGATTTAATGCATGATTGTGTGTTGAATAGCAAGAATTCATGAACAAAATCAAGAGCATTTAGATGTACAAGGTTCATTATGCTTATTTAGTAGTGCATGTGCGAGATTTACCTATGATGGATACAAGAGTAAATCCGTCATTTGCACAATGGTACTAGTGTATTAGTAGGTGCAATTTGGGTGATGGTTATGCATATCAAGTGAAAATTAGTGCTATGCATAAGAAACTAATAAAAAATAAGTTGTTTATAAATAAAATAATTATAAAAGGTGCACACTTAATGAAGATTAATCAAACTAAAAAAATAAGGATTAGAGTTTAGTTGCATGGGCTTGCATGAGGAGGACAATTAGAGGCATGCATGAGAATAAAATAATGTTTTGTTAAATTGGGTGCATGGGAGTATTAAGGGGAGGTGGTGATTGTTGATTGGTATAGCCTTAATGAGTGAGAGCTCGAAGGTTCTTGGTATTTGATTGAGAGGTTGGATGGTAGGAGATTTTTGTCCCCAAATTTGTTGCCCAACTTTGCTTTCAATATATAGTTGCTTCTTGGTGGGAGATGGTCAATGGTTATCTTCTTCTATAAGTCAATCTCAAGTTGCAACTTTTAGGTATTCTTCGAAGATTTCTCTTGATTCCAAGTAAATTTAGTTATTAAAGTTACTTGTAAATGGATAAATTGATGGATGGACATTGCGTTGGATGTAGTCATTATGTAACTTAGTATAATTTGTTATGTCTATATAGTGCATATGGGTGTAAATGCCTGGTGGATTTCATTTCTAGTTTTAAAATATGTCAATTTCTCCTTTCGATTGGTTCACTAAATCTTAATCCACTTTCAGGTTGCATTCTATCTATTATTATTAAGTGAATAAATTGCATTTCTAAAATCTGAATTATAAATTGGTAATAATGTTGGTTATTACTTCTTGTTAATGTTGTTTGCTCGTTAGTTAGTTAAAATACAATGGTAGGTTTTGCATTTGGTATCAGAGCCACATTTTAACACTAGGCACAGAAGGCTACAAGTGAGCTATGATTTGGTTTGAAATGAAAATCAATTAATATATACCAACTTTACTAAATAAATGGTATTGTACTATATTGCAAATTTATCACATACAACTATTGAAGGATAGAAAAAAGGCACAATTTCTTTGCCTCCCTATTTGTCTATGTGAAGAGAAAACCCAAGGCTATCTAAAGTATGAAGGTGGTTTCATGCACAATGGATTTCAAATCGTATTAGCATGATCCCTTTCATCACAAAGCCCATGTAGAATCTCAATTTTAAATTATCTTCTTTTAAAATCAGTAACATCAAGAATACATATAATATGAAGCACCTTGTCAGTATATGAAATGAACTTGGCTTGATCATAGATATTCGATTCTTCATCTCATTTAATTTCAGATCTCTGCATTATGTATGGATCAATCACTACCAATAGTTGTATTGTATGGGTTTACATTAATAACATACCTTATTGACTGGTTGTAAATCATTTTTGAAATTAATTCTCTTCCCACTCTCAAACTTCAAGCATGGAAAATTATATAAGTACGTAAATGAGAACTAACCATCAGTTTATCTTCAATTGGTTGATTCTATTTTATCTAGAAAGAAACCCAACTTATCAATTAGACATATTTCTCAGTGAGCTGACTTCTTCATTGTGGGAACAAACAAGCCTGAGCCATAACTAGAACGGGAGCAAGTGGCTAGTGCCAGAGCGAGAGTCATAGCTATATCCAGGAGACATAGTTAGAGCCATGTTCAAGATTATCCTTTGGTTTGTGGTAATCCTAAGCCACCATTTAGCAGAAGACATCAACCACTGCTAACCTTTGTTTTGTGGTGATCCTAAACCACCATATAGTAGAATACATTAGCTTATGATAGCTATTGGTTTGTGGTAATCCTAAACCACCATCTAACCCTTGGTTTGTGGTCATCCGAAATCACCATTTAGTAGAATACATAACCTTCTAATATTTATTGGTTTGTGGTCATCCTAAACCATCTAGATATTGGTTTGTGGTCATCCCAAAATCAACAATTCAAAGAGCACTTCAATGCTATTACATCTTCACCAACTTGGAAAATTATCAAATTGGAAATGTTCAACCATTGGCAACTGTCTACTTCCAAATTTAAGTTGTCTTTCAAAAATATTCTTGGACTCACAAACACCCCTTAGGATTAAGTGGGGGAATGTTGGAAACCCAATCCTTAGGGTCATGGTATATTATTGTTACTATTCACAATTGTAATGAGAAATAATATGAAGAGTCATAGGTGAATAGAAATAGTCATACTGAAGTCCAATAGATTTCTTGGAAGATGAAACCAAGGTCATATCTCCTTATATTTATATGTGTATCATATTAATGAAATACATCTCGTGATTATCTTCATTGAAAACTTTCCAACTCAACTAAGATAGGTAGCTAAATCAAATCTAATTCGTTCTTAACATTATGATATGATATCCAAGATGTCATTAAAATTTCCAAACTAAACTTGAATTTATAAATCAATATCCCAAAGCCTAAGCATCTCACAAAGTCCAAGCTTCATAAAGTTGAAACATGACCTCGATCCGATCTTTGTTGACAAAAACCACAATCCATAAGGATTATGAAACCAAAAGCTTCATGTTGCAAGAGAATAAACCAATCTATATAATGAAATAGGTCATGCCCATGAGGATTGAACCCTAGACAACTAGGAAGGGGATCAACCCTTTGCAATACATCAAACTAAACCATTTTTAAAACAAAATGTAAAATTGACACCACGACAAAATATACAAGAAAAAAAAATGCTTCCATGGCTGAGATTAAATATGCCATATTTAGTTTTTGTTACTTTGTAGAAACCTTCTTCCATTCAGTTCTCGCCACAAAATAAATGCTAAAAAGAAATAATCGTTTCAAACACCTTAGAATTATGGAACATATCTTATATTCTTTTTCGTTTGAATCCGACACAAAACAATCTACCAACTTTGTTTTCCTCATAGCCATGATTTAATTTTAATTTAAAATCCACTCAAGGTGGGGACTTTGGATAGTGGTCGGTTTTCCCTTTATATATATATGAATGATAAAAAAAAATTTCACATAATAATACGTTTAAAAATTGTTATAATATAAATTTTTCATTAATATATATGAGCTTTTTAATAAATTTTAACAAACACATAATATAAAGCATTAATATATATGAATGATAAATTGTCATGCTTTTAAATAAATTTTTAACCACACTTTAATTGTCATGCTTTTTGATAACTTTTTAACAACACGATTAAAGTGTTGATAATATAAAGCATTAATATATATGAATGATAAATTGTCATGTTTGAGAGCATTTTAATGAATTTTTGACATAAGAACACAATTAAAGTGTTATAATATAAAGCAATTGTAAAGGCGGGAAGAGATGATTAACAACATATCATGTGGAATCTTTAAAATAAGTCTTCTTTATAAAATAAATTTGAAATCATTAAAACATGCAAAATATTAATCAAGTTTTTTTACTAATTTATTATGAAATGACATAAACATTAAAAAAAAAAATTCTTTGGTATTAAATTTTAATCAAGTTTTCTACTAATTTATTGATGAATAGAAATGTATTAAATTTTAATCAAATTTTCTACTAATTTATTGATGAGATTGAAATTTAAATTTCATGAACATAAACTTAGTATACAATTCTATCAATCAACTAAAAACCAATAAATATTATAGGATGACTATTGATTTTATAGAAGGATAATGCATTCTCTTTACAAAATGAAGATAATGATAAATACCAAAAAAAAATTAACAATTATATGTAGGCATTAATATTATTAAAGCGAATTTTAGGCATGTTTTTATCAACATCAAATTTTGTAAAGTTTAGTTATACATTTTCATAGATATTTAATTTTTACTTAGAAAAGAATTGCATGTTTAAGTCAAAAATATAATGTAATAAAAATTTAATAAACTAAAACTTAATTAAAACTTATATGTTTATTACTATTAATATAAAATATTTTAAGTAGAAGTAACAAATACTATGTATGATTAATATATACAATATTGCATTTTTTAAATTTAATGAATAATATGGTCTTGGAATCAAGTATAATAAAGGATTATTATTTTGCGATGATGTTTACAACATGGGTATTCATAATTGAGCATCTAAGACTTATTAGATAGCTCAAATTCATTTTAACTTTAGACTTGTTAAATGCACTTTTACTTGTGTGTTGTGGTGAAAAAAACTTAATATGAAACAATCATTATGCTTACCTTGTAAACAAGGTGTCGAAGATGGAAGAGACTTTCCACTTATGCCATATTATCATTTATTAAATGACCAATTACAACTACTAAATCAGATTTGGGAAACCCAAACTCACATCATCCCACTTTAATTATTAGCCTCAACAAACGCATGATGTGAAATGGTGTCTAAATGAATAATCAATCAAGTTAATAACAACATTATCTTGGATATGAGTAAGCCTCATAGAAACTGATAGGGGGGATCTCAATTTATTAACATTATTATCCTGAGTATGAGTAAGCCTAACATGAACTAATATATTTAAGAAAAATGATAAGAGGGAATTTTATATTATTTGTGTTATGCACTAAATCATTGATGACTTAGATGGGGAATTTCATTTTCTAAAGAGCTAATTGTATGACTCAAAGGTTGTTGATATAGAAGTGATTATGCCCCCTAAGCATTGAAGGAAACCCAAGGCCGCTTCAGAAATTGCGACCTTGGCATAACAATGCATATTGCATTCTCTTGAAGAAATGACCAATATATTCAAGGATTGGGTTGCAAGCTATAGAGCCAAAACTATAAGGTAAACCACAATTGGGATTAGGACCAAGAAAGGGATCTTGAGCAAAAGAAAAAGTAGGAACACGATCCTCTCTCTAATACTAAAGAGAGAAAATATCCATTGGACATTATGAAAGAAGTGCACAAGTCCAAGTTGCCATAATTTACAAGGTAGTTTGGAGGAAACAAAGTGACAACTTTGGTGGTAGGTGTGACTCAAAGGCCACTTATTTTTAATGCGTACAAATCCATTGAGAAATCCTAAATGACAAAGAGTCTCCTTAAATGGGATGCCCTGTTATAGTAGGTTAATGAAGAAGCCAAGCTACATATCACTCCATTGCAAGTGACTTGGGAATTATTTGAGGAGAGATTCAAGGATAGGATTATATCATAGGAATACAAACACTAACGCATATATGCATCTAATGCAACAATGAATACGGGTAGAGTAATGGATGTTTATGAAGCAGAATTTATGGCATTGATTAATAATGTGGATTACATGGTAGATAACATGAGGCAAGTGTAAAGGTTCCTTCATGGCCTTTACACCTTGGTTCAAGATTAGGTTAGAATGTGGAAACCTACTACCATGGTAGACATAGTGAGCTCAACCAAGTAAGCCCAAAGGATAATTGATATGGGGGATGGATATTCAAGGAAGAGTTCCATTCCATTCAAATAACATTTAAGTGGAAGATCTATCAAAATTGAGGGATGTAGATTTGGATCCCATGAAAGTTGGGATAATTGAACTAGGGTTTCTAATGTAGCATGGGTGGTGGCCCCCCTAGGATAGAGGAACTAGTCTCACTCTCGTGATACTAGAGGGTGAGGCATGGATATAATCTCATGGATAGGGTCAAGAAGATAGGTAGAGGCAATAAGGGTGCTAGAAATGGGGATCCCCATTTTAAAAATATTTTTCCGAAGTAACAAGTCTAGTTTACTCAGTGAGAAGGGAAAGCCAAGGGGTATCATTCTTAGGTCAAACATTAGATTCACATGATAGTAATTAACCACTAGGATGAACATCGTGCCACAATTTTAGAATCTACTAGTATGATTAAAAATACTCCTCTCTTTATTTTAAATTAATCTCGGTGCTACTTATAGTTTTATTTTCCCTTTTGTGTTAATTAGATGTGAGTTGAAAACGTAGGGTCATAATGATTTTAAATTGGTAGAAATGGCCTATGATGTAAAGAAATTAGTAGGTCCCTTGGTTAGGAACTATATTGTCAAACTTGGGAGTTGTTTCACAAAAATGAATTTGTATAACATGACATTAGGATCCTATGATCTAATAATAGGAATGGATTGGATTGAATCCACAAGATTTGGTATGTTTCTATAAAAGAGGTTTCTTTTCCAAAATGATATGGGAGAACCTACAGTGATTGAGTGTGTAAAGTGAGAGGTTTCATTACACTTCATCTCAACATTGGAAG
Organism: Larix kaempferi; assembly: GCA_027924585.1. Taxonomy (NCBI): domain Eukaryota; kingdom Viridiplantae; phylum Streptophyta; class Pinopsida; order Pinales; family Pinaceae; genus Larix; species Larix kaempferi. The sequence goes on along the minus strand of BSBM01000444.1, from coordinate 12,141,916 downwards.
TTAAGAAATGCATGAGGAAGGGAGGTATGATCTTTTCGCATGGTTAAAGGAGCAACCTTTCTACACAATTGCATATGATATTATTTGAGTGTAAGGATGCATTTGAACCATAGTTTCCAATGTTGCTTCTAGTCGAAAATTTTGACTTCTTCATTCCTTTGAAACCAAGGGCATAATCCATATCCAAAAAAACCTTATTGTATTCATGTTCCAAAAATTAATGAGTTGAGTTTGCAATTTAAGGAGTTTATTTACTAAGGGTTTATCAAACCCCATGTATTTTCATAGGGAGCACCAACAATATCCATGAAAATGAAAGATGGTACCCTTAGTATTTTCATTGACTACTATGAATTAAACAAGGAAACCGTTAGAAACTGATATACAATGCATCATATCATACAACCCATTCGATCAATGAAGGGGAGTTGTAGTGTTCTCCAATATTCACTTGTGATATGGGTTACACTAGTTAATAATTACAGATGAATCTATACCTAAAACTTTATTTAGAATAAGGTTTAATCATGCCAACTTTATCATGGTACCATTTGGATTGACAAATTCCCTTGCAACATTCATGGCGTTGATGAATAGCGTGTTCTAAAAATATTTGAACCGTTTTGTACAATATTTTTAGAAGATGTTCTTAGTTATTCACGGAATGAGTGAGAGCACCAAGAACACTTGAGGATGGTACTTATATTCCTTAGAGAAAATAAGTTGTATGGGAAGTTGTCTAAATGTTCCTTATTTAAGAAATAAATTCAATATCTAGGGCACATAATCAATGGATATGGCATTGCAGTAGACCCTAGTAAAATCAAGGCCACAATGAATCGGCTAGTACTTAGGAGCTAACAAGATACACAATTTATGGGGTTGGTAGGATGCTACAGAAGATCCATGGAAGGGTTCTCTTGAATGAAAAATACTATCACGTCCCTACAAAACAAAGGATTTAAATTTGAATGGATATTTTATTTTGAAGAATCATTTGCAGAGTTGAACAATAATTAACAAGTGCACTAACCCTTGGAGTTCCAAATATGGAAAAGCATTTTCACATATGTATGGAGGATTTTAGAGAAGGCCTGGAACAATTTTGATGTAGGAGAAAGGACTTATAACTTATGCCACATGCAAGCATAGGGACCATGAAATCAATTATTTCACTCAAGACTTAGAATTGGATGTGGTGGTGATGGCCCTAAAGCTGTGGTGACATTATATATTGGGGTGAAATTTTGAATTGAAAACAAATCACAAGAGCCTTTAGTAAACTTTTACCTAGTAGAATTGTTATCACACAAATTATTGTTTCCCCTATTGGATGATCCTATTCAGGATGGTAGAGGAGCCAGACAACCAAAGAGGTGACCTAAGAGGGTCTCGATCCCCGAATGGATCAGTTGTCAGGCTAGTAGAGACACTCCTCAATTTATGCCACCAAAACCTAAGGTAGCAAAGGGGGAGACCCTAATATAACCTAAAAGGAAAGATCTAAGATCAATCTGTTGGAATCGATTTAATACTGAGAGGGGGGGTGAATCAGTATTAGCATAGTTATGAGCATATTTTTACTTCTTTAACAGATTTTCCTTAACTTAATCATTCACATAAGCACCAAGAACATGACACACATGATTTTTACGTGGAAACCTAAACGAGAGAAAACCACAGAATTCTCTTTTGTAATGAAAAGATTACATTCAAGGAAGCACCGACTTCTTGTGTTTACCAGAACCAAATGGAAGGAGGCACTGACCCCTTGGTTTTATAGGCATTGACCTGAAGTAAGCACCAACTCCCTGTGTTCTCCAGCACCAACTGGAAGGAGGCTACACCCCCCTTCTCCTTGCCCCGTCCTTCCACCTAGATGAACAATAAGATGTTGTCTTACTAAACTTCAAACTCACACACACTTCTGATCTTTTTCTATTAGTTGTGCTTTACTCTACCTTCGTATGCGGATGATTCTCTATCACTGTGCTGCAAACATCACTTGACTTCTCATTCCACTCAATTCTGTACTTCTGTTGATGACTTGCTTCATGTACTATGTGATTCTGATCTTGCAGTTTGCGCCAGGGTTCACTCTTCTTTCTGCTACCACGCAAGTGCACTCACCAACAAATATTGTGCCTTCAATTGATAGTTTGTTGTTCTGAGATTATGCACTAGCATTAGATGGAAATGTGCACTTACTTGGATGTACCCATTCTGTTTAAGTGCCATAGTCTTTTAGACAATATGTGACCTACTATGCCTCAAGTGATTCGTCCTTTCGATTTAACGCACTTGTCTCAGATCATCCTCATCATGAGATGCATACTGGATTATGTTGTTATTTTGTCATCATGCATCTGATGGAATTCGTTACTTTGCACACTTCATTTCAACCTTCGTGCATCATCCAAACTTTTGTGCATATTCTGATATACTTCAGTTCTATCTCTGCACTTCTGTCTTACAACATATGTGACTCTTTGCATTCTCTATGCGATACTGTCAATCAGTCCTCATGCACTTGCTCATACTTTGGTGATTATGCCTTTTACTATTTGTGCAACCGTCACAGATCTACAACATCATTATGTGCACCATCAATATTTCATTATGTTGCATATGCACACTCGACTCCTCGCTAGATCATGTTGTTCCGTCCTCAATCCCTTGATGCCACGAATATAAATCTGTATTTTCTACTTGAATCTCTACAATCTCAAATCAATCTTATTACAAATCTCCAACTTGTATCTCTATTTATACATGTCCTGCATGGATTGTATGTCCACAAGTTGGTTGTGGAATTCCTTCCTCCTTGCTTCACAGATTGTGTTGTTTCCACATGTCATTTTATGCATTGTTGATGTGTCATCCTTTGTGAGTATTTCGCATCCATGGTCCAAGACTTAGTGGGAATTACACCTTAGTGATGTAGTCTTGTGTTCTCCGATGTACCATTGTTTTGCGGTATGTGCACATACTTGATTTTCAACATGGTGGGACTTTTACCCTTGTGGTACCATCACTTGTGGGACTTCTGCACCTATTGTGTCTTCAGTTATGGAATTTGCGCATACACTAACTTCAACCACTACACCCTTCTTGGAACTTCTACGCGCTCCAATAACTAAAAGCATCTTCCGATTGGTGAGACTTGTGCGCTTTTAGGATTGTTCAACCATAAGATATTTCTTGTTGCTTGCGCAATCCTTCTATTTGAAAATATAATGTTTAGGATTGATTGTGCATTACAAAATATTCTCTTGTCATGCTTGCACACTTGTGCCTTTGCTTAACGAACTCCTTGGCTACTTGTTCACATTGCACCTTTGTCCAACCAATTCTTTGACTGCTACCTTGAGAGAGTATGACTTGGTGGTCTTGATATCTCCGCAAGTACCACATGTAGTAGGATACATTACTTATGCACTTCTTTGAATTGGATCTGCGAGATGTAGCTTCATTATGTACTTCTTCATACTGTACATGCATGTTGTATCCTTGGACACACATCTTTAGACTAGATGCAACTTCTAGATATACTTCTTCAGACTGACATCCATATCTTTCACCATATTGTGCATACACTTATTCAAATTGGCATCCATATCTTTCACCATCTTGCGCATATACTTATTCAAAGTGGCTTCCATATACTTCTTCAAACTACTGTAGGAATATTGTATCCACTTTGACATCAGTTGACCTCCATGACTCAAACTGAATCAATTGACATCCTCTTTGACATTAGTTGACATCAATTACAACCAAAGTTTAACAATCCCCCCCTTTGGCATTGATGTCAACACCTTATGAAGCTATGTATAATATTCTTGAACCGCATGCTTCATATGTACTTATCACAGTGCTTCCCTTGTGTATATGCTTCCCCTGATTTCTTTGATATTTTGACTTATTGCATTCTGCTATCAATACCTCTTCTTCTTTTTGTTTCTTCTACACAGACCGCATGTATAATCTACTTCACGCTCTTTCACGCCTGTTGTATCTTTATGTTGTCTCTTCAATAATCTGCTTCACGCTCTTTCACGTCTATTGAATCTTTATGTTGTATCTACATCTGCTACATATTTATGTTGTCTTTTCAATAATCTGCTTTGAACTCATGCTTTTATTCATGTTGATTCTTTTTGGCTGCATTCAATTTCATGTTACGTGTGCAATCAATGTACAATCAGCGTCATGCTTTTCTCCCCTTTTGACATCAATGGAAAAGAGGTGCCATTACTTGCGCAATGTAGGTCCGTCTTTCATTTTATTTTGTGTAGGCTTCTACCTCAACCGTTTTCAGGGATGATTCCCCCTGTCTTCATGCTTTATTGTTCTTTTTTTGATATCCTGCAATTCTACATATTGCTTTCATAATTATCTTTGATTACTTTCTTTATACATATGTTACATAACTCCTTCATCTTGATCTCTTGTTCCTGTCACAACATTTCATCATTCTTTGCACAATGATTCATGCAAACATCCTTTTGTCCCAACTGTGCAGTGCCAAAACTTTCATGGTTTCATGCCTCTTTATTTGGGTTCTCATTGTGTTGCGGATTGAGAACCACACCTAGTTTTTCCCAAATATATTCAAATGTACTTCATGGAAGAGGTTTCGTAAATATATATGCAATTTGTTCCTTAGTTTCAACATATTCTAGTTTGATAACATTATCAGCAACTTGCTTTCTCACAAAGTGATACTTGATGGGAGTGTGCTTAGTTTTGTAGTGCATAACAGGATTTTTGGAGACTGAATGCTCTTGTGTTGTCGCAGAGAATATGTATTGGCTGATTTATATTTACTTGCAAATACTTCAAGGTTTTTTTCATCCATAAAACTTGTGAGCAAAAGGAATCCGCTGCAATATATTTAGCTTTTGCTGTGGATAATGCGACTGATGGCTATTTTTTTGCTGATCTACGATACAAGACAATTTCCTAAGAAAAATGTAGCTCCACTAGTACTTCTTCTATCATCTATACTTCCTACCCAATCTGCATCAGTGTATGCTAGTAAGTCTAGTTTTTTGCTTCATGGATACCATAAGCCAAGGTTCATGGTCCCTTTCAAATACCTAAAAAATTCTCTTGACTGCTTGAACATGTGTTTCCTTAGGTGATGCCTGAAATCTTGCGACAAGTCCAACAACTTGCATGATATTTGGTCTTGAGGCAGTTGCATATAGTAGGATGTCAATCATGGATCCGTAAATCCTCTCATTAATTTCCTTAGCCTCATCTTCTTTACTCAACTTGCACCCTCTAACCATGGGTGTACAAACTAACTTACAATATTCCATGTTGAATTTCTTTAGCATCTTCTTTACATACTTAGATTGGGAGATAAAAATGCCATCATTTAATTTAGAAATCTGTAATCCAAGGAAAAAGGATAATTCCTAAGCATGGACATTTCAAATTCTTTTTGCATATCTTTGGAAAATTGCTGACTCATTATGTCATCATTGCTTCCAAAAATGATGTCATCAACATACACTTCCACAACTATCATTTTCTCATTTTCAATATTTATATGAAGGTATGATTGCCTACACCGCCCCTTATAAAACCGTGTTGTTGCAGATATTTGTACAACCTTGAATACCATGCCCTAGGATCCTATTTAAGTCCATACAAATATTTTTTGCAATTTGCAAACATAATCTTTTTTTCCTGAAAGTGAAAAACCATCTAGTTGTTCAATATATACTTCTTCTTCAAGATATCCATTTAGAAATGTTGATTTTACATCCATCTGATATACTTTAACATTTTTTGCACATGAATAGTCCAGGAATAGCCTGATTGCCTCCATTTGCGCCATAGGGGAAAACATTTCTTCGAAGTCTACTCCTTCAATCTGTTCGTATCCTTTGCACACACCAATATTTCCTTATTTATGACAACTTGCCTTTCCTCATTTAGTTTGTTCCTGAATACCCACTTTGTTCCAATAAGATTCTTATTCTCAGGTATTGGAACAAGTTCCCAGGTTTCGTTCTTTTCAATTTGATATAACTCTCCATTCATGGCCTTCATCCGACCTTCATCAGCTCTGGCTTCTTCAACTCCTTCTGATTCTATTTGCGACAACAATGAAAAATGTACTTCCTCAGTTAGATTTCTTAGACTTCTTCTGGTTCTTACACCAACATCTTTGTCTATGATGATCAAGTTTTCTGAATGATTCTTTTGGACATATCTAGAAGGGGCCTTTGTATCTTGTCTTCCTTCTTCTAATCCGCGCTGATATATCTCCTTGCGTGGAACTTTTGTTTCTTGATTTTCTGATAGCTCTTCATATGGATGTTCCAGCATGGGTAAATCATCATATTCTTCTATTCTCCTATGAGTCAATACTTCATCAACTCTTACTTCTGGACTTTCAACCATCCTTATGAGTTGCAAATTATATCACTTGTAGGATTTTCTTCTAGAGGAATAACCAAGGAAAATCCCTTCATCTAATCCGGAATCAAATTTTCCAAGATTTTCATCATTTCTTTTGATGTACCATTTGCTTCCGAATATTCTAAAATGCTTTATTGTAGCCGGTCTTCCTTTCCAAAGTTCATACGATGTTGAACAATTGTTTGTTCGGATCAGACATATGTTGAGAATGTTGACAACTGTATGAATGGCATGTGTCCAAAAAATATCTAATGGATTTGATTCATTCAAAAATGTCTTGGCCATTTCTTGAATAGTTCTATTTTTACTTTCTGCCACCCCATTTTGCTGTGGAGGTCTGGCTGCTGAAAACTATCTTCTAATTCCATGTTTGTCACAGTAGTTGTCAAACTTGTTTGAAGTATATTCCCCTCCATTGTCAAATATCAAACACTTTATTCTTAAATCGGTTTTATTTTCAACCACTTCTTTAAAAGTTTTGAAACATTAGAACGCTTTTTTTTTTCCTTAAGAAAGAACACCCACGTCATTCGGGTGTAATCATCAATGAACAAAAGAAAGTAAGACTCACCATTCATTCCTCTGGTTCTCATTGGATCGCAAAGATTTGAATGAACCATTTCCAAGGGTTTTGAAGTAGTGTACTCTTTTGTTTTGAACTCAATTCTTGCATGTTTCCCATGTATGCAATGTTTTCAAAATGAGTTTGATGGCTTAGTAATTCTTGGAATGTCCCTCACTGCTTGTTTTCTGCTAATTCTGACAAGATTGTCGAAATTGATGTGTCCTAATATTCTATGCCAGAGACAACTTTTATCAGTTTTTCCCATGTAGCATTTCTCTTCCTTTTCCTCATCCAAAATATAGACATTGTTAGGAGTCCTGGAGGCCATTGCTACTATTCTTCCTGTATCCTTGTCTTTGATTTTGCATTTTTCTGAGTTGAAGGTGAGAGTGTGTCCTTGGTCGCACATCTAGCTGACACTCAGAAGACTGCGTTTCATATTTTCAACCAATAAGATATTTTCTGCCTTGGTCCTTTTGGTTCCTACGCTTTCCAAGCCCTTACCTAATATTTTGGCCAAGTCATTATCCCCAAAGTAAACGTTTCCTCCCTTATCTTCTCTAAACTTCAAAAATGTGTTTTTATCTCCTGTCATATGCTTGGAACACATGTTGTCTATGTACCATTTCCCTCTTTTACTTTGTGCATGTAAGGCTAAGTTGCAGGCTTCCTGATGGACTTGATCCTTCTGACCTTCAGTTGTTTCAATGGACTGCGCAGGTTGCTGTTGATTTTTGCAGTTATGATTTTCATGACCATGATTGTAACACTTACTGCATTCATTGTCTAAGATCAAAACATTGAAGGGATTGGGATCTTCTTTTGATATTTCAGTTGGTTTTCTCGGGTTTCTCTGTTTGGGATTTATCTAATTGCACAAACCATTCTTCCTAGCGTATGCTAGCGCACGAGCTCTGCAATTTATTGCTTTATGACCAAAGTTGTGACAGTAATAGCAATTTCCAAAGAAAATCTTTTGGTACTTGATAGGATAGACTCTCAAGAGATGTGTATGCTCGTTTTTCGGATGACTTGGATTTGTGTGCTCTTCTTCAAACTTTTGAACTATCCTTGAGAGTGTAGTCTTGAGCGTGTCTACATAACTTTTAATGGAATATGATTCTTCATTAATGTTGTGTTTTCATTTTTGTTCATTTTCTAGCTGAAAGCATACCTTTTGGAGTTCATTTCTCAGAGAGATAATTTCAGCTTCTAGAATTTTGCACTTGTCTTCTTTCAATTTCAACTGTCTGGTGGTATATTCCTCCAATATTATAAGTGCTTCTTGCAGGAGCTTACTTTTCTTTCTTAACTTATTTAATTCGTCTAGTGCACTGATCAATTCCCCTTCAAAGTCGACTTCATCCATCTGTTCATATTTTGAATCCATGTCTGTTGAGTTCTGCGCATGGATCTGTCTTGCACATGGATCTGTATTCCAAATGTTAATATGTTACTGAAGAAACGTGCTCTGATACCAATTGTTGGAATTGATTTAATACCGAGAGGGGGGGGGTGAATCAGTATTAACACAGTTATGAACAGATTTTTACTTCTTTAACATATTTTCCTTAACTTCATCATATATCTTCAATTATGCATCCATCATTCACATAAGCACCAAAACACAGGACACACATAATTTTTACGTGGAAACCCAAATGGGAGAAAACCACAGAATGCTCTTTTGTAATGAAAATATTACATTCAAGGAAGCACCGACTTCCTGTACTATTTACCAACACCAACTAGAAGGAGGCACTGACCCCTTGGTTTTATAGGCACCGACCTGAAGGAAGCACTAACTCCCTATGTTCTCAACCACCAACTGAAAGGATGCTACAACCCCCTGATACTTGCCCCGTCCTGCCACCCATATGAACAATAAGATTTTGTCTTATTGAACTTCGAACTCATGCACACTTATGATCTTCTGCTATTAGTTCTGTTGTGCACTACCTTCATATGCAGATAATTCTATGTCACTGTGTTGCATACATCACTTGACTTCTCATTCCACTCAATTCTTTACTTATGTTGATGACTTAATTCATGTAATGTGTGCTTATGATCCTACAGTTTATGCTAGGGTTCACTCTGTCTTTCTGCTACTGCGAAACTGCACTCACCAACTAATATTGTGCCTTCGATTGATAGTTTGTTGTTCTGATATTATGCACCTGTATTAGATGGAACTATGCACTTACTTGGATGTGTCCCTTATGTTTAAGTGCCACAATATTTTAGACAATATGCAACCTACCGTTCCTCAAGTGATTCGTCCTTTTCTGTTTAACGCACTTGTCTCACATCATCCTCATCATGATGTGCATACTGGATTCTGTTGTTGTTCTGTCATCACGCATCTGATGGACTTCTCTACTTTGCACACTTAACTTCAACCTTCGTGCATCAACCAAACTTCTGTACATCTTCTGATATACTTCAGTTCTATCTCTGCGCTTTTATCTTACAACATCTGTGACTATCTGTGTGCTCTCTGTGATACTGTCAATAATTCCTCACGCACTTTCACATAATTTTGTGATTTTTTCTTTCAGTATTTGCGCAACGGTCATACATCTACAACATCATTCTACGCACCATCGGTATTTCATTCTGTTGCATGTGTGCACTTGGATCCTCGCTAGATCATGTTGTTTTGTCCTCGAGCCCTTGATGCCCCAAATATAAATATGTATCTTCCACTTGAAGCTCTACAATCTCACCATCAAGATTACTACAAATCTCCAACTTGTATCTCTATTTATACATGTCCTGCATGGATTGTATGTCCACAAGTTGGTTGTGGCATTCCTTCTTCCTTGCTTCATGGATTTTTCTTTTGCCACATGCCATCTTCTGTGTTGTTGATGTGTCATCCTTTGTGAGTCTTGCACATACATGGTCCATGACTTAGTGGGACTTACACCTTAGCGATGTAGTCATGCACTCTTCGATGTACCATTGTTTTGTGGTATGTGTGCATACTTGATTTTTGACTTGGTGGGACTTTAACCCTTGCAGTACCATCACTTGTGGGACTTGCACACTTGTTTTGTTGCCGGCTGTGGAATTTGCGCATACACTAACTTCAACCACTGTACCCTTCTTGGAACTTGTGCATGCTCCAATAACTGAAAGCATCTTCTGATTGGTGAGACTTGCGCGCTTTCGAGACTGTTCAACCATAATCTATTTCTTGCTGCTTACACACTCCCAATCTTTGACCATACAATGCTTAGGCTTGCTTGTGTATTCCATAATATTCTCTTATCATGCTTGCACACTTATGCCTTTTCTTAACCAACTCCTTGGCTGCTTGTGCACATTGTACCTATGTCCAACCAATTCTTTGATTGTTACCTTGAGAGAGTATGACTTGGTGGTCTTGATATCTGTGCAGGTAACACATGTAGTAGGATACATTAATTATGTACTTCTTTGAACTGGATCTGCATGCTGTACCTTCCTTATGTACTTATTCATACTGGACATGCATCATGTATCCTTAGACACACATCTTCAGACTAGATGCAACTTTTAGATATACTTCTTCAGACTGACATCCATATATTTCACCATCTTGCGCATACACTTATTCAAGCTGGAATCCATATCTTTCACCATCTTGCGCATATACTTATTCAAAGTGGCTTCCATATACTTCTTCAAACTGTTGTAGGAATATTGTATCCACTTTGACATCAGTTGACATCAATGTCTCAAACTAAATCAATTGACATCCTCTTTGACATTAGTTGAAATCAATGACAACCAAAGTTCAACGCAATCACCAGATCAAGATATGTAGATAGAGTACGTAAGGTGATCAACTAATGAAACCATAGTTATGATGGATAAAGCCACTATAGAGGTTATCTTCAAGTTGAGAGGATTAAGATGAGTTAATTACTAACCCTATATGCTTAATTTAGTGACTTAGGAGTTTAATGAAATATCTAGGATCCAGGTTTTAGACTAAATGATCAATTCTAGTACCCTGTGGGATTGAAGGCAGAAATTGGTTTGGTGTCCAAAGTAGTATATTGGAGAGGAATTTAGGCCTTCCAACACCTTGATGAGATGGCTTGAGGATAGATCTAACAATATCAATGCACAAAAGCAACACCCAGATCACAGATCAACATAAAGATGAGAAAAACCAAGGAGGGATAATGTGTTGGAGATCAGTTCCTTCCATATCGAGAAAATGGATTCCTCCAAGGGTGAATCCCTTGAGAGCCCTCTTTGGGATAAGGCTAAATGTAAATACCCAGAAAGGATTTTCCATGAAATTAATTTGTGTGACCCCAAGAATTTTTATAAGTTTTAAAGCTAGGTTTTGAAAGTATATATAAGCTAAGACTAATGGATAGATAAATAAAATAGAATCTAAACACTTGAAATCACTTATTTGGTGTTTGTATATTATTTTTGCATGGTGAAGACTAACCCCAACAAGATCAAGTGAATATTTTGTGTACGCACGTCCAAGTAAAACGCCTAAGTAGTCAAGTGTGTCCCTCCTTTCTTGCACCACCGAGGAAGATTCAATCAATAATGAAAAAAGAATGGATGTTACACAATGAGAGACAAATAATAAGAGAATAAATGGTCATAATACAAAGATGCTCTCTGTTTGAACCAATATCCGAGAGAGAGAAGCAAGGTGATTTCCCTCTACAAGTGCGCCCCTCTTCAAATCGGCCTCCTTGTTGCAATAAAAAATATGGATCCAAAAGATACAAGAGATACCACAAAGATATTTCAATGCAAGAGAAAGCTATTATTCAGTCACCACATCTCACATTCATCCATAAGAACACAAATATTTGATCACAAAATATTTTCTTTATTCTAGAAATCCAGAGCCAAAAGTCCATTTACAATGAGGGGGTCCTCTCTCTTAAATAGATCCAAGAGAGACCAAAACCCTAACCACTTTTTGAATGAGTGGTTGATATTAAAAGATACATTGAAGATTATTAACAGTGGAGATATTTTTATTTTTTACATACATGGATCAATGCTCAAGCCATAAAGGGGGGCACACTTTTTTCCCAATGATGCCTTAGGAAAGGAAAACATATCATATCAACATGATATAACATGGGGAAACATCATAAGGGGGTCAGTAGGGGCTCAATTCACCCTAGGTGCCCACCTTTTACAAAGATATAACATAATGACATTATATCCATAAATGATCAACCATCAAGTGTGCCCCATGAAGGAAGATGTCCTCCCTAGGACCATGATAGCATTGTGTGAATTCTTTCCTAGATGAAGATAATCTGTGGAATATGAAATTAGAGCCATATATCATCATAATCAACTATCCTCAAGTCAATTCCTCACCTACATTAGCCAAATCAATTTTCCTAGTGAAGCCATGGTCATTTTTTATGAATAAAAACTATCGGTTGATCATGCTGGAGAATAAAAATAATCATTAGGTCCATTTCCTTTACCAAAAATAAACATCGGAGTGTACCATGTGAGTTAGAGACATCAAATCCATCTATAGTGACTACAAATACTCCATATGTCCATCAAAATATGCATTTGAATCCCAACACCACATCCAATATATAGAATATGACCATAAAAAAAAACACTGTAACTGCTGCACAATGGAAAAAAATCAAAATATGAGCATGGAAATGGTGTATTGGATACATCTGGAGGATAAGTATGCAATCTCAAACAATGCTGTCACTGCCTCGAGAAACGTGTTGACCAAGTCAAACTAGATTTGACCAAGTAAAAGTACTCAAACAGAAGGTAGAGAAATAATCTGGATGGTCCTGCATGCATAATAGATGAATAATGATCAGTTTATGTTAATAAATAGAATAAAACATGAAATACATAATAGTGGAAACATAATCAAATAATAATATAGCTATGTGAGATAAACTATCAAGTCTTTCATGAATCCCCCTACATATGCTCACTCACAAACTTAAACAAACTGCTAGGATGGGTGAGGTGTAAAGACAAGGCTAGGATAATGGGAAAGGACTTGATATATTCAGTACTGTGATCTCTTGGACATGAGGGAAAAGGACAAACCAGTTAAACTTATGTTGGATGGAAGACACTAGGGAATGGAGGTGCCTCACAAATGGGTAGAATGCTTGGAAGGCTTCCCGTAGACTCTAAACAAGCATCCTTTATTGAATTTGATTTATTGCTAGATTTTGCACAGTTAAGATTTAACACTTGACATTTATCATTTTGATCTATCTTTCACTAGCCATCCTCTAAGAGCAAGTACCCTGAATAGCCTTGCGGGCATCAGATAATGACTCGGTCTTACCACCATTGTTCTCCATCATCCATAGGTGCGGTGGAGTTACCACCTTGTTTCCATATAGGGTAAAATGACCTTACATCATACAAGGGATGAGTGCTTGTCCATTGGCCATTGAATAGCTACATATGAATTTTTATTTATTTAGTGTTTAGCAACAGTGTTTGTAGATCACTTTTTGGATCCATTTAGATATAACATTTATGCGTTCCGTTGCTTTTTATAGAAGTAGGTGTTTTCGAGGACTAAAGGAGAAAATTCCGGTGACACTAATCACACAACCGATCCACTTGACATCATACAAGTAGACTAGAAGGGACCAGGCCACACACTCCAGATCCAAGACACAAAGTAAACCTGGAGTCTATCCAACACAGAGACCTAAGTGGGGGGAGTCCTCGATCTCACTAGTCAAAGTACAAGTTGGGATCAAACTAGATAATGGAAGAGATAGATGAATGGAGAAAGGTGAAAAGGTGATGCCATCAAATCCAAAGTAGTACTAAGTCTGTGTAAGGTAGGAGATACTAGCACGCATATGTAATGGCCTTACACTAGGGACTCTCTAACAACTCACGACACATGTTTCAAACCATGAAGCTCAGAATGCCACTATTAGTAAAACATGCATAGTCACAGTAACTAAAATAAACTATAGAGCAACTAGAACATCCAAATGCTATATAATCATCTCAATGGGGTCATGCAGGATCAATCATGACAAGGGAGAAAACTGTTGCTGTTGGCTCAAAATTAACAGCATCACCGCTGAAAAATATGCTCATCTCAACCACAGGACTGGATCATGGCTGTGAAAAAGCCAATATGCATCATAGTAGCCCATCTATAATGTATGTGATAACAAGAACCTTAATGTTGACAATGATATTGGACTGAGTTGTTTAATGAGTATGATTTCAAAATATACTTTATCAAGGGTAAGGAGAATATGACCATTGATGCTTTGAGTAGAGGGTCTATGATCACTTATGACTATCATTAAAAGTGGACTTGAGAGAATAGATTTTAAGCCACCTTGCTAAGGATAGCTGGTACCAATAAGTAAAAACAACCTTGCAAAGAAGAGTGCTAGTGAGATCTATATTTAAAGGTTACTCGTTTACAATTTGAGGGCATGATGCATGTTCTAGAGAATGGTGATATTTGAAGACTAGTGATGGAAGAATCTCATCGATCTCCCTGTTCTACACAACCTAAAGTAAAGAAAATGCATGTAGATTTGAAAACATGTTTTTCTAGGTAGGGATGAAACAAGCCTGAATTACAATTTGTGGCTTGGTGTCTTGAATGTCGGTAATTTAAGGCAGAACACCATCACGATGTAAGTCTTCTATAACCTCATGGTATACCAAAAACTAAATGGGAGGATATATCAATGGATTTTGTGGGTATATTACTTATGACTCCCAAAATGCATAATTGTATCATTGTGATAATTGACAAGCTAATCAAGAGTGCTCACGTTATCCTAGTTAGGAGTACCTTTGATGCAACAACCATTGCTTAGGTTTTTCTTAGACAAATAATTCGCTTGCATGTGGTTCCTCACATGATCATCTCAAATAGAGATTATCAGTTTACTTCTAGGTTTTGGCAGATCCTTTAAACTTCTACAGTGAATCAACTTAACTTTAGTACTACATATCATCCCGAGAGAGATGGATAGACAAAGAGAGTAACCAAGTATTGGAGTACATGTTAAGAATGTATGTCATGGATCATCGAAATTTAGTGGGAGAAGTATATTTCCCCAATAGATTTTTCCTACAATAATATTTGTCATAGTTCCATTAACACAAATGCATATGAGTTCTTAAATGGGAGACCCTATAGGACACTTTTGTGTTGGTATTGGTTAGAGGATTGAGTTATGTTTATGCTTGACATGCTCTAGGAAATGGAGGAATATATGTTTTTCATTAATAAAAGGATTCAAGAAGCTAGGGACCAAGAGAAAAGTCATGCAAATGCCAAAATAACATATAGAATCTATAAAGAAGGTAACAAAGCAACCTAATAAGAGTTCCTTTAGATTTAGTAAAGGGATAAATATAGTAACCCACATATTCATTGGACCAATCAAGCTCCTTAAAAGGATCAAACTAATTACTTATTGCCTTGAGCTTCCATCCCTTCTAGAAAATATGCATAATTTATTTCATGTTTATGTACCAAGGAATTATGTTCTTATTCCCTCACATGTGTTGAAATTGGAGGGATTGTAGTTTTCGTCGGATGTAACTGTCCATATTAGTTAATTCCCTACATTGGATTAGAGGGTTCATCAACTCTAGAGCCACTTACTTTCCTAGGTTAATGCAATGGGACTATGTATCCTAGGATCTACTACCTGGGAAGAAATTGTGGTTATGCATCTAGATTTTCCCTACTTCTTTGAGTAAATTAAACTTCAGGATGAGGTTTCATGAAGGGTGGAATATGTAGTGTCCTGCCTATTTGTATAGTCAGCTTAGACTAAGAAATTTAGCATGAACAAATCCATATACTAGATTGATATGTTTTGATGGTGTTTTATTGGGGCATCAAATGTTATATGTGTTCTTATTTGTTCATGTGTTCATGCATTACCAATTATTACGTTTCTGCAAATGTTAAGTGATGTGTTGATCATCACTGGGAGTATTTCATGATGTTATGTGATTCCTTGCTATTAATGATAATATGATGGTTTTATGTTACTTATGATGGTATTGGTATTTAACATGTGGTAATTCCTTGTTATTCGTGATGATATAATGATCTTGCGTTATTTAGGATGGCATGTGGTAGTTAGAATATGGTTCTTTTCTATTCATGATGATAACATGCTACTCATGATTGCATGCAAATAACATAATGATTTCTTTTTTGAATGTGTGCATGCATGGAGATTCATATAGAGGAGAGGCGAGTTTTTTTTGGTAGGCTAGTACCCACAGAATTTCAAACTGGTGACCTAATACAAAGAGTTCCTTAATAGTACACCCATTCACCATCTATTCTACACCACGTGAGCTTATAGAGGAGAGGGGAGTTGTTTAGAGGAATCCTTTTTTTTTTCTGTTGTTTTTTCTATTAATTTGTTTCTAGAGTGAGATTTTTGCTTTGATTGAGGGGGTTCATGAACGAGTTTTGAACACTGCAAACTTGGAGTATTGATGGGAAGTGGTAATTGTTCACTGGTATAGCCTTCATGATTGAGGGTTGGGGGATCTCAATATTTGACATATTTGGTTTGGAGGAGATTTTTGTCCCCTAATATATTTCCCAATGTCGCAAACGATAATTGGTTCCTTTTTTTGAGGGATATGGTTAGTGTCTATCTTCTTTTGTAAGTCAATATTAGCTTGTAACTTTTAAGTATTCATCCAAGTTTTCTCTGGATTACTAGTAAATTTAGTTACTAAGTTACCTATAAATGGATACATTAATTAATGTATATTACATTGGATGCAATCATTGGGTTATAAAAATAATTGTTATGTAACTTGATAGTTAGTATAAAATGTCATTTGTATTTGTGCATATGGGCATAAATTATTATTCGATTTCATTTATGGTTTTAAAATGTGAATGATTGAATGTTAATTTGTCCTTTTATCCGGTTCACGATTAGGTTGCATTATGTGAACCAATTGAAAAGAGAATTTGACACTGAGTGAACCAATTGAAAGGATAAATTCACATTCAATAATTCATATTTTAAAACTAGATATGAAATCCATTAAGAATTTACAACCACATGTACTAAATTACATAACAATTTACACTAACCAACAAGTTACATAACAATTACTTTTTGATAAACAAATGACTGCATCCAATGTAATATATTCCATTAGTCAATTTATCGATTCACACATAAATTTAATAACTAAATTTTCTAGGAGTCAATGGAAAGCTTGGACAAATATATGTAAGTTGCAAGCTAAGATTGACTTATAGAAGAAGACAACCATTGACCAACTCCCATTAAAAACTAGCAAGCTATAAAAAATAGTTGGATAATAAATTAGGGAACAAAACTCTCCTCCCAACCAACCTCTCAATCAAATATTGAGATCCCTCAATATTTTAATCACTAAATCTATACTAGATAACAATCACCTCTCTTGTCAATGTTGCATGTCTCATGTAGTGCTCAAAACTATTTTCTCACCCCATCAATCAAAATACAAATCTCATTTTAGAAATAAACATAAAAACAACTAAAGAAAATGAAATTTTGTAACAAAAACTTCCCTCATTTCAACAAAAAAATGTTATTTTATTTACATGCATACCTCCACTTGTCATCTTCATACAAGCTCATCCAACTAATATTCCTTTTATTAGTTTGATTAATCTTTATTAAGTGTGTACCTTTTATTCCAGGGTTGGCAGGCGCGGGGGGAGTAATTCTAGACTCCATGGGGAACAAGCGGAAAGACTTCCTCTGGGGCATTGGGAGAAAGACCAACAATGCAACAGAATCGTTAGGACTCATCAAAGGACTGGAGATTGCAACTATCTTGGGAATCAAGAAACTCACTGTTCTTGGTGACTCTCTAGTCATAATAAGAGAAGCGAGGCGAATTATAGCAAATCGGAAAGATCCCTTCTCTAAAATGCATCTTTTGCTTCAATGCATCAATAATGAATTCCATGAGCTCACCTTCCTTCATATTCTTTGAGGATTGAACGAGAAGGTAGACAAGATGGCGAATATTGGTGTCGATCTTGATTATGGCCTTTTCCCTCCTTGATAGCACCCTTCACATGCATGGAGTTAATGCTGCACAGAGCCCTGAAAACTGGCTGTCATGTGAGTTCCTTGGTTTGATTAAATTCCCCTTCCGGGCCTCCCTTGGATCTCATTCTTCTGCTCTCTGTCATTTCGACGCTCTCTCTGGTCAGAATTTGTTGTTGGTATTATGGAACAAACTCTTTGTTGGTAAGGAAATGGCTCACCATGGAGATGGAAGTGGAAGGGAGCATTATTGTCATGGTGGTGGGCATTACCAGGGGAATGTGAAACCTCCCTGTGGGAATTATTGCAATTTGAGACGCGGCCTTAATGTGGGGTGTGGCAAGGGCGCACAACATGAGGAAATGTGGGGGGAATCTGCAGAATTGGAAAGCCATCCAGGAATTGGACCCTGTCGAAGGCACGCAGGAACCGGAAACTTAGTCGGCCAAGATGGAAATCGCAGTATCCCCAAGTTTTAGGTGGAGTTCTTGGATCGTGTGCAGGATCTGGATTTGCAGATGAGGATGGTGCGTGGAGACAACATCGAATTCAAGAAGGTAATCTCTCGAATGTATAACTTTGCAACTGCTTCTCAAATTGAGATTAAAGATCAGTATTCTCGAATGGCTGCAAAGATAGAGCACTTGGAAGAAACCTTGGGTCTAGCCTACCCTCGCAAGGTTCGGAAGCCCAAAGTAACTAACAGTGAGCTTGTGGATATCAACTGAAATATGGAGAAGTTGAAGAAGTTCATGGCTTCAGCTGGAAACTTTGTAGATCTGAGCACTGAAAAGAACAAGGCCACGGAAGCTACAGAAGCGGCCATGGACGTTGGAGCTAACTAGCTCCGAAGTCTCGGGTGGACTCTATAGTTGTTTTTCTTTCTATGTTTTATAGTATTATGCACAGACTCTCTATTTCTCTCAGTTTAGGCTCTAAGCTATATGAAGGCTCTTGGACGGGCATAATGGCCAATTTTGTATAAGGCAGACTTTCAGTAATGTTTTGCTTATGCATAGTCCTCCTAGGACAGTTTGTTAGATGTTATAGCTTTAGCAGGACATATAGGTATCATGCTAAATTTCAGCTGGATCTTGATGAACTTGGATTGATGGTTGATTGTCTTTCATGGAAACAATCTGATGAGTCTTTTTGATGTAACCCTTTTTTTTTAAACATATTCAGTGCTCTTAGCCGTTTCTGTTAAAAAAAAAGTGTGTACCTTTTATTAGTATTTTTATTTATAAATAATTTTTTTCTTATTGGTTTCTTATACAAAGTACTAAATTTCACTTGATATGCATAACCATTACCCAAAAAGCACTTAATAATACATTAGTATTATTGTGCAAATGAGGGAATTATTTGTGTGGTTGGCATGTGTAAGCCTCTCACCTCCACTACTAAACAAGAACAATGAACCTTCTATATCTACATGCTATTGATTATGCTCATGAATGCTTATTGTGCAACACACAATCACACATTAAATCAAACCGCCAATAAAGTTCATCTCATTTCTTCATATTTTGTATTCTTCCTCATTCATATCATTCACAACCACTAGGTTATACCCTTAACTCCCCCTGAAAGACCGTACTTTCCATGGTATGGGTACCTCAGCTACAACTAGTATGTGATTTATCCATCATGGTGTGACTATAGTAGGCATTAAAGTTCATTATCACATCGCCAAATCATCTCCATGACCTTTGACACTAGATTCTATCCCTTTTGGCCTTAGCTGGGATCTCTAGTCGCATGCCTTATCTGTATGGTACTCTACCTTCCAAGGAATCTAGTGTATATGCTAACACCCAGGTATATGATAAGATTGGCCCAACCCCCCTCCACAACTCTGACTAGGCACTAAGTCTCATGCATCAAAAGTCCATCAACACAATTTCATAATATTGCCAATTTCCCAAAAGATAGATAAATAATATTGCCAATTTCCCAAAAGATAGATAAATAATATTGCCAATTTCCCAAATTGACCTTGTAAAGGGGACAAAATCATTGTACTTTAGAATCTAGAACTCATTCAAAATCGTCATACAATTCAAATTTATTACTATAAAATTTAAAATATGGGTCTCCATATGTTGGCAGTTATTTTGTTGCCTTAAAAATAGTTTAAACAAGAGGATAACCACCTTGTTTTCCAATCATACCAGAAGCATGTACAACAATTCCAACAATTCTTCAGAAAAATAATGATGCTAAATTAATTTTTTCTTGACAGACATTTCTACAAGTTTTGCAGGAAAAGGGAAAAACATACCTCTTTATTAGGATTGGGAAATTCAATTTTCCTATCAATCCAACAAGGCCGAAGAAGACCTTGGTCAAGAATATCTATTTGGTTTGTATCCACTAGAACCTATCTTGTGCAAAGACAATCTTGCAGCAATACAGTAATCCATGTACCATCTTCAATCTATTCATCAACTAGAAACTGTGAAAGTTCAAGTGACCCATATTTCTGTAGAAATTCCTTATATGCTTTGATACCATGTGGAAATTTCTATTTAGGATTGTATTGCAAATTCAGAAATGTAACCTCTTGCTAGAGTTATCCCAGATCTAACCCATGAGAGCTTTCAAACTTAGGGTTGTTCTAAAATATTTGATTATAGTAGTGAACAAAAGTAAACATTTCATTTTACTTTAGTCCAAATAACTAGGCAGCTCAAGTGAAAAGAGACCAAACAAGTGTATTTCAATGTCAACAAGTTACAACCCTTAGGGCACACTTTCATACATATAAAAAGCTCAAATAAATTTATTACACCAGATTTTACAGTAGTAAATCTGACCTCTTATCTTCAAGATGTATGTTAAATTTCTTAACAATTTCTTAAAAATGTTATATCAAATCAACATGAACAACAAATGCTAAAATTTACACAATCAAGAAGACAACGCAAGTTGGAAAACCAAATATGAAAGTACACAATGATTGGATAGTTGAAACACTTCATGAATATATAAGAGATGAAGTACATGTGCATAATAACTTATCACAAGATGGTACAATATCAAGCTCTCGAAACCCTAGTTACAGAAGCCACAAAAAACCCAAGCCACCAACTCCTCCTTGCTAGGAATCACTCCTAGTCCTAGCCAAAGTTAGTTTCTCCACCAAATATTCTCAACAAGCTAGCTTCATCACCAGAAATTTCTCCTTGGCACATGCAAAACATCTTCTTCTCTTCTCATCCTCAACAAGCATAATAAGTAGCACTAGGGTTACCAACAATCTAGTATTCTTCTCTCACAAGAGCTAAAAGATACAATGTTTCTTTTACCCTCTCGGTTCATCACAAACCCTTTGTTTTTTTCCTACTTAGGTTGAAACCCTAACCCAAGAATTTCCCTTCAACTTTTACCCTAGTGCTTCAAGATAAATAAATAATACAATGAAGAATACAAGAGAGAGAGGCAATTGCTTTTCACTCCTCACAGCTCTAACACGTGTGTGAAAGAATGAATAGAGGGATATATCCTTACTCTATTTTAAGGAGAAGTAAGGGAGGTCAACAATATAAAGTGTACCTAATCCACTCCTCACAAATCTAACAAGTGTGTGAAAGAATAAATAAAGGAATATAAAATTCCTCTCTGTTAAGGAGAGGTAAGGGAGTTCAACCATATAAAGTGTACCTAATCCATTGTAAGTAACCTAACTCTACACAATTAATCTAACATGTGAAGCACTCCCTCTACAAGTGTCACATCTCATGGAGTACTCATGCCTTAAAGCCTTGATTATTGGTTGTCTTGAACTTGGAGTTCCACCTTCTCAAGCCTTCAAAGCTCCTCCTAAGCCATGTTCTTCTTCAAGTCCACCATGTTACCCCCCATTTTATATGGGTGTCCACGTGTGATTTTGATCACATTCTAGAAAAGAGGATGAGGTTGTCCACGATGATGATTTGAAGGTTCATGCCTGAATTTTCATGATGCCCGAGGATATTAAGTTGTTGTTGGAGGTCAGAAAATGATGAAATAAAGTCAAATGAGCCATTAGGTAAGCGATCAACAATTTTGAGCATGTTTGAGCCCTCTTGAAACAAATAAATGAAGTACTATAAAGAACCTAGGCATATTTAAACCTAATAAACAACCTTGTGGGAATTATTACACCTCCTTTTCAGCAGTAAAAGCTTACAACATCATTTTTGGGTAGTAGTTGGACATTCCTACACATGGTTCTGACCTATAAAGGTAAACAAACATCATCCTTTGCAATTATGATCTCGTTTGTGAATAGAATGAAGAGTTATGGGTAGTTCTCAACCCTAAAAAAACCTCAACATTGAAATCTAAGTTGATTTTGGTCACCTCTGGGAACTTGAACGGTGGTGAAAAGGGTCATTTTGCAAATCCGGGAAAGATTGACCATGAAAGGGGCACTTCTGAGCATCTAACCAGTAATGAACAACCCCAATGTGTAAGATCTAGGTTTGAAAGGGAAGATATTTGGCAAATCAACAATTTTGGGTAAGAAATCAACATAAAGAATCCAAATTATCAGGTTTGTTTGCAATTATATGGTATCAAAATCCATTTTAACAATTTCCTTAACATTTTTGAATAATTTTGAGCCCAAACAACAGTGAAAATTGACCCTAGAACAAATATGGGTTGTGTGGGAGTGAATTTGCTGCAAGAAACATTGTGAATCAGTCATCCTTGTGCACCTTTCCACCACCAAACAGGCCTATCTCTGAATTTGTCCCGAATTGGAGGGTTAAAAGAAATTCTGGGCATATTATAGCCCTAAAAAGGTAATGAACAACAACATAAATGATAAAATGTGCTTTGGTGAAATTTGGGCATAATGACAACCCTAAACCATGAAATCTGGGCATAGATTAGGAAAGTTGTGAACATTTGCAGCCTTGTTTGACCTCATATTGCGAGACCCATTCTTAGAGAGGATGGTTTATAGATGACATAGAAATGTCACTTTTTGTAATACAAATGTCCATTGTTTTATAGATGACATAGAAACAATTAGTTTTTAGGGGAAGAAAATATAAGAAAAGAATAAACAGTGTTAACAAGCAACAAACATCATGATCCTTTTTTCTAGCAAAACAAAAGGTGATTAGATGGACATACACTATAGAAGACTGTAGAAGAATTGGTGCAAAGCAAAAAAGTTCAATGCTTTGATTTTCTTCACATCCGGATATTAATCAATGGTTCTCCAAAAATTGAAAAGTCAATTACATAGAAAAGACTTACTTGTTTAGTTTCCTTCACAAGAGAAGTGGTCATTGCCTTGGGTTGTTCTGCCACTATAGCTGGATCTTCTGTTGAGGTAGATTGTGGCTCTGGATAATTTGGATATAGCAGTACAGTTGGGGCATCTCTCTGTTGTGTACCAATCATGTTAAAGGTTACTCCCACAATTATATTGACCTGCTCCTATAGTTGTGAAATGATATCCATGCTTACGAAAATATAGTTCCCTGGAACAAGGCAATTCAAACCAAGGAATGTCAAAAAATTTAGTAACTCAAAATTTTAAGAATAGAAAAAAGTTATAAATAAACATGAAAACAGTCTAGTCAAAAGTACTATCTAGATGAAACAAGTGGTGAGTGGTTGCAAGACATCTGCTTTTGCAGCTGTATAAAACTTTATTAAATCTTATTATTACAAACCACTTGAAGTAAACTAAGAACATAAATGTACATGGAAATGCAAAACCATACTCATTATAATCTTCATTTATTTATTTTTGGACCCAAAATAATTAAATCCATATCAAATACTGAAAATTAGCCTATTCTAAGCATTAACTTGCTCACAAATCTTCTAGACTAAAGTCAACCAATTGATAGCCATAAACACATAACAAAGGAGACAACATGCAAAACCTAATACCAATGCAAAAAGTAAAACAACATTATATCATCATAAAAAAAATCCTTAAAAGATTTCTCTACTTTTGTATAAGTTCTAACATTTTTATATTTCAAGTAGCGAAGCTTCAATTTTTCAAAGAAATGAACTCTATAAAATAACCTTTAGAAAAAAATTATTTTTCAATCATTTCAAATTTCAACTTTCAAAAAACTGAAAATTTTCAAAAATAACTTTTGTTGGAACCTCTTTAAGAAACATGCTCCTAGGTTCTGCAGTTTGCACTGAAAATAATATAATCCCTCAACTTAAAAGCCATTAGAAGCCATGTCAGAGGGATATCTATTCCACCAAAGTCACTTAGGACTCGCTCCCAACCTCATCCCTGTTGGAGAATTAACACTCCAATACTAAAGTTCACATGTACTAAAGTCATGGTGCTATCCATGACCTTAATACATGGATATTACGACATTTGTTAATAAGTGGTTAGGAAAATTAGGTAGTATAGCCACCCAATTAATGCAATATGAGGGGATGATCCTGCACTAAGAGGTAACACTTTGCAGATAACAACCTGCACTAATAGGTCACAAATAAATCCTCAAGGATAAGATTAGAGTGGCCATCCACTAAAATACAACAAACTCCAAGAACAAACTTGTATCCATGCACGCACTTGCTTGTTAGTCAAGCAACCACTGAAAATAAAAAGAAGATGTGATTTTCTCTTGGAAATAACACAAAAATAACGTCAAAACAGCTCCAAAGCTTTGCATGATCTAAATGGGGTAACCTATTGAATATGCATGAAACCTCAGACAAAAGTAGATCATTCTTTCCTAAAAATATGTTAATCTCAACTCAAATGGAGGAATTTAACTCTTTACCAAATCATTTGCTAAAAGTCATAGATATTCAAGATCAATTGAAATCAAATAACAAGACATAGAAGAGGAAGATACAGTGGTTATAACTTTTAAAAAAATTCCTTCTTCCTATGCAAAACGTATTGAAACCTTGAACATTACTAGCAGTGATAAATATATGACATTTTAGTAGTTGCACTAAGCTCTTGCAGCAAGATAGGTAGAAAAAGAAATTTGGATAACGGTGTGAATGAGGCTTCCGAGGTGGCACTTGTAGCAAAATTAAAGAGTACGGGTATCAAACAAAGGGAAGAAAACGACGAGGTTAACTATGCTCGGTCAAAAAAGCAATTAAATGCTTTATTATGGAAAATTAGGGCATATAAGCAAAGTTTGCGGGAAATGATTGTGGGATAAAAAGCACAACCAAGAGCATATTTTTGATAATCAATCCAAAAAAAACATGCTAATGCGACTGAACACAAGGAGGAGGAAGAGTTCTATGTGTTCATGGCCCGAAACAAGGATTCAAAGAGTGGTAAGGTTGATTGATATGATGATTCAGGAGCATCTAGGAATTGTACTAGCAATGTTGATTGGTATGTTGTTTTGTAGATAAGATAAGATCATTTTATTAATGTCCAACTAATGACCACAAAAGTAGGTCAAAGGGACTGTTGAGTACAATAATGACATTACAAAGAAGGAGTACCAAAAGATCTCCTATAAGACAAGATGTATGAAGTAAAGTACAATAAAGCAGACAAGCCCAAAATTCCTATCAATCATAAAGCTAATAAGCCTAACTAATGAGTTTCAACTTTCAATTGTTCTTTCATTCCTACAATTCCGGTGTCTTAAGAAACAAAGACATAGATGAAGAGAATTTGAAATCAAATCAAATGCATGCCACAAAAAATTGTTGTGAAGTGGAGGGATGCTAAGTTAACCAACCAAACCGTGAATGCAAAAAACCAAGACGTAAGGCCACCACATTGAAAAAACTGTGATGTAAAAATGCTAAAAAGAAGAGCATGATTTTAACCTAAAAGGTAAGGAAGTAAAAATGCTGAAAAGCATAGCATAATGTTAACTTACAAGTATTACAATTAAAAAGTATACAAAATGTCAAAATATTAAAGTAAAAATACTAACAAACAATAAACCGTTGAGCTTTGGATTCCACCGTCCAACATCCCTGCTCTGTAAGCCATCATCGAGTTTAGTTTGTTGGATGGTCTTCTAAGACACCACAATGCCAGTCCTCTTGTATCTGGGATCTTTAATCTTGAAACCCTTTTCTACTTGTAAATACCACACTTACAATCTATAAAAAATTTCCTTTTCTATTTGTGGATTTCGCTTCACAACCCACCTGGCACTGGTCACCTCCAATAGAATGACCCTAAAAGGAAAACATAGACTTTTTAACGGCCTTCACAATGTTACCGTACTCGAACATAGAGTAGCCAGGCATCCCTACAAGATTGGTGGCTGCCAACTCCAGTACTCTTTCCACATACCGCTCCTTCATTCACTTTCATAGACTGAGAGCATTGGAAACCTCACATCACGTCCTTCCTAGCTTCTTCACGTGTATGGTTGTTCGCCATAGTGGCAGGGAGGATTTTCTTTGGTACGCAGTGAGGTAAAAAACTAGTCAATGAAGATATTCATTATCTTGATCAAAACTGGTTAATCCGGCCAAGTAGACTCACCTCACCTGTTCATCTCCAAGCCACATTACAATGGAGTGTACCAAACATTTTATAGGTTTCATTACATGCAATACCTTGGTCCAATACCATGGGCTACAATGGACCCAAAACTATGAGACCTAAACCATTTAACTCATTCCCAAGTTAAATTTACATTTCCCACAATGCCAAGGCACACACCTCAATCTTAAAGGAGGCGTGAGTTATATTGCGGCTACATAATCTTAAAGGAGGCGTGAGTTATATTGCGGCTACATTCTCCAATCTCAAGCTCCTTTTCCTTTTCCTTTTCTTTAGAATTTGTCTCCTCACCTAAATCTATACCAACACTTTTATGTGCTTGTTTCTCTTTTTTGTGCTCATGTAACCACTCAATGTACAAACTTTTCATCTCTGCCATTTGATTCTCCAATAAAAACAACAACTTTGCATTGCATCACCAATCTATGGAGGATCATCCATGGTTTGGTTTGAGTGTTGTTTTACTCTTCTTCTTTTGCCAATCTCGAGTTCAATAGCAACTAGTTCTTTTCCTTTTAGCAGCTTTTGCAATTGAATGATCATGCACTATGTGCTTCCTTCCAAGGCAATAATTGATTCAATCTGATATTAATGTGATTCATAAATGGTAAGCCAATGGCCTGTTTATCTTGCCAACATGGATCATATTGAATTGTATGTCTTTACAATCACTATCGAATTGAGATCATGCTTTTCAAGCACTATTGACTACATGAATGAATGGCTTTTTTTGTATTCGGTTTCGAAGACTTGATTTATTTGTTTTCTTTAGAATGCCAAGCCCAATGCCAAACTATGAAACACATTCACTCTACTTGTGTTATTATCAAAAGAAAGTAACATACCCTATGTTCAGTGTAATCAAACTAAAAGCATAAACAATAACAGTCCTTGTTGTACTACACTCTTAAGAGACCACGAGAATGAATATTTATATGTTTATATATATGGACAACTATAGTTAAATTTGTTGAAATTGTACCTAGGAAGTGTTCTCCTAGTCATTTTATGCCTAAGTAATTAATGAGGGAAAATGAGACACGACCCTTGTATTAATTGCTTGAGATGAGCAATTAATTCACTTTATTATAATAAAGTGATTTTGGGTTTATTTAAGTGGTAGGTGAATGAATTTAATTTATGGAGAGATTTATGAGCATTTAATCTCATCCATAGATCTAATCTATTGTGGGCCCTTGGACTAGATGACTCTTCAGTTACCCTTGAGAGGCAAACCAAGAGACAAGAAGTCTGACTTAAATTGGCTTTCCCTCTTTCATTTGAAATCATCCAAGAGAGTTGGAGAAAATGAGACTTGCTTGAGAAAAGCTAGTGATTTCAAATTCTTGAGAGGAGAAAGAGGACATAGAGGGAGAAGGTGACTGGCACGCAATCCAAAGCACCCTACAGAAACACGAAAATCGAGACAATGGGCACATAAACCGAGAAGGAAGAGTGGGCACAAATCCCTAGGCATTTGGAATGATTTTTGAGGAGTTTACTTCAGCATTTATGGAGACCGTACATAAATTTTATGTTGATGTCTGTACAGTGAGAAGGCCATACACAACACGCATTTTGAGGCAGTAAAACACATAGAAATCGAGGACAGAAGTTGACTGTGAGTTGGCAAGATTTCCAAGACATTTATTGGCACAAAAATTGAGGAGGAACACTGTACCAGTTTTGCACAGAATTCGAGGAAGAGACAGTATTGTTTTGTACCTGTCAGTGGCACGAATTTCTATGTAAATGAAGGCACTGGTTATGAGATAAGTCTGTTATTAATTGCTGATATTGAATTCTATACATTTTATTTTCAAAAGAAGAAATAAAAATACTCTCTCTCACACAGGTTTTCCCCGATTGGGGTTTTGCGTGGGCCATTTTTGGCTAAAATATCTTAGTCTGAATTTTTTTGTGCATGGTTTTTATGTTAATTATGTTCTCAGTGTTTTGGTAGAACTTCTCAGTGTGCTTTGAGTTCATATGGTTCATGTGAAAGAATTTAATTTGCAATAGTTTGTTGAATTAGATGTAATATTGAACTAATATCTGTGCATAGCTTAAGGTCAGTTTGAGAAATGAAATTTCTACATGGTATCGTAGCCCTATTAAGGGCAGATTGACAGTAACAAATTTTCAAACTTGTGGGAGATTTAGTTTTTGTTCACCTAGCATATTTTTTGGACTGTTATTCTTAGTGAGATGGCCACCAGTTTGAGGTTGGAAGACAAATTGGATGGGGCTGGGAACTTTGTTCCTTGGAAGGCAAGGATAGTGCTCATATTGCAAGAGAATGAGCTGTGGGATGAGGTGGTGAATCACACACAAGATCAACCAATTCAAGTTCCCTCAGTCATAGATGCAACATCATTACAAGCCTTTAACAAGAAGGACATCAAGGCTAAGAGGATCATCCTTGATGCGGTAAAGGACCATGTAATCCCTCATTTGACTTCTAAGCCCCGTGCTTATTTAATGTGGGAGGCTCTAACCAATGTGTATTTGAGCTTGAATGAGAATCGGAAGATGGTTCTGAGAGAGAAGTTGAAAGGCATAAAAATGGAAGAATCTGAGAATGTGACTACTTACCTTACTTGGATTACCCAGGTGAGAGATGAGCTAGTAGTTGTTGGGGAGGTTGTGCAGGGAAGTGACCTAGTGAGGAAAACAATGAATGGAGCATCCAAGCAGTGGGTTGTCTTCGTGGAGGCGGTTGTTGCACGCGAGAACATGCCTTCCTCGGATCGTCTTTGGGATGAATTTGTGCAGGAGGAGACTCAGAGAGGATTTGTGCAAGGGAGCTCTTCAAATAGTAAGGAGGATGAGCATAATGTTGCCTTATTAGCTAAGGAAAGAAGTCCAAGAAGGGCCCGGGAGGGGCTAAGCAATAGAGAGGTGAGCAGAAGAAGGACCTGAGCAGAGTCAGGTGCTATGCATGCAATGATTTTGGTCATTATGATGGCCAATGTCCTAAAAAGAAGAAGGGGAAGGAGAAAGAGGAGCAAGTTGTAGCTACAGCAGAGATTGAGTGGTACGCTACACACTTCGAGAAAGAGTTCTCTCTTGTCACTGCTGTTTCGAGTTGTGGTAGTAGCAAACCAATTGATACTAGGAAGTAGATTGTGGATAGTTCCTATTGCAGTCACATGAATGGGAGGCAAGATGCCTTCCTCACTGTTGAGACTATTCCAGAGCAGCTCGTACAGGATAGAGATGGGACAATGCATGCAATCACAGGTTTGGGACGAGTACAGTTCCAACTTGAGTTTGGAGAGATTCTGGATATTTCAGGAGTACGCTATATTCTAGGGCTGCAAGATAACAGGATTTCAATTCTATCCTTGGAGGGAGCAAGATATGCAACATTGTTCAAGAGTGAACACATTTTCATTTATGTATTGGGAGTGGATCCAGTTGACCCTGTGTTGATAGGTCATCAGAGAGATGGAGGGTATGTAGTGCGTGGTTATCCTATAGTAGGAGGATCTGGGTGGATAACAGATCCTGAGTCTGAGATAGATAGTGAGCGAGATGCTTCGAGGATTGATGTAGCGTCGAGTAGTCAGTCCGTAGTTCAGAGGGGAGAGAGAGATGCTCCAGATATTATTGTGGTACATAGTAGTTCATCTTCTATTCAGAGGAGTCAGTAAGAGACTACTTCCTCCATTGCTGGAAAGAGGGTCAACTGGTATGACTTGTCACTGATGGATGAGCGAGATGAGATGTCCTGACATGAGGCATCAGTGCAGGATGTGTTACCACCTAAGTTGTACTTAGGTGGACTCCTTGTGAACCTCAAAAGACTTGAACAACTTACATTGTTCATTTCCAGAGTTCAGAAGTTCATCAAGCCAAAGTTTTGGCCCTTTGTCAAATTTGCATGTCCAGACCCCTATGGGGGAATTGTAATAAGCTGGTATAAGCATGGTCAATTTGTAAAAGGCTTGGCCCACCTTAGGTTTAGATGTCAAAAAACACTCTCCGTGGACCCCCATTTACTTGTACATCATTCCATAAAATTGTAAGCCCTTAGATCCAGTTGTAAATGGACTAAGCGACACTTCTTTAGAGCTATCTTTGTAATAATTTTAAACAATAGAAGGTGGAATACACAGTGCCCACACCCCATCTCCCTGTGGGGATTCACAGTGTCATGTTTTGTGATATAAATTTTTCTAACGGAACACCAAACACACACAACACTTTTAATTGCAGGGTCGTATACTTATTTCTTTTATTGCTTTCATTTTGCAAAGTAGATTTAGAAATAACATCAATTTCGTTGCCACGACCTATGCTCTCACCACCACACAAAGGCATTGCTCATTAGTGGTGGTTGATAAAAAAAGTGACACATAGATCCGGTGCTTCATATCTTTCTGGTTTTCCTTTAGTATTTTATTTTCAAAACACAAACCGGATTAAACATTTGACTTACAAATCAAAGTATGCTTTTTCCTCTTGCGGGCATTTTTCCTGGTCCTGTGGGAAATCATAAAGAGTTGTAACCGCTCTTTAAATTTTCACATTTAAATTAACAACTCATCATAATAAAAACTACGAGCCCTCACATAGTGAAAATCCGGCAATACGATTAATTGAGTTTTGCATGGGCAAATTTCTCAAAAGAAGCGGGAACAATAGGGAGCCGACCTCAGGGAACAGTTAGGCTACACCCTTGTTGGTGTAGTGTTGAACACTGCCCTAGAGACTCCATTCCATCCCACACGTCTTTGTGAGAAGCCACCTTCCCTCAATTTCCAGACATTACTCCCTATACCTCACGGTATCTCGGGAGTTTTCTCTTCCCTTAACAAACTTTAAATCATTAATAATTTAAAATCAACCAAGAGACACTTGCAAAACTTTTACTTTCAACAACATTTTCTATCTTATGTATTGACTCCATTTTGGCACTGGTCCACAACAAACATTATTTCATATTTTGCTTAATATTAATAGCTTGTTGTGTTATCTTTATATATCAGTGGTCATTTCATTTCCTGTTGGTGAAAGCATTTCTTTAAAGCATTTTTGCGAACAAACTTGGACTGTTATATTCATTCTTTCTCAAAACTCCTAAAAAACATCTACAATTAATAAATTTGAAACATTCTAATTGACTTTAGAAACATTTCGTAGGGACTACCCCCCTTGGATTCGATAAGGAGTTAGCTTAAACTGAGGAGTCAAGATCATGTGACAGCCTTGACTCGAGACTTGCCCCCAGGGGCGCACCGAGCAGTGGCATAGATTTCCGTTGCGTTAACCAGCTGCGCTATCTAGCGGCAACAGGATGCAGGACAACTTCTAGAGACAGGGGGCTTCTATTGGTTACAATGAGAGATTGGAGAGTGGTTCTGGCAGAGGATATGCCAGAAGGTCTTCCTGCGCGAAGTGGAAGCACTGAGCTTTGCAGCTTAGGATGTCCTTCATGTAATGATGTCTAACATGAAGGGACACTTGATTTGACCTTTCTAGAGCATAGTTTAGAAAGGGTGGGCATCTCAAATATTGTGTGAGAAGCACATGAGCAGACTTCATTATTGTGCGAGAAGCACATGGGCAATTTACCAACTTTGGTGGGGAAGCAGGTTATCTTCTTTAGAGATGAGTTGGTTGTCATTGAGAACATCTTCCTTGGTAAGAGAGAGCGTTGAAATTGCACCTAGGAAGTGTTCTCCTAGTCATTTTATGCCTAAGTAATTAATGAGGGAAAATGGGACATGACCCCTGTATTAATTGCTTGAGATGAGAAATTAATTCACTTTATTATAATAAAGTGACTTTTGGTTTATTTAAGTGGTAGGTGAATGAATTTAATTTATGGAGAGAATTATGAGCATTTAATCTCATCCATAGATCTAATCTATTGTGGGCTCTTGGATTATATGACTCTTCAGTTACCCTTGAGAGGCAAACCAAGAGACAAGGAGTTTGAATTAAATTAGCTTTCCTTCTCTCATTTGAAATCATCCAAGAGAGTTGGAGCAAATGAGACTTGCTTGACAAAAGCTAGTGAGGTCGAATTCTTGAGAGGAGAAAGAGGACACGGAGGGAGAAGGCACGCATTCCAAAGCACCCTACAACAACATGAAAAATTGAGACAGAGGGCATAGAAACCGAGAAGGAAGAGTTGGCGCAAATCCCTAGGCATCCGACATGATTTTCGAGGAGTTTACTTTAGCATTTATGGAGGTCGTACATAAATTTTCTGTTGATGTCCGTACAGTGAGCAGGCTGTGCACAACATGCATTTCGAGGCAATGCATTTACGAGATAAGTCTGTTATAAACTGGTGATATTGACTGCTGTACATTTTATTTTCAAAAGAAGAAATACAAATAATCTCACTCTCTCTCATAGGTTTTCCCCAGTTGGGGTTTTGCTTGGGACATATTTGGTTAAAATATCCGAGTCTGAAATTTTTCTGTGCATGGCTGTTATGTTAATTCTATTCTCAGTATTTTGGTAGAACTTCTCAGTGTGCTTTGAGTTCAGATGGTTCATGTGAAATAATTTAATTTGCATCAGTTTGTTGAATTAGATTTAATATTGAACTGATAACTTAAGGTCAGTTTGAGAAGTGAAATTTCTACAAAATCAAACTAAGTGTAGTGCAGCTACCGTGTGATTAACATATGGCTTACAAGGAGCATACACATATATTCTTCAACATCAACTCTCGAAGGGAAGCGACTGTTCACTGTTCACATGCTGGGAATTAAGCGAATTATAAGCCAACGATTTACCAAGCAGGAGAATACCGGTATAGAGGATTGAATGGGAAATTGGACTTATGGTTGCTACATGTTAATTGAAACCAATGTGAATTACATGTGATGTGAACTTTGAAGTGCACGTGGTTCCTTAACGATTCAGTTTATAGCTAGTGAGTAGATTAAATTTTGATTTCCATTAGAGATATTTAGATATCAAGCTCAAATTAGAAACTATAGCCAGCAATCCTTTTCCATTAGAGCGATTTAAATCTCAGGCTGAAATTAGAAACTATAGTCAACAATCCTTTTCCTCACCTGTCAATCTCCTCTGGCAATGATACAGATGGTCTGGGGGAGCCAGACTTTTTTTGCTATCATAGTGTCATGGGGAGATGGTTATTCAGAGCTTTTGCATTTCTCTTGAGTGGAACAGAAATAGGAATACATCAAGATGAAGCAATTATACCGAAAACCTTAATTACACAGGCAATTAAACATAGCAGACCAGATAATTTACCTTGAAGAAAAAAACTCCAACATCAAATTTCTTGGAAATTGCAAAAATTACAATGGTGTTTGACTGTCTGGAACATTTGGCAAATTGCATCACATGAATTTACTTCGCATTTCTTTACTATACTGGTAAAGAACCCTATCTAAGTCATTGTGCTTGGGTTTATAGGCAGCCTTGGCTTTGCTGCGAGTAGTTGGAAGGCTGGACAAGTTAGTTTGCTCCTCTTTCATTTGGTGTTGGCAGTGCGTGAGAATGTTTTTGTGTGTCTGTTTTTGATAATGAGATTAGTTTTTTTTGTTTACTCTTTGTACCATGTGGTAGGATGAGGTATATTACCCATTGTTTGCCAAAGGGGCACCATCACAAAATATGCCAAAGCTTTAGATGTAATAGCTTATTTTGATTTACATTAATAGTTTTGAGGAAGAGAATATAAGCTTTATAGCTGTTAGAAATAGTAATTACTTCTCTTAGCTTTTGCTTTAGTTCCTATTTAGAAGTTTAGTAAATAAAATATGCTTTGCATGCATGCAAAAGCTAGGTTAGACTTTTTAAGGTTTCCATAAGTGTTTAAATACACATTCAGATTTGTTTTGCAATGCATTAGTTGATCTTCCGTTTATCAATAAAGATTGAAGAGCTGTAGCTCATTCTGCATAATCTTTGTGTTTATTTCTGCCTCCAACCTTTAATTTGGTATCAGAGCGTTGGAAGAAGATCGATTGATTGGAGCAAGCAAGAAGAGCGTGAGAGTGCCGGAGAAGCCAAAGCTGTAGCTTTGAAGAAATTTGCAAAAAAAATCTTTGCAGAAATTTTCGCGCCCCTCCCCTGCATAGAGGCGCGATAATTTAGGGCAAAGTTTCGAAATAAAAAAAATTGCAAATTTTTGCGGCCTCACTATAGGCCAAAGCGCAGAAATTTGAGAAGACCCGCGAAAATAATTCCACGAGAAGATTTTTTTAAGTTGGGTTATTTTTTGTCTTCACGGAAATTATTCACTTCAAGGAAGAATTTTTTTTTAAAGTAAAAACAAAGAGTCAAATTTTAGAAAAAGAAGAAGAGATTCTTTTTATATTTTAAGGAAGTGAAGAGGAGACATTCAAAAAAAAAGGAAGGAGATTTTTTTTTAAAAAGCCTGTGAAAGACTCTGTAACGTCGATGGCTTCTAGCAGCAATAATCAGTGTCAGATTTCTCCTCTTACAGGGAAAAATGACTATGATGTCTGGGCCATGAAGATGGTGGTTTATCTTAAATCAGAAGATGTGTGGGAATATGTCGTGAATGGTTATTACGAACCAATAGATGACGTAGCTTATCAAGCCCTATCAAACGGAGAAAAGGATATCCTGTGAATTCACAGGAAGAAGGATGCAAAGGCACTGCATCACATAATGAACACTTTGGATAACAACGTATTCCCAAAAATATCAACTTCATTACATGCCAAAGCAGCATGGGAGACCTTGGCAACCAGTTATCAGGGTGCTGGTAAGGTACACACAGCTAAATTCCAAAACCTAAGAAGAGATTTTGAAGATCTGAAGATGAAAGAATCATACTCAGTAGATTCTTTCATGACCCAAGTCATGGGGATTGTTAATCACCTGAATACCTATGGTGAAAGGATCGAAGATCAAAGGGTGGTTGAAAGGGTTCTGAGATCCCTACCCCACAAATTTGATCCGAAAGTTGCAGCGATTGAAGAAGCAAAGGATCTGAGTACTCTCTTTATAGACGAGTTGACCGGATTGCTACTTTCATATGAATCCAGAATCAATAGGAATGAAGAGTCCTCTCTGGAGAGTGCTTTCAAAGCACAAGTCTCATTCTCAAAAGGTAGAGGAAGAGGCAGAGGTGGCCGAAGTAATGGCAAGGAAGATCAAGATCACGATCATAATGATGAAGGCGAGAACTACGACAAAAAAAGGTCAGATAAATCTAATATTAAGTGTTATTATTGCAATAAATTTGGCCATCATGCTCATGAATGTAGAAAGAAAAA
Source organism: Larix kaempferi (assembly GCA_027924585.1). NCBI lineage: Eukaryota > Viridiplantae > Streptophyta > Pinopsida > Pinales > Pinaceae > Larix > Larix kaempferi. Next base: position 12,106,111 of record BSBM01000444.1, on the reverse strand, counting down.
GTATGATCAGGAAAAACAGAATGCTAATGTGACTAATACCTCTGAGAATAAAGAAGATATGTTATTTCTTACATGTCATGCTGCACACAAAATTCTAAAGGGCCTTTGGCTTTTAGATAGTGGCTGCAGTAACCATATGACAGGTGATAGAGGTCTAATTGCAGACCTATATGTATCAGTGAAGATAAAGGTCAAAGTTGGCACGGATGAGGTAGTTCTAGTTCTTGGCAAAGGAGTGGTCAACATTCTAACCAAACAAGGCCAACAAAAGACAATCACAGATGTATATTATGCTCCAGGATTGAAGCATAATCTGCTTAGCATTGGGCAACTTACTGAAAAGAAATACAAACTTGTCTTTGATGGATCAAACTGTGAAATCTATGACAAACCCCCAAATAGACAGTTGATCATCAAAGTACAAGTGACTAGGAACATGATGTATCCACTAGTCATGAATTGCAGTAGCAAGGTAAGCTCTTTTGCTCAAAAAGCCACATGCATGGATGATTATTGGTTATGGCATTTAAGATATGGACATCTTCACTTTGGTGGTCTCAAGTTGTTGACAGGGATGGTAAAAGGATGACCCCCTATGAAGGAGCCAGCAAACAGTTGTGAGTGTTGCATCATTGCAAAGCAGCACAGGGATAGTTTTCCTAAAGGTATGTCTCGAATGGAACATGTACCTCTAGAACTTATTCATACTAATCTGTGTGGTCCAATGCAAAATCATTCAATTGGTGGAAGCTATTATTTTCTTACATTTATTCATGATTTCAATAGAAAAACATGGGTGTATTTCCTTCGTCAGAAGTCTAAAACTTTTGGCAAGTTCAAAGAATTTAAGGCTCTGGTTGAAAAACAGAGTGGTCATCAACTCAAAGTATTGAGATCAGATGGAGGGGGAGAGTATGACTCAAAGGAATTTCATGATTACTGCAAATATCATGGAATCAAGAGGCAATTCACTACAAGATATACACCTTAGCAGAATGGTGTTGCAGAACGTAAGAACAGAACCATCATGAATATGGCAAGGAGCATGTTGAAAGGAAGAAACTTGTCCCATGATTTTTGGGGAGACGCAGTGGCTTGTGTTGTTCATGTGAAAACATATCTCCCACCAAAATTGTGAAGAACATAGTACCAGAGGAAGCATGGACAGGTATGAGTTGTAATATTTCTCATTTCAGAATATTTGGTTGCATTGTTTATGCTCATGTTCCTAAACAACTAAGAAAAAATCTAGATGACAGGAGTGAGAAATGTATCTTTCTTGGATACGGTGAAGAATCTAAAGCCTACAAACTGTATAACCCTATTACCAAAAAGGTTATCTTCAACAGAGATGTGTTGTTCAAGGAGGAAGAGTCATGGAATGGAACCATAGACAAGGTTGTGGGAGCTGCAATACCCCAACCAGAAGATGAAGAAGAAGAGGAGCTGATTGGACAACAGGGTCCAGTAGCATCTTCACCAGTAGCAAATACTCCAACAAGAACACCTAGAAACTCAGTTCGAGGTGAAGCATCAAGATCAATAGATCGATATACTACTAGTCCGCAATCAGGTAATGAATCTGATCACAGTAATAAAAAGACTAGAAGATTGGAAGATATTTATGATGAATTGGATGCAAATACCAATTATGCTTTTATTGCTAGTGAACCTGTGTTTTATGAAGAGGCAGTAAAAGAAGAGCATTGGGTAAAAGCTATGGACGAAGAGATAGATTCCATTGAGATAAATGGTACATGGGATCTAGTCGACTTGCCAAAAAATAAGAAACCCATTGGTGTGAAGTGGGTCTATAAGACCAAACTCAATGAAAAATGTGAGATTGATAGGTACAAGGCAAGGTTAGTAGCAAAAGGTTTCTCGCAAAAACCAGGAATTGAGTTTGGAGGAACTTTTGCACCAGTGGAAAGATTGAACACAGTAAGAGCAGTCCTAGCAATAACAGCCCAAAACAGATGGAAAGTGTATTAGATGGATGTCAAGTCGGCATTCTTGAAGAAGAAATTTATGTGGAGCAGCCACACGGGTATGAAATCAAAGAACATGAAGAGAAAGTTTACAAGTTGAAGAAAGCTCTATATGGGCTCAAGCAAGCTCCAAGAGCTTGGTACAATAGAATTGATTCTTATCTGATCAAAAATGCTTTTAGTAGAAGTAGCAGCGAACCAACACTTTACACAAAGGTAAATCAACAAGGACATATTTTGATAATTTGTTTATATGTTGATGATATGATTTTTACAAGTGACATGCGAGTAGATGAGTTCAAGGCAGCTATGAAGAAAGAGTTCGAGATGACAGACCTTGGATTAATGAAGTTCTTTCTTGGCTTAGAAGTAGAACAATCAGAAAAAATATATATTTATTTCTCAAAGTAAATATGCTAATGAAGTTCTTAAGCGATTTAGAATGCTTAATTGCAAACCGGCACCTACACCAGTGGCAACATGTACAAAGTTGAGCAAAGAAGATGACAGTCCCAAAGTAGATCCAACATTGTTTAAGAGACTTGTAGAAAGTCTCATGTATCTCACATCTATGAGACCATATATTATGTATGTTGTCAGCTTGATTTCCAAGTTCATGGAGTCTCCTAAAGACTCGCATTGGCAAGTTGGCAAAATGATCTTACGATATGTTGCAGAGACTTCAAGCTATGGAATTTTATACTCAAGCACTGAGTATGATGTTTTGACAGGTTTCACTAACAGTGATTTTGCAGGAAGTTTGGATGACAGGAAGAGCACTTCCGGTCATGTTTTTCATCTTGGATTATGGGTGATTTCATGGGCATCCAGGAAGAAGCCCATTGTGACACTTTCATTAGCAGAAGCAGAGTATGTAGCAGCAACATCAGCAGCATGTCAAGCAATCTGGTTACGCAGAGTTTTAGAAGGTCTTCAACAGAAACAAGAAGGACCAACAACAATCTATTGTGGCAACGATTCAGCAATCACTCTATCCAAGAACTGTTTTTTCCACCAGAAAAGCAAGCACATTGATACCAGATATCACTTCATAAGAGAACTTGTGAACAATGGTGAAGTTCATGTTGAGCATTGTAAATCGATTGACCAATTGGCTAACATATTCACAAAGCCATTGACAAAAGAAATTTTTGAAACCCATAGAGATAATTTAGGCATTGTAAAAGCTGCAATAGTCAGCAGTAGTAATTAAGAGGGAGTGTTATAAATAATAATTACTTCTGTTAGCTTTAGCTTTTGCTTTAGTTCCTATTTAGAAGTTCAGTTAATAAAATATGCAACAACATGCTTTGCATGCATGCAAAAGCTAGGTTAGACTTTTTAGGGTTTCCATAAGTGTTTAAATACACATTCAGATTTGTTTTGGAATGCATTAGTTGATCTTCTGTTTATCAATAAAGATTGAAGAGCCGTAGCTCATTCTGCATAATCTTTGTGTTTATTTCTGCTTCCTACTTTCAATCGTATTGGGCACTTACAAGAGCCATCGAACAACCTTTGGAATCTGGAAAAACATACACATATATGAAGTAGTCTAAATCCCTTAGATGTTTTGGACTTTTCCATTTATCATCACTAAAATTTAGCAAAATAACCTGTGATCAAATTGTAATTTGAATGGACTCAATGTCTTCAAATACCTCTGTTGCATCAAATACCTCTGTTGCATTAGGATTATACAATTCAACAACTTATATTTATGATTCCAACAATTCCAATCAGATTTCAAATAAAAATGATCAGAAAAATAACCCAAAATATATAATGTTTAACTTCAAAAAGCGTGTAAGAGGGCGACTAAAATTCCAGTCCTAAGCTTGTGAGAGGGCCACTAAAGTTCCGAGTCCTCATTACAAAGTAAAGGTAAAGGTATATTGCAGAAGGACCGTGTTCCTAGTCAGAGAAGGACGTGTAAAAATTTACGTGTCCATAATAGTGGAAAGGGTGTAAGGACAAATATTAATCACTCTTGTGATTCATAAAAGAAACAATGCTACTTATTATTAAATAAGGTAAGGGCACAACGTAAACTCTCAATGAACATTGAGAAGGTCTTGAAAAAGCCACTTAGCGAAAGAGAAAAACTATGATTTTGAAAGATCACAGAGAAAACTGTCTTGATAGAAAAAACGGACAAGGAATATTTCATGACTGAATGAAAAAATTTGATAAATTAATTCAAATGAAGTAATCACTAGGATCCACCTCCTCTCTGTAACATAGGGTACATCAACAATGAAGCAAATGTGAGATTTTTTAACGTGGATGCTGAAAAAGGACCCAATGATGAAACAAGGATGATGAAAAGTTTTTTTATAAAAAATATTCTCAATATATAAAAAAAAAAAAAAAATCTAAATTTTTTAAAGTGTTAACAAAGATCTTCAATATGAAGTCTTTGTTATGCAAAAGAAATTGAAAGAACATTGAGTTACTTAGAAAAATAAATCAGAAGAAATAATTTTATAACTTGTAAGTTAAGAATTAATTACCAATCTTAAAGGTTGTGATAATGAATTACAACTAAAAAATAATAAAGATTTAAAAGAAAAATGAGTGAATTTGAACAAAGTCTTTGTTGATAAAAATAAGAAATTGTTCAAATCTAAAGGAAAAATAATAAAGATTTAAAAAAAAATTAGTGAATTTGAACAAAGTCTTTGTCGATAAAAATAAGAAATTGTTCAAATTCAAAAGAAACTTGACTGTCAAGATGAGCCAATTTCAACAACAAATATAAGAGCTTCAACAACAAAAGCATATAACAAGGAAGAAATTTCCCACCTGAAAAATCATAATAAAAATTGTAACATTCTACCTTCCTCAAACAAAACTCAAAACTAACAATTTCATCTCTTACCTGCTTATCCTTATAAATGCTACTTCTTGAAGGTTATTTAATCCCATGTCACCACAATATCTAAATGATGTAATATCCTTACATGTACTTTAGAAAATTTTAAACCCGGTGCATGAAATCCAAGTAAAATGATTCAATCTTTATACTTAATAAATATAAGAAACAAATTTCAAATAAGTAGAATGGGTCAAATATATAAAGAAATCATATTATTTTCTAACTCATATAACTTTTACATCTAGATTGCAATGGTAAGTAGATGTCCCAACCAAGCTTAACTTACTCAAAAGTAGTATTATTAAAAGTATGATAGAAGGATCAAAATATCCAAGAAACCGGGTAGCCTGGTAATTGTTACTTTCTTCAAAGCTACAGTGATGCCCTATAAAGGCAATTTTGAAACAAGCTAAGCTAGAGCCTTTGATAGCTAACAAAAATGTTCAGAGGATGCAATGTGTACGACATCAAGAGCAGGAGGGTCGTGCCCCCATAAAAAAATATTAAAATATCTGACAGGAAACCAATTTGTTCACATACTTCCTTCAAAACAACCTTAGCCTAATGTAGAGGGAGACTAAGATGTTAAATTACAGAAGCACAAGGGTTGGAAACAAGTAAAAAATGCAAACTTTTGTCTATATGACAAAAGTTGTATGTCATGAAGAGACATGAGGTGTCTTGCTAGATATCTGCTCCATCGGGCCAACCTGAAATGCTAACATTTTGTTCAGGGCGCTTATATATGCAGAGACACTGGAGACAACTATATCCATTCCAGCTCCTGTTCCACTGTGGCAACAGCAAAGTACTTTCAAGGTGAAAAGAAGATTGGCAATAAGGTTTTCATCTGATATATAGATCCTTCTCACTTTCTAGGATGATGTCACAAGTTACAACAATGGAATGGAATACGAATCACCTGAAGGAATGCTGGACAGTTGCTTCAGTTAGCGCATGTGTCAAAGAACGCCTTTGACCCCTTGTATGAGGACTCTTGTAGATGCAATTACATCAATACCTTCTGTAACGGATTTGAGTGAATACTCCAGAACCTTGAGAACATTCTAAGTATACCTGCCCTATTCGATGAGCTTCTTAGTCTTTGGTCTGTTCTATTGTCAAGCATCTCACATTGAGTAACCATGGACATATGTCTAGAGTCCGTTAGAGGTCACTCTTGCATGTGGCTTAGAGTCTCTTGGAACAATTATCATGATGCATTTTTGTATAAAGTGGAGCGCCCCTCTTTAAAAAATGGTTGGAACAATTATCATGATGCATTTTTGTATAAAGTGGAGCACCCCGCTTTAAAAAATGGTGGACACACTTCACTTGGATTTATTTGGCAAGCAAAATCCTAAATTTAAGGTGCGCACACTTCCGGAGACATAATCCCTTAAATAAAGGTGGGCACTCCACTTCTCAAGATATGAATCCCCAAATAGAGTGTATGCACTCCCCAAGGTGACATGATCCCTTGTAAAGTAGGATGCAATTCCCAAGACATGAATCCCTCATTTTATGGCAAGCAATATCGACCCCGTAGCAGAGTGTTTAATGCTCTTGCTGCGGGGTTCTTACTAACGGTATGTCAGTGCCGTAGTTAGCATAGGATATGAACACTCAGCCGGAAAAATGGAGCCAAAAGCCGGTCGTCGATGGGGATGCATCATGGCATCATGCCTCATGCCATAGCCATTTCGCCATCTGGATCTAATCATTGTTGTGCGAGGCTCAAGGAGATCGTCGTAGCCACCATCGCAGTCTTGGATCCGTGCATGGCTGTGCAGGGCTCAAGGAAATCGGTCATAGATCTCGTCACATGGGCTAGCTGCATGGTGAGGGGAGGCCGTAGCTTAAACACGGAATCGCAGCAGAGCAGAGTTCGTGTCGAGAGCAATCTGAACCTGGGAACCTGCAACCAGCCAAACAAGCCATAGCGAGCATCCGCCAAAACCACCGAAACCACCGGGTATGTTACTCTAAACCACCGAAACATTGGTCAAAGCATCAACAATGTCCTCTGCATTTTGCATACTTGCAGCTACATGCAGGGGCGTAAGATCCCCTGGACCAATCACATCTGGTCTGAATCCAATGTTTCCATAAGAAATTGATGGTATATAGCACAGAAGCATATCCACAACTTGTCTGCAATTTCTCTTCACTACCCTGTGCAGCAAGTTTATTTCTGAAAAGATATTGAATGCCTCTCGAACTGATCCTTCTTCACCATACATGCTAAAAAATATATCCAGAACCTTCTTAAGTAGAGAATTCCAATCCCTTTCCACAGCATAAATCAAAAGAAACTCGAACCGGGTAGGTGAATCTTTTGGAGAAAAAGACCCCTCCTTAGAGTAAGAATTTCTCTGGAAAAGCCATCCCAACTCATTTAAAAAAGTGATGACTTCTTCTTGGAGACCAAATATGACATCATCTCGAGAATATGGTTTTGACTGCCCATCTGTTACTTTGTCCTCACAGAATGCTTCAAAGTCATCTTCTAGGGTACGTAGCTCTCTACATATCGCACTGTCTGCCACAATAATTGGAAAGTTGTTGCCTTTGAAACCTCGCTCAACCTGCATATTATTTCAGTCCAGAATTGAATCAGGGTAAGAACCAGAAGGAAATAACTTGAATAAATATAAAACGATTTCAAAAATATCAACTCTACTAAAGTATTATTAAAAACTCACCTCTATGAAAAAACGACCCAACACATTAGCGGCCCCCCCTGGGAATCTATGTTCAATAGTAGTAGCATTTGAGAAGAAAGCGCTACTACCTACTTGATAATCTTCTGGAACGTTTTGTGAGATGTACTTTCCCCTATAAGCACATAGAATTCTGCAACCAATATTCCTAGGAATATAAGATTTTATTCAAACCTAAATATTGCTTATTTAATTTAATGTACGAAGAAAATTTTCCAATAAAAAATATTTCATTCAAACCTATCTATTCCTGTGTAATATCCCTTTTTCAAATTTTATTAAAATGCCAATTTTTCAACTTTTTTCCCAATTTTGACCTTTGACTAGTTTAACTGTTTTGACCTCCAAATCATCCCAAATGCTCCCAAATCTTCTGTATGAGTGTATTAATGGTATTTAGACTTGAATATCAGGTTCAGGGATGTTTTATGGACCTCCAAATACTGCTGCAAACTTGATTTGTATTCTGATCAATATAGGTAATTTTGACTAGTAATTTGTGCATCAAATCCCCCCCGGGTAACACTGAAAATGGCCTTCCAAATGCCTCCAAACTCCCCCAAATTTATGAACAGAGGTATATAATGTGTTAATTATGTTATTGAGGTCTCATATGCACCATTAATTGATTTTTACTACTGTTATAACTCTCTCACATTCAACAGCAAAAACCCCCAATTCGACCCTTGGGGAAATGGCACTATTTCCTCTCCCAATACAACTAAACTGAGTAAAAATGCTTCAAATGCTCAAGTACAGTACATGAAACTTGTAGAAGACATCCATGGCATTATATTGATCACAAATATATCAGAGAATCATCCATCCATTCGAAATAATCAACATTATAGTGTCATACATCAATGCATTGGGGAAATGGACATTGTTTGCTCATTAATCAATAGTTTTGCATACAACCAGTGGGTATTTCGACCTGAGACTTTCTGAATATGAATAACAGAGGATATGAAGCTATTACAATCATAAATATATAATGAGAAGCTCTCTCAAGAAGCACAAGTGCTCACCAAAAACGCCCTCCCTCAAGGAGCATGAATATGCCTTCAAAACTGGAAACGGTGGAGAGAAAGTGCTGCACTAAACCAAACCATGAAACTTCCTGTAGCTGATACCTGCAAATACAAACTCCATTAAAGCACCATGAAAGACCTGAGTGGCCTCTCCAAACACCAACTTGGATGGGAATCTTTCACCCTCGAAATTGGCTAAGGCAAGAAACTAGTCATCCACTAGCTCTCTCTTCACAAATGCAATTTTTCTCAAATCATCAAAAGCCATTCTCATACTTGATTTCTACATTTTATAACCAACATTATCCTTCAAGGGGTCGAAATCCTCTCAATAGATTCAATAATTTTCCATTTAGGAAATATTCCTCATTTGCCACTTGTCTCCTAGTTCCAACCTTCCATCTTCTCCCAAATTCGAATTTGAGTCTCTTTGGATTCCTCCAACTCCATGAGCTCCTTCCTTGAGCCTATTTTTGGGGCTGACATGTCATAATGGTCAGGTGTAAGAAGTCAGGTCTGAATTTTGTCATAAATGTCATAGATGCTTCATTATTGTTGTCATAAAACTAGGGAATCTAGCCCAAGTGTCCACTAGTCTCCAATTTGACTCTTCCTCTCCCATGGAGGTTACTATTCCATCCCATTTCGACCTAAGATGCTCAATGCCATGTGTTATGACTTACCAACTCACCCAAGAGTGTTCACCTTCCCATGAATTCGAATTGGCAAGAGAGAGCTGCCATGTGTCATTGAAAAATCAAGCTAGTGTGGGTCCCACCACCTCCATATGTCTCCAAAACCACTTGCCACCTAGAATTTCTCTTGAATTTATTTTTTCATCATATTTATTAAATACTTGAACCCTTCTAATGTCTAAATATCATTTATTAGCTTCCTTATTACCATCCCACATGTTCCCATCCAACCTAGGAAACTAGTAGAATTGATGGGATTGTCTTACTATGCACTTATTTGAATGGGGACATTACATCCTGCTCATCAACATTGGACTAGATCTGTCTAGCAAACAATTTACACACAAACTTACTTTGTACCAGGAGTTGTACAAAGTATGCGATCTGCCATCGTTTGTGAAATTTTCAGATTGATATAGGTATGCGATCTGCCGACCAGACTTATAAATGGGCATGTATGCATGTATCATGAATTTGCTCCGTCAGTTTGGAATGTCTGTCATTAAAAACTGTGTAAATTATATATATAATTTATCCGTAAACTAGCTAGAGTTCGACATAATAATATACAGTTTTGAAAGGAACGTATACTGGGCTTGCAAGTTTATTAGTTGGATACCATCTGAATGGTAAGGATAAGTGTGAGGGAGTGTCTGCATTATCCCCATTCCAACCTAAGCTCACAACGACTATGTATGCCTCTGTATGTACGAGAGACAAATCGATGTATAGTTACGCTTCTAAGTGTCTCCACTATACATCCATTAATATACTAACTATGTATACAAAATGGGGAAGAAGAGAATGCGATAGGTTTTGCATACTGTTGGAAGACGAGATGGTCTATCAGGCACAAGAAGGTCCTTATGACAGTCATATGCTTGGGATAAACAGCCTTGAAACCAAAGTTTGGCAGCCAGATCTCCGAAGCTGGATACCATCTGAATGGTATGGCCTGCATATTCCACAACCCCCCATATGAATTCTATCCATCACCGTTTCATGGAATTAATCTAACTATGAATGCCATTACTAAAAATACTTGTATATAGAAACACAAAACAGATTTACATAGTAAAACATGATTGTGAACTGTGACAAAATGATGCTGTTCTTTCCAAGCGGTCATTTATTTGGAACGGATTTGGATCGAAATGTAAAAAGATCCAAAAGAAATTCAAGTCATAATTGTTATCCATAACACTGATCTGCTCTATAACATAAATGAGTAACATTGTGTTTAAGTGGAATTCTTATGAAACTCTCCAACTCTATCTCTAGAGATTTTTCTATAAACAGCATGTTTAAGTGGAATTTACATGATGAAGCTCTCTTATTTTACCTCTGGAGAATTCTCTTATATGATGAAACTGTCTTCCATGTATTATATTTAACAAGAACTCATCTTAACGTTAGATTGAAGAGCACTAAAAATAAATTTAGTATTTCAAAAATTCATGTAGACATCCGATTTAACAACACTCCCAAAAAAAATTATGTTTCAACTTTGAAGTCAAGATGAATCTGTGAAAATGGATCTTAGTCTCAGTCACTATGTACTATTGAATATTGGACACGCCATTAACGCAATGTCTTGTTTGTTTAGAACATTCCAATTTGGGAGGTGGAGCGTCTAAGTTAATCCATTGCCCTTATTGGTGCATTAATTTTGTTCCATCTCCTTGGTTGTTAGCAACCGACTTGCAGTGTGTCTTTTGTGACTGATCCTCATACTCTTCCATTTGGAAGTTTATAGAAAGTGCCACTTCTCCTAATGCCACAACTGTTTTGTAACCCCAAAGTGACATCGACTTGTAGGATGGTAACTCTAACCTTTCCTCGTCTTCTAAAAATAGGTAGGAAAATTGTTATGTAATTATTAAGAATTTGTTGAATAGAATTAAATAAGTGTAAGTGGATTTTTTTTCAAGGTCTTTGTTCACAATTTAGAAGTTCAAAATTGAATGATTACTTGTTTGTGATTTGCACATAGCCCTAACCTCTCACTAAAAATTCGGCATTCTATAATCATGATTTGAATTCATCATTAAAAATTTGGCATTCTATAATCATGATTTAAATTCATTAATAATTATAGGATCAAGACTACTAAGTAAGGACATATGATTTGCTTCTTAGAATCGACCTCACTAATTTTGATTATATTCATAAAAAGTTTGGCCACTATATACAAAAATTATATGTATGAAGATTCACATGGTCGAGCCTCTTTATTGCGATAAAAACCATTACTCCTCTTTAGGGCAGTAGAAACCATTACTTATCCACGAAGGACACATGATTACATTAGGGAATTCATTATGATAGATTATGGTTATATTTATGAAGAATCATTGGTATTTAGTATAAAGATGAGTTTGAGAAGAGTATTTCTTATTTAGAGGAGTATTTCTTATTTAGAGGATATGCATAGGGTGTTCTTTCCCTCGTAAAGAGTCTTGTATGTTAATTTGATATATGGTTAGGTTTTTAAATTAGATTATTACTATAATAATATTATTGATAATAATCACAAATTAATATTTTAAGAGTTATATATGTAGTTCTACTAGTTATTTAGGTTTTTTTTGTTATTAAACTTTAGGAGGTTGGGAGTTCAAATCTGCCAATAACTACTACAGGTATCTTGAGTGCCACTAAGAGGTATGTAGTCTAATTTTAGGGTAGTTGTGACAGGTCTCAAGTTGGATGAAGGATACGAATATAATGAACCCAAAGTGATAGCCAATAGGTTATTTATGTTTACTCAAGCGCTTATAACAAAGTGATTGTGGAGGAAAATCCCTTGATTGAAAAAACATAAACATAAACAAAAACAACTAAACACTTAAGATGATTTATAAGGCATAATATAATAAGGAAATATATTATTATATTAATTTTGTAATTATGTTTTAAAACATATTTTTGAATTGGTACATTCTTAAGTGTGAGAATGTCTTATAAACCATCTCTAGCTATTATTTGTTATGAGTGTAGGATTATTTGCAACACACAACTAATAAAAAAGTAATTATGTAAAATGAAATCCCATAGTACAAAAATTTCCATTATAGCAAGATAGATTATAATATTGTTGAGGGGTCAATAACTCGAATGGTGAGGAGGTAAGTTTTACAATATCCACACTCGGGTTCAAATCCCCAATGAGACATTGGCCTTATTTTGATAAGGCTAGAAGTGTAGGCACCACTATGGAGTGGGACCCCCATATTGGTTGTGTTAATGAAAGTCGCATCCCTTGCCAAGTCACGAGTTATTGGTATATTTGGTTTTCATGTTGTTGGATATACTCTTGGATTATAGTGGGAACCATTGTCTTTAAACTTGGGCCTCATCTAGGTAATTCAAATGAGTTACTAATTCCCACTCAACCCATAAATAATGTTTGCATCAAAGTGAAGGAGCATGCTATCACATCAATGCATAGAATAACATCCCAAAGCTAACTCTCTAGATTGAAAAAACTTTCAAGTAATACTTAAACATGTGGTATTATTTACAATATACATCCAATAATAAAAATATTAATATACATAATTTAAAAGAAAAATATTAATTCTTTAACAAAATCTTAAGATAGTAATATTTCATTGTGACTAGATACCTTATAATATTATATAGATACCAACAACAACCATCACAAAATATGAAGGGGTTATCAAGCTTTGATAATCCAATCTAATATGTCTCCACCTTTGACAAAATCACTTTGTTTTTTAGAAAATATTGTCACTTGGATTTGTTTAATGTGGTTACTTTGGAGATAATTTAAATATTTGTCATTTGATTATATTAGTGATTATTGTTCTCTCTTTGTACTAGTGAGAGTGTAGATGGATCTCCCTCCACTATCCTAATGTTATTCTTTGAAAAGTTGCTTTATCTTTTAGGGAAACTAGTTTATTTCTAAGGAATCCCTATATGCCATACACTTTCTGGTCCCTAATATAGATCTACTCCTAGATTTACCAATCCATGGACTACTTCATTCTCCAATCATGGATATGCCAGGTCTATAGGCCAACAATCTAGAATTTGGTCCATATTATGTCTCATTCACCCAATCACTTCATTAATTGGGCATATGCATGTTTAATGCATTTAGACCTTCTTTAACTAATATGTGTCTTTTTTTGCATATCATTCTAGAGTATTTCCTTTGTGTTTGTTGGCATTTCTTAATGCAAAATCCATATATCTCGATCTCTAGTGACCAATAATATTTGAGGTTGAGTCATCATGGGCTTCTAAATATTGGTGCACATATTGCATACCTAGTTGGCCACAATAATCTAACAATCTTAGAGCTCATTGATTGCTTCATGGGGCATCAATTCCAAGAATTTTCCCAAAAGCGTGTTGATCTTCCATCTTGTATCTCCTAGAAGCTACCTTCGATGAACAAACTCATCCTCTTTTCACACTATTCCAAATAGAAGATCCATCATGGAATGTAATAATTTTGGTAGATCTTGCCAAGGAATGTTTGGTGCATATTTCACTATATGTGGGCTGAGATTTTTTATCTTCTTTATGCCATCTCCAAATTAGTTTACTTGATAAAGCGATGTTGAAATTTTCCATGTTTTTGAGTCCAAAACCTCTCTTATTCTGGAGGTTGTAGATCTTTTTCCATGCAATCAAGGGCCAAGGATAATTTTAGGGGCGAAATTTAGCCCATGGGCTATTTTTCCATGTTTTCTTCCAAGAAAAGATTCGCCAATTTGCATTTTTTGAAGCCCCATTTCGCCCATGTTTGATGGGGCAAACTTTTTTCACTCTAAAAATCGCCAAATTATTATATAAACTATATAAAAACCTTAGAAATTGAAATAATGTTAGAAAAATATCGCCAATATTTTATAGTTGACATTTTAAGAATTGGTAAGATTCGTCATGGTTTATACACTTTTAAATAAGTATGGGTCCTTAAAATTTTCCATGTCAAGGGCCCATTTTTTCTCAACCCATAATAAGTTTTTTTTAGTTTACATCGACTACGTGCAAACCTATTTTCATTAGGGTGACTTGATCAACGAGGGAAAACAAATAAAATTTCATAATGTTTTTTATTGATCTTAGATAGAGATTCCTCCAATTTAACTCCCTTCCGCTATTCACAACCAAGGGTACTCCCGAATACTTATTTGGTAATTAAGATCTAAGGAAAATGTGTACTGTTCCATATGCACTTAAGTCGCTAATGGGGTGTTGGAAAAAAATATATGGGATTTGCCTTGATTTATCATTATTGAAGCCTTGAGAAACTCATTAAGGGATTTTTAAAAGATTTATCTTCTGTGACAATAGATTCTCCCAAAAATAATGTTCCATCTACAAATTGTAAATGAGTTGATCGCCCAATGAGGTGAATCCTAGATGAGTTGATCTCCCAACAACATATTTTATTCTAATTCTTTTTCTCTCTGGTCTCCATTTGATTTTCTTCCCTAGTGAGAGGAGGATAGGGATGAGGAATATTCACCAAAAATCTAGCATAAGAAGGAAGATTGTACAAATTTCATGAGTTCGAGCTTTGAGTCTTTCGGAGCTAGGCCTTCTCTCCAAAGGTCAACCGTTTACCACCCTTGAGTTCAATTTGGATGTAGTGATGCAATCCACTCTAATACTTAAGTATTTCATCATGCTCAATCTCTTGGATGTCCAAATGAGGAAAAATCCATGCAACTCATTCATGTTGTTTTGAATAGATTGATCAAGTTGTTGATGAAGTTATCTGCATCAAATGTTTCTAGTATTGACAATTCTTAATGGGCTAGAACTCACTGAATTCCATGTATATTTGTCTTGCTAAGATTTTGATTTTATCTCCTTTGTTTGTGCATTATTAACTATGAGACTTCCAATATCTAAGTGCATTAATTTTGATGGAAATGTGAGTGTAGAAAAGGTCACTATATTGTCTTCATTGTTAAATCAGTTGACTGTAAAATGGGTCTCAAGGTTTGAAAACTATCCATATGGTTATTTAGTATTGATCTTGTATTTAAGTTTTGGAATTTAAGTTGATGTAGTGTAGATATCTTAGGGGTTGTTTCACGCACAAATGTTTTGTGCATTTGATTAAATTGATTGTACATTACCTGACTTTGTTTCTACATTATGTCTTTAGTAATGGATATGATAGGATCAAGACTTTAGTTTCACAGTATAGGCATTGAGGTTGGTGTTACGCACAGTTGGAGATTGTGGAGAGCACAAAGTAAGGTCTAATGGAGAAGTGGGGTCAAATTTTTGCTCTCTATACTCATATCCCATTTAAGTAGGTATACATCATGAGCATACATCATTATACTTTGTCTAAAGTTTTGTCATTGTAGATTCAAGTCTAATAATGCCAAAATAGTGGTCATATATGCTCTAATACTAGTGATCTAGTATAAATAGTGATTAGAACTCCCTTTGTCATAACTGTAGATTTGTGAAGACATATAATTGCGGCAAAAGTGTTAAGTTTTAAGAAAGGATTAAGTAAAATGAAATATAATGAACCAAAGCTTATTTTAGGCTAGATTGATATACCTCTTTGTTCCTGACCATTTGAGAGATTCCCATGCGTACTCCTTTGATTGGAAGATGTAAATATTTCATTGTGTATGCTCATTTGTTTCTCATCATTTGAGAGTTTTTGATGTACACTTCTTCGTTTATCAGTGTGGAGCAGCTTCCCACTCAGGATAGATTGATTATAAATGTGTGAGAGCTTTCCATGCACATTTTGTTGCTGCCGAGCTTCAAAGAGATTCCCAAGTATACTCCTTTCATTCTGAGAATATATCAACAACCCATGTATATCCACTTTCTACACATCATCTCCAAGATTTACATATTTGTTCCTCAAATCACCAACATGTACAATTCTTCCCTCCCCAAGATCCAACATCGTGCCATGCATACTTTTTAGCTCCCTAGAATTCGATGTCTTCCTATTTGATCCCCCTCCCAGTAATTTTCAGTTGGCTTCCAATTTCACATAGGAGAAGAAATCAATCATTTGTGATAATTTATTAAAAAATGAGGAAATAGGTAATAAAATTAAGGAAATTTATTAGTATAATTTTGTAATAGTTTTTAATATATATAATAAATTATAAATGTGATAAAATATAGATTATAATCACTTTTATGTTTGAAAGCGACTTCATATCCACCATTGTACATAGTGTTTATGTGTTGAATTCCCTTTTTAAAGAAAAGAGGAAACGGAGATTTCCCCTGCTCCTTGGGAGAGCCAAGGGAGTGGCTAACATGTAGTACCTTTGCAAAAGAATTTGTTTCACTAATTCTTATTCCTTGATGAATATGATGTGCTAGGCATAGATTTGATGCATTCAAAACATGATAATATGCTAGGGTGCATTGAATTTATAACTATTTACTAGAGCAAACAAACCTCCATTGGTCAAGAAGGATCGCTTCCTTTTGCTAGATTTTGACCCTTGCTTTATCACTAGTATTTAATCTTTCCACTTATAGAGTGATGGTTTTCCCATAAAGGGTATTACAATGATATCAAAAGCTCCATGTCAACAAAATCTAGGACTTTCAAATCATTTCACATTTCATGAAATATGTAGAACATATGCTATTTAATCATATAGTATATTTAATATCTAAGGACAATGGAAAGTGTCACTTGAGACTAAGCTTATATAGGTTGCACGTTGGCATGGATGTTTAGGTGGGAAGGAGATATTTAACACTAAGAAAATACTTTGTCATGTAAATTATTGCGATTCAAACAACGCTATTATAGAGGGACTACAACCTTAGTCATATTTAGTGTTTAAGAGTATGCACAATTTCATTTATTAAAAATGTTCGCAATAAGTGAACATTTACTATCTCCCACTTTGATTGTGCTCTTTTCTCCCATCCTTCCTTTTCAGGTCAATTCCCAATACATTGAACATTTATTACTTTTATTAGTAAATAATAATATGTAATAAATGTACTTTTTACTTTTATATAATTATGGAGACCTTATAAACACTCACCAATTAGTAAATATACATAATTTGTTTATCTACTTTTTAAGTAATTATTTTCAGTGTTGTATTAGAATAGTTTATCAAGATTTTATTTATGTACATGATTGTGTAGAGGTGTTAAAATGGGAAAGTGGGAGGAGATAAATGGGTTGGAGGTTGAAGATCCGGAAGATATGGTAGAGTTTTCTGTCGAAGATTTGACATGGACAGAAATTTGGGGGGACCAAGTCGCAATTATTCCGTATTGTAGACTACAGGATTTTATAAGAGGAGAGCAAGCAAGAGAAAGCGCTCCTACTCAATTTGTTGTTCATACTCGACGAACTCGAAAACTTGAGGAGATCAAAAGAATTCATTTTGACACGTATTTGGAGTATGCTATGTGAGTCTCTATAATTACTCATAATTGATTGTGTGAAACATGCTTAGATATTTTGTTAACTTATCATTCAAGTTAATTAAGAAAAGCATTCATCTATAACTTTAATTTATTGTAACGATATGTAATAAGTATTGGTGTTCATATGGTCCGGACTCCACTTGTAAAGTCCAAGGTGATAGTCGTACAACGACGACATTTGAAAATACAATGAAGAAACGCAGTTCGCGCCAAAGCATTAAAGTTGGTTGTCAATGCCACTTCATCGTGTGTCGGCTTGTCATGAGACCAACTGATGTTGTTATTATATATACAGCATGCAGGCATATTGAAAAATATGGTGTTGTGTGTCATGGGAAGGATGCAGTTGGAAGGCCTCAGGCTTTCAATTATGCTCCACATCTAACAGATAATCTACGAGCTAGTGTGAGACAGATGGTTCAAGATGGTTTTAACATCACAATGATATGGGATAAATTCATTAATGACGTGGAGCATCAATGTGGTCAGTTGTTCACAGGGACAACTCGAGATGCCTTAATGACAAGACAAGATATTTTAAACATGTACAATGAACTAAAAAGACAAGAATACGTCAAGGACAAGAGTGATCCAATTAGTGTGGACTGTTGGTACAATCAATTTCCAGATAAGTTTTTTTCTACCAACAACAAGATGTTGTGCAAAACAAGCCATTCATCATTGGTATACAAACAAGCTGGATGCGTTCTATGATGATAAAGTACTCACATAATAATGCTATATCCATGGACTCTACATTTAACATGAACAAATATGGGGCACATATGGGGTGAGTACACATATATCGTGATTCTCACTTAATTATAGTTATTGAAATGATTTCCTACGTGTGGACTTTGTATAATATAATTATGTGTTTATTTGAATGTAGTATCAACTTTATACATTGATGGTTTTCGACAAACACCATAATGGTGTCCTGATAGCTTGGGTTATTTCCTCACGAAATACATCGGAGGATATTAAAAAATGGTTGGCAGCATTATTTAAAGTCGGAATGAAAGAGCGTCCAGATTGGCATGTTCATGCTTTTATTACAGATGATGCTGCAGTTGAGATTGAGGCTTTAAGGTGACTTGATTAATTATTTGTAAAGGGGATTGGGAGAGAATATTAATGTTTCATTACATATATACGTACATTAATCTCTTTAACTGTAATGTCATTTCAGGTGTTTAACTAATTCATCAATATTATTATGCGTATGGCATGTTCGTCGTGCATGGATGAAGAATATTTTAAGCAAAGTCAATTGAAAGGAAACTAGAGTCTCAATTTTTCGTGCTTTAGGAGACATCATGCATTCATGTCCGGATGACCGCTCAGTACAAGATGCAGTTGCACGGATCTTTGATGAATTTCAAGGTCAAGAAAAGTTTTTGAATTATTTTAGAACTAATTGGCTAGACAACAACAAAATTTGTAAGTACTGTCTACATCTTTGTGTTTTAACTATATAATCTATTTCATTATTTTTAGTTTCTACTTTGTCACTGACCCCCTTCACTCTCTAGATATGTGGGCGAAAGCTTATAGAAATTTTCCCCATTCAAATCAAGATACCAACAATGCAATCGAGTCATACCATAGGTACTTAAAGAAAAGGTACCTTGATGAGAAAAGCAATGCATGCCATAGGCAGGTGAGAATCCTGTAGGCAGATTTGAAATTTCAAATCTAATTCAATGGTTTAAACCATTTTACTTGACGTTTTAATTGAATAAATTTACTCTGAAATTCTGACGGTATTTGATGGGCAGAGCACCTCGCGAGCAGATCTCATCCCTGCCTGTAGGGTGGTTCACTTTCTAAAATGATACTTTTTAAGGATGGTCTACAATCTAAAATTATATTTGTTTTTTCAAAGTTCTTGGTAGGCAGTTTGGCATAAATTTTGATGTTCAGCATAGTTCCTAGGTTAAACTTCTAATAATATAGTTTCTTCACGTCTAGGAATTTTGATTCTCTATTTTGTAATTAGTTGTGGTTTTAAAATTATTGGACTATTTTGAATTTTTTTGATAAATAATAACTTTTAGTTTAAAAAGTTTTGATTTTATAATGATATCTAAATTGTGCAATTTTCATTTAGAATCAAAAATTTTAAACCAAATTTTGAAAAAAATAACAAAAAAAAAAGAAAATCATCCAATCTTTAAGCTACAACTTTTGTTAAAATATTGTTCATTATTTCCAATATTTGAATGAGCACTTCATTTATCATTAAAAACTAAAATCATGTAAAATAAATTAAACTAAAAATAAAAATTAAATAGAGAATTTTGATTAAATTAACATAACAAATACTTATTAAGTTAATAAAGAGATTCTCCAAAAATAAGAAACAATAGTAACTAATTAATTAAATTATTTAAATAATAGGATAGTTTAGTAAAGAAAAAATAAATTAACTTAAAAATCATAAAAAAAGCAAAGAGAGGATACAAAGAAAAGACCACTAACAAAGATGGTGGATTATGGATGTCCATGACTAGCTAAGTTATAGTCATCTTCTATTATAGGGCTTCTATAATATGTAATTAGAGTAATGAACTATTCACACACTATTCTAGGGCTTCTATAATATGTAATTAGAGTAATGAAGGGTTGGTGCAAAATTTTGGTATGGTTGAAATATAATAAGTGCTTCAATTTCTGGGAACAAAGAATTTGGTTTTTCCAATATTAAGTCTAATATAGGTTTTTCCATATGAATAAGGAATTTGGTTCACTTCTTCAAATAGAAGAGGGTCATATTCATTTTTGACACTCCTAAATAGTTGTTTGAGGGTTTTATGAGGCTTAAAGAGGGTTTTGACACTCTGTGGAATTTGCAGAGTATGGGTGTAGGTCTGAAGATAACAGTGACAGAGAACTCACCACTGGATTAGGGGCAAATTCCTTTCTATTTGTCTTTTTGAGCAAGTATCAAGAGCAACTTGTGCTGCAACATGCTTCGCAACTTTGAGGTTATGGAAATTTGAAGGTGAGTCATATATGACCCCATTAACAATAACAGCCGCCTTGTATTTTGGACTATGTGGAGCCCCTTCTCTTCTAGTTTCATAAGCACGCATTGGAATAGAAGCTTTATGTGCATACTGCTGCAATTGACTCTTAAACATTACAATATTTGACATACCTAAAACAAGAACAAAAAACCAGTAAGAAAATAGTTCCACACTAGAAAAAATCAAACTTCTAGTTTAACAAGTCCTACAATTTCCTTTAATAAAATGCCTCCAAAACAATACTATAATAAGAAAAAATGGTGTATCACTCTACAATCTGATTTTACATTGTATTCGTCATGTAACAAAAGGAAAATACTAAACTTTGCAACACATTTTCATTACAAGCCAACACTCTTGTGTCCTTGATTATGAACTTCGCAGAACATTTTCATCACAAATTCATATAAGATACTTGAACATATCGATAAGCTACTTGAAAAAAATCTAGAAATAATATTGAAAAGAATTCATTTATATTTACTCGTACACAGATAAATAATATATGTATGCTACTTTATTTAGATCACATATAGTCTAACAAAGAATACTATTGTATTGGTTTTCTTCTATATACAGTATCCTATTTAATCAATGTATTAAAAAACTTTGTTGTGAAATTCAAGCAGAACATTTGTGCAATTTGAACTACACGGTTAAGTTGTAATGTCTCAAGAAATCCAATTTGTGGCTTGACAAGCTAGAATTTCTCCTTGGGATTCTTTGTTGTGTTCATCAAACCTTGGTTTAAATCCTCTCATAGAGGGACATGTTACCCTCCAGATCCTTTGTAGTGCACCATACCAGATGTTCCAAAGAGAGGGGCCTTTTTTTCCATTATAAAAGGCGAAGTTGGGGCTTGTTTATGTAAAAGTGTTGATCTAGAGAGGCTCGTGACCCTTGGTCTGCTCATGGAAGGTCCTCTTGGTTCTCATTTCATGGAGTGTTGGCCATGTAGGTTTGCTGACTACCCCTTGATGGGTGGAGGTTGCTCATCATGTTAGCCATTTATGCCCTTGGTGGGTGTTCTAGTACACCTTGTGATGAATCCATTAGGCCACATGGTTTGGGGCTCCTAGCCACACTTATGCTTGATGCTTTGTAGAGGTGATTGTGCTTGTAAGGGTTTTCATACCTTACTTAGCACATCTCATGGATACTCCCTTGGACCTATTTTTGTTGCATCATCCCTCCCTCTTGGTCATGTTGATTAAGAAGAGCAAATGTCCACCTTCCAAGAAAGCTAAAAGAGGTTGTGCCAACCTAAGAAGGAGGGTGTTGGGGACAAAAGACACATGTTGGGGTTAGATGAGGCATGACTTCCTCCTTCCAAGCTCAACATTTAATTGAGAAAAAATTCATGACATCAACATGCACCCAATCATGGTTAGTCAAAATATGTGTAGTCCTAGCAATACTAGAGAGACAATGCTTTCAGTTGTTCTTCAGGATATCTCATCCAAAGTATTACTCTATAACACCATTACTAAACCTACAATATGATCTACATTTTAGAGTTTTTTGGACCAATTCTTGGGTATTATACTTTCAAGTACAACTAACACAATTGGTCTCATCGTTTGAGTTACATGCTAGGAAAACTAAGAGTTTGTATTAATTGGTTGAAAGTGGAGTCAGTTTTTTAAATTTGTTGTGATCAAGGAAAATGCAAACTTTTCTTACTGGAGCGTGGAGGTAGAGATAACATAGAACTTCATCTTCAGATGTCTAGTGTATCATGAGATCAGAGTTGGATATATGGTGGAAAAATAATTTTCACGCGGCAGCTAAACGACAAACATCAAATATTGCAGGGGGGTGGGCTAGGATATTGTTATCACACAACTTGTAGTTGCCCCAATAGATGATCCTATGAAAAAACGGTAGAGGGGATGGGAAACCAAAGAGGTGACACAAGAGATATCCTCAATTCCCAAGATGGATTGGTTGTCATGCCAATCGAGGCACTCTTCGCTTTTTACTATCCAAGCCATAGATAGCAAAGGGGGAGACCCTGATCTACTCCCGACAGGAGAGATCTAACCCAATCACCATATCAAGCTATGGAAATAGGGTACGTAAGGTGAGGGGTGAAGAACCCTAGATTTAATGAAACAAGGTCACTGTGGAGGCTTAGGAAAGATAAGATTAGACTTAGACACAGTGACTTGGAGATTAAGAGTGAATCTAGGATTTTACTGCTAGGGAAAAAGATCAAATCCAAATTCCTTGGGAAACGTGAACCTTAAAACAGGGAAATTGGTCCCAAGCAGTAAATATGAAGAGTTAGGGCTTTCTAGCACAGCTTGCAAGTATATCTTACAGTATCAAGGCACACAAGCTCAACAGACAAGGGTTTAACAACTTGGAAGACAGGAAAACCAAGGAGGGCGTAAGGGTTAAAGATCAGTGCCTAGGTAAAAGGGGTAGATGGAGTCTTCAAAGCATGATTCTCTTGAGAACCCACTTGGGGGTTGGATTTAAGATAAAAACCCAGAAATGGTTTTCCAGTAAACCAAGTAATAAAGCCTAGAGAAATTTCCGAAAAAATTGCAGTTAGGGTTTAAATGTAGATGACATATGGGTAAGTTAAAAGAATAAATTACATACCTTTCAATCCTACCTGGATCATGAGAATGGATGATGGTATGTTAAGGACTACTCCCGCAAAGATCAAGTGAATATTTGATGCATTTTCTTACCTCTACGAATTTTCCTAAATCCACCAGTGCACCCCTCTCTTCTTGCAAAGCCAAGGAGATAAACTCAATCAGCAAGCAACAATGAAGGTAAATTAAAATGAAGAAATAATCACAGCGAATAAGTAGTACAAAAACATAGTCACTCCCTAAATCAAACCGATCGAAAAGAGAGAGACAAGTTAAGTCTCCCCAACCAGTGCATCCCTCCTCCAAGTCGTCCTCTTCACTTGCAAGTAAAACATGGATCGAAAGATGTGCAAAATATTCACCAATATCTTCAATGCAATGGAAAAGCAGTTTCAATTGAGATAGCCAAAGATACATACCAATATCACAAGAGTTTGTCCCAAAATATATTTTCTATTCCAGTAGCCAAGAGCCAAAAGTCCCTTTACAGTGAGGGGGATCTCTCCTTTAAATAGGAATGAAGGATACCAAAACCCTAACCACCTTTTGAATGAGTGGTTGAGATTAAAAGATACGTCAATCATAATCAATGGATAAGATGAGCCCAAATACAATATACACAGATCAACTCAATAATAGAGGGGGCGCACTCACTAAGTCACCCTAGGGGGTACGCACCACATAAAAGTGACTAGAAGTCATAACATAAGCTCATGGTGGGGCTAGGAGGTGTGACTATCCTTCTCTAGCATGTCCCCATGGCACAATAACTCACCTAAGATTAGGAACCAACACCAACGGTTTCTAATAGCCCAAAAGGATCAAGGCTTCGGCAAGTTCTCTTGCACAACTCAGATCCGTGACACAAAACAACAGGGAGTCTATCCAACATAAAGGCATAAGTGGGGAAGTCCTCAGTACCACAAGCTAAAGTGTAAGTCAGGGTAAAACCAATTATGGAAGAGAATGGTTGGATGGGGAAAAGTGATAGGTGATGCCATAACTAGCAAGCCATAAAATGGTGGGAATGACCAAGTCCGTACTACCAAAGAGAGTGATGCCAACTAGTATACAAGAGAAATTCTTTATTCCAAGTAATTAGATAATTTTAATTCTAGACAATCACACACACACACACACACATATATATATAATATCATGAGATCATGACCACTAGATACCTAGTCAAGCTACCAAGATAAGTAAAAGAGCAAAATAAGGCTATCCAATGCACATACATATACCTGTTGGGTCATATACCTGTACATACCATCTAGACCATCCATTGTCACTGGAACACTGCTGCTATATAAATCTGGGCACTATCACTCTGCTCTATATGGAAGAAAATAGCTACATCGGTCATCAAATCTGAGGTCATGAGGTTCAGTCATGGCATAAGGCTGTAATGTATGCTCTGGGGCTACTGAAAGTATGAGTGATCCTGGAATAAATGCTCATCAACTGTCGATCTCAAGCATCTCAATGTAAAGGACTTGATAAGAAAAATATTGGAATATGATATGAATATATGGTGGCCCCAACTACTATAAATGTGATATTATCTGGCTCCAGCTGGGACAAGTGCTCTGCTGAATAGAGCACTTGAGAACCTCAAAATATCTGGTCCTCATCACTCTGCTACTCGTATCCTCGAACGTGCACTCTAGCTCTGCATCATCTTCAAAATATATACATGTTGTCTGCAAAATGCAAATGAGCTTTACCAAACTCACAGACTGGTTGTCAATGACATGCATATAAAAAAATATCAAAATAACAGTTTTGAAATGAAATGTTTAAAGCAAAGAAACTAATCTACTAACAGAAATTCAAAGTTTTATTATTTTGCAAGAACAGATAAATAAAAGACACTCAAGACTGACTACTAGCTTCGAAAATGAGCTTAAGAAATAAAAGGGTGCCAAACTCAATGGAAAAAATGCTAAACTACTGCTCGAGTGAGCTTATTCAATTCCTACCTACCCTAATCTAATAGGAAAGAAGGAAGTCCAGAACTAAGTTAAGTCAGGGATGTAATCCCTTAACTCTCTCTGATTGATAGGAAGTAATATACATTGCCCACTACCAGTGGCTAGAAAACACATGTCTCTGATACATCGCTCTACCGTAAAAGGTCCTACCCAAATGTCATCAGCTCGTCCGAATCTGATATACAATAAATGGTTTGGGATAATGACTTGATTACCAGTAGAAAATCTACCCATGTTCACAGACTCAAGGATAACTTCAATGTTGCGCATAGGAATAGGATGAACCTCAGCATGGTTTTGCGGTTGTGGGGTGAAAATTCTTGAGCTCCTTCTATAAGGAACTACATCAAATCTAGGTGGAGCACCATCCATAGGAATAGCTACACTACCAATCAGGACTTCTCTAATCTCTCTTCTCATCTCCTGGACATCTATATTCGGCTCCTCCTCTTGTGGGTGAATGATATACTTGGGTGTTTCCCCCACAGTCCAAAAATATCTGAAACTTTGCTCTTTATTCTCTTCTGAGGAAAGTAGCATGTGTGATTGATCATTGTTATGGCTAGTGCCTTCCCCTGAAGGTATTGGAATGCTCATGTTCTCCAACCCTTTAGCCAAAAATTCTGATGATAAAGGTAAATTACGAGCCATATCACTAGACCTTTGGGTTTCGTTTTCTAAGTAAACTTCTAAAGAAGTAGGAATGTGAGAAGGATCACTCTCTTGTTGATTAGGCAATTCAGGTGGCAGTAAAAATCTAGGGATGTGAGGATATGCGGATAAAACATTAATTTGATTAAGAGAAGGAGATTCTTGAAAAATAGTAAGATTATTTAAAGCAAATTCTCCTTCAGGAGCATCATTGATTAAAGCATTCTCCTGCCAAATTCTAGAGTTCGTATTGATTTGTATTAATGAAATATCTTCTAGAGGTTGGGGAGGAAAAGGATCATGAATATCTGAAATATTGGAAGAATTGAAGTTACTCCTTTCATTGGGTGAAGGAACTGTCCCTTCATTATTACTTACCCAAGGTCGAATATGATGAATCCCTTCATTCTCACTTTCCAAATTATAGTCAATTAAAGCCACGTATTCCCTAACATTTATGGGCCTACGTCTGCCTTGCCTTGTGCCATCTAGATCATCTACAACTTCATCCGTTTGATTTACATTAACTTGTTCTAGATTTATTTCATTATCAGGTTCCTGGCCTTGAAGTTGGTTTTCATTTCCACTTCTCAATTCCTGGATTTCTTCAAACACTTCACTTAGGTGCATTTCCAGATTGATTCTCCTAGCAAGTTCAACTATCCCCTCTTCTTCTTCATAAGAATTAGTTTCTTCCAATACCATGAACACATTTTTTGACATTCACCAAATTTCATCATCGTTTCTAATCATCCCAACCTTAGCATTATTCAAAAGGTCATCAGGATAACTAGTGTCTAAAGGTTCTTCTTCAAATTCATCACACCAGTTTACATTCTTCTTCTCATAGTTTTCAGGATTTTCAGGACGTTGTATATTGTTTTCTCCTTCAGGCCTCCTATTATTGTTCCAGTAAGGCTTAGGGCCATAGGGATTTCTATACCATTTAGACTCATGAGTTCTCATTACATCTTTAGTTAGGATAGTTAATTGTCTCATCATTTCTTGCATAATTTCTAACGTATCCTTTGTGTCCTTAGTTCAACCATGGGTTCTTTAGCTTTCTAGGTTCTAAGCTCAGATCTAGAAATTGAAGGGGAATAATGATCAAAGAAATTTTGTTTCCCAATAGATGTTGCATTTGACTCAGCAGTTTTAGCATTTAATTGTGTGGTCTTTAGGTCATTCAAATTCTTATCTTTTAAATGATATCCAAGCCATCCCTCAAATGAATTCAAGTAATGGATGAGGATTGCTTGGTCTTTAGGCTTAATTTCATCTAGGATATTTGCTACAGCCTTATCAAACCTAAGGTTAAACTCATGGATTGTTTCATTCTCTTTTTTCTTGATGTCAAAAAGTTGATGTAAGAGAAATTTCCCATATAATTTTCATGACCATTCACTGGTTAGCTTTGTGACAAAATTATCATATCCATTGATGGATGAAGCAGGTAATCGATCAAACCACTTTCGAGCATCCCCTTCCAAAGATGCCAGAAGGCCCCTTATGATGACATCTTCGTCAGATGCTCCATATGCTTCCATGTCTTCCCGAAATTTATCTATATGGTCTTCTATGGTTATAGTAGAGTTTCCATCAAACTTAGGAACTTTTTCAAAATACGTTTCAAGCATGCCATGGGGGCTCCCTAGATTTGGTAAAAATCTAAAGGAGAAGCTCTAGCCTTTCTTCCGAAAATTCTAGGATTTTTTCGAGGATTGTTTTGGTTTCCACCAATGTTTATACCCGTCATTGGACTAGATGTAGATGACGGAGATCCTAAAAGATGACTCGCTGAAGTATTAGGATTAGAAATATTCTGAAAGAAATTGGATGAATTCTCTTTAAGGTGTCTTCGATTCCGAGTATAAGTTAGAGGGATTCCTTCAGGATTTGTTTGACGATTTAGGAACTTAAGATTTATATGTTGGGTCCGTTCCTCAGTAGAGTCGCCAAGTGAACCACACCAATAATTCACCGAAAAAGTAAATGTCATAGGAGAGGTGAGATGAGTGAATTAGGTTGGTGATTAAGTTGATTAAGCAACAAGAAATGTAATCAACAAAGTAAAAGACCGGATGCGATAAGATATGAAATAACACACGAACACTTGTAGACACCGAAGGTAACCCTCTAACTCCCCGGCAACGGTGACAAAATGTTCTCACACAACTTATAGTTTCCCCAATAGATGATCATATGCAGGACGGTAGAGGGGACGAGAAACCAAAGAGGTGACACAAGAGAGAGCCTTGATTCCCAAGATGGATTGGTTGTCATGCCAATCGAGGCACTTCTGTTTTTACTATCCAAGCCACAAATAGCAAAGGGGGAAACTCTGGTCTACTCCCAATAGGAGAGATCTAACCCAATCACCAGATCAAGCTATGGAAATAGGGTACGTAATGTGAGGGGTGAAGAACCCTAGATTTAATGAAACAAGGTCAATGTGGAGGCTTAGAAAGATAAGATTAGACTTAGACACAATGACTTGGAGATTAAGAGTGAATCTAGGATTTTACTGCTAGGGAAAAATATAAAATCCAACTTCCTTCATAAAAGTGAACCTTAAAATAGGTAAAATAGTCCCAAGCAATAGATCTGAAGAGTTAGGGATTTCTATCACAAATTGCAAGTAGATATGACAATATCAAGGCACACAAGCTCAATAGACAAGGGTTTAACAACTCGGAAGACAAGCAAACCAAGGAGGGCACAAGGGTTAAATATCAGTGCCTAGGGAAAAGGGGCAAATGGAGTCCTCAAAGCATGACGCCCTTGAGAACCCACCTGGGGGTTGACCTTAAGATAAAATCCCAAAAATAGTTTTCCAGTAAACCAAGTAATAAAACCTAGATAATTTTCTGAATAATTTGCAGTTAGGGTTTAAATGTAGATGACATATGGGTAAGTTAAAAGAATAAATTACATACCTTGAAAGCCTACCTAGATCATCAGAATGGATGATGGTATGTCAAGGACTAATCCATCAAATAATAAGTGAATATTTGATGCATTTTATTGCCTCTACGAATTTTCCCGACTCCACCAGTGCGCCCCTCTCTTCCTACAAAGCCAAGGAGATAAACTCAATCAGCAAGCAACAATAAAGGTAAATGCAAATGAAGAAATAATCACAGATAATAAGTAGTACAAAGAAAGAATCACTCCCTGAATCAAACCGATCAGAAAGAGATAGACAAGGTAAGTGGGCCCCAGCCAGTGCGTCCCTCCTCCAAGTCGTCCTCTTCACTTGCAAGTAAAACGTAGATTGAAAGATGTGCAAAATATTCACCAATATCTTCAATGCAATGGAAAAGCAGTTTCAAGTGAGATAGCCAAACATCCAGACCAAGATCAAAATATTTTCTCGCAAAATATATTTTCTATTCCAGTAGCAAAGAGCCAAAAGTCCCTTTACAATGAGGGGGGTCTCTCCTTTAAATATGAATGAAGGAGACCAAAACCCTAACCAGCTTTTGAATGAGTGGTTGAGATTAAAATATACATCAATGATAATCAATGGCTAAGATGAGCCCAAATACAATATACACGTATCAACTCAATAATAGAGGGAGCGCACTCACTAAGTCGCCCTAGGGGGGACGCACCACATAAAAGTGACTAGAAGTCATAACATAAGCTCATGGTGGGGCTAGGAGGTGTGACTATCCTTCTCTAGCATGTCCCCATGGCACAATAACATGTGATAAAATCAAAATAATAACATACTGTGACCACATGGCCAAATCGTGCCCCCTCAATGACATAATAAAAACCCCAAATAACAGTCTGGAGTGTGCATGGACCCCACTGAATGCTACAAACTATCCTGGAAGGTGTGGGATGCATCACACAAATCCTATGAACTAACCTCATGCCAATTCTTTGCCTCAATAGCCCAAATCGAATTCCTCAATAGCCATTTCTTCCATTTTTAATTCTCAGAAAATCACCTGTAAAAGAATAACATGCATGTATCTCTCTGCCTGGTGCTCTAGGCCAAAATATGAATGTACCAAAATGTCTACGAGCATGGTAATATGGTAATAAAAAGTGGTTGGACCCCATACTCCCTCTGTATCTTTCTAGGTGAACCAAAAATATCTCAAATTGTGCTGACAGGCCATTTTATATGGCAAAAATGCAGTAAAGTGATAATCTGACCATGATCTCATCTGAAAGTACCCTAAACTGAAATATGAGAGTACCAATGGACTTAGAAGGCCCAAATGTAGTATAGAGGACTACTCATACATCATATGAGCACCTGGATAATCATCTATAAGCTCAACCATGCCTGGATAAATAAAAATAATGATCTGTAAAAATATATATAATAATAAAAATCCATCTGATTATCATATAAAACCTGTGTCTCCTGCATGGAACCATCAATTGGACATCATGGGACCACAAATAATCTATCTCGAACATCATAGGTCCAAGCTCATCTCAGGTCCTGCAGTTGACTTGGTCAAACTGGGTTGACTAGGTCAAAACTGATCAAAATCATGACCCAGGCTCAATCTGTTGATGCTGCAAGTGCAAATGGATAAGATATATGCTCTTCTAATTATTTCAATAGCAATACTAAAGTAAAAATTAGCATTTCACTGGCGAGTAAGTAATAATACATCAAATATAAGTCTGGATTAAGATAATCAAATACTGAGAAAAAGACCCTCGGGTGTATACTCAATTTATGGACTTGAACATTTTGCTAAGAATGGGTGAAGGTGGAGAAAGCAAGGCTAGGAAAAGGGAATGACTTAAAAAACTTCAACACTGTGACACTTCAGATAAAGGAAAAGGGGAACACACCTAAGCATCTGTTGGATAGAAAACACACAAGGAATGGCAGTGTCTCACAAATGGAATAAGTTGATTTGAGGAGTGCTTATTCACTTTAGAAAATGTATACAACTCACATCCAAGATGAAACCAGCTCCGTGGGGATCTTCTCTAGAACCATCGTGACTAGGTGTACAACTAATCATAACTTTGGGTTCTAGGGGACACTTAGAATTAGTTGTCCCTTACTCCATCTCACATCCCAACCTGTAGGCTCCGTGAGGAATTAATCATTACATGTTTCCATGGCTAGCAGTCTAAATTAGATTTAGCATATGTTTATCCACTGCTTTCTTAGGCCTTATGTCCCTTTGGATTTTGCATGTGCTTAGAAGCACAACTAATCGCAGCTTTTATCCAGGGTGTGTTTCCTTTAATTTCATAGCCCTCTTTCATTGTGTTTAAAGACACATTTTTATTCATAATCATGGGCTTGCATAAAATATATTACAAATAGTAATATATCCATGTAATGATCGTAGTACAATTTGCTTCAATTTTAGTCAACACAACTCAGGAAACTAGGGGGACTATCCACAATCAGGATCAAACATCGGGGGCAACCGACCAGAGAGGTCAAGGCTACAAATCCAACTCACCTAAGCTCAAGAACCAACACCAGCTGGGTCTCCTGGCCCAGAAGGATCAAGGCTTCGGCAAGTTCTCTTGCACAACTCAGAGTCGAGAACCAAAACAATAGGGATTCTATCCAACATAGAGGCATAAGTGGGGAAGTCCTCGGTACCACAAGTTGAAGTGTAAGTCAGGGTAAAACCAAGTATGGAAGAGAACGGTTGGATGGGCAAAGGTGATAGGTGATGCCATAACTAGCAAGCCATAAAATGGTGGGAATGACCAAGTCCATACTAATAGAGAGGGTGAGACCAACTAGTATACACGAGAAATTATTTAGTCCAAGTAATTAGATAATTTCAATTCTAGACAATCAACCAATAACCAAAAATATATATATAATATCGCAGATCATGACCACTAGATACCTAGTCAAGATACCAAGATAAGTAAAAGAGAAAAATAAGGCAATCCAATGCACATCCATATACTTGTTGGGTCATATACATGTACATACCATATGAACCATCCACTGTCACTATAACATTGTTGCTGTACAAATCTGGGCACTATCACTCTGCTTTGTATGGAAGAAAATAGCTACATTGGTCATCAAATCTGAGGTCATGAGGTTCAGTCATGGCATAAGGCTGTAATGTATGCTCTGGGACTGCTGAAAGTATGAGTGATCCTGGAATAAATGCTCATCAACTGACGATCTCAAGAATCTCAATGTAAAGGACTGGCTAAGAAAAATATTGGAATCTGATCTAAAGACATGGTAGCCCCGGCTACTATAAATGTGATAACATATACCATGATCCCATTCCGAAATATGAATATTTAAGTAAAATGATTTAATGAATAACATGGATTAGCTTAGGGTTTAGGAAGCTATCAATAAGATCCCTGGGATTATAAAAGATTTCAGGTACACAAACCAACAACAATGATATCAGACCTCTTGTTTAGATATTGTTTAAAATATCATAGTATATAATGAGCCACATCCTAAGTGATAGTTCCTCATCATGATCAAGTCTGGGGTAGGTTGACCATGGAATAGTACTTTCAAGTTTAGAAGGCCACTTATTTTCAGAAACTGTCTATATAGCACGTTCGGTGCCTTTTTAGTAATGTCCCTATGTTAATGTGAGTTGAATTTTGGTCAACTGCTGGAGCAGTCCGAGTGATGGATTTCGACAAAAACTTTGCACTAAAGGTATTTTTGTAGTACTGTGTACCTTTGTGCAATGTAGGGACTGATTTTTGTTAATTGGGTTTGGTGTGAACTTGAATTTTATGTCTCATATATTGTTTCACCCACAATATTAAGTATTCACAATGACAAACTTAATTCATTTCATACTTTTTCCAAAGTTTAAATATTTTTCAGACATGTATGAAAACAATATTCAGATCAGATTTATACCATCTAGACAGTCTTGTAGGTGACTGCTTTATATGTCTCAACAATGACAAATCACAAGCAACGATAAAGACACAAGAAACCCGGTGTCAAAGAGAAGCTTCAATAACAATACAATGAGGATATTCTTTTTAGTTTTCAGACGTATGTAGATGACCACCAGCAGAGAAACCATGTGCAGCAATAGACAAACTCGGGGAAAATATGCTTTAGCTCACGATTTCGGGAGTTCTTGGACCTGGTGTCTGATATAATGGCAGCCACTTCTCAGCAATAAATATAGCCCCTTTCTTCACACGATTTGGCTGATTTTTCAGTGGCTAGATGCAATGGAGATAAGAATAAATGCCCAAATAGAAGCGCAATCCCTTCTCACATTCAATATATAACAAAACTGTGTAATTTCATTGATGAATACAGAAGCCATGGTTGGGAGTACAATGTTCCCTCTCTCCTACAGTCACCAATCTCAGATCTAATCTCCTGCTAGAGTTTCAGTCATAGCTTGGGTTCGATTTTCTCCTGGAAATACGTAGTAAAAGCACGAGCAACAAAATCGGAGTTGGGGTTTCCCTTCACAGCCGATGCACCCTCTTTATCAAAGGTGTCCACCCTCAATGCCAAATCTGAAGCATCAATGTAACTCCTTAGCTCTAGAGTTTCTCTTTCAACTAGTGTGTTCTCCTAGTGACTGCGCCCTCCTCAACAAGCAATCATCATCTCACCCAAAGTCCAAGATCTACAAGAAAATACACACTTGACACAGCACTGAATCCCAATAACCACAATGGCGAGTATGGGTGATCTTTCCCCTCAAGGTCGATTGGGGTGATCTTTCAAAATATCATGAGTGAAGTGAGTTTATGTTGAATGTGGAATGAGTTCATGTTGAATGACTCCATTGCCAATGACAAAAAAACAAAATATCAAATACAATTTTAGGGCAGCTAGGGTTGGCAAGCGTGGGTGGAGTTCTCTACGGCTCTGACAGAAACAAGATGAAAGACTATGCCTGTGGAATTGGAAGAAGGTCCAATAACAGTGCGGAATGGTTAGCTCTTATTAAAGGTTTGTAGATTTCTAGGGAGGACGACCTCTCAGACTTAGTTGTTTGCGGAGACTCAATGCTAGTTATCAGAGACGCAAGGAATTTAACCAAAAATCATAATAACCCTGCCTCTAAACTCCACCGTCTTCTAAAGTGCCTTGTAAATGAATTCAAAACAATAAATTTCCTCCATATCCTGAGATCCAATAACCATGAAGCGGACAAAATGGCGAATAATGGCGTCAGGCTTGAACATGGAATTCTTGTTTGCAATCAAAAGGTGAATGATAGAGTCTGGATTCCTTAAACCCTCCTTGTTTTGGGAAAGGTACCTCATGGTTTCAGGACATAAGAAGAATCCAAATTTGGGGTGGAGTCATGATCCTTAACCCCCCACGCTCAATCAAAACCTTGAATTACACCTCCAACTCGACAAAGGAGACTATCCTATAGTTTTAAACCCAAACTTGCACCTTGGGATTGGGGGCGGCCGCACATTGGAGTCACATGGCCTCCACATGGGCGGCATGCAGACAATTAACGCAGATGGAACGTTGATAAGGTGCTGGGAACGTTTAAATGTAGGGTGTCGAGAAGGTTGGAAGCATTCCCTCCTGTGCCCTAAGACCATGAATATGGCTGATCCTAATGTTGTTTCCCATTGCCTACTCTGCAAAAAGACCATCCCCCGTTCTAGAGGTGTGGTAATGCTGGATTGCAGGAAGAAACTCCCCTCAATGCTTGGGAACCATGGTGGTTCGGCTCACTTGTTGCGCAGGGCGCATGAAGATGGTGGTCAGTTTCAAGAGTACAACTCGAGCTCTTCATTTGTTGGTGGCTGCTCTAGGGCAAACCATAATACTTCCCCCAATGAAGCGACGGAGCACTTGGCTGAACTGGATTCTCAAGTTCGTTTGTTGAGAGGCGAGAACTACGAATTGAAAAAGGCACTGCAGCACATGTTTACACTGGAGCAGGCTGCAAACAAAGAGGCTCGAGACAGCAACACCAAGCTCTCTGAGAAAGTTGACTATCTTGCCGAAGTTATGGACAATGGATGCCCCTGTTCGGCTACCCTGGATGCGCAGGTCAAAGCGGTTCACAGCACTGCAAAAATCATGGAAGGAAAGATAGATGGAATGCATGCCAAGCTAAGAAGTCTGAAGTAGGAGCTTCAGAACCACGGTGGCACAGTTAGTAGAAAGGATCGCGAGCCTGAGTATCGTCGTCAGTATTAGCATGTGGCTTTGGTATTTTCTTAGGTTTTTTTGGGGACCCTGTTTAGCTATGTCCAAGTTGTTTAGAAATTTCTATTACCCAGTTTTGGGCCTTTGTATTTAGCAGTAGAAAGCTTGGATCTCAGCTTGAGGACGTTTAAATTATGTTTTGTTTATGTTTAAAGTTGTCAGGGCAGTTTATTCGAATATATAGTTGTCATAGGATAGATTTTGTCAATGAAGTATCTGATCTGCCAAAGATGAATGCAAAGACATATCAGTTCCCCACTGTTAAGGAACAGACATGCTCTCACACTATGTAACCGCGTTTTGCCACTCTTTTTATATATAAAAGCTCTTAACCGTTGTTGTAAAAAAAAAAAAACAATTTTAGGGCAAAATACTCACAAGCTTGTCTGGTGGAGGGGTAGTGCCAACGGGGCATGCTCAATGTGAGACACAAAGATCCAGAGGTTGATCCGGAAACCATGTCATCCTTGAGCATCGCCATCATCCTTCTTCTCGTTGTTTTCTCTTACTATTTTCTCTATCCTCTGTTTCATTTACCAATATCCCCCTCCAAACAAATCAAATATGCCTGCATTTACCAATATACACCGCCAAAAGAAAAAGAGTCAAATTTCAAGTTTTTATTGGACATTTTATTTTTGAATATTTTTTATGTTTTAAAAATAAAATTTAGGCATGCATTTATCAATATGCTCCTTTAAAAATCAAATTTCAAGTTTTAACTAGACATTTTATTTTCAACATTTTTAATGTTTAAAAATAAAAATCATATTAGAAATTTATCATAATAGGAAATATATTTTTTGTTCTAAGATGTATTGGTCTATGTGAGCCCCCTAATACAACGTGGATGAGATTGATGTTTATTGCCATTCTTAAGAAAAGCTACAATTTAACCACCTTTTCCCTTGATCATGTTTTATCCTCTATTGATTTTGATGTAGCTAAAGTTTTAAAGGAAAGTTTGTAGGTATGGCTCGTGGCTCATGAATATTTGGTTTAATAAGTCATGAGATTTTACTCTATTTACTCTAAAGGTTTAAGATAACTTTGTAGTCATGGCCAAATAGCTCATCGGTATTTGGTTTAATAAGTTATAAGGTTAGTTTTCAATGATGTTATTAATTTTATATTGATTTTAAAATGGGTAAATATGTAAAGGTAACTTTGTGGATATGACTCATGAGTATTTAGTCTAATAAGTCATGACACCTTATTGTCACTTAGAAAATATGTAAAGTTGTTTATAAATTTATTCATCATAATAGTTTATGTTTTCAAAGAACCAATAATGTGATTTTATTGGGTTTTATCTTTTGATTTTCAATTAACAAGTTTTACCTAGATTTTCCCTCAAACAACAGTTAGGATTGATAACAAATCCTTCTTGGCTCATGACCTGGAAGAATTGCAAATACTTTTCACACAAGTTCATTTTCGACGTTGTCATTTTGTTCTATCCGGTGTGGGGATGGAGTGCTATCCTTACCCAGGTTCTATTGTTATAAGTGGCATTTTGAACTCATAATGAATATATTGTTGTCTTGTCTTTGAACCTTATTGTTGACTTGGCACCGTGCATGGCCCTCGATCTTTAGAGGAAATTAGTATGAACTTAAGCTTTGAATTTAGACCTTGGACCATGTCATGGGTGATGAAAACAATATTTGTGTGACGAAGCTTGAAATGGACACCATATATGAAAGATGACAAGCCTTTATTGACAATTCTTTGACATGAAAGTGTGAAAACAATAAAGTAGATACCAAAAGAGTCTTATAATAATCCTCAAAATGGTGACCATGTCTCACATATAAGATAAGGATTCATTATGTAGACCATTTGTGTTGGTCTAGTGCACCGTGAATGGCCCATGATCCCTAGAGGAAATTGGTTTGGAATTATACCCTAAGTTTAAACCTTAGACCATGCCATTGGCCATGAGAACCATCGTCAGTGTAATGGACGTCTCTTAATCGGCGTTACCGACGTTACTGATGGCTGCTCAGTTCAATTGTTCACCGAGTAAACTCCATCGAGGGCCGACTCACCGAGGCTTTCACCACAATTTTATGATCCCTTGGACCTTCCCTCCTCGTCCCGGTGAGACGTAACCAGTGGCCACCACCAAATGGGTCGAAAGATTGCCAATTTGCCAGTACCCAACAAGGTATAACTATTACGAGTGGGGGTTTGAATGGTATATGTATATCTCCGGATTGTTAAGAGACTCAGGGAGAGTCCATGTCTGGTGAGTTTGGTCATTGAGAGGAAGCTGGAAACCTGGAGGCTGGAGACCAGTAGAAAGAGGTTTCCCTGTTTTGGTTCTGCTAGAGGAATCTCAAATTCTGTCGGTTTTTATCAAGCATACAAGCATAAGCTATTAAGCAGGTAAGCATTTACAAATTTTCTATTACCCTGTGAGGCTGCGCCCAATTTTTTCTGCATTGCTCTTTTTCAGACAGCATTAGGATTATGATATTTACTCTCCTCTGGCTTTCAAGTTGAATATTCCTAAATTCTCTTTTCTTGAAGTTTATTTCTTTGGACCAGACAGTGAAATAAACTCGACTTGTCATTTTCAGGGTTAGTTGTCAAGTTATTTACTTAATTTAACGAAATAACACTCATTGAACTTGATTTTATATACAGCAGAAAGTCCAAACTCCATAGGTTTTGCTTTTAACAAACTTGTCTGAGGCAATTGAATGCCTAAGCGTTGTTTATTTGATCCAATCATCTTAGTGGCCCAGTGGGACTCCATCTCAGGCCTCCTCTGCGAGAGGAGGAAGAGTCGAGGGCCGACTCACCAAGGCTCTTCCTAAGAAACTGCCTCATGGTTCCAACTAGACGCACAACTGCCTCATGGTGCCAAATTACTGCTTGAGAGCTGGGTTTATCCAAAATACTTTCCAGGCGAACACTCCGTAATAGATTTAAGAGAAGTCTTTTTGTTTCTATCGCAGGGAAGGCTGCTGAGATTGTTCTTGGTTTGTGGTGGCTTAGTTCTATAGTTGTTTTTCTTTTCATTGCTTAGTAATTATAGGTGGTGAAGGATCTTCCACCACTTTTCCTCAATGAAGGTTAATCTCATTGCATTCCACAGAACCTAATGAGTAAGTTGCATAGGTTTACATCTCATTATTATAAACTGGTTTAACCGGTCTGCTATTTAGGGTTAGTGTTGGTTGGGTAGACACTTGTGGCTGCTTGGGAGGTTGTAAATTAGTGTTTTATATTGAGGAGGTGGAAGCAAAGCTTGTTGCTTCTATTGTTGCCAACCTTGTTGAGGTATCTAAGGTTGTTGGAAATAAGTCCATTGATACAAATTTGACGTTCATGAATTTACACAAAAACATAAAGCGAAAGGCATGGAAAATACAAGACCGTCATCAATTTGCCTAGTGACAGGGCAGAGTAGATTTGAAATTCCAAGCCTGAGCTCTATGATTGAACGAGGGAAGGTAGCATCATCACTTTTAATTTGGAATATATAATATTAGTAACTCAATAAGTTAAATTTTAAAAATCTGAAAACAATGTAAGGTTGGGCTCTTTAATGCATTTATATATATTTTTTAATTATCTTTATTTAATTTCGGGTGAGAGATTTTGGATTTTGTTCATTCATGAACATTTAAAAAAGCTTTTGGTAAGAACTATTTATATTAATTATTTAAGATATTTTAATATATAAAATTATTTATAAAAATTATAACTCTCAATAAGAACTATTTATATTAATTATTTATGACATTTTAATATATAAAATTATTTATAATAGTTTATTGATTATATATTAACATTTATATATTAATATATGTATCTTATATTAATATATAAAGTTATATTTATATTTATAATATATTAATATAATTTATAAATATCAAGCACACTTCCATCCTATTTACACTCATATTGATACAAGTTTGTTAAACATTTTTTTTCAAGCATTGTGTAACTTTAAAAAAATCATATCAATTTTCAGAATAATTATAAAAATAAAATTATTATATTAATTTTCGAAATATTTATAATAAAAATTATTTTATAAATATTTATATAATTAAATTAAATTTTATAATTTTATATTTTATATATTTAAATTTAATTTAGTTAATATAATTGATTTTGAAAGTTTTATATGGAAGTTCAAACTTTTTCAAGTTAGTTTTGGAGAGACCTTTGACATCCATATAATACATGTTAAAGATTGGTATGATCCGAAACGAATACAATCATAATAGATTAACTTGTTACATTATTTAATTAATAAAAATTATTAATTTACATTTATAAATATATTAAATTAATATTAATTAAAAAAAATTAATTTTAATCTATAAATAAAATAAACCAAAATTAAATTTATAAATAAGATAAATCAACGTCGATAATAACATTATCATCATTATGATCATATGTTAGTTTAAATGCATTTCAATTTTATTTTTTAACTATTTTATTTTTTAAAATTTAATTATTATTATATTAAATTTAATAATAATAAATTAATTTTAAAATATAAAAATTATATTAATAATTTTAGAAAATAAAATTTGTTGATACCTTACCTGTATTAATAAATTATTAGGTTTAAAAGTGGTATGATTAAAGCATATTTCTATAAACCTTTTAAATTGAAAGATATGGACCTAGGCTTTTAATTCATGATCTCAAATCTTTATAGTAAATAAATTTAATTGCCATTTCCGACAAGTTGCTTGGATGTACAAAGCCACTATAGTACTGGCATCCATGGCCCTTGGCATGAACTGGATAAGGTTAAGCCCTTGGACGATTTCGCTGTCCTCGAAGCCTGGATACAAGATCTCGGCTCATCCAAGATCAGGCACACTTTGTATGAGAAAGCAGTCTTG
The DNA here is from genome assembly GCA_027924585.1 of Larix kaempferi. Lineage (NCBI taxonomy): Eukaryota > Viridiplantae > Streptophyta > Pinopsida > Pinales > Pinaceae > Larix > Larix kaempferi. The sequence continues at coordinate 12,066,040 of BSBM01000444.1, read as the reverse complement.
TTATACTAGATCGTCAAGGGTTTACTTGGGAAAGTTCTTCTAGAAAAAGCAGAGAAGGCACAAGATGAAGCAATTCCAGCTAAATTATGGAGGGAACTCTACTGGGACATTCGTTTTACGTACTTCAAAATTGATACGATGCACAGAAGATAGGTATGCCCTTCTTCCCGAAGGTCAATGAAGTCGGGGAATGGTTCGGCTCAAGCAAGGCAACTTTGTCGAAGGAGGACATGGGAAAGCAGGTTCCGTAATTTACTGATGGTTTTAGTCATGTAGTTTAAATAATGTTAAAGTTTTTTGGTCTTATAATAGGTCTAGCTTGCAGCTCCTATTGTACTAAGATGATGGTTCAGACAAGTTTTTTAACAAAGTATTATATATCCATGTTTTCTCCATCAGGGAGAGGGGCTTTTTGTTCTTTTGGATGACTGTAATATTCCATTGGTCTCTTGACCTTATTTCTGCAAAATTATGAAAACTTTTAAATTTTGTTAATGGGTTTTCCGTATTTTCTTCTAGGGGAGTTTTCATTGGCAAGAGAGTCAACTCTATGCTATACAATTTACATCAATATATAGTTTTTTTTACTTAAAAAAAACTAATTGAAAAATATAAATAAATCTTTATAAAAAATAAATCTTATAATTTTTCTTACTTAAAAAAAACTAATTGAAAAATATAAATAAATCTTCATAAAAAATAAATCTTATTTACCACTAACTTTTCACCCATAAATCCAATCTCTTTAAACTTAAAAAAATTTAAAAACATGAAAATAAGTTTAATACCCAAAACATTTTTAACAAAGAAAAATACTTTTTGAAACAATTAAAAAAAACCACATATATTAAATTTAAAAAATTAAACCATTAAAAATCAAAATAAAAGGGATTATTCTATTGAAACAGGTGCTTGTGTCGTTCAAAGGGGTTACCTCCCGGCATCCTCGGGGACGAATCCGATATCGTGACAACCAAGGCTGCGAGCGTAAGCCACGGATTGTGTGGCAATGCTAATAAACTCCACTCGGCAGCGTTCAAATTTGAACCCTTCCCAGCCCTTCCAAAGGGTTCTAGCCCTTCCTAGAAGTGTAAAATTAAAATTGCCTTTCAAAAAAAATTTAAAATTTGAATTTTACCCTTCCAATAGGAAGGACATAATTTATATCAGCATTTCAAAGAAGGGCAACATTTGAAATTACCCATCCATATAAAAATCAATTTCTATGTTGAAATTCCTATGCTATAAAATTCGACTCGTCATTCAAAATATTGGAAATATCATAAATTATAATCATTCACTCACTCATGTCATGCACTCACTTCTTAGCTTTGCAAGGTGACGAGTGATGACTCACAACTACGAGGTACTAGCCACTGGGATTTGACTGTGAATCCCGAGTCACTTCGGGATGAGATCTAAGGTGTGACAATGTGTCAATGACTATGGATGTAACAATAGAGAACCACTACTAGGCCCAAAACAAGGCTGAAACATTGTGCCTACTACCTATGTGAACCTGGCTACCAATTTCCACTCGTTTTTCGTCAAAATGAAATTCAAATTGTCGCTTTGATGAGTCCTCCTCTACAAGAATTCATTTCTTGCATGAATGTCACAGACTCACAACTCTAAACAACACTCAATGGCATGCAACTACAAATAATGGCATGCAGCTAGAACCACAAACCAAGCAGAGGTTGATTTATGCATTGATATAGAGAGGTGGCACTACGCACACAATATGGAGAAACAATGAGTTAGAAAAAACATTTGGACCAAAGTACCACAATGGTTATTAATAAAAATTTAAAAATCAATTTTTGGCTCAGGAATTGTCTTCAATTTGATGGGTGGCATGAACATGATCATGTAATACCCCTCCGTCCATTCCAAACATATGTGGTTTCTCAACACGTTTGTCTTCGACACTCGCCACCAAAATACGTATAAAAATTACATGTCTTTACATCCTCTTCCATTTAATTCCTCATTGCATAGTCATAACTAAGGATTATTATGCATGCACATCCTCACCTTATAATATCAATTGGGTCAAGGCGAAGAGACAACCATAAATTATCAAATGTGTCAAGACGCAAAGAGTAAGAGACAACTATAAGTAAGTCTTATATTAAATTTACCATATAAGTCTTTAATTGGCACTATCATCTGAGATTTGACACGGTGGATTGTTGTGATCTTCTTATCACTCCTTACCAATGTGATTGTAAGGCTTCTTTGATGGTGAAGTCCATAATTTTAAGTCTTCTTCCTCATTCTCATGCCTTTTGGTAAGACAACAAGGAGGGCAGTGGCCCGCCTCAGCATGGAAAACGGTTTTGACATAGAGGTAGATACATTAATTATTTCATTAAATAACTTAAATTTCATGCCAGTGACTACAAATTCACCAAATCGTGGATTGGTAAAAAACACATCAAATTTTAGAGCCTCGAGCTCTTAATTACTCATGTATCTAGATTTTTCACAAATCAAGCCATTAATAAACTTCTTTTGTTGTTCTGGTTCAATTTAAAAGGTAGATTGTCGAGGCTCAAACATGCAGTGAGTCGCAAGGCTCCAGTTGACTTAGGCTTGATTCTATTCCCCCTCCATCCCATACTTGTATGTTGTCGCGACAAGTGTTGAACAACAAAATTTGATGCCTAGGCCCCTATGATGCTAGCGTTGCTAACTTGCTTGGTATGGAGGATTTTTTTTTTAATGTTTTTTTGAGCTATGTATTATTATTTCTTAGGCTCCTAATGTCCATCATTCTTACATGTCTCAAGCTTGGATGGTTTCCCTCTCTCCGGTTTGAATTAAGGTTTTGGTTGGTTTTATATGTATATTTTAGTTGTAGGTTTATTATAGTCTCGTTTTGCTTAGTGGCTTCTTTTTGTACATAGTTAACAGTAAGTAATTTTCTCATGGTTCTAGTTTTATTTTAAGACTATTTCTAGTTACAACATCTTGTACTATCCATAAGATCATGCAGATGCCCCAATATGGTTATTGCATAGTCTAAGTAATTTTTTTGTATAATGAATTGTGGTCTAACATAGAAAAATACAACAAAATAGTTGTTATTTTAATGAAGTGTAAAATTAATGTTACATGTATGTCAAATTAATGTGTTTAAATTCGGTTTTATTGAAAAGATACCATTTTATCATGTAGATATTAAGGAGTGCTCAATTGTTTAAGCTTGTAAAAATTTGGATGGGCAATATTTGGTTTTTGAATTTTTTGGGGGGAAAGGTTTAGTTAATTTATACTTGTCAATTGAAGTACAATTATTTAAATCACCCTTCATCTTTGAAGGGCTCCAAAAACAAATGCTCTTCCAATAAAAATTAAGACCTACCCTTCAAATTTGATCATTGCCCCCCGGGACTTGTTCAACTTGTACTTCAAATGGCAATCGCTGGTAGCCACGAATGTCTGAATGCGAAGGCATAGCGCATGTCGGATGGCTTCCCACGCCGTGGATATGGATGATTCACAATCTAAATCATAAAGGATGGTGGACAGTTGGATCTCAATCTGTTGTGAATCGTTTTTACCCTATGAGTTGATACCAACTTTCACCAAGGACGGCCCCAAGAGTATAATTTTTGGCCAAAATTGTAACTATGGATAAAGAAATTTGATTTGTTGCAAAAGGGATTTGTACTTTAGAAGCTAAGGAGGCTAACCACCAGATTTAGAGTTTGGATTTTTTCCTAAATAGGAAAAAACCTATGAGCAAAAATATATGAAATTGTGCAAATAAAACATAAAGTCAATGGTTGTAAGGCTAATTTCCCTCTCGGGTTCTTTAGCAAGGTTCTATTTCTCAGTTTATAAAAAAAAATAGATCTCAAATTGCTTTAGATATAAGGATTCATAGCGTTGCTGCTGCAGCATTAAATGTGGCTAAATGCTATTGCAAAGCAACTTAGATAATTTTCACAATGTAATTACTTTGAGTATAAGCATCTTATAAAATAATATTTGATTAGTTAAGCACCTCCTAAAACAGTATTTGATTAGTTGTGAGGATGTGAACAGTTAGATATGATCTAATATCAGTCCAACGACTTACATCCCCTCAGCCACAGCATCAAATATTACACTGAGGAGTACTTAAATGTCATGCCCATTTGTCAAATATTACACTGAGGAGTACTTAAATGTCATGCCCACTTGTGTTGTTATATTGTATTGTGTTGTTTGCAGCTGGAAAGAAAGAAAAAAAATGTCAATCAGACAAATCAAGAAGCAGTTACTAGCAGCTTGCCACAAGCATTATCTATCCTTCTGTCTGCCATCCTACCCCACTCAGATACCCCGTATGTGGATAGGAATTTGGGAAAAATCCCACCCGTCAAAAACCAGCCCTGCCCATATCTTTATCGTGAGACTCTATTCGGATCTTGTCGGAAAAATGCAGACCACATCATAGTGTTTCGAAACGGTCGACAATGATCAGATTTGAGAAATCACCACTACCAATGAGTCGGGGCTGGAATTTAACGGGTAAAAATGTTGGTTATGGGCCATTTTGTCAGTCAAATATGGTTTATATTTCATACTGACAGTCAGAAAAATGAAGAAAACTGATGGAATTTGATAGGCAAAATGTTTGTCATGGGCCATTTTATCCGTCAAATACGGCCTATATTTCATACTGACAGTCTGAAAAAAAAAAAAAAAACGAAGAAAACTATAAAACGTCTATATTTAGTGTCAAAACCTTCATTTTTTACTAGTGAAATTTTTACCAAATTCCTGGACTACGACATACTCATACCATTTACATTGTAGTGACACTTATGTTAACAGCCACACAAATATCGGCCGATAAAGCAAATCTCCAAACTAGAACCAAAATGATATTTGTTTTTTCCAAAATTCTTGATAAACAGTTTAACATAAATTTTAATGTTAATGTTGAGCATAGTTACTAAGTTAAAGTTCTAATAACATAGTTTATAACGTGAACATACCTCATGCCAATATCCACCAGAAGTATTTTACCCCTACTATTTATACCGAAAGAGGAGGAAGGATAAGCACTCCAATAAGCCTTTAGAAAGAGGAGGAAGGATAAGCACTCCAATAAGCCTTTAGGTAGAAGTGGAGTTTCTATCCTTTAAGTAAATATTTTATCACTTTTGTTTTTTTGTTTTTGGAAAAATCACCTTCTTACTATTGAGAAGGAATTAAGGAAAGCTAACAACGCAATGAAATGAGTACTTTTAACTTAATCCGAGTAGTTTCTTCATGTCTAGAAATTTTGACTCTCTATTTTGTAATTAGTTTTTGTTTTAAAATTATTAGATGATTTTGAATTTTCTTAATAGATATTAACTTTTTATTGCTTAAAAAGTTTTAATTGTATAGCTACATCTAAATTGAACAATTTTTATTAAGAATCAAAATTTGAAAAAAAATAGCTAAAAAATAAACATCTACTCTTTAAACTACTACTTTTTGTTAAAATATTGAATTATTTCCCATTATTTGGATGCACACTTCATTTATCATTAAAAACTAAAATCATGTAGAATAAATTAAACTAAAAATAAAAATTAAAGAGAGAATTTTGATTAAATTAACATAACACACAATTATTAACTTATTATAGTTAATAAAAAGATTTTCCAAAAATAAGTAACAATAGTAACCGACTTCTACTTGAGGAGTTAGAAGGGAAGTTAAGGAAGATGCATATTGCAAATCTTAACGGGAATCTTGAAATTGAGATTTCTGAATGTTTCAAGACTTTAGAACATGAAAAAGAGGACCTTTTAGTGCAAGAGGAGATGGAATGGAGGCTGAAAAGCCGGGCTACTTGGATAGAGATAGGAGACAGAAACACAAAAAATTTCCATGCTTTTGCCTCTCAGCGGAGGAATTGTAATGCTATTTGGGACATTACTAATGAAGATGGTAATATTGTCACTGGTTTGGGAGAACTTCATAAGGCTGCCATGCACTACTTTGGACATCTATACACAAACTCTGGGAACTGTGATATGCTCACTCAAATTAATGTGGGGAGACAGTATCCTGTTTTCATTGATGAAATGATAGCGGAGGATTTAGGGAAAGAAGTCACATTGGATGAAATTGAAAAACCATTGAAGGGTTTTGCCAAAGAAAAAAGCCCTGGTCCTGATGGGTGGACAGTTGAACTATTTCTTCATTTCTTTGATGTCATGGGTGAAGACTTATTAAAAATGGTTGAATTCTCCAGACGTGAGGGCTATATTTCAGGCGGTCTCAACTCTACTTTTCTTACTTTAATCCCCAAAAAGGGTAAGCTAGCCAACTTTGGAGAATTTAGGCCGATTGCAATATGCAATTTGGTCTATAAACTGATCTCTAAGATCATTCTTGTTAGATTGAATCCTATATTGTCTACATGTATCTCTATTGAACAATTTGGCTTCCTGAAGGATCGTCAGATCTTGGATGCCATTGGTATTACGCAGAAAATTATTCACACTGTTAAGAAGGGGAATATGAAAGCTATGTTATTAAAAATGGATCTTGAAAAAGCATATGACAGGGTTGACTGGGTCTTTCTCAGACTAATTCTAATTCAAATTGGCATTCCTCCTTTAGTTTTACGTTGGGTTATGGCTTGTGTGATTAAAGCTAATATTGTTGTCCTTGTCAATGGAGCTCCATCCTTTTTCTTCAAAATCTCCAGGGGTATTTGATAGGGGTGTCCATTGTCCCCCCTTCTCTTCCTATTAGTTATTTAAGGCCTAAGCCGTTTAATTGGGACAGGGAGAGAAAATGGTCAAATTCAAGGTATCAAACTGTCTAATGATTTATCCCTAACACATCTCTTATTTGTTGATGATGTTCTTTTAGTAGGTATGAACTTTGTGGAAGAGTGGAGGAATTATAGTGATATTATTAGTACATTCTACGGTGTTTCTGGCATGCTGGTCAGCGACAGAAAATCTTGTTTATACCAATACAAGATTGGAGAACATTTAATTGAACAATTCAAACGGTTTCTTCCATATAATTTATGTTCTTTGGATGAAGGTTTCAAGTATCTGGGATACTTCCTGAAACCTAATGGTTACAAAAAAAATGATTGGCTATGGCTAGTCAAGAAGGTTGAGAACAAAACTAAACATTGGACCTTCAGTAAGCTATCCATTGGGGGAAGGCTCATGCTGGTTAATTTTGTGCTAACGGGCATCCCAGTGTATTGGTTTGCTCTTCATCAGATTCCAGTCTTCATCACTAACTGTTTGAGAAAACTCTTCAGAAATTTCTTGTGGACTGGGGGACCGAATAGAGGTAATCTTTTGATGACGAGATGGGAGAATATTACTCTTCCTAAATGCAAAGGAGGTTGGGGGATCAGGAATTTATCTATGTTCAGTTGTGCTTTACGTTTAAAAATTCTTTGGAGTGGTCTCTTTGGCCCTATTCTTTGGACTAGGGTTCTCGCTGACAAATACATAAAAGGAAATGTCTTAAAATGGACCAAAAATCCAGTGAAGAAAACTGTAGGTGTTTCCATTATCTGGGCTGGCTTTATCAGAGTCTATAATTGGCTAGCGAAGGACCTTTCTTGGAGAGTTGGGAATGGGAAGGATATTCTAGTAGGCATTGATCCGATCAATGGATTGGAGGAAGGGTATAATCTGCCATATGATATTTTGCACATTCTTCACTGGTTTTATGGAGCCGCGCTCAACAAAATCAAAAGATCTAATCCGGGCCCAAACAACACATATTGGATCAATTCCACGGATTTGGGTTTTTCAGATGGTAATGATGTCATCTGGGATAGGTACATCAACAATTTAAACAATGTTGGGTGTAGGCTGTCTACAACTAATGACAAATTGGTCTGGATCGGCAATAAAGCCAATGGATAAATCACGGCAAAACTTGCCTACACATCTATTATCAAACAGTGGTGTATTTTTCCATCAAATTGGTGGTTTAGTGTGCCGTGGAAGTGGAATATCCCACTTAAAGTTAAGTGCTTATGTTGGCATGCTTTCCGAGGTGAGTTAAAAACTTGGGACAACCTTCTAAGAAGAGGCTGGTCGGGACCGAGCTACTGCTTTCTCTGCAAAAACAATCTGGAAAATATCAATCATATCTTTGTTGAGTGCATATTCACCCGTTCAATCTGGTTTCAAATTACCAAGCAGCTCTGTTTGAACTTACAGTGGGGAACTGGATCCTTTGTGGACTATGCACTAATTGGCACCGAGAATGTGAAAGCTTCTCTTTCCTCCCAGCGATCATATCCTTGGAAATTTGGCGTTCAAGAAATGAATTTTTTTTTGACAACAGGGAACCTTCTACGCAATGTGCTATTAACAAGATTCAATTAGCAATTAAGGACTGTGATACTTCCAGGGACTCAATTTCAAATAGGAAGGATAGCACCTTCACTTTCTCATTCCAAAAACCTGTATCTTTTTTTGATGGGGCAGCAAAGAACGGGCTCTTTGCAGCTAGAGGCGTCATATATATCAACAAGGATCACTACTTCAAGCTTAAGATGAACTGTGAAATGGGACAAACACTAAGGCGGAATTGCTAGCACTTTGGTGTGTGCTCTTGGTCTCATCATTGTTTGGTCTTCACGAATTGGTTTCCTTTGGTAATTCAAGAGTTAATATCAAATGGGCACGGGGAGAATTCAATCTCAATGTGGAACAACTCTATCAGTGGTGCCAAAGAACAAAAGAAAAAATTATGTTGTTCAGAAATCACTTTCGAGCATATCTACAGACAGCATAATACTCTGGCAGACATCCTATCGAAGGCTGCTTTTGACGGAGACGAAGGAGTAATTTTTTGGAGGAACTCTATGACTCTTAGTTGGTGGAGCAGGGAAATTTCAAAATCTTTGACACATAGTGATGTGGTTGTGTTTCTTAACTGTTGATGGCCTCTGTTATGATGTATAAGCCCGTTTTAGTATTGTTTGGATTTTGATGTTATTTTTTTCAATCTTGAGAACTCGCTGGGACATCAGCCTTGAAGAAACTTTGGCATATTTGTATATTTGTACTATTTGATTCACCCTTGAATACCAATAGTATGGCTTTTTTTTCGCTGAAAAAAAACTAACTAATTAAATTATTTAAATAATAGAATATCTTAGTAAAGAAAGAATGAATTAACTTTAAAAAAAATTAAATAATAGGATAGTTTAGTAAAAAAAAGAATGAATTAACTTTTAAAAAAATTAAATAATAGGATAGTTTAGTAAAAAAAAGAATGAATTAAATTTTAAAAAATCAATAATAAAAAAAGGCAAAGAGAGGATACAAAGAAAGACCACTAATAAAGATGGTGGATTATGGGTGTCCGTGACTAGCTAAGTTATAGTCATATTCTCGAATGAAGTTATTAGGGTGTTTATGAGTTTCTAGGACTTTGGAATGAGTACTTGAACAGGGAGTAGCAACTTCTAGCGCATATGGATACATTTATTCCATAAGATACCCTATACCCCACAACTTGAGCTTTATGTTGGTCCCGGTGATATAAAATACTTTTAGATGGTACTTTATTTATCCACAAGTTATAAAAAATTATTATATGCCACTTTTTTTTCAGAGATAGAAAGATCAACCAATCCACTATTGGTTTTAAGTGCTTCAAATGGCTAAGTTGTATTACTCTTAACTAGCCTTAACTTGTTGTTTCAATGGGTTATAATATATTTAAAGAAGTCACTCAAAGGATGGATATTTGCCAAGTCGGTAAAATCTTGTTAGCTTTTGGTTGCTCCGAAAGTGTTTTCACCTAACTTTCTATAATATGCAATTAGAGTAATGAAGGGTTGGTGCAAAATTTTGGTATGGTTGAAATATATTAAGTGTTTTAATTTGTTGGAACAAAGAATTTGGTTTTTCTAATATTAAGTCTAATATAGGTTTTTCCATATGAACAAGGAATTTGATTCACTCCTTCAAATAGGAGAGGCTCATATTCATTTTTGACACTCAGACATGTGCAAGCTAATGAGGGTCACTTTTGGCGCGTTAGATGCAATAGAAAACTAAAAAATCAGGCATCCCTCAACTTACTTGGTTTTTTTAAGATACTTACACAAGATAGCTTGCATCAGGTAAAAAAGATGAAACGTAGGAAATTGAGTCACGTTTCCGAATATATAAGTTTTAAGTATTGAAAATTTACATAACTATGTCAAATTTCATGTTTTCTAACAATCACTTTTTATTTTTTTGGCAAATGATAAGGTATATGTTTTTGTGGGTGCAGCCTTTCAGTGCCCAAATGACGGTTTCGGGATACAAAAATTGGTTAGACATATATAGAACCCATATCACTAGTGCAGCACTATTTTTCCAAAATTAAATGTTTAATTTTTATTTATTTTTAATTATGTAAGTGATCAAACCTCGAGAACGGTACGTCAAATGTGGGAGCACCCTTTGAAGGTCTTAATACAGTTATTTCGACTTGGATTTTTTATAGCATGTAGAGGTCAGTGTCTACTATTGCAACATACAATTTAAAATGGTTGTGAAATGAAAAAGTTACGGAATAAACACTAATAGTGTGTTTTTTGACTTAAGGAGTGATGACACAAGAAAATTAGGAAATAAATAGAAAATCTCAATATTTTTTTTTTTAAATTACATATTTGGAATCTGCATAAAAAAATCTATATATGCCTAAAATTTCGTTAATAATGGTCATGTATGTCATACTGTAGAGAGCGGTGAAAAACAGGCATATTGAGAAAAATGGTGGAAATGTCTAATTAGATATGGTTTAGTAAATTCCATAGCACAGGTTTGGTAAGTCGGAACCAACCACTAGGAGTGTGGCTGACACATGGGCGCAGGAGGAGTGGGTTACTAGGTGCTCAGGAATGCGTGCGCGTTATGTTTACATTCAAATAACGCGCGTGGGTTATAGTTAAATTCAATTTATTTTGTTTTCGTGCTTAATGTTATAGGAAACGCGAGGGCGTTCTTCTATACAAAATGCGCGAGCGTTTTGTATATACATAACGCACGC